>JAUMTR010000001.1:9970630-10030120 GCA_032270685.1 Microctenopoma stevenorrisi
ACAAACACACAGACACACACACACACACACACACACACACACACACACAAACACACAGACACACACACACACACACAGCACCCTCCCGCCAACCCACATGCATGCACAAATACACAAACAAGCCCATACTCAAGACCCACAAATGCGTGAGCGCACACACACACACACACACACACACACCCCTCCCCCTCTCTGGCCCACATGTATGCACACACACACACAGGCACGCAAACATACAGTCACTCACACACACACACACACACACACCCCTCCCTCTCAGGCTTACAGGCACGCAAACACACTCACACACGCCGAGTACACACAAATATCCTCTCTCTAGCCAAGCTCACATGCATGCGCACACACATACACACACACACCCCTCCCTCCCCCTGAAGCTCACATGTGTGCACACACACACACACACACACACACACAGGAAAGCTCACACAAGCACACACACACACACTCTCTCTAGTGCTCAGTTTCTCTCTCTCTCTCTCTCTCTCAAATAACCAAACCCACAGTCTCATGTTCCACCTCTAACACACACACTCTTCCCTCTTTGACACAAACACAAAAGCAAACATGCACATTACAGATTCTCAGACTCATGCATATCTTCTACAATATATTTTCTCCTCCTCTGCGTTACACACAAACACACATATTCCATCAAGCACATTATTCTTTGTCAGTCACTGACAGACAAACATTACTTGTGCTTGCAGACACACAAAACACAAACCCTCTTGTCACGCAAGTGTTTTTACTGTTCACTATACATACATTTGGACTGCACACACACGCACACACACACACAATAAGCCTCACGTACACTCTGTCCTTCATGCAGAACGTTCTCTCTCTCTCTCTTTCTCTCTCACACACACACACACACACACACACACACAGAGAGAGAATCCTCAATAATAAAACAGATACAAACACACCACCCCCCATCACCCCACATATACCGTACCACCCACACACAGGGTGCACACACACAAACGTACTTTTCATTTGAGCATGCTTACACACACACACACACACACACACTGTCCTTTCCTCTTTCATAAACAAAGTAGATGCATAAACACTCTCTCCTTCCCTCTGTATGACATACACAAACACACTGCCCTTGTCTTTGAGCCACACACAGACACACAAACACACACATACATACAAACCTTGTGTCTTTCTCCCCCTTGACACACACTCCCTCCCTTTCTTACTAACTGACTGCAGAACAAACACACACACACACACACGCACACACAGAGACAGACAGACAGACATACACACACCTCTCCTTCTAGAACAAATACACAAACACAGGAGACACACAAAGACACACATGCGTGTGCGCACGCACACACACACACACACACACTCACAGCATATGCACTCGCTACCAAACCTTCTTTTTCAGTTTCCAAGACACACACACAGACAGACACACACTCACCCTCCCCTTCTGTTTCAAAAGCTTGTACACACGCAAGTGAATGCGTTCACACACACAGACACACACAGATCTTCACCCTGTGTCACACACCCTCCCTTCTCCTTTCCTCTCTCTCTCTCGCTCACTCTCTTAAACACATACACACACACTCGCTCACTCACTGTGCTCTTCCCCTGCAACACACACCCTCCATCTTCTCTTGCTCTCTTTGAGAGACACACACACACACATACACACACACACCTCCCAGTTTCTTAAAGACAGACACACACACTTTACATCTGTCTACTTTCTGGATTGTTTCTACATCTCACACGCTACAAAATTATTTGTTTACTTTTTAGACAACACATTCACCTCACACACCCCCCCCTCTCTCTCTCTACCAATCATACATTTGATTATTATTATTTCTAAAAACACACTGAAACCCACACGCCAGTTGGTTACACATAAACACACGTCGTTGATGCTTACACACTGACACACACCTCCCTCATCCCTCTCTCTCTCTCCATACACACACATACACACAAACAAACACTCAAATTCCCTCCCCCACTCTCCTAACACACACATATGTGCAAACACTCTCTCCCCTCCCCTTCCCTGTGCCTCTAACACACTTCCCCTCTATCTGTCTCTCTCTCTCTCTCTCTCTCACACACACACAGACAGTAATACACAAAAACACACACATACACTTTTATATGCTCCTGCTCACGTACACACACCCACACACACACACACACACGTCCTTCACAGTCTCTCACAATTTCTCTTCTGCAACAGACAGTAAACACACCTTTATTCCCCACTTTTTCCACACACACACACCATTAGTTTTTCTCTTTCTATCACTTTCTCACACACACACACACACCACAACAGACATGCATCCGTTCAAACACACACCCTGAAAAACACATTTAAAAACACATTTTCTTCTCACACACACCCAAACAAACACTGACAGAACCACACACACTCACTCACTCACTCACATACTCACTACCACACACACACACTCCTGCTCTCTTTGTCACACACTCCTTACACACTGTGCTCCCCCTCCCTTTCCCCATCTCTCTCTCTCTCTCTCACACACACACGCACAGTGTCTGTCTCTGTCACGCACACACTCTCTCCCCCTCCCATCCCTCACACACACTCCCTCCTCCTTTCTCTGCTCTATCACACGCAAACACACACAGACACACACAAAGATGCGCACGCACACAATCACACACACACACCACTCCCCCTCCCTCCCTCCCTCTCTCACACACACACACACACACACACACACACACCACTCCCCCTCCCTCCCTCCCTCCCTCACTCACACACACACACACACACACACACACAGAGCTGCTCCTTTCTCTCTCACGCTCTCCCCCTCCCTGTGTGTGTGCCTTTCTCTCCCACACTCACAACCACACACACGCACACTCTACACACAGACACGAGCACTTACAGACAGAGACACGCACAGGGAAGCTCCTGACAGTACATTAATATAACTTTGTGAAATTGAACAGTTGCATTACGACTTGTCCTCCTGAAGACCTGTGTTATTTACAGTTTGAGACACAACACGTTGTTATTAAACTCCAGCTTTTTCCACTTCACGGGAAAAAAGTAACACATTAAATGTACATGACATGTGTTGAAACAGTGTGTCTTTCTTAGATTTATTTCACATTTCCACTCAGTAAAACACACATTCAATAGGTGAAGTATTGCCCGATACAGACATTCGCGCGCGCACAGCCAAACTCGCGCACGCGCGCATACACCTCTTTGGACCTGCTTTGAAAGGAGGAATTAACGTTCAAGAGAAAAACGAGGAATCGTGAGAAAAACAAGCCACATTATCACATAACTTCTCCAATTTGGACTTTTCTTACTGACGAAACTGACAAAAAACAACTTTAGTTTCATCAACAACACCCCACACGCGCGCACACACCCACCGAGTCTGTCTGTCACTGCAGAGGAAAACACTATCATCAAACAGTTTTCTACTACATGTCATGCTTAGCGGACGTCCTCACCCCCGCATCGGCGGTGCCGCTTTGACGCCTTCTCCGTCGCTGTCCAGGCAGTGTGGGTCCCGGTGGTCGAAGAGCGAGCGTACGGTCTCCGCCATGTTCACGCCAGCGATCGCAGACCTTCCGCTGCCGCGCCGTTCAGCCTCTCGCTCTGCTCTCCAGCCGCGCAACTGGCTCACACCAAGGTTATTCCAGCCGCTCTCACCGCGGCACAGCGGAGGGGTGCGTGGCGCGCAGAGGCAACAACATTAACCGTACTCGTCATGTTGTCTGGTCCAGACGCAAACGCAGGTAAACATATCCGCACTACCAGTTTAAATGGCGCCACTGAAAGGCGGTAGACATTAAGCTTCGGGTCGCATTTAATAAATACGAGGATGGTTCCCACCCCTGCGCAGGAATGGACGCGCCCGCCAAGCAGATGAAAAAAGAAACCCAGATACGTATAACAGTGATTGGCTTGTTAATGAGAGATGGTAATATTAAAATAAAACTGTGGGACATTCAGTCTAAGCTCGTCTCAAAAATTAAGAAAAAGCTATTCTAAGCTTAAAGTACACTTGGAAACATTCTCGACCTTTATTTTTATCAACAGGTTAACACAATCTGTTAACACCGTCCTTTGTTGTGGTTGTTTCTTCTCAACCAGTACTTTATTCAAATGGCATATGACAAAAAAAATACAGTTTATTCAGATTAAATATAAATAAACTAATGGAACTGCTACAAAATTGCGTATTGACATAAAACCATGATTTGCTCATTGTTATTTTTAAATGTAATGATTTTGTTCAGCCCCAAATTTGTTCAGTGGAATCAGTTATTCTTGTACAGTAAGTTTCATGTCAACCATCCACTTTCTGATTCTCACGTGGTGGGCAGCAAGGATGTCACATGAGTTTTAATTAAAATAATTTATTTAAAAACAAAATAAATTATGACCCAATACAGCTAAAATCGTGTTTCCTGTTAACTAAGATCTCAAAACTGGTTGATAAAATAGCAAATTATAAAATCCATTCTCCAAAGAGTAAACAACAATACAACTTAGCAGCAGCAGCAGCATATTATTTCTTCCAGGGTGCTCAGGGTGTTGTGTAGCTTATTTACCAAGGTTTTCACATTCAGCCGTACTTATAGTTAGTGTTATTAACTTACTGTGGTGTTATGAGCCAACTGATACGCAGCTGAAACTATTTCATACAGCCATACATTAGGCATTTCCCCAGTTGGAAACATTAAAGTATATAATTATTATTGTTGTTTGTTGTTATTGTTGTTTTTCGTGTCCTTGTTGCTGTTATTTATTACCCACGGCACATTTGTTATGTAGTTTCTTTGGAAGATACAACTCGGTCCCTGAGCTTAAATGTAATATTTGTTGTTGGTCTTATCGTTATTTTCTATATATATTTTCAACTACAGACTTTAAATGAACACCCTACACTTTTACAAAGGAGCATGTTGGACTTTCCTGAAAGAATTTATATTCTAGAATAGGATATACATATCAACTCACATCTGTTCTGATCGTGTAAATGCAATGCAATCAACATCTTAAAATGAGTGTCCACCTAGACTGAAGAATGAACTAATTAGTCTGTCCCATTCTCATCAACATGTTTGGCAGGTAGTTCTACAGGGTTTGTGACTCCATCCTATTTTTCTACTTGGGCTCAAGTCCAGTTTTAGAGTCCCATCAGATTATATTCTCAGTCATTTTGTGCAGTTGTTTTTACTTTGCTTGGCAGACCCTTTTATCTAAAGCGACTTACAAGGAGCTAGCGCTGGGTGTCTAGCTCAGGGACACACCTGGTAGGGGACTAGGAGTCACACTAGGTTTCAAACCTGCAACCTTTTGTATCCCAGTCTGATGCTTAACTCAATAAACTACCAGGCCTCACACCAAACTTTTCATCAAACTTTCACAAACAATACTTTTACAACAAAAAAAAACTTGTTAGTGTTTTTGTTAACGATGTGAAACTTACTAACCCTGTTTCTTCTGAATTATGTATAATGTTCATTTGCTTTTTTTACTATCAACATACCAACAAAGAAGAGAGAACTATTTCACCTGACTTCTCTTTCTCTGTGAACATGCCATGTCCATCAACATCAGGATGAAACCTTCTTTCACCAAACAAGTAAATGGCATTAAACTCCAGGGACACCGTTTCACTGGTTAATCCAAAGAAACCCAATTAAAGATGTGTACTGTGGAGTATTTAGGCTGCTGGGTCAGTCTGGGTCAGTGGTGACTGCAGAGTGTTAGAATTCCACTTGCCTGGATGTGAACAGAACAATGAGAGCACCAACTAACTCCTGGCTGTCCAGTTTTCCAGAAATTATTTCTTTTGCACGGTGAGTTGAAGTTGGAGAACCTTCAAAGCCTTCACAAGATGAGCAAGTGCTTTAAACACAAACTCAAACTTGAGGAATCAAGTCTGTTAGACACAAACACACAATCTAAACCTGATGTTGTAATTTCTAATGACTTGAACCTGTGTATGAGAACATGATACAACACTTACTGGCCACTTTACGCCCGTACAATTTAATGAATTTTATTCTTATGAGGTTATGAGTAATCTAATCAATAAAATTAATGGGAAATTCAATTATAATCAAAAGTACTTTAGGTAAAACGTGGTCCTGAAATCAACTCTAATAGACATAGTAGTCAACTAACAGATTTATATTTTACACAACACAAGCGACAGATAGACGCAGTTTTCCTGCAACACATACAGTGGAAACCTTGATGATCTCACCAGGACACAGTGTAGAGTTTGAAAGACGTTATGAAGATGCAGGAGGTCTAGTGAAAACCGTAGCATCTTTATTTGGAGCTCCACGCATAGATGTGTTACGCCATCAATGAAATGCGTCTGCATGCTGAAAGGTTATGAGATCAACATAGAGAGTTATTTCGGTCCCAATGAGAGACATCTAATATACAGTATGCTAATGTTGTTGTATTTAATGTATTTGTGGGAGGAGGTCCAGTGCTTTTAAAGCATCACTTTGCCTGTTGACGTTACCAGAAACTCACAGTTCATCTGTTGGAACCTGTAGAGCTAATTTTCTGTAGTTTGTGCACTGTCAGCTGCCGTTTCTCACCGAATTTCCAATGTGTCACGTTTTAGTAACTACTGAAAGTCAACAAATGTCTGTCAGAGTCTGGCATGTGGTAGAATTACATAATTTAAAGATGATTGCTGCAAACAAACCACCATTTAAAAGTAAAAGCATGTTTATAAATGCTGGAAATATAAACCTCTGCTGCTTTAACTTTTGTTGGTCACTGCTACTTTATATATGTGGCTTGGTAGAGTTTCGGGGTGGACAACAGAGATAAGAGTATATGCGTTTACCTGACTACTTTAAAACTTTGTTTTGAGTTGAGCTTTTCTTTATGATGAACTAACCAAATCAGCTGGTCATACCCAATGACTCTACTTTAGTCAGCTGTGGTGTATCACAGCTGTCTGGGCCATGCTTTGCAAATGGTCATCAGTCAATTTTTTTTTAAAATTTGAACCGTGATACAAAAATACAGTCCAAACAACAGAAACAGCACCTGTTAACCTGCACTGAGCACCTCAGTGCTGAAAACCTGGCCTTTGGCTGAACCTACTTGTCGACCCCCGTTGTTTGCTGCACATTTTTCCACTCTCTGAAATTTCCTGACAATAAAACGTGGAAGCTACTTTAAGAAATGGTAAAGTGCAGATCCTGATGTGGAGCATGCAGCAGTCACCAGGAAGCGTGGAAATTATGCTTGGCTGAGATAAGACAGAAGAAGAAGGGTGTGAGAGAAAATGTATGGAGATGTGGAAGCTGGTGAATGAGTTCAGTTTAATTGTAATTCTGCTCTGTTTGTGTGTGCACACTATCATGAGCACTTCATCACCCGCACCAATACCCCCAATATGTGTGTGTCTGCGTGTGTGTATACACATAGACATATATGCAAATGCGCACACACACACACACACACACACACACACGTATGCACTCACTGTCACAGCTACACAGTCCGTACTAACGACAAACATTCACATGCACGTGCAAGCAGTGCACATGTACAACACACAATTATACAGTCCTGAAACTACACACAGATGCACACACACACACAGTTCCAATAAAGGACACACACACCCTTTTCCACAGCACACACACAAAGACACACACACTGCATTCATTTCCCTTTCATTCAGCACAGGCACATATTGTGCTGCAGTAACACACACTCTCTCTCTCACACACACACACACACACAGACACACACACACACCACCACCATCCCTCCCCCCTCCCCCTCTATCTCTGTCAGAGACACACACAAGCGGACACGCACAAAGTCACACAAACACACACAAGTGCACGCACATTCCCTCCTACGCAGGCGCTCTCTCTCTCACACACACACACACACCAACACACACACACACAAACGCTCCCTCTTTCCTTTCACACACACACATGCATGCATCTCCCTCACACACCCCTCCCCCATATCTCACACACACACGTCCTCTCTCTCTTTCACTCATTCACTCTCTCACTTACACACACAAACACGTACTCACACGTATAAATATACACACATTCCCTTCTTGCACAGAAACACATGCCTGCGCACACATTCACGGACACACACACACACATTCTGTCTCTCCCCTCCCTCTATCTGTCTCTCTCACACATCCACACACACTCTCTCTCTCTTTCCTGCCCTCTCTCCCCTTCTCTTTTTTCATCTCTCTGTGTCTCTCAGACACACATACACCCACATGCACACACAGACACATGCGCACAAACCCACACTGAGACACACAGACACGCACACCCATTTTCTCTTTCAGTCTCTTTCTCTCTCTCCCTGTAACACATACACACATATTTTCTCTACTGATGCTGCACACTCTCTCCCTATAACACACACACACATACAGTACTTACACACACACACCTCCCCCCTCTTCCACAGGCATCCTGGCTGCCACTCCTTCTCTAACAACCACAAACGAGAAGATGCACACACGCATGCACATGAACACATATAAACAAATACGTGCACAAATGCTGTACACACACTCTTTGGAACACACACACACCGCCCCTTATGCTCAAATACTCATCCTGTCTTTTCTAACAGTTTACCATAAACACACACACACACACACACAGACAGAATCTCAATAATTTTCAAACTTAACATGTAAAATACTATTTTTCACCACACAACAATAACACATCGTCCACTTTTACCTCACACACTAATCATCAATACACATACAGGAAACAACTCAGATTACAGCCAAAATCAGTTTATTTCAACCCAATCAGAAATTATTCAATAATCCAATCACTAATGAATATGTTTTGCATCATTTCAGAGTTTAAGAAAACCATAAAAGATGGTGCATAACTTTGAGTTTAGCTCCTGCGTGGTTTATAACAAATGCTACATTTCTTTTTAAGTTTGGCTCATTGGATACTGGCTGTATTACATTGAACATATCATTTAAAATAATAATCATAAAGACAGTGCGTTTAAGTAGTTTTTAAGTCCATTAAAAACATAAATGTCGTATTAATGCTTGGCCAGTTTTATGTGTTGGCATCATGTTTGAAAACAGTCTGACATTTCTGTGACATGGCTCAAGTTGAAATAAAAAACAAAAGACAAACACAAGATTGCAGAGTTCTTACATACAACCATTTTGAGAACAGTGTGCACACCAATCACGGGCGAGTAGGAACAAAGCTTCAGCGCTGCTCTTTGATCACAGATGATATTCTGAAGCAGCAGTTTTGAATCAGTAGAAAAACACCTGCGAACTACATGAGATACTTTTGTAAAATTGGTGGACATAAGTCGGAAGTTGAACTGGAGTGTCTCTCCAGACTCACCTCGCACAATATACAGTACAACACAGCTGAAAGCTGAAACACAATAAAGTGACAAATAAGATTTATGTTTAACTGGTAGTTTAGCTCTTTTCTTTTAGCAGAAATGACAAAATGTCACTTTTTCCAGGGTGTTTTTTTTCCTGTTTGTTTGCAGACATTTTATCGATGTAAAGGTGATGAACACTGTGCTCAACTAAAACAAAAAAGAAAATGGTGCTGTGGATATAACCAAAGTCAAAATACAAACTGCAATAAAGAGGGTTTGCACAATAAAATCAGTGAGACGCCTTTTTATTTAGTTCAAACTGTGACACATCAGCACAAGGTAAAAAACATGGTGATTAAATGATGTGTCGCATTTTTATAATTCATAAAAGGAGACGTCTCATCAATTTATAAAAAGAGTGCAGTCCCTCAGAACAAATAATAAATCAAGAAAATACTTAAATGAGCATTAAATTCATCATTAATTGTATCAGAGATGTCAAACATCAAGCAAGCATTGCTCTAACCATGCATGTTGTCATGTATGATAAGAGTTAACATGAAACTTCTACCTAAAAGATAAGTGATCCAAATCGTGTTACAGGTGCAAAACAAGACAATACTACTGAGCTACAGGAGAAAAGGAGTTTGGTCTACAGTGATGTAAGAGCGTACAAAGCAAATTTGTGTGTCCAAAGATTTAATCTGGGTTTGTCTCTTCTAGGACAGTTGTTGCACAGAAAAAGCCACAGAGCAGAAATAATAGCTGCTTAAACACAAACTCTAAGATGAAAGACAGCAAAACAGTAAATCCATGCAGTTAGATGACAATCAGAGACATTTATCATTGAAGATGGACTTCTTGGCTCATGTTTCACCCTCTCCTTTATCAAGAAATGTTGCATTTCTTGTACTTTTTCAGTGGTGTTTCATGTCCAATTTAGCCTGGTCTCCTTTTACTGTTCTTGAGGTTTCCTATCATGTCATGAGTCAGAATTCACCATTATTGATCACGTGACCAAATACATTCATGTTTTCCTCCAGTAGCAACACCGACAACAATAATAAGCATAGTCGCTTTGGAGAAACTCTTTTAAATAAAAAAATATCTAGACTCAGTGAACCCACAGTTTAGAAATGGGCAGAAAAAACCTGTGATGTAATGGTTCCCTCATCCCAAAAATAGTAACACTGGTTTGCTTGCTTTTATACGAAAAGCTTTTTTGTACTGCACATTATCATTTATGTTATTGGTTACATTTGTTAACATAGTATATTCTGTTTTTCATATGTCAAAGCTTAAAGCGTTATTGAAGACAATCTGGGTCTATAGCTAATGCTAATGCTAATGTAGTTAGAATGACGATCACATTTATCCATTATTGCAGTTCAAGCTGCAACTATGCAGTGGATAGATTATGGATCACTTGGCAAAAACAAATCCTTAATTTCAGTTTCCAGTATCTTTTGTTTATTTTGACCACTGCCTCCTGTTGGGCTGCTCATAAATAATAAAAAAAAGTGAAATAAACATTTCCATTACTTAAGGTAACTGTCTTTCATCATTTTAATGATCATTTTAATTAAACGTCTTTAATTTACATTGCATTTCCACTAGACTTGTATGTGCCCATTCAGAAGCCACTATGGTTGGATTATTAATGATGCACCACACTCGCTGTTTTTTGCTTCCTAAACCTTGTGACATTGTTTTACATGATTTATTGTACTAATAAAATGCCCCAAAACATAACGAAAATACATTACTGAATAAAATCAATAAAGAAAGGAAGGAATTGTTATGTGTAATAGCACCATAACGACTCTAGAGGGCGCTGTTACGTTGTTCTTTTTCCTTACACACTTCACATCAACCTGGGAAAAATCTATATGGAATGATTTACAGCCACAGTATTTAACACAACACAAATCAGAAGTACAGTCTGGAGATGACTTGAATTCAAATGTTCCCATTTTCACATGAATGTGCCCCTTAGCTGCAGTGGATCCTGGCAGAACATATATCTTATAAAATAATTTCAATCGCATCAAAAGAAAAATTAACTCATGAGGGACATCATGAGAATGAGTTAGATGGTAGCGACTGAAAAAAGTAGCAACATCTTAATTTTCTTTTTCCAGAGGACATTAATCTGGTATTAAATATATAATGTAAATGTGTAAAATGTTCTTCAGTACCAAAATATTAAAGAAAGAAAGAAATGTCACTCTGAATGTACAGTATTCAAAATAAGTGATAATAAATATAGTTAGTCTATATTCTATAGTTTAATAACCATATCACCAATCTCTTTCTTTTCTCTCCACATCCGCCTGTTTCTCACTTGAGCCCAAGATTAAGCACCTTGCTCCATTCTCATCTTTCATCCTGTCACCCTCTAACCTCTCTCTCTCTAACCTCTCATTATTCTTTTTCCCCGACATCTCCAAACCGTCTCAGAGCGCTTCTAGTGCTCCTGAGACGTGTGGTCCTCGTTCGCTTGTTTGCTTTCACTATGGGCAGGCCTTGCAGGGTGGTGATGGCCGTTTTGGACCAATAGTCAACTTCTTTAAAGATCTTGTAAACCCAACATTTGATGTCAAACAGACTGGTTGGACCTTTTAACTACAAATAAGAAGTGAGAGAGATTAGAATGTTCACTCATTCATATCTGTCACAACACGGCTCATGATGTCAGCACCTACCTCTGAACCCTCCGAGTGGGGAGCTGGGGCTGCTGTGTCATCTGCAGCCGCGACGAGTTCAATGAGAATCGAAAGTCTCTCCCTGACCCTCTTCCTCTGGGTCTCATACTCACCCTTCACGTTGGCACCTAGCTCCTCATCCTCTTTGAGAATGGCCCTGTCCAGAAAGCTGCGGCACTGGAGCAGAGCAGAGTGGAGACGCCAGAGCTTGTCTCCGGGGTCCAGCTGGGAGGAATCAGGGGGGACGGACACTAGATGACCCTCAGCCACTTTAAGGTCTGCAGTGAAACTTTCCTTCTTTGTCTAGAAAAAGACAGAAAGCAAACAGTGAAAATTAAGACCAGAAAGGACAGTTGCAAAAGCAATCGTAAAAGGAAAAGGGAAGTGAAGGAGGAGCTGGAAAGGAATTGAGGAAACCAGGCTGATGTCAGTTTTGACAGAGGTTTGGCACATAATTTAGTGTCACTGTCTCTGAAGCAACAGAGATTTAGAAGATGCAGAGGAGGAGTTTGTTCAAGCGTTTCCTCAAGGAAAGATCCTTAATTTCAAGAGGAATTGTGTTCATCTTCATTCTGGTATTTAGGTCAACAACTAAAAGGTTATGTGAGCTTGTTAAAATAACACAAGCAGCAGGGGCAACACATAGAAAAGTATGGTGGAGCATTATACAACTTTCTAGTTAACAGGTCTCTTATAAATATTTGGGTAAATACACTTAGTATTACATATAGTATTATTCATAAGAGTATAAGGTAACAGCCAATAAGCCCTTTAGTACAGTTTAGTATGAACCCACAGATGGTTTGGTCAGCATGGCCAAATGTCATAAATGATGTTTTTGTGTTTCTTTTTTTTCAGGAATTAAACAAATATAATTTACTACATTATTTCACTGAACCTGATTTTGTTACCTTTGGACAGACCCGGGCTAATTGTTTCTCAGCTCTGTGCTAATGTTTCTGGCTGCTGACTCCTATGTCCTGTACAAGACACAAGAGCAATTCTTAAATCATCTTGTCTAACTCTTGTCACACATATAAAACTATTCCTTCCATAACTGGAAAGCAACGATGTGTGTCTGCTTGTGATTAACACCTGGCTGAAAATGATCTGGCACGACTGTAAAGTGGCGAGTTCTTGAGGGACTTATGAATTTCAGAGTGTCCTTGCTACTTTAAACCGAGGTATTAACGTTGTATCCTGCAGCAATTAGTACCAGCATGACAGAGTGGCCTGGTGTGACCCGCAAGGTCTGGGAGTAAGTGGGGAGGGAAGTCAATGTTTACACCTCAGACTGCTGAGGAAATGTGACGGAGGCAGAAATGGACACATCAGGAAGCAATAGTGCAGCCAGAAACAATATTTTGTGAGTCATTGTGAGTTATGATAACATGGTGAGCTCTGAAAATGATTTAAGAGCCATCAAACGAACGTTACAAATGAGCTTGGAAAAAATATACTCTGCCAGAACAAAATTAATTCTGCATAGGAGTCATTTGAGACTTTAGTGCCAAACACTAAACTAAATCCTGTTTGATAGACAATTACTGTCAGCCAGAAAACAGTGGAGACACGAGTATATAGATTTCTGTATGACAGGACTTCATGGTGACTTTACTGCAATATATCTCCAGTAGCTTCAGGCCTACTAGTATATTGGAAACGCTATGTCTACAAGATAAAACAAAAAAGATGCATACAAAGCTCAGTCAGAGGGAAGGAAACTGACGATGATACAAAGCATATTGGAGGAACCGTCTAAATCATGCTTGCTTCGACACGTGTGAAAGAAAGAAGGCAGTGACCGGGCAGGAAACCAATACGTTTTAATAACCAGCAGCTCTCACACCTATAATCAAAGGGATGCAGGCTTGTGGAAAAAGATGAAGGCTTTGTGCCCAGGCACTGATGAGCTTGTGCCAGAAAAACGCCCACCTTTCGTCATTCCGACGAAGTTCACTCCCCAATACTCTGCATTCCTACCCCCTGCTGTCCTACACGTAATTTTGTTCACACATATACCCACACTCCTCTCTTATCTTGTGTTTGCACACATCCTTTTTCTTTATTTGTGCTGTTTCTCTCACACACACACACACACACACACACTTTGTCAATGTACTTCTTTCACATACACACATAAAATCCAAGGCACACATTAATAGAGGACAGTCCTAATTCACTCACACACTGTGGAAGAGGATTAGGGCCACCATGAAAATATTATTTGACTTTAATCTCTTTTGACTGAAATTTTTTCTTAGTATTATGAGATAAAAGTCACAATTCAGACTTTTTTTCTTCAAAATTCTGATTTCTTTCACAAATGTGAGTAAAAAACATTTTGACAAAAAAGTCAGAATACTGACAAATGTGGGGAAAAAATGTCATAATACAAATAATATTTTCACGGTGGCTCTAATTCTCTTCCGTACACACACGCACGCGCACAGAAAATCCATTAATCTTCCGCTCGCCCTTGGCCTATATTTCTCTCACTCTCTCACACACTTCTTCTTCAGCTCTGAAATCAAACTGTGACAGCGTGTAACTCGTGTAAAGAAAGAAGTTGCACTACTCACATAAAGTTTCAGTAACTCGGAGCACTCGTGATGCAGCAGCTGGGCCACATCTACAGCCTCCGAGCTGGGCCTGCTCGGATCCGAGCCTGTGATTCGTCTGGTCTGTCTGTGCGCCATCGAACCTCTGCCTGCTTGTGCGGATAAGACACTAAACGTACTCTCAGGGTCCTGCGCTCTAATGTTCACCTCTGCGCGCCTGCTCCCTCTCCGCCGCCTCCCACATTCCCGCCGGTTCCCCTCTTCCCACCGCGGTGACTCGCGCCTGCTTGGCCCGCTGTCCCTCCTTTCCTGAAACTCCTCCGCGCTGACGGGAGGCAGGTCGCGTTTGTCTCCTCTGGGGTTTCAGTAACACGTCGGCTTACTGGTAGCCACACAGGCTGTGTTACAGAGTTACAGAGAGCCTGTCCGCCTTTCCTTAGGGAACCTGATCCCAGGCAGGAATTTCAGCGGGCGGGGGGGTCATTCAAATTCATGAGGACTTTATCTGATTTACCGGTAGTGAGTGAGTAAAGCTGGTCTAAATGTAAGTAGGATGTAGTAGTAGGATGTAAGAGTATTTGAAACAGTTTCACATGGTGCACATGTCTCCTCGTGAATTAAAATGAACCAGACCAAGTACAGTTAAGGCCGGTATGAATGCACAATAATAACATTAGATTCTGCTAATTTTACAGGTTATATCTAAAGTGCGGGACTTGCTAAACTACCATATGACACAATATGTAAACAAACATCAGTCAGGGTGATTTGATTTCTCATCTCATAGTTTGTTGTTCTATTAGGATTGACAGCTGCTATAAATGTTACACAGCAAACATTGGAGTGTTAAGATGTGTTGGGGTAAATGTGTGTCATTTTAACTCTTGCGGGTTTACATAGTACTCAATGTATGTAAATGTACTCATCTGTGTTGGTTTAACTCTTTAAAGAGAAAATTAAAAACTTCAACTATGGAGTTAATTTAACAACTTTAACTTGGTATAGAGTGAATTTTAAACTCGAGTTAAGCCCCGCCCTCTCAGACACTAGTGCAACGTTTCACTTCGTCGGTGGGAGCTACAGATGCAAACTGTTAATGGAGTCAAACAGATCTTATTCAATCTCTTTGTGTTAAAAAGGAAAAATGAATAAACAAAGCAAACTGCTTAATAAGGCTGGCATTAACGTCACATGAAGTTTAACATCAAATGTCTTATTTATGAATTCTGAAATTTAATGAAAAATGTGTGGAACTTATGAGGTTTATGTTGGTATTAAGTATCAAGTAGTTGAAAAGTAAGAAACACATTGAGTTTCTTTTCATTTCTTCCCCAGTCCTAGAGAGATTTCGCCCGCCACCTGATGCAAACATTGCTTAAGCTGCAGCAGGGATGGAGGAGGCTGCAGAAATATTCAGCAACCTTGTTGGATATGACAACCTTGTGTTGTTTTCTCCAATGATATACACTAAACGGTAACATAAAGCACTTTACACCAAATAGAACTAATTATTTGAAGTGTTTTTATTGTCCCCAGTGTTCTCTCACCTGTCTTCCTCTTCTGAGTTCTCTGACTCTATATTCAATAGCTTCAACCTTCAACAGGTTGCTACAACTTTTACTTTTGTACTTTGTGTTTTAGCCTCTAATTTGAATTTATTTGTGGTAAATTATTTAAAAATTGAGACTAGCAGCTGTTTAACATACAGTTTCTTTTCTTAAATGTGGAGCAGGAATTCACCCTTCCGTTTGATGACAACACATCCTCCAGGAAACTACATGGGAGAATGTTTCAACTGCTCCCTGTTTTAATTGAAAAACACATTACAAAGTACATTTGATGAAGAATTTGCAATTATTAAAAAACATATTGCACCTTTATATCCTCAGCCTTTGACCAGAAATAATGTAACTGGTGTTGTTGTTACATCTGCTTTCACCACCACGAGGACCAAGATCTCCATAAATCAGCGCAAGTGATGCAAGTAAGAGACTTGTAGTCCTTTGTAAGGTGATCATATTATGAAATTCCAATGACGCTATTTGTATAAATGAAAGTTGTCAATTTCTTCTACAATTTAGTTTTCTCTGTAGTTGCACACTTTTTGGTTTCTTATGTTAACAATGTTATGTTAGCAATGAGCAAGGCCTGCAGCTGTACCTCCTCTTGTTGGTTGTCAGAAAACTATTCGATAAATGTCAAAATAACTTGTGTGTGGAGCTCTCTGGCGTCAGCAGGTAGTCGTAAAAACTATCTCTGTGGTAAGAAGGCTACCAAAAAATTATGAGCTCATGGACATCGAGTAAGACCCAAAGTGTCTGAGCGAGGAGCATGTGAATAGAGTTTCTGTTCGTCTCCAGCCCACACAACGTATGACTTATACAGTTCAGAAATTCCAAAAAGGGACAACACTGATCTAGAGCAGAATAAATACACAGATGTTTGCCAATTTGTTATAAAATACACTGAACAAATATATAACCGCAACACTTTTGTTTTTGCTCCCATTTCTCATGAGCTGAACTCAAACATCTGAAACTTTTACTACATACACAAAAGACCCATGAGTCTCAAATATTGTTCTCAAATCTGTCTACATGTGTGTTAGTGAGCACTTCTCCTTTGCCGAGATAATCCATCCCACCTCAGGTGTGGCATGTCAAGGTGCTGATTAGACAGCAGGAATATTGCACAGGCCTTAAACTGCCCAAAATAAAAGGCCACCCTGAAATATGCAGTTTGATCAAGCAGCACAATGCCACAGATGTCGCAACCTTTGAGGGTGCGTGCAATTGGCATGCTGACTGCAGGAATGTCTTTATAGATATTCCGCATATGTAATATAGTTTGAAGACACAAATGTTGTGATTAGTGTCATAATGTCATGATTAAGTTTATGATAACTAACAAATAAGCTGTTTATTTGAACAATACATGTGGAAAAAGGGGGGTCTGGTGTTCTGCCGGTAAGGAGTTGGAACTGGTTGCTGTTTTCTGAGTCTAAAGCTATACATGGTTCAAAGAGATGACACCAATGAGGCAATTTTTCATGATGGTGGGGAAACAGGAAACAGCCCACACTATATAGAAATCTCCTTTTCCTGTCAAATCTAGTCCCAGACACTTTGTCATGTTTATACTATTATATTTCAGCCTATCATCTTTTATATCTGTGAGGGTTCTCAGTCATCCAGGTCATGGTTATCTCAAAAAGGTGGTATCCAAAACAACTGGACTTGTGAAATGTCGTCAAGAAACCTAATACGTCCAGTTGCTTTGGATAAAACCTTTTTGAGATCAACTTTTATATTTGTCATATTATTCATCATTTTTTAAGAATAGTTTCCTATGAGAATCATCATTTTGATCATCTTTCTTATTTTCATCATCATCATCACGTTTATTATACTTCATTGTAGAAACTTAATTTCAACTGTAAACAAGTCTAGGAACATTTGAGCAGTTTATGTTCTGAATGATTTTTGAGCAGTTTATAAAGTAACTCACTCAAAGCTTCTGTGTTGTAATCCATTACATTATTTGTAATTGTCTTTTTTCATCAAGTGTTTAGTAACTTTTTCCTTTTATCATCTTCTTTTCATCAGCTTGTCATTTTTGTCAACCTTTTGCTTCTTTGTCAGCTTCTTCTTTTTTTCACATTCTTTTCTTCACTTTGTCAACTTCTACATTTTCTCAGTTTTCTTTTGTCAGAATATCTCTGTTATAAGAACACATTACTGAAGTGCAGGTGTGTGTGTCTTTGTGTGTGAGTGTTTATTACCACTGAGCGTCTTTGTGTCTTGTAATCCATTACAATATTATTGAGTGGGGTACAATTCACTGTAGTTTTCACTTTATGCACAGCAAAAACAGTTCACCTGTAAACTGATTTTGTGGCCATTTGAGCTGCCAGAGTTGAACACGTGAGGCGTTAAAGACTTGAGTTAGTATTTGTTTTTTTCTCCACCGTGCGCCTCCTGGGCTCCGTAATTTTTGTGGTAATGAGTTGGTGGTGTTTGTGGTTGCGTTATTATCGGTGCAATACCCCGCCGGCCCTTTAGGTGTCAGGAGCGGCGGTGCAATACCCCGCCGGTCCTGTAGGTGTCAGTGCGGTTTATAGAGTGTCAACAATGAGCAGCGGCTAAACCACAGCAGCTAACGTTAGTGGTTTCTCCTTTATATGGAAGCGCTTTACTCTGTGTCAGTATATATCTATACAGGTAATGAAGTGATCTGTTCAGTGCATAGTTAGTTATTATCGACGGGATGAACTCCTTGGTTGGCTACGGATTGTCCTCGGACTCTGACAGCGATGGCGACGCAGAAGATGTAAACAACGGCGGGGCTCGGTAAGTGAACACGTCCCCCTCTCTTTTACATGTCAGTCGTCAATAGATGGCAATATGGGGGTTGTTTCGGGAGCTGCGGACATTTATTTACTGTTTCTTACCGTAGTTGTACACATGAATTCTCTTTTTTCCCTCTTTGATCTTCTAGTTGTGTTAAAGAGGCGAGTGAGGAGGTGACAGCTGTCAAAAAGACACGAAACCTGCTGGAGTCGGGTTCAGCTTCCGGTGATTCGGGCAGTGAGTCTGATCCAGAGGAACAGCACCCCTACAATGCTTCAGCACCAATGCGTTCCCAGACAGCCGCGCCTCCTCCCTCCCGCCAGCCCGCCCTGGCTTCACCCACCCCGGCTTCACCCACCCCTAATAAACTTCCTCCTCCTCCTCTGAACGCCAGCTCTGACAGCAGTGTGTTTGCCAACCCGTTCAAAGCTCAGGCGGACCAGAAACTCAGCGCCCTGCAAAAACATGTTCCACTCACAATGAAGGCCAAACCCTCCCACATAGGCGGGAAAAAGGTGTGTGTGTCATACAGGAAAGACAGAAGGTGCAGGTTTGGCATCAAATGCAAGTTTGCTCATGACAGTGACCTTCAATCCCCAGCCACTCCCGCAGACTGTAATCAACCTGTGACTGATGAAGCTCTGGAAACACACAATGCCGAGTCCCACGCAGGTGGCTCTGGTGCCGGAGCATCCCAGACCCTCGCGGAGGAGGAAGAGCCGGGAGGGCAGCAAGTGAAGAAGAGGAGAGTTGGACTGAGTAACTCGTTGATTCCTCCAAAACGAGCAATGAAGCAGTACGCTATGCTCAGAGACGGAAAGCACATGAACACGTCCTGATGGATGTTTTATGAGCTGCTACACTGCTGTCATGAAGCAACACTGTTTAGTTGAAGCTGAGACATGTTCTCTCGGCGTCTGTATGTAGAGACTGTCCGTTGTAGAATCAATTAATAATTCAGGTGTGTTGAATGCAACCTTATTCCCCACAGACACCCATGAAGAGCCATATGTAGTGTGCACAGGCAGAACTGCCAGTCAATAAAAACACGCCAGATAAATGTTAAGACATTTATTTACATCATATAAACAAACAGATTTAATGTTGTCTCTACCACACATCCTATATCACAAGGTGCTGATTTAGTATTGACACTCTACAGGCTGTTCTGTGATTAAAGAGTGACAGTGTGGCTGTGCTTGCTGTTATTTTGGGGGTTTATAGGGTTGACTTTCGACTGCCTACAGTGAACTCAGATTTTAGTAAACAGTACAAAAATTATGTTATTCATTTAAAGTTGAAAGCTGCACAGATATAATTCAAAACAGGTTAAATGACAGTGTCACAAATACTAATATGTGAACTAACATGTCTGTGAAACATCCTCTTGTGTTTGCTGTTATAATTTGTCATTTGACCTTTGTCAAGTAACTGTTTTGTTATAGAGCTGGACAATAAATACTTACAAAATGGCTGTCATTTCATTCATTGTTCATATCTTCTTTACGCGTGTGTTTTGTTTTTCATTCATTACATAAATTAAATTGCTTCATTCAAGTAGGAACTATATTGATGCATTTGATGTGCTATATATTACTAAGAGGTATGCTATATTATTGCATAGCAGCAACAGCTTTGCAACATAACCTCAGCATCAATACACACTCACATAAAAGGCTAGTTAAGTTCACAGGACTGTTATGTACAAAGGCAACAACAAACAGACACAAACATATCTTTCCCTGATACACAGATTCTAAAAAGCTACCAAATATGACTATGAGTGAGCAGTACATAATATATCGGTGATCCTACATTTGGTTCAAACGTTGCGATACAGTATTCCAGGTCTCTGATGATGTAATCATCAATGCTTGTCTTACACAAGGGCCTGCTGCACATGTCTCTCAGTGCTGTCAGCCAGAACCTCCCCCTGTCCTGTCTGCTCCCAGACAATGCCATCTTCTCTCACAGCTTCTGTTTGGTGGAGGGAATTCGCTGATGGAGAGGAGGAAGTGAGCACCTGACTGTCCAGAATATAGGTGTCCCCGTTTGTGGAGGCTGGATCCTGGGACTGGGGTTGGGTTGTAGAGAGGAGAGCGGGGCTTGAAGCGGCCGTCTGCAGGGTCTGAAGGTGCCGAGAGCTTGCTAGGATGGGGATCTGTTGAATGTGGGTCTGGGACTGGCTGACAGACTGGAAGGTCATTTGTAAGATTTGCGTCTGCCCCTGGCTCTGCTCCTGGGAGGAATAGGGCTGCAGAGGCTGGAGCTGGGGCTGGTGCTGGGTCACCACTGAGCTGGAATGGAGGGTCAGTTGCTGAATTTGGGGCTGCTGAGCAGCCTGCACAAACTGGACGGGCATCTGCAGCTGGAGGTGAGTTTGCTGCTGGTTGTCAGCAGGCGAAGGGGGGTCAATGGGGGAAAGGGCAATGGTAACTGGCACCTGCATGGTGTGGAGACTCTGGTCTTGTCCCAGTAAAACCACCTGGTGACCGACTTGCTGGGTCACATGACCCATCTGGGACACCTGAGCCACTTGCTGCCCTTCCTGGCTCAGCTGCTCCACCTGACCATCTTGCACTACTTGGCTAATGTCTAGGTTTGTAACTTCTGCTTGCATAGGGTTTCCTGGCTCTAGCAGGGATGGAGGGGTTGTGATGAGGGCACCAGCATTGGCCGCCAGCGCCTCAGCGATTAGCACCTCTGGATGACTCTTGGCCTTATGGGCCACCACACAGTCCTTCTTCTCAAATTTCTTGCCACAAATGGAGCAAGAAAACTGATAGGTGGCATCCGCATCATGCTTCTTCATATGCCAGTTGAGAGACGCCTTCTGGCGACAGGTAAAGCCACAGATCTCACACCTGTCGGTGGAATGAATTATCAGAGTGAGTAAACGTCCAAAGTATGAGAGCAAATAAACACAAACTGTGAAAAGTACTAACTGTAGCGGTTTCTCTCCTGTGTGGATCATGCGGTGCACAGCCAAGTTGTGGGAACTCTTAAAGGCACGAGCACAGAACTCACAGATGTAATCCCTCTGATCTATAAGAAAAAGGACTCAAATGACCTTGTGTTCGCGATACAGATTGTTAATTATAAGAAGAAACTGCGACAAACCTATGTACATGCTGTGTATGTGTACCTGTGTGGTGCTTTGCGTGACGCAGCAGCTGCTTCTGTAGGCGGAAAAGTCTTCCACACGAAGGGTGAGGACATACATATTTCTTCTTGAGCAAGTGCTGATACTTTATATGATGCTAGTGGGTGGAAAAAACAGATTAAAACAGAAATGGCTAAAAGACCTATTTTCAGGCAGGTTTATGATAGTTTTTCATGTTGTCCAGTATTTACATTATGCAGGAAACTCACACACACATACATGCACACACATGTATATCAGAATATGCCTTTAGAATATACATGTTTAAAAATGAAAATGGCCTGTAGTAAGTTTTCACTGTGCAAGATGTGATAGCAGAGACAAACCTGTAGGTAACGGGGGTGAGCCAGGACTGTCCCACATCCTTCCATTTCACAGCGCACATACTGCACCGGGGGCTTTTTTCTGAGTGGCAAAAGCATACGAAATGTTAATGTAATGTCATAACCCTGAAACCAAATATTAATGATCCATGAAATTATATTAACCTCAGAATTACAATGATTCAATACAGACCTTCGCTTTGGCAGTCGTGGAGTTTTGTCATCTTTTTTCCGTCGGCCTCTCCTGGGAAAAGAAAACTAACTGCATTAGTATCAATAGTTAGAAAGTAGAGAGTCATTTTGAAAAAGACTTTATAACCATGAATTATAACCAGACACATTACACTCAGAATTAAGTTGGTATAAAATGGTCATAGGAGGAATAATCGGTTAGTTTGCTCTATAGAGTGACGTCTGTGATCGTCACCCATAATGCAAATTAATTCAATTGATAACATTTTCTACTTCATATATATTGACTCTCGTCATCCTTACTTTCTGGGTCCATCTGGGTCCTCCACAGTTTCCTCTAGCTTTACTTCCTCTTCTACACTCTCCACATTGTCAGAACCTTCTGTCTTTATCTCAGTGACATCTTTCTCTTTTTTAGGTGCCTTGTCTTTGTCTTTCTTGTCCTTCTGTCTTGGAGGAGCTTTGCGCTTTGGTTTAGGGGCGTCCCTGAAAAGGAAATATCCAGTTACTGAACAAAAATATGGTGCAGATGTCTAATCAGGACTAAACATGTATCACTAGACAGATAAGGCACACTGCCATTAGACAGACAAGCACACACACAAACCTTTCACCCTTCGGGTTATAGCTCTGGTCATTTAAGTCGTCTCTAAAAGGAACATCTTCATCACTGCTGAGGCCCTCTTCCTCCTCTGCAGCACTGAAATCAAAACAACAAGTCACTTATTAGGCATAATTTCACACTCTGCATGAAGTCAAGTGATGCATGTGACAAAGTGTACCTCTGACTTGCTGGATGGTAGTTGAGGTCTTTCGGGTCGTCCGGACATGGAGAGTCTTCGTCATCCACCACTGTTTCAGCAGTATACTTGTTTTCTTCCTCTTTCTTTTCACTGATGCAGCGCAAGTGCAAAAAATATTTGTTCTTAAAACACAGCAAAAAACTTAAACATACCAAAAGGTCAGTGTTACGAATTTTACTTTTATTACTGCAATATACTGTAAATCCACTATTTTGCTAAATTAATCACATGGGATTTATTTCTTAATATTTTCATAATTATCCCCATTACCAGACCAAATAAATAAGTATCTAAAATTACTGCTTATAGATTTCCAAGAGATAAAAGATAAAATCCTAATCACATCTTTAAAAAGACAGAAACAAGCAAATCACACATATTATTTCATGTTTATTAATAATATACTAAACATGAAATCATCTCAGCATAGCTAGATACATATGCAATATCATTTAAATAAAATTAATGGATTACAATGTATGTAATGTTCATATCATACTTTACCCAGTGGAACAGAAATATACTTACATTTCAAACCCTTCTTTGTCATTTACTTCTTCTTCCGATGCTACATAACAAATGGAAAGTTGGAGAAAGGCAACTAAATCATTATTAGCTACTAGAAATTTGCAATTTTTTTTTATAAATGATGACAATGGGTAAAAAGCATAAAAAATAAGCTAGCATTTCACTGTACTCTATTGTATTTGAAAAAACATAAACCGCAGAAGATATTAATCTGAAAACACAAGATCATAACCACTGCATAACTGAAGACACACAAAAAGAGAAGTTACTGTTTTCTGCATATTAAATATTCGTAAGAGCAAGAGTTAGCATGAGTTCCAGATCTTCTGAGTCTAGATAATTGAATTTGTTAGTTAATGACCAACATGCTAAACCTCAGCAGCTCATTGTCAATAGGTTGCTCACCAGCTGGATTCTCCATTCCAGGTTCGGTCTTACACACAGGTTTGGCAGGGCCGCGGACAGCCCTGCCAGATGGGGCCTTGGCACGAGTCTGCGCTGGGGGGCGTCTGAAGGAAAGAGCTGGAGCGATGGAACAGAAGCACAAGATTAAACATGATAATAATAATTGGGACTTCATTAATTCCCTTGGGGGAATTCTTGTGGAAAACCAGATGCATTTTAGGCGCCATGAGTTAAGTGTTTCAGTGCCAAGTGTTTTGACCTCCTTACAAACCAACCACCGTCACCCATGTAAATAATGTTTGTCATAATACAAGAATATACATTAGTTCAGCTTGAAATATCACAATAATTCCACTGCACACTCACAGTACAAGATTTACCTTAAACTTAGATTCTGTAAGAGTTTCTGTTATGCAACACTGATTACCTTGGGCATCTGTGGCATGTTTCTTTGGCTCCTCTGAGCTGCAGAAAGAAGGAAAGACAATTAAATCTGCCATTTTCTCTAATGCATCATCATAATTCATCCAATGCATATCTAATATGATAATGCATTTCAAAGTTGTAGCAGTTGGACAAGCTGTGAAGCCATTTAGGTTTTACCTGTAGAGATGCAGTGGTGGAGTGAAGATGTGCTACTGTCAAATTAACTTTACGGACTGAAATGCAGTGGGGCTCATTATAACAAAAAGTAGTTTTGTATTTGCTAAATTAAAACTCACTCTGTGCCTTGAAGGCTGTCACCTGCGACCCCCCCTTCAGGTTCAGCTGAACCCGTAGATTCTGCATTTTTCTTCCTCTTAGAGTTGAAAACTTTCCTCCTCTTGGTCGCACCAGCGTTCGGGCTCGGTTCGTCTTCATCGTCGTCGTCGCTCTTGGTGTCCTTCAGCCAGGCCGGTACTGCCCTCGTGGACCTGTCTCTTAAAACCCGTCCCGAGCTCTGCGGGCTCGCAGCCCCGTTAACGTCCTTTAGTGAAGCGGAGACGCCGGACCTCCGGCGACCTACTGCGCGCTCTCTGAGCCCCATGCGCGGCGTAACGGTCGAACTGATGGCCGAGGTCTGATCTGCGGCCTTGTCCTCCGCCGGCTCGTCACCTTCATTTACATCATCGATTCGGTCACCGACCGGTTCCATCACCGTGAGGACTCTTCAGCTTACCTTATATTCCACTCAAAGTCAAGCAGGATTAACGTTATTTGCAATTCGACGAAAAACGAACCACATCTGGTTTAAAGACGTTTTGACTGCAGGCGGCCTTTATGCAACAGTGGGGCATTTTCTGTGAATGCGCTGGGTTCCTCGCAAATTAAATACATATGTTTATTGATTAGAAATTGAAAACTTTTCTTAATTATCTATTCAGTAATAAACCTATTTAATTTTAAAGAAGCAGACACTATTTTCGCGTTCTTAAAGCTATAGTAAACCTACTTATGTCCCCGGGCCTGGAGCACAGCCATTTTGCCCTCTTTGTTGCGTCTCCTTTAAGCCAAATATAAACTGAGTTTACGTTCAGCGGCGGCAACGCGTTCTAGCTGACGCGACAATCATCTGGATTTCCCTCTATGGCTTTTGCAGATCTAGTCAGTCCAGCTGTATTGTTTACAAATCTGCTAAGACAGCAATAGCCGCGCAAAGGCAGCGCACATCCGGATAGTCCCGAGGCATCATGGGAACTGTAGTACAAGTCAGAGCCAAATCAGTAGTATTTGGATGTATTTTTTGTTATATATTTTTTTATTGATACAAATGGATTTGCAGAATTAGGCGTTAAGTTCGCAATGGAATTTAATTTCTATTACAATAAATAAGTAAAACAATGCTAATGAAATTATGGAGATAGGTTATTAAACAGGATTAATGCAATCTACATGTTATAATAACTCTTTGCATATGGAATAATATTTTAAAATTAGGAAATATAAGCTGTAGTTAAGGTCTCTATACAGTACTATGTAGTCTGAACTGTGGAACCAACAAGACTGACACTTAAAACCTGCACCGTGTGGTCTGAACAGAAGCCTTGTAGCTCAATGGGTTAAGCGCCAGACTGGGATGCAGAAGGTCGCAGGTTCCAATCCCTGTCTGACTCCTAGTCCTAGTCCATCCCCCACCAGGTGTGTCCCTGAGCCAGACACCTAGTGCTGCAAAGCAAAGTGAAGTAGAGTCCTTGTCAGGTGCTATGACTGGGAAAATGCAAGTTAAATCAAAGCCGTCACTCATCTACTGGATCTTAAAGCACTCATACTGCAATAAAGTGAGCAAAACCATCTCCAGCTCAAGACAAAGGCTGGTGGTGGACTTATACAGGGTCGTGTACTTACACACAACCGCTGCAAAAAGGCTTTTTATTTTTCGAGGAGGTCTTTTAATGTCCACCATGCACCATGCTGCAGATGTTTTATGAGGGGTTGCAGCAGCCTGAATGTAGCTGACAGACTTGTTATAATCTTAGTTTTTGATCTTATATATTTGTTGTTTTGTATTTTTACTTCATTGGTGCTATTTATGGTTGTGGGTAACTAGGTAAAACTATTTCTCTCTGGGATTAATAAAGTGTTTTGAATCTCTTGAATCTTGAATATCTTAATATCTGTTGAATGTTCGGCACATTCTACTCTGTTAAAGGTGGGGAGTATTTCTCCATTTGTTTAGTGAGCTTTTTATTTGACAGTATCTTCAAACTACAAGAAAAACTGACAAGTCCAGTTGCTTCAATATCATTTTTTATTACACAACACAACACAACATAACACAGCACAACACAACATACAAATAAAATCTAAGTTTCAAGCTTCATTGTCTCTCCAGTGTGGGTACGCTGATGTCCTTTGAGACTGGATCGGTAACGGAAACATTTTCCACACTGGACACAGGGGTACGGCTTCTCTCCAGTGTGCATACGCTGATGTTGAATGAGATAGCTTTTATCACGGAAATGTTTCCCACACTGATCACAGGGGTCTGGCTTCTCTCCAGTGTGGGTACGCTGATGAAATCGGAGACTGGCATGTTTGGAGAAACTCTTCCCACACTGATCACAGGTGTACGGCTTCTCTCCAGTGTGGGTACGATGATGTCTTGTGAGATTAGATTTAAAAGAAAAACCTTTTCCACACTGATCACAGGTGTACGGCTTCTCTCCAGTGTGCGTACGCAGATGTATTGTGAACGTGGACAAATACATAAAAAGTTTCCCACAATGGTCACAGCGGTACGGCTTCTTCTTTCCACACTCCCTACAGTAGGTAGGGCCCATGTTATTCTACCAGAAAGAGAAACAGAAATACATGAGGGGGCACTAAATGAAACATCTATTTATCTGTTAAATTTATTATTTTAATGTCACAACATTGCAAGTAAAATATTTGAATGTCTACATTTAAATAAACATTTTAGTCAGATATTATATGAATATCAAAGTTTGGAATTACATTTCAAATACAATAGAATACAGATTCTAGTTACTGTGTTATAGTTAATTTACTTTACATGCACTCATGTAACCATGTGACTCAGAGAAACCAGGTTACTATAATATATTTACAGATTTTCACTTTGAAAAATATTATTACCAATAACTGGATAATGTTTCCGTGGTTACAACATTTTCCAAATGATTCTCATAGAGTCTAATTTTGAGAAATCTGTTGACTTCTCCCCATTTATCTCAGTGGTTTTAGTTTTAACCTAAGTGAAATTTAACTCACCTCAGCAGGTAAACTTATTTTACTCATTGTTAGTTCTTCTTTACAGCGACTCGCCTCTGGTACACTGTGGAGAAATAAATACAGAAGATTATGTAAGCAATAGAAGTATTCCACATAAAGTGCAATTACAGGAATACAGCTGCTAGAAGTGACTGTGATTCTCCTGGCAGCTATGGAAAACAGTATAACATAACATACAATTCAGTTGATTTCACTAAATACTGTTACTACTATATACGTATATTTACAGGGGAATATTCCTGAACATAACAAACCCACCTACACAAACATTGTTATATTTTCAACAGCACTGGCTAGAAGAAGTGTAAAACAGACAAAATAAGTTTGTTTGTTCTTACCGTTTTAAATGTTACTGTGTGTCAGTAATGCAGGTGAAGAGTCTCTCAATGCAGCTCACGGTTGAAGGTTTGAGTAATGCCCGAGTGGATTCCACAGTGACCAGGGAAAAATGCATTTTTTAAAAGAAGCAATAAAATGTTCTATCAAATATATTACATCATCAGTATTCGGGGTTTTACACAAATGTGCAATAATGGGAAAAATTATTTGTTAAAAACTGAAAAAAATGTTTTGCGCCCCCCGGATTGAAATCCGATAAAAAACAAAACAATATTTAATCATTTATCTGTCCAACCCACTGTATGTGGTTTGAATCACAATGAATCTGGTTAATCAAATTAAGAAAATTAGATGCTTAATTATATTTTTATTATTATTCATATTAAATTTAAAAAATTGAGTGTATATTATAGTAACAAGCTTCTACAATGAAAAGTTTCATGTGTTTTAACGTGACATTCAATTTATCATTGGTTTAACAACATCACTAAGAGGATCCACCCTGAACCACTTCCTTGACTGTGCAAGCTAAAATTAAAATTGACATTAACAGGAATACAAAAACACATATCTAAATATAAAATAAATGCTGGGAGAAGTCCTTAAATATCCGAGCTGCTCTAGACTTAGTCCTTTTGGACTGGACCTGGATGTGAGCAGTACATCAGGTCTGAGGGGATGTGAACCCCAAAGGTAAATGAAGGATAGTGCTCTGTCCATTGGAGCTCCATTGAGGGCCAGGGCCAGAGCCAATGTACATTAAAGATGAAAAAGCAGAAGCATACTCAGCAAACACTCACTGGGATGCAGTGTGTTTTCCACCAGATGGCAATATTATCCTAAATGTACGACGCAACACAAAGTATTTCTTTGTCCTGCTATTATTTACTATTCATGATACATTCATCTATTACATCGTAATAGCTCTTTTATATTAAAAACAATGTGCTACCTCATGTAAGAAAACCTTGTTCCATGATTTTTAAGTAAATGCATTATCAGGTCACTTGTGAATGCATGTTGGTACACTTTTTATTTTTACCAATTTATGTTGATTATTTATTCATAAAACACAATACAATACACTGTTATTATTATTATTCAGCTACTTGTATATATTATGTGTGTGTTTATGTTGCACCTTATTACCGAATCAAGTTCCTAGTCAGAGAGCTGCGTTCTACGACAATGGCAATAAAAGTCTGATCTGATTCTGAATAATGAATAACAAATGTTAATAAGCCACTTCTGCTAAATTGTCACATGATAGCTTGATTCAAACACAAAAAGACTTTAGAGGAGTAGACAGTGGACTGACCTCAGGGAGCACTCGTACACAGAACGTGACATAACTTGAAATTCATTTTCTGGTTCTATCCTAGTGATGGTGTACTAAAAAATAAGATTTGATATTGGTGGTAAATCAATAGCTATTGTGCACTGTCTCCCCAATTATTAGGGAAATTGCATACTCCCATGCGTGGCTGGTCAGCAAAGTCTTTAAAGTCACCTTTACTTTACTTTGCTTGGCAGATGCTTTTATCCAAAGCGACTTACTGTCTGGCACCCCTGGTAGGGGATGGACTAGGAGTCAGACGGGTTTCAAACCTGTGACCTTCTGCATCCCAGTCTGCCGTTAAGCCATTGAGCTACCAGGCCGCCACCTGACCTAGTGAGAGCCTTCTTAAACAGGAGAAGGTAAACAGTACACCTGTCTGAACAGTGTCTGGGAGGCTGTATTTGATTGGCATCACATCAAGAAACCCGACCGATTCCATAAATGATTGTTACTGAAAACACAGGTGGTCACAGATGTTTATTTTGTTATGTCAGAAAGGTTTATTTGAAAAAGGTGTGCCGTTTGTATATCATCATAACTTTAACAGATTGAAATAAACAAGTGAGATAGAAAAATGTACGTTTTTCATTTAGTCATTCTACACATTAATGTTTGCCTTATAATTGTGCACACGCTGATTCCCATGAGAACGTTCACACTCACTCATTTGCATTGAAAAACATCTAGGTTTTAGGTCTGGATTGACTGATAGCCTTATATGTATTTCATACTAAAATTAATCCTCAAATATACAGCTCGGTGTAATGAAACAAACAGTTGACTGAAAGGTGGTAACATTTAACAGCAGTGTTTTGCACGACAAAGGCTGCTTATGTTCTTAGAATCCTGCCTGATCTCCGTGCTGGGGTACGACATGTATCTGGAGTAAAGTTGAGCCGCCGCAGAGACATTTCTGAAACAATCTCGAAATGACACGTTGCTTAATAATAGCTGATGTATGAGGTCATTGATGGGTTTCCATCCACAGAGGTCAAACTTCTGTGCCTCCAAGCCTTTCAAGAAACAACTGAACCTTTTAGCATTTCACAGTCGTATCGCAGATGACTCTAAAACTACTCTAAGTAACATATGGATTATATGTTTTGGACAGTTTGAGCACAGAAAGAAACAGACAGACAGACATAAGACACAGCATCACATCCTTTTGAAAATGCTTTATTTAACTACTTTATCACTATAAATATGACAATGCCATAAAAGCTTTTTTTAAGAAACTTTTAGATAGAAAAAAGTCTGCATAGGCCTACAGTATAGAAAAGCACATTTGGCAATAAGGCACACACTAGGAGGAGTATAAATGGTAACACCTTAATGAAACTAAGCACATGTTGCTCCACACCACTGACACAAGGAGCAGGACCTGATCCTCCTGTTCCTTGTGGGTGAATTGCAGGCAAAAGAAAAGTAAATCAGATGTTTTGAGTGGGACACAGAGCCAGATGGACACTGTTTCTGCCTGTCCAACACAGCACTGTTACATTATGATTACCTTCAATAGATAAACCTAGATGCAGAGTTGCAACACTGACACACTGAAGTTAAAAAAATGCAGTCTTCCAGTTTATTGGGAAATATTATTACTTTGATGATGTTAATAAGCAGAAACAGTAGACTGTTGTGTTCCCACTCAACCCAATGCAGGTAAAAATAGCAAACGCAATATAATAATATTACACAAAACACAATAACTTTGAATGTTTTAAAACTATTTGACACTTTGGCAAAAAAAAAGTTTTTGTATCTACTTTTGTTACACCTACTTTATTTAGTCCCTAAAAGAAATATGTTTTCGAATATATTATACCTTTTCTTCTTACTTCATACACAACAATGTAATGTATATATTAAATATATCCTGTCTTAATGTCATTATAAACGAAAACAGCTAACAGCAGTTTGTTTTCTAACTTTCATCCAGTCTTTTAGAGAGGAAGGGAGGGGGAAAAATGGAAATTAAGTAGTGAGATGAGACTTGCATGAGTTTAACTTCTTGGACCAATAACTTAGTCGTGAACCCAATCACAATCTGAATATCCAGGCCAACATCAATCTCATCGCTTTGTGTTGCGCATAAGCAACAGTTTGATGGAAAATTAGCAAATTTTATATTCCAGATGTAGAACTGGTCCATCAAAACAAGCCAGCATGCAAATGTTTTGATCTTATATACAGAGTGTGAACAGCTGCGGCTTGCATTCATTATGTTTGTATGCTGTAGTACATACAGAGATGGCTATTTGTACATTTTTGCGTGAGGTATTGCTCCCATTATTCCGAGTTCAACATTACACCTGTTTTCAACACATGGCAGAGTTCTAAAAGTGCCCACTAAACATTCAACAGGGTTATTTTATGGGTTAGTTTGTGTTTTATCCACGAGCAAAAAACCTGACACACATGCACGTACTGTATTCAAAAATGTCAATGAGCCAAGTTCATCCTCATTATTTACTATCGCTTCATCTGAAAGTGGCAATACCTTGCCTTTTATAAATACGTTTAAGTGCACCTTGGTCAAGCAAGGTTTGGAGGATGAGATATAAGCAGAGTTAGACATATGGAGTGTTAACAGCAGGAGCATTCGGAGAAGAGAGGTAGCCTTGTCACATCTGACTGCAGAGACTCAAACCTACTCGTCTCTCTACAACACCACAGATAGGGTCGTAGAAATATGAATGGATAAACCTCAGATGCTGTGCACAGATAAAAGTCCTTTCCTGTTTGTGCCGACCACATGGGCTTAGCTTTGTTATGAAAGGCACAGTGGAAAGCAAAGAGTAGCACAAGGCAGCAGATATGAGGCAATATAGTTAGGCCCAGAGGACCCTTCTACCGTCTAGTGACAGGAGTGTATGGAGGCTTACATTTTTGGTTAGCACTGGCAAATTCAGGAGCACATTGAGAGTGTTCCAGTCCATAGAGAAAGCAATCTCATTTCTGTCCGTATTTGTTCACTTTTCAAAAGTCAAACAATTCAAAAACAAAATCAAGACATGCAAAAATGAGAGAGAAAAAAACATCTAATATCAGTTCAGTCTTATTCCCCGGTCAGCACAGTTTCAGAGAATAGGAAATATCTCCATGTACACAATGTTGCTGTCAATCAGGCATATACTTAGATAAACCATGTTGCCTGCTCCTGAAAAAGTTTTCCAGTTTTCTTTCTTTAGTATTTGTTCCCCAAGGAATCTGTCAACAATAGTTTTTAGTTGGCAACTTTTTCTTCAAGCAAAACCAAAATACACTGTATGTTTCCAACAATTAAAGCAAAGACTTAATAACAAGCAAACTAATTAGAGGCAAAAGAACAAACAACATTTCGAACCTTCATTTTAAAACAACCGAAAACACATAAAACTAAATAAACCAACAAAGTACCAAACAGGTGAGTTTGAAGCATACGCATTCAACCAGCGTGGACAAACAGCATCACCTACAACACGTACAATGGGCTAGAATACTATATATCAATGAAAAAACATTAGTTTATCCAAAACCAGCTGTCTTTAGTAGCATCCTCATATGTCAGTAGTTCCTCTTGTCCTTTTGTTTCCTTTCAATTAACTCTTCTTTCTCCCCCATATGTTTTGAACATAGTGTAATGGACGCTCCAAAGAACAAACACCACTCTAAAATAAAGAGAGACCCACAGAGGATAAAACCTTAAATATGCACATTCTCTTCATAAATACTTGTTTGTACCTTCAGCATTTCTGTTGCTCTAACAACAAGTTGGTGCAGGTGGGTGAGAAAGGGACGGAGGGACTGAGCTGTGTTTGTGTCGTTATGGGATTTTCGCTTATTGTTGGGGGAATGATTGTCACCACATTCAGGTAGATAAGTGGACTGCCTTCTGAGTGTGTTGTACTATTCAGTAGAAAAACAGTAATGCTGCATATTTAAACTTGTCACATGGATGCCCAGGGTCCAGGATTTACTGAGCCCGGCTGGAGGGTAAGATATGAAATGTCAGGCTGTCATTTCCTCCACATCTGTGGTCTGAATATTTGTTTCAAACAACCTTCCTTTAAGGCTCTTGGACTTTCACCGGTTCAGGAAATATTACGTTAAGACGGGACAGACACTTTTGAGATGCAACGCAGTGGTTGTTCAGTCACAGGCAGGATAGCTTTGCCATTTTTTCATGTGGTCAAAGCCTCACAATCAATATGTCTGGTAGACATCATGGATGGGCAACTGGAAAGCTGTGGCGGGGAAGGCCTGTGGCACAGCGTAGCCAGCATAACCTCCATACACAGCTGCTGCATTCTTCTGGATAGCAGCCAGAGTCGCTGTGCTGGCAGCGTAGTTTGTGATGGGGACATATCCAGCTCCATACAGGCCACCAGCTGCTGGGATGCGCTGTACATTGTGAGCCATGGCATAGACGGGAGTGATTGGACGACCCTGGGAAATGTATGAAAAGAAAATATAAAGAAAAATACCTCTTTTGTAGTCTATAACCTCAAAAAAAGAGTGGGTCAGTAAAAATAATATAAGAAATGATATTGTACAAATGTAGTAAGAACATCAGTCCAGCAACATTATGACATTATAAATGTGGAAATGGTGGTTTTCATGTTTGTGAACATGTAACTGCACACACCTGGAAAGGTGGAGGGGTGGAGACGGCAGGTAGGACGGTAGCAGCAGCAGCAGTAGCAGTGGTGTGGTCAGGGTGCTGCATTGCGAGAGGGTTGATAAGGTGCTCCACCGTGTGCACCTTCCCCTCCTCCATCAGCTTGGCTGCTGGAGCAGCACTGAACACTGGGTACTGCCCACCCAGGGTCGGCAATGCCACTATACGCAGAAAGAACACAAGTATGAGAGCTCGGATAACAGAGTGGATCAGTTCAGACAACTGAGTAGAGCAAAATATTGTGAATGTTTGTATTCACAATCTATGAAACTATAGCATGAGACAAGCACATACATGCACCCATGAAAACAGTCATCTCTAGATCAGAAAGTTATCTATAAAAGGAGTGAGGAACGCTACTTCAGAAACAGAGAAAGGATGAAGGATGCAATTCAGGCAAGAGGGGGAAAAACTAAGTTACACAAGTTGGTATTGGGGTGTGATTTGGATTACGATGGTGCTCAACTGTGGATTAACCCTAATGCTCGCACACACACACTCACACACCACACACACACACACACACACACACACACACACACCACACACAGAGCAAACACAACGTCCGTCATTGTTTCAGATACAAAAGTTTTTTCAATCTGGTGGCGATCCTGTGATTCCACACATTCCACTGACGTTAAAAATAAAGTTATATTCTTGTACATTAAAAATGGTATTTAGAATTTAGAGGTACTCAAATAGTTTATGTTCTTATGTGAGATGGGTTTTACAGCCTCAGTTACACCTAAAAATGTGATATAGCACATTTACTTCTACTTACTTACAGGAAGGAAGCAAGAAAAGGAACAATGCACCAGGAAATTATTCCTCAAAAAGAAGCCACCTTACAAATCCGCTGCCACATTCTTCTTATCAGTGACACTAGGTAGAGAATTGTTGTAATTGTGTAATAGAGAAATACAGTCACGCTACAACCACCATGCATTGCAAAACGACTGTAATGGTAAAGACCGGCTGCTACACTGCATAACACTAAAACAGATAATCCTTTAAGTTATCAAAATGCAGTAGACAAAAATCTGAATCAGACAAGTGTGTTTGTGGAAGCTCTGGTCTCTGTGTTACTATGACCATGTTCAGAAAGAAAACAGCACTGAATGAAAAAACAGAGCCGCATCACTCCTCAGTGAGACTCTGGGGGGCAAACATCAGGGGAAAAATGCACAACGCACGTCTTCTGAGAAGGTATTGACAATTTAAATGCATTCCAGATGGTTGCTTTGTAAATCTGTTTTTTAATGCTGTTAATGTGGTGGTCATCATGACGGATGATTAAATAATTGCCACTCTCCAAACCTAGTAGTTGTAAACTTCCTGAAAGTATCTTAAACCGTCGCGCAGTGTTTTCTGACACAGTGCTTTTTCGGTCTGAACATTTGGTGAGACAAATTTCTGATACAGTGAGAAAAGGAAAGAATGAGGAACAACGAATAGCAGTTACTTTTTGGTCATGCTAGAAAGGACACACTGAACATTTTTATTTTTCACAGCAAAGGGAAATGAAAGAAGTCCTTTTGCACATGACCATCCAGCAACTGCTATTACCTTGATTTTAAAAAAGTCCCTCAAACCACACAAAGAATTATGAGCTGGAAGTTTTAAAGGAGACGTTAAAGATGGGCGAGGACAGAGGTGGATATGTCTGTCTCACTGACTTGTGCCAGGTTTGATGCCAACTGGGTTGACAGAGGCAGCGAGTTCCAGACTGGGCATCAGCTCATACGACTTTTCAGGCTGCTTGGTCTTGCCCTCATGGTAGCGGCTGTAGATGCCACGACCGGCAGAGTAACCGCCCAGGTACGACCCCCGCGGTCCTGGGGTACGGTTACCTGCAGCAGCACGACCACGACCTCGCACAGTACCTGCTTAAAATACAATTACAGTAGTATGATGACAGGGGTTGTGGTTTAGGACTTCGGAAGTTCTAAACGTCGTTAAAAGGAGGAGTCATTTACACTTAGTCTAAGGGAATATTGTGTTCATGAAGTTGCTACTGGACAGTATCTGTTTCAGGCTTTTTGGGTTCTTTAGGTTCCGTTTGACCACTTTCTTGGACACTGTTCTGACTCTTGCTCTGAAAGTTTGTGGCACGGTAAAATGGTTTTCCAAGATGTTTGTAGTTGTGCTGTGATCTCTGCAGTAACCCAGCGTGAAATGGGAAGTGACAGTGCAGCAGGAAAAGGATGGTGTTAGAAAATGTAGAGTTTGTCACATGGCAAGAAAGCTCATTGTTCATTGAAGAAATATGTAGGAATAAGGATGTGAGAGATTACCATTGTTCTGTATCATTGGGGGTCCTTTGGAGAGAAAACCAAAACACAGTGATTGTTGAAAGTTAAATAGATTTTCCTGCTACCACCCAAAGACCATATTTAATCAAGTCATCAATAAGTCATCAATGGTAATGGGATTAGCATTCATTGGTCCATCACCTTGTTTTGTCTTTTAACAACAAATCTCAGATTTTAAGCCACAAAACCTCATCAAGTTACAGATTTTCAACATCTAGTCATTAAATCAAAATTATCTGAGTCATCATGAATGTAAAAATAATTTCACTGCTGACAGTGTGCTTGTCATTCTCTTGAAAGTGCGTCTTTTGATCATCATGATGAGATATTTAGCTGTGCATTGGCCCAAAGAGTTTCTGCTTTCACCAACGAAAATAGTAGGCTTCCAGAGAAACACTGTGGCTTTTGCGACTGATCATGACTAAAAACAACAGCAAAAAAAAAATGAGTAAAGAGTTCTAACCTTTGACGAAGTAGTCTCTGTTGGGACCAATGAGGGTGTTGTAGGGGTAACCATAGTAAGCCAGTGTGTAGGGATCACACTGGTATATGTAGTTTTGCTGAGTTGGCTCTGGAGTGGCAGGAACTCCCCCTTTAGATGCCTTCTGACGTGAGTACTGCTCTTTATCAACCGGCTTGGCCAGTGTCACCTCAATGCAGGACCCTTCCACCTCTGTGCCATTGAGGTGATCCATTGCTATGACAGCATCATCCCGGGAAGTAAAGTGGACAAATGCGTAGTCCCGAATTTTTTTCACACGTTCAACACATCCAGGGTTCCACTGGCTGAACACCTGCATGGCAGAGAAAATATGGGCATATTAGGCTCGCTAGTTTACCGGAAACTGTGCAGTTTTATCTAATAAAAGACGTATTATGGTGACTCATGGTGAAATACGTCAACTGGGTAAATGTATCAGTTAACTAATCTCACCCGTCTGATTGTCTCCTCACTGGTCTCCATCATTAGATTCCTGACGTAGAGGATCTTCACCGTCTCCATTACATCTTCGTCCACATCAATCTCTGGTTCTGCCCAGTCCACCGCGATCTGGTGACCCCACAGCTGAATGCGTCCAGGCATCAACTTCCTGCGAGCCATGGCAGCTGCACGATGTGACTCATACTCTACAAACGCAAATCCGCGGTTCTTCATCTTGTCTGCAGCACTGGCATAAACTATCACATCTAGTACACCTTCCGTCACCTTAGACACCTCCTCCAAAATCTCCTCACGTTTTTTGGTCTTGGGGATGCCCCCAATGAAAAGACGGCAGTTATCCACAGAGGAACAGACCCCCAGCAGCCGCCCAGGCCTCACCTCATAGTTGTTGAGCTCCCGCACTGCGCGTTTGGCCTCATGTTTCTCTGTATACATCACAAACGCGTACCCTCTGTTCTTCCCGTCAAAGTCCATCATCAGCCGCATCTCATATATGCGTCCAACGGACTCAAACACTGGCACAAGCTCATCCTCGTAAACGTCCCGTGGGATTTTGCCCACAAAGATTTCACATCCCCTTGGAGGAGATGGAGCATTCCAACCTGGAGGAGGGCCATATTTACGCTGACCATTTTCTTGGACCATACTGTAACCAGTGCGCTCCATCAGCGCCACGAGTGCGGCCTCATTAGGAGCACCTGCCACACCCTCAGGGATGTTGACCTGTCCATGGTGAGAGTGGTGGGAGGCACCAGTGGAGGGCTTGGAGGGGGCAGCGTTGTTGCTCATGGTTGAGGAGGAAGCAGGATCTTCGGCTGTCATTCTGACAAAACCATTCAATTATATCTGGGTCCTGATAAAAGAAGAAAGATGGACATGTTTATTAAATTACATTAAATAGTACCATCCAAAACACATAAAGGTGGAAAAATAATATCTACCTAGCAAACTAATCAGGATACATAATGCGAGTTAGTGAAAATACTGCATCTATAAATCCCTGGGGCGCCTACGCCTATCAGCAGCTTTACAACCTTGTCAGACCCCTTGCAGACCTCTGACCCCTATCAGTGAGAATGAAGGGTTGTAAACCCTGAAAACATTAGCTCAAGGTTCACCGAGTACAACTGGGTCACATGCCTATTTCCTGAGCGCGTGTGTGTGTGTGTGTGGGTGTGTGTGTGTGTGCGTGTAGGTGTGTGTCAGAAGCCAGTTAGACAAGTTGGCATTAAGCTCCATATTGTGAAAATAGCTGTGCAGAATAATTACACATTTACCTGTAGGATACATGCTCACTTTCAGACTTGTTATTAATATGAATATTTCTGTGTGTAAGTGTGTGTGTGTGCCTCTCATTAAGGCCCTATAAGCGAAGCAGAGAACATTTAGAAATCGGCTTCCCAGACTTAAACCTCTTACTGTTATTTTCCAACACTGCTAGCATTCAGAATGGGAAAAAAAACACATAATTGAAAATCCACAAATCTCCATTCCACGTACAACACTAAAGGCAAACCGTTCTTTGTCAAACCACATATCATGGAAGGTCAAATAATATAAATAGATTAACTGAAAAAAACACCCTCTTGCTAGTGTGTGTGTGTGCGTCATAATAGCATGGACTTTGATGGAGATAGGTGAGGCAGTCAACAAAGGTAAAACTCTACAAAGCCAAGCAACCATGGTAACGCACACACTCATTTGACCTGACCCAATGTCCCACTCTCCCACACACACACACACACACGCACACACCTGTTCGTTTGTTAGTTTGCTCATGGGTGGCAAGGTTATAATTTCCACTAAACAAACTTATTTGCTGAACACAGAGTATTAAAAACACTGACTTTAACTATTATAAAAATGTACAATGGTCTAATCAAATTTTAATATTTTCTTTGTGGTTTAAGTACATTGTTTGATTCATTCACTGATGTACCAGAGAAAATCAAAGAAGAAAAATAGGAAAACAAAGCAAAGAATGAGAACGGGGAAATACAACAGCTGTTTTCTGCTTCTGTCTTTAGCCAGTAACTAGATGCTGCTTAGTGACATAGGTCAGGATGACATTTGGTTTTATAAAAACATCCAATTTGACAAAACTATGGGAACATCTAATATGCAGAGACGCACTCTGACTACTCAGCAATGATGCATTACTCATGGCTTTCTACTTTGAAGCATCTCTTTGAGCGCTTGTTTCTGTGCTACTTGCTGTCTCTGCTTTGTCAGCGCTACGTGCCCTACCTCGCTCTGTTCCTTCTATCGTGTGAAGTACTAACACGACTCCATCTCTTATCAGCCTTATCTTGCCAGACTGATGACAAAGGGAGGACAATATTCACTTTGGGAGTTCTGTTCACTGATAAAAAGACGCTATGTGTAACTGTGTGGGTGACACTGTGTACTGTATTCAGGTTAAAAATATGATATATTCACTCTTGAGCCTTAGCATAGAACAACCGACTTCCTGCTTCTAATCACTCAGAGATGTTTCTAACTTCCTCAGAGCTGACCGCTGTTGTACTGGATTTGTGCTGAGTCTTTGCTTTCTTAGAAGAGACTCAGGAAATCAAAGCACACCTCGTGTCAGAAGTGAAACTTAGGGCTGTTAGACATGTCCTCTGTTTCATAATATTGAAAATAATCTCTGGAGTGAATGCATATGTGCAACGTGGGCAACGTGAAAGTAAAGACAGAAAATAGAACCTAGTAAGTAAAACAAAACCTATGCTGAATCTGATGCAGCATGGCCAAAGGTTACACACTCACTAGGCAAGGCCCGGCTAGTCTGCACACAGCGAGTAAAGGAAGTTAAAGAGCAGGGAATTGATTGGACAACAACGCCAATCTCCCGGGTTAAAGTGTTCCAGTTATGCTGGGGAGATTGCTCACTGTGTTTATTATTGATAGAAGCACCTGATTCTCTACGTATTAACAGTGTGTTATTGGGCCCTGGATTGTTTTATGGGCAGATAAAAAAGCTTTACAGGCTTCCTCCGGATCATATCGTAAACACAGATTGACTACTGCTGGCAAATTCCATCTTTTTCCTCAAATAAGTAAATGGGTCATGGTACTGTCAAAGTGCAGTTACTCACAGCTATAAAGAGGAAGATCATTTGAATCTTTATATCGGTGGCCTGACGTTAAATCAACCCTGCTGTCATATTTTCATCTGTGGAGAGTGTTTAAGTCTTGTTCAGAAGTTTGTAGACCAGCGAGCTTCTATTCGGCTCCCATTTTATTGCAGATCACGCTGCAGAGGAAGCCTAACAATACGCGTTCAGCAGTAATGAAACATTAATCTCTCTGGTCTTTATCCTGGAATGCAGCTGAGTGACTCCAGGAAGGTGCCATGATGGTTGTATGCACTTACTCTGGACACATAGAGGAGACTGAGCGGCCACTAACAACAGGCAGCAGAACGGGATTAAAGAAATGCCAACTCTTAAAGGCACCGAAATCCTGTTTTCTCTTAACAAACAACACACACCCAGCAGATAACACGGCAGCAGGGATTTTAAATGATTCATGCAAATTCCTTTTGAGCCAGTCTTTAAGTCTCACACACATTCATAGACGTGATTATTTAGTACTGCCTGAGGAGCGCTAAATAATCACTTTCAAAGTCACCAACACAGTCATTAAATATAAAGAATCAGAGAGAGGAGGAAACAAGGTTGAAACAGACGTAAATCTCGAGAGGGTCACACAGCAGAGGGACGGGGGTGGAAAAGAGAAGAGGAAGGAGAAGCAGAGAGTGGTCAGATAGCTACCCCTGTTGCTTCACAGCACTCTGCTGCTTGGGCGCCTGCTGTGGGAGTGTTAGTCCACCTCCATGAGAGACAGGTACAGCAGGGCACTGAGCGCAGAGGCCAGCCCCCTCTACACACACACACACACACACGCACACACCCACCTTAAACCAATGCTGCAAGAGATGACGAGGGTGGAGCTAAAAGGTACTTGGTGTGAATGTGTATGTGGGCGGATCATCAGCTCTGCTTTTATATAAATTTACTAGAAATTTTCTTGTGTGTAACATACATAAACACACTGGTGGTGGTGGTGGAAAGACGTTAATTGTGTTTAGTGAAGCAACATAATTACGCAGATTATATTTTCCCCAAAAGAGTGTATAGTTGCAGCCTATTGTCATGTCTCGGAATTATTAATGATAAAGGAAATAAAAATTAAATGTAAATAAACATTTCCCAGTCTGCCATTAATCGTTTCACAACCTCAGATGGACATAGCAGCGATGGGAAATGTATTTTTAATGAGTTTCTGTTGCAGACTTAGGAAAAAGAAAAGAGTCAAACCTGGCATTTGAATACTTCCTCGTGTCGTTGTATTTCTATGAAAGGACATTTGGGTATTTTGACTGGGAGTTGCACTCGAGTAATTTCTGTCATGTCAGCACAGGACTACAACTGTGTGTAAGTGTGTGCGTGTGTTTTTTGCGTAGTGGCGACCATGTTCCTAGCACAGCTTAACTTAAGCAAACATCACACACCTTCCTGCGCGGTCAAGAGAGCAGATAGAGAGACGACGGAGAGTCAGATGAGAAAATGTCACTTGTTATTAGAGTTTCTATGGAAAAGAATCCCCTCAGAGCTCTGAAAAGAGGGAGTGAGGGACAGAGAGAGCAGATGGGGTGAAAGGGAGAGAGAGATGAAAGCCACAGTGTGTGGTCAACAGTGCGCTGAGTTTCAGCTGCTATTGAAACTCACCCCGCGCCTTAACGACTGAGTAAACAGGCAAGAAAAAAGTCTATTTAGCATAAAGACCCAAGACTGACGGATAGACAAAAAACAGATTAAAGTACAACGACAGACAGACAGCTTTGTATGGGCTGCAGCCGTTGATTGCATAATGAAATGCTCGTTATGAAGAAATTCCTCGAATGGAAAATATAGCTTAAAGGTTTGTAGAATACATGATGCGATGTGACTTCAAAGGTTTCTTAAGAATATGTGTTTGGAACACACACACAAACAAAACTCAGCGTTGTTCTTAAACCAAAGGGGGCAATCTGTATCAAAGATTAACTGTCCGTCTTTGGTGGGAACCAATCAGGACTCAGTTACAGCTCAGAGAGTTCAGGTGTTCTGGTGACCGCACAGCGAGCCTATCAGCCCAGCAGGTCAGCGGTTAACTCTTAACCCTCCCACAGCAAGGACGAGAGGCACACGCAAAACATTTACTGTCTCGTTCTTAATCATTGTACATGTTCACTGAATCATTTGTCCTCAGCACTTCTGCTCCTCTAATTGATGAACGTCAGAGGCCTTACTGAGGATGAATCGCAGTTACACTAACCAGAATGAGTAAAGATAAAAATGCTACTGACATTATATTAAAAGACAAAACACACCTAATCACAATAAAATCATAAGTAATCATTTTAGAGTGGGACGCTGGTTAAGGCCAGGGTCTCACACACACACACACACACACACACACACACACAGGAATCTGCTGCATAGGTAAAAAACCATGAATAAGCAGAACTAAAGTCTGCAATGAGGCAGAGCTGGTAATCAGTATCTTGGCCAGTGAGGTTGTATGACTACCATCTATTATTACAAGTCATTCATATAAGTAAATGAGTAGCGTGTCACAAGACCAGAGGTCCTGCTGTTTATTTCTGTAGAGCGATACGACCTGTAGGAGTACACCACACTGTTCAGTCCCACACTGTGCTTTCCTGGAAGCAGTTCCTCTCACAGACTGAGCACAGAAACCAAAGTCTGAATTCTTTCATGTAGCACTCACAGTGTTGCTCTTGATAATGTGGAGCAGTATCAGGTATTTTGATTCTAATGTGTGTAAAGCTAAGTAAAGGACATGTTCACTCTTACGGCATCTTAAACCTAAGGGAAGTGGGAACTATGGCTGACCCCTCAGGACACATGATGTCCTCACACTGCCGGTCACCCAGCTGAACTGTCAACACTCTGATTTGGACAGGATGAAGCAGTCACACCGCTGAGTGAGGAGAGGGAAGCTGCGTTATCTTAAGACTCCTGTAATGTATTTTTTTTGACGAGCTCTCAGAATACAAAGAAATACAACTTTTACATTTATACAGCCCAGTGAACAACTCCAACTGCAACGAACTTCTGTTTTCACGGGTCATCGTTGAATGTATGAAACTGATTCATTCATCAGCTGTTTTATCTAAACAACGTCAAGAGCTGGAGCAAGCGAACTGACATTTTAGCTGCATTCAGTTTTTTGCCTTCAGCGTTAATATACTTACAGACAGTTTCTCTGCTTTCAGTTCAGGCCCATTTGAATGTTTCCATTCCTGTCAGCATTTTCTCAAATTTTTATCTGCTTTTCACTGACACTTAATCATTAGCTGTATTACATGTGCCACTTCAACTGCTTTCATTGTTTCAGCAGCCACTGTACTACAGTCCTTTCCATATTGTGAAACAGAAACTTTTTCTGATTATTATTTTGAAATAGGTTGGTTTCATTAATTAAAACACATTCTGCTTCTCGTTTCTGCTCTCTGATGCATCCATGACTTTATTTTTCTTCCCTTATTCCTCTGCTCCCATCCGTGTACCTGTCACCCTCATTCCTCTTGTTCACTCATGCTCAAACATGAGCAGCGGGGAGGAGGGAGAAATGATGAAGGTGCAGAGTGGAGGGCAAATGGATAAGGAGAAATGCATGGAGGGGGGGTGAAATGAAGAGAGGAACTGTGTGGTGCAAGATGAGATGAAGAGGAGCAAGACAGGCTAACAAAACGTAGGGAGGGGGCCAAATGTTCTCTGTCCCTCAGCATTGGAAAGTCTTTCAAAGTGAAACTGGCCTGAAGAATTTCAGGTCAGACCCAGTGCATGTGTGACCTCCCCCGGCCCACCCCAACTTCATCACAGAGGGATGATTCCACTTCACTTACTCTGAGAGCCCCTACTGCCTTCAGGACCTTCCTCATTTGTCAAATCTAACCACCAACATTTCCCTACAATGATGTAATGTAAGCATCACATCTTCTTTTCAACTCAAATAAATCCGGCATTGACAAAAATAATTCAGACTTTAAGTTTAACATAAACCATTGATTTCAGCATGACGAGATAAAAAGGTCAACCGTGCCCAACTACTGCCTCATAGTGTAGGTCTCCTCACAGCTACACAGTCATTACTAATCATAAGAGCTGCTTTAGCTTTAGCGCTAGCTGATAGGAGCTTTTCTTCTTTAGGCAAGCACATTCCTCAGGCTAAGCAGCTAGCGTGTTCAAGGCCAAAGCAGACATTGTTTCAGACAATTACTACAGACGTTGACAGTGTCACAAACTCGTGATGTAGGCTTTCGTGGGCACATTAGGTGTGTGAGAGGGTTAAAGTAAGACTTAAGGCTTAAAACTTTGGTAATATGTGCCACACCAAACAGTGAAAAACTCTAACTGTCCATATAACTTCACATTTGTTTTGTCCTTCACAGTCACAATCATTACAGACTCACAAAGAAGCTAACCTTCATGCACACTTTTGTTCTCAAACACGGGCCCACCCTATTGACAAACACGGTTCAGAATGAGTGTATCAGACTCCTACGTTGGCCTAAATGCAGAAACGTATAAATGAAATAACATTTCTGTCCATACAGGCACTGTTTCAATGTGAAGTGTAGTTAAAAGTCTCTTTTACATGACAGCCAGGCTATTCTATCTCTGGATACTGTGTCTCACATACACACACAAGCACTCACACACTTCAGCCTCCTGGGGTAAAAGTCCAATTATTATATGACAGAGAACCCGGAAGTGTGGAGGTAATAACACTAGCCTCTCTAGTCACTGAAGCATTTTTATCCCCCACCCTAAACACCTGTGTGCACACACACACACACACACATGCTACTCCACTGGTTCCACTGGTTTCGTTGTAACGACATGTTGATCTCCATTCCAATCACTGATAGGCTTATGTGCCTTTGTTGTCTGTTTCCAATCATTTCTCTGGTGAAACTAGTATGTCTGGTAAACTGTAACTCTCTCCAGACACAGCTGAATGCCAGTTATCCACCAGAGAGAGAGACCATCAACAACTATACAGAATCGCAGAATAAAAAAGCTGTTTGCTCGAGAATTTCCCCTTTAGAAAACCACAAACTTAGGTTATAGAGAGGTTAAAAGTATCAAACGGAAGCCCCTTCAACTTTAAAATATTTTAACAAGGAGGAGAGAGGCAACAGTTACTACAACGTGTTGTGGTCAAGTAGTTAAAGATTTTTCCATTTTGCTGGAAAACAGGAAAAAATAAAAATTCAATCACAATGGGACACAACAGGAAGAAATTAATGACACAATGTTAAAGAGACCTAATATTATAGTATTATTTTCTGCTCTGTCAGAAGAACACAACACGGTACCTGTATCCCAAGCGTGGATATTGATGAGCAGTCTTGTGCTTGTCACTTTACAGATTCACACCAAACTAAAACACACGTTCTTCTCGGTCCATTCACTCTCCTCTGGTGTTGACAGGCTGCAGCAGTCTCTTCGCCTGCCTGTGTCTGGGTGTTTCAGTGTGGAAGTAAGCAAAGGTGGTTTTGGTGTTTGCTCATTCTCAATGACCAGAAGAGGTGGGGCCACCAGGTACAGGTAACCCCCCCACCTCCAATCTCTCTCTCTCTCTGTCTTTCAGTTGATAATAAGACAAAACTGAAGGGAGGGGACTGAGGGACAGAGGGTGTAAGGAAAAGTGATGACCAGGGAAAAGTCACTTCCCCACTGTGTTTTAGCACATTAGCATGCTATCATATTGTATAATATTGTTTTGTGTTCACAAAGCTCTGGACAAATGATTACGCCACTTATTAAGATGTCTCATCCTCTGGGAAACTTTACAGCTGGCAGGTCTGTCACTTCAGCTGTCAGTCATTCGCTGATAAATAATGAAAAATAGTACATAATCAAAACCCAATATAAGTTTTTGTATTTATACTTGAATGAACACGTTGAAGGCTCTGTTCAACCAGTCTTTCTGTGTTAGCTGTTTAAGTTTGTATGAAAACCCCAGTGGCTCTGTATGTTATTAACATGATGGCATAAATGCTAAATACTAAAATACACAATGGTTTTCCATCACAATTAGACCTGACACCAAAATGATTGAGGTGATTTAGTTTCAGCTAATGCGGCTAACAGGCAAGGCTCCATTTATGCTGGTTGCGTTGAGTGTTATTTCAAAGTCAAAGGCAACAAAGGTGACACAGATAAAGACAGTAGAAAGCAGACTAAAACTGTCACATTCCAGTCATATTTGCCAGAGTGAGTTCAAGAGAATAGGACGAAGACCACACTGACAATGTGTGGAAGTGTACATAACCTCAGACTACCCTTAAAGAGAACGGGCCTATACTCTTATCAGTCGGGGTGCTGTTCCACTCCAACCTAAGTGTGTGTTTATGTGCGTTTGTGTGGGCAAATGCCATCGCACAAGTCACACATTAACCAGTGACTCTGTTAATGAAGGACATGTAATCACTGAGTCTCACATTTTTGGCAGCATGCACTCACCGTATATGTAGATAGCCAGTTCAAAGTTTATAGATAAAGAAATTCTCTATTCTCTAAGATGGTGTAAAAGGTTGAAATGAAGGCCGCACGGAGCCATAAACCTGCTTTAAGGAGAGGAGGAGGGCGTGATTGAAACACTTGCTCAAATGCTACATCAAGTCAAGACAAGCTTATTTGTATAACACAATATTGTAAATGCCTCAGTGGCACGTGAGCAGCTAAGGAGGTAGCATAAAACCTAAAGTCTCCCTCTTTAGCATTAAGCTCTATATAAAACCTAATACATGGCTTCTAAAACACTATAATGTATGTGTTTGCAGTTTAAAGGGCACGTTATGTGTCTTTTTCTCCTACAATGACATATTGTGTATTATTGCAGCTCTCTGATGTTGTCATTTAAAAATATAGCCTGCACTCATAGGCCTATCAGATAATACACAAATAAACACATTTATATGCTCACAACTGTTTGTTTTTACCAATGTTTTACATGTTTAAAGTGCCACCAGAGAGTCAGAGTGCAGTGAAGATAGCCATCAGCTCTGTGTCACCAAAGTAGGAGGCATAAGGGAACTGGCCCTGTGGGTCTGACATTATCCCATACACATCTGTGAGAAGCTGTACACAAACAGCTTTACAACGGTCACCGACACAGATGGGGGGAAGTTAAAGAAACACAGACACAGTCAAACTCAACAGGGAGACTCCCATTAGCTCATATCAAGTGATGGCAATAATAATAAAGATAACTATGATCTGCCTATATATGAATGTTTGACACTTTATAAATAATAATACTGGTTCATATATTGGAAACGGGTTTGTAACTCCTGTATATCTGGTATTATGTTTTTTTACATCGATATCCATGGCCTTGCAAACTGACAATTCTGTTTGAAATAAACAATCTGGGTCATACAGACCTAATGCAGCATGTTTTATAGATACTGCATACACTTCAACACACAAGACAGTTTCCTGATCACTGCATTTTTAGTACATGTAGGATTTATTGTAAGCATCAAATCAAACATTACATCACAAGCAGCTCTCACAACAAAGTTGTTTTCACCGAGTGAAACAATGACTCTGTTGGGGGGTACTGTATTGTATTGCATGTAAACGATAGAGACCTTCCTAAATGTTAATGGAAACATAAACATTACAGAAATGTGAACGTCCCATGGTGTGTGCTAGCCCTGCAGGGCACGTGAGACAGCTGAAGGGCCTAAGCAGAACAAAGTGCTGGTTTGTCAAGAACTATTCTGAAGAGGCCAAAGGTTTTAGTTTTACTGTGATTCTGATCATAAACAGTTTGTTCTTCTGTTGGTTTACGCCAGTGTTTCGATATTCCCACCGTGCCTTTATCTCCATTCACTCCACCCCACTGTATGATAAACCAAAACTAAAACAGAACTAAACAAAAATGAGCAGCAATACTACAAAACATTATAGCGCAGAGAAACAGGAAAATTTATTGTATGTATGCATCCAAATAAAAGTGTTCACTAAAGGTGAAACTAAATGAAAGATAATTGTCAATATGAAACCAAAAAAGAAATGTAACAGTCATGTAAATTTGTATAGTATAAAGAGAAACAAAGTCAAAATGTTATCCTCAACTTTGTGTCACATGCTTTCATGCACATGAACTCTAATAATACTCCCACACTACTCCAGCACTTCCTTATTCGATGGGTCGCCTCACAACCTGCAGCAGACGTCAACCAATCCCAGTGAACCACTTATGATTAATGAAAATGACTCAGCACAAAAAGAGAGCACACACACACACACGCGCGCGCGTGCAGGATCTAACGTTAAAGTCCTGCACTCTTTTTTTTATCCGTCCCGATGAAAGAAGTTTCCCCTTTTGCCCAGAAGTTGGTCAGCTGACTGCAGTGATGTGGCCTGTCACCAACCAATAGCAGAGCAGGAGCATTGTGTGTTTAGGTGCTACATTCACTGCCAAGGTCAAAGAGACGAGGAAGGAGGGGCAAGATAGCAAGAAAAAATTTGAAGCAGAGAACACAATAGAAAAAGAAATCATCCCTATGACATACGACCACAATGAAGCCGCTTATTATCTGGAGACCAGCTACCGTTGTAATGTCAGCACGGATGACTGTCCTCTCTCCCAGCACCAGGAAACAACAACGCTAACTCTCATGTGATGAAGAGGAAGCAACTCCCTGATCAAGGGGTTGAAATGCAATGATTAGTGAAACCCTCAAGATAAAAAAATTCTACAAACCTATGGCCAAATCTGCATGATATATATAATTCAACGACTTGTAGGCTTCAGATTAACTGTTCAACTGACTCATCTTAAAACTCAATATCAGCAATCCTTCATCTTCACTGCTCGTCAGTGGGCCTCAGAGTGCTCACTCTCTCTCTCCTTCACACACCTTCTCGATATAAGAATTCTTATGTACACTATCACAGCAGGAATTTCAGTTCCTGTAAAATGTGAGACATTGTGAGAGAGGTAACAGTGTGTAGCTCACATGTAATTGTTCCAGCGAATAATTCAACTGAGACTGAGAGTGAGATTTGCTCTGTGTAGCAAATAGGGAGAGTGTTCAGCAAACATGGCCGGGTGTGGGGAGGTGTGTGCATTATTAACCTGATTTATACAATATATTGTGTGTCACCTCATTGGTACAGTACGATCAAAATGTGTCGACGCTTTGTCTTCTGACAATCTCAAACCAGTAATTTTAGCATCATTCTTCTCCTGAAAAGACTAATTGTACTCTAGCACGCACACACGCGCACGCACCAACCGACATAGAGAGAGAGAGACCAGGAAAGTGAGAAGGGAAAGTAAAAAAGATAAGAGCTGAATGAAAAGCTGCTGGAATTCAGCACCGGCCAACTGCAGCTAACGCCCCCTAAATACAAACAATAGTTATGCTACTAAACAATATCACGCACGCCACACTGAAACAGAGGTTTTATGGTAAAAGAAGAAACGGCGTGCGATCAACCTGATCACCTGCCCTCAATGGCTGAGACTAAGAGGAGAGAGGAAAAGTGAGTGTGAGAATGTCCAAGAGAAGGGAAGATGTGTGAAGAGAGAAAGATGAGCTCGATTGTCTGCACAAGTCTGTCAAGTGTGTGTGCGTGCGTGCGTGTGTGTAAGTGAGTGTGCGTGTTTGTGTGCCTACTTTGTGTCCATTATGTGAATGGGTTTACACAGAGTCAGAGTCAGTCTCGGCCCATGGAACATTCCATTCTGCCCGAGCGGGGGGCAGAGTAGGTGTGTGTGTGTGTGTGTGTACATGTACGTATGAGTGCAGGTACACGTTTTAGTTTGATACCATCACTGTTATAGTCTTGTGTGAGGTTTGAAACTGATTTAAATCAGACATTAGGATGAGATAACTTTTTTCTGGCATTGCACATTGTCACACTCAGTACTAAAGTACAACAGTATAGAAAGACTGTCTCATGTTGGCACTAAACACAACTACACACAACAAAGTAAAGGGTGAAGGTTGCTGTTAGGGTAAGAAGAGTGTGTTCATGTATGTGTATTTAGGATTTGGTCTTTTCATGATATAGAGTGAAGCACAAAACTACTCACACGCACACACACATCTTGACTCTTGGCCTGCTGTCCAGACAACTGGTCCATTGTGTGTAGTAACAGGTATGCAGAGAAGAGCCTGTTAGAGAACAGGCCTCTGAACGCTGTGCGTGCACATGTTCATATATTTAAATGTCCATTAGGAAACCTATACAAGCATGTCTATACAATGTGTATGTACATCCTTGGTACACTATGTATAATGTAAGTGTCATTGTTTTGTGTGAAAACTGCATCCACTGTGGAAGCAGCAGTGTTTCCACAGTGGATGTGGGCATGTACACATTGCTTCTGCACAGACTCAATCTAACCCTAGAAAACTCATTTAAGCTCAAGGATCCAAGAGGCAGAGGAAGAAACTTGCGGTGAAATGAAGCATAATAACAGCATTAGCGTACGAGCTGGTTGGAGGAAAGAGCAGGAAAGGAAGGAGGCGAGCAGGGAAGAAGGAGAGGATAGAGGGTTCACCAGTGTCACCGCACAGGGGGGAGAAGGGGTTACACAGGGGTCGAAGGTTGGCAGGAGGGAGGCAGGGGAGCAAGGAGACGGAGGGGAGGAGGAGTGTTGATCCAGCCTTCACAGTGAGTGGATGTCACCTGTTTACACATTCAACAGTGTGTGTCAGTCCTGCCAGAAGAGTTCTGCCTTCCCAGAAGAGAGATGGTTGCACAATGCTTATACTTTTTTTTTAACATGATCCGTTCACCAAAATTACAAAAACAACAAACAAATAAAAATAAATGTTTCCCAGTGACATATTTACAGGCCTCTTACTGAGGACTGGGGGTGTGCATCTTACATGCGGTTAAGCAAAAAGAACACACTGGTTAGGTTTAGGAAAATCTTCTGGTTAACTATTAATACAATAAACATGTTGTGTCTCATGGTTCAAATCACAGCACATCATTAACTTTCCATAACCTTAAACAAGTGCTACATGCGCTCCTACGTATTGCTTAAGTCAAGCCGATATTTTATTGTAATGCGTATTTTCTGCAGCAAATAAACATAGTTTCTAGCAGAGTGTCATTATTTAACAAAACCATACTTTTACCAATACCAATCTTTTAATTATTTCTCTGTCTTTAAAAAAACGTGGGCTTGTGTTAAGCACACGAGGTGCTCCTGTGGTCCTGTGGTTGTGTGAGTAATGACTGTTGTCTGTCAGGAGCTAAGTGACATTGTTGTATGTACTGTGGAGGAGGTTAAAGTTGGTGGCTGGCGTCAACAGAGTATATCAACCTGACACAAAAAATATTGATGACTATGAGGATTACTACCGAGGTGGCACATCAGAAAACAATGAAATGATTCATTTTTCATGGTCAGCACTGAAAAACAACGTCACCTGCCCCCAGCAACCTACACTGCTATTAGAGGATCAGTCGACCAAAAAGACGATTTTTACTTTTGTGACAGCTTTTATCTTGTGGCCAAACCAAACCACAAACTTGAAGCAATGGACGAAACAGTGTGTGCCTCTTATAGTGTCACAAAGTCACAGACAGAGTGGAGGTCAGGGAGGCTGAAGTTATCACCACAACACTGAACTTCAACATTTCAAACTGCAAGTCAACGTTGGTTTCCTTTTAAGCATAAACATGACTGTTCTATAAACGTAACCGCGTGTTTATTATTGTAATGCAACGATGTAGGCCCGTCCTTAACGAAGAGGTGAGTCTAATCCAAACCACAATGTTTCCCTACACTTAACTAAGTTCCCCTTGTGTCTAAACAACAGCTTAATGATAGTTGTGTTCAGATGGTCATAAAGCATTTTATCTGATTGCAGTGACATTGATCAGAGCATTTTTCTGAGCATTCTTCTGACCTGAATGAGTTTTGTTACCTGCTGGAATCATTAGTCCCCTGATTCTTTTCTTCTACATGTTCTGGAAATGTCCAACACGTTGCTTTCTGCATTTTCATTTGTTCATTTTGCTGCTTCCTGCTCCTATTTGTCCACAAATTGAAGCAACTGAAAAAGAGAAACTTCCCTGATCGGTACTGTATGTGCTACCCTATGTTGTACCAGTTTGAACTTTTCCTGTGTCTCACTGCTGTTCAGCGTCTGGCCCAGGCAGAGTGCAGCTAAAGAGGGACGTGGACGGGGGCGATGGAGGCGAAGAATGTGGCCATTGTGCTTTCCAGGTATGTGTGCATTTGTGACAAACAGAAAGAGAGAAAGAGGAGAGAGGGTCATCAGATCTTGTTACAGGTGTTTCATAAACAACACAATGCTGCTAACAGGTTCCTTCTCCCGTTCTCTTTCCCCCTCTCTCTGCCGCATTGGCCTCGTTACTCTGCAGCTTTAGATTTCTGCTTCTGTGTTGGTGGATTAGGCTTATGGCTTTGTCACTCACACACAAAACTAAATCTGTGCTTCCCCATCATGAGCATAAGACGATCATGTGACAATCATGTGACAAGACCATATACTATGTGTGTGTGTGTGTGTGTGTGTGTGTGTAGTTGGTGCATTTCAAGCTGTTTCTCTTCCTTGTGCTTGAGGTTTAATAATGCTATCCCACCAGTTTCCTGTTTTCAAAAATCTGGCCAAGTTACAAAAGAGATTTTTTAGTTTTCTGCTCTCTGTCTACCTAATATCGTCTGTCTTCCTGAAACTAGAGTGAACTAAGGTCACACCAGAAAACTCCACATAGAAATTTCTGTCTTAGATGACCGTCTGTCCCTTTTTATATTATTGCTGAACGTCATACAGGAGATTGAGATAAATATCTAAAATATGCCTCACTTCTTGAACATACTGAACCCACAGCCATAGAGACACACACAGTGCGCAGAAACCATTTAACTGTTATCTACTTTTGGTTTTGTTTTTTTGCACGAGGCAGTTTGATAACCATCTGTCACCACTCATCTGGTCTGACCAGCACTCTAACACCTTTCACACGTCTTTCCCGTAAAGTTATTTACAGTATTCACAATAAGGCAGGCCATTGTTGAGACAGAGGACACACACACCCTCACAGAGTCCTGCATCTCCTCAGGTGGTTGTCAGGAAACAGGCAGTAAATACGTGAAACTATTAGCTCACATTAAGCCATCAGTGTGTCTGGAAGCAGTGGAAACAGTGGAGATACAAACTGGAACCGCACACAGACGTAAGGTATATGAATAGACACGTGCATCCACACGCTTATATGCTCACTAAATCTTGTTTGTACAACAACAGGACACCCAAGGCTAACTGGCGCCCTGCTCAACCAGTTTCTGAAAAACACACACACACACACACACACAAGATGACGAGACAAGACAGCAACTAATCACACACAGACACACACACACACACACACACACACACATATCCCCAAAAATAATAAACACCAAGTCCCCATCCCATAACCTTGTAGTGAAGGTTACAGCAGTCAGCTGGGTCAGTGTGAACACTGGACCAGCTGAGGAAATGTCCTTCCAGATACCCACTGCGTGCGTCCGTGTGTGTGTGTTTGTGCATATGAATGTGTGTGATCTTAGTTCTCCAGGTGAGAAAACACATCACGTCCATCAGTATACAGCTGAACATTTAAACTTTCTAATGAGAAACAGAAGGAAAGGACAGGAGACAGAGTTCCCAGCCAACCTGTAGGATGTTGGGACGTATAGTTGTTGGAAGTCGATCAGAAGCAACGATCCAGCTTGTCACTTTCTCATCTTCCCTTCCTCTTCCTCTCCTCCTGGGTGCTGTCTGTCAGGTTCTCTCTGGCCTCGTGCTCGCTGTCAGGCACCTCCTGTCTTCAATGATAGATTCCCCAAAGCACAATCAGAAGAAATCTCACACACATCTAACAAAAACATTCACACACACAGACAGACGTGAACTGAGAGAGAGGACAAGTCAGAGTTTCTCTTCTCCTTTTGGTGTTTTTTTGGATTCTGACTCAGATCCTCTCTGTTTGTCCTCTCCTCTGCTCCAGTCACGACAACGCTCGTAGACGCAACAGCGGGAGACAAGAAAGAGGAGGGGAGCGCGCAAGGTCTCGAAGTGGAGGAGAGAGGAGAGCGCAGAGAAGGTGGTGGAGTTGAAGGAAAGAACAAGAGAGAGAAAGAGAGAGGGGAGGCGGGAGGGAGAGATGGAGGGAGGAAGGCCAGTGGTAATTAGTGGTAAAATCTGTACCTGACTCTCACTGACATAAGCCCCACATTCCTCAGAACTGAGCAGGGGGAGAGGCAAGGCAGGGATAAGAGGAGAAAAAAAGTTTTGAACACTTACACCAAAGCGCTAATGATCAGAGACCCTCTTCATCCAAAAAGGAACAAAAAGCCTTCCTTACAGATCAAATCAGATCATTCAAATCATCAAGTGCATGATGTCAAGCGGCGCTTCACCATCCGTCATCGAAACTCTTCCAACTCTTTCCCGCAGCACGTCAGTCTGCTGTTGCGCGGCTGTCCGCCTCGCACTCTTTCTATCTGTGTATGGTGTACACACTGCCTGCTCCTAAAACTCACCAAACCAGAATCTGACAGCCCATACCCCCAACACACCTCCCTCTCTGTTTCCCTCCCTCCCTCCTATCATTCTGGATGGGAAATGCTATCCTCCTGTGGCCCTGGCCAATGTGTGTGCGTGTGTTCATGTGTGTGCAAACAGCCAGACCTGAATCATAGCAGCCAGAGCAGCATTCCTCTAGAGGAGTTTCCTGCACACCTAGCCCAAAAACCTCACCCCGCATGATCACATCCACCACATGCTTATTACTGATGAGCACACAGAAGCCAGTCTGTGCTCATTCACAAATATATAACACGCCTGAGGTCATGATGACACGCTGTCTTTATGCTATAGTGTTCCCACCTTTGACGTACGCGCTCTAGATCCCCCTGTAATGACATCTTTCAGTAATAACAACTCCTGGATTTCTCGCGTTTTCTTTACTGTCAGCATGAATGCGATGTGGACACAGACGTGACTGACCGAAGGGGAATCTGACACTTAAAATGTCGAACACAAACAGCTTCTCACTTTTGTTAAACAGGATCCTGCTGCAAACCTGAACTGAAAGTAAAACAGTGAAGTTATTTTAAATGAGACTGGCTCAACTGGTGTTTCCAATTCTCCACCCTCATATTCTTTCACCCCCACCCACTTTTTATTTTGTTTCATTTCTCACAATATCTTGTCTTGTTTGATCACGTAGAGCAGTTACAACACTCCAGCCCCGCAGCATTCACCACCACTGTGTGCGTTCGCCTACCTGAAATCCTTGAAGAATTTTGTTATGGGAGGGGCCAGGTACTTCCTTCTTCCTGATCTCAGGTGCGTAGCAAGTGCGACGTCTTCGTGGCAGCTAGTTGTCATGGAGACAGAGACAGAGAGAGAGAGAGAGAGAGAGAGAGAGCTGTGCTGAACAGTAACACAAGCGGTCAGCGAACTAACAGACTGAGGACAGAAGAGAGAAGTGAGGAAGCCGGATTTCTGTTTAGAGTAACAGCACACACACACACACACACACACACACACACACACACACACACACACACACACACACATACGTCCAGACACACACCCAGTTGGGAACTTGCGAGTGTGTGTGTGTGTGTATAGGAAACTGAGATTGAGTCAGACGTGCTCACACAGAGAAATAACGTTTCAACACAGCAGCTGAACTCTAGCAGGGAGGAGGCCGGGGGCCGTTGGACGTGTTGCTCAATACGTTTGACTTTAATGCTTACTTAACAGATCTCACAGGCCTTAAATAAAGTGTGGAAAAAACACAGAAACATATGGAATATTGACTCTTTGCAACTGGAAGATTGCTGGCATATTGTCATCATTATTTGTTCATAGAATAACAATGGGTGGGCAGAGAAACACTTAAAGCCCGTATCCTTAACGCATACTCATATAATGTTTACTCACCATTGCTGCTGACGGTTTTCAAACACTTTTTCCAACCGTGTATCCACTTGCAGGGACTTGTTTAAGCTGGGCGATCCATCACGGTGAAAACCCTGTCTGCTTTATTGTATTACATTATTGTTGCATGTTAATGCAGTGAAGGCTTTGCAAAACTATTTACACAAAGTACAAATAACTAAACTAAACTAACTAAATTATGTCAGAAGCCCATGTGTCCTGGTGTAGACCTTCACTATCTCATGTAATAGTTCAATAAAAACATTTAACACTAATGCGAGATGTCTGTTTGATTTGTAATTTTGGTTCTTGGGTTGCAGAGTGGTCTAGACAAAAACCAAACCTGTAAATGGAGCAGGAACAGATTTGCAGAGGAGTGAAATTACTTTAATAAAAAATAATAATAATAATTGTAATAATACAAAAAATATGACACAAATCAGCGGGAAATCTGTCAGTGAGATCAATTAGTTTTATTCAATGTGAAGGGCAGGACTGGTCAAAAGTTTTTAATGGTTTTATTGGTTGGAGTTTCTATATACTCCACCAGGCACAGTATGAAGTCACTGATAAAGATTCAAACGTTATCGGGAGACACTGCATCGAGCACAAATGGTTTGATATGTTTTACACTACATTACATTAAATTAGCTTAGATGATAATTAGTGTTACATTCCTTTCTTCAACAATGAATGGAGGGAAAATCCTGTAGTAACATCCATAAACAAGCTAAGTTACAGGATCATTCTGGTGAATTATAACACCTTAAAGGATGAGACTGATTTCCTATGTTTTTGTTACTGTCAACAAATCCTGTAAAGAAACTAAAACCAACACTGTGATGTCTGTGTTTCGCAGAAATGTGGGGGAAGTGTGGGGCTCTGATGTGTTTTTAGTACTTCAGCTCAGGTTTATAGCACAGGCAGGTTAGCTTAAATCAGGTTGTGGATTCACATACGTTGAGCAGATTTTTGGTGTCGGCTCATAAATTGTTCCCAAAACATGGATCTATTGCATTAATAGGAAATAACATCATGTCTAACTGGGATTATCATTTAATGAGAGCTGCATGCACTTTTAGTTTACACACACACAGGCACCATCCTGCCTTTTCACAGGTGCAAACAAAGACAAACTCTCCCAACAATAAGAAGCTCAGATCCTGCCCTCGTTGCTATACAATGGGCAGAGATACCTGAGACACAGATTCCCAGGAAAACACTCCAAATCGATACTCCAAGCACGCACGCACCGAACACAGTGCAGAGCATGTGTTCACCTGCTGACATGTGGGCCCAGTCGAGAACTCTGGGTTCAACTGGAAAACTCGGATTAACATGGGTGAACTGTGAACTAGATTTATGATGTCAAATGGTATCAGGTGGTGTGCGTGCGCTGGCTTATAATTGATGTTTATGGCCTTGCTGTAGATGTTGTTGTATGAATTTCAGTCTGTTACATGGTGTGTCTTTTCCTTGTGGGTTACACAAATAAGATCACTCGGCTGTGATGCAGCTAAGTTTCTCGTGAAGTTCTGACCTTGTACTTTACACAAAAGCAGCATTCTCCACTTTGCAACAATCGTTAAAGCTTAGCCTTGTGTAGTAGACTGCTGTGTGTGTGTGTGTGTGTGTGTGTGTGTGTGTATGAGAGAGAGGGGGGGGGGGGGGAAGGACAAAAAAAGATTTTAATTTTGTGTTTTTTATTCCTTAATTAGCAATCACAGTGTGGAAATTAACACATTTAATGGACAGTAATACAAATACAACAGATGAAATTCAATCAATAAAGAAAATAAAATAAAGGTTCATTTTTATTTTAGTTACAAGTTACTTCCTAAATCTGATTAAGCACAGTATAGTTATTAGACTTTATTAAGCTGTTGTGTAAATTCACAAACCACTTAAAGGTAATAACACTGTAATTATTACTTTAAAACATCTGGTCATCAAAAGCTGTCGCTAATGAACGATTCTTTAAAAGTGCAGGGAGGCTCAGTCCGGCATTACGGAGCCAACAGCACAGAATTTACACAATAAGACTAGTTCCTAATTTGATGGAAACTCTTTCCTGTTGCAACAGGACAGAGGAGACGAGGAGGCAGTGTCCCGGTCCATCCCGCCCCGCTGACCGGTCCCACTGACTCCTGCTCGGTAAAAGACTGAATAACAACAGAATGACAGCTCTGAAAACGAGTTGATTAGGAGGAAAAACAAAAAGACACGAGCTGCTTCCAACACTGTTCGGCTTTCCGTAAAGATTAGAAACCTTTATTGAGAAAATTCCAGGTCGGCTTACAGCCGCGCGACCCGCCGTCTCCAGCCGCGCTGCTTATTGAATACGCGGTCTCACACACACACACACGAACACACACACACGAACACACACACACACACGCAAGGAGACTAGGGCCCTGCTGTGAGGCGACATTGATGACGCGTGTTGGATGGGATAATCTCTCCAGCTGTACTCACACCCGCAGAGAGGTGAGACTCATTTGGGTCCAAAAAGCTCACTGTGGCACATTTTTTTCTTTATTCCACAGAGTGATAAACCCCTTCCTGCTTTTCTAGCAACTTCTGTGGCGCGCGCGTCTGTGTGTGTGTGTGTGTGTGTGTGTGTGTGAGCGAGGGAACTACAGGAAGATTTTCAATTTCAAACACGGACCATAA
>JAUMTR010000001.1:10040783-10067359 GCA_032270685.1 Microctenopoma stevenorrisi
CACACACACACCCACACACACACACACACACACACACAGTCACGTTGCTCCTACTATAGCTGCGAGGACACTCATTTTCTAGCCTTCTACCCCACAACCTCAACACTAACCTAAACCTAGTTATATCCTAAACCTTAAAAACAGCGGTTTAAAGGAGTGGGGACTACCCAAAGTGTCCACATAGACACAAGAAGACATGGACACACACACACACACACAAAGAAACATCCCAGCCTATTTCCAAAACTCCATAAAAAAGGAGGCAAGTTAAACATGACATATGGCCCAGCCGGTGAGAGATTTCAGTACTTTAGAGCAAAGATAAATGGATCATTCTCGCTATCGTCGTCTGGCTGCCCAACCTCCACTCCTGCAGTCTATGTTGCATCACCTTGTTGCTCCATCTATTTGCCCCCTCCTCTTTTCTTCCATCCTGCTCCTCTCATAAAAAGAAGGAAAAATACAACAGAAAGGAGATGAGATGCCGCCCGTTTGCCCCCCCACAGCTTCAAGAAATGGTGCAGTGAGGGTAAACATACTGTACGTGTATGTGTTTGTGTATATTTTGCCAAAGCACACAGATACATCTAGTCCACAGGGGCAGGTCCTCCTCACCTGCCCAGTGGCAGTGCAGTCATTTAAAATCTAATAAACATCAGCTATAATAACATCGTCATTCACTCTCACGTTGATGCAAATGACATCAGAGCTGCAGCTGCAGATTTAGTTACGGTGAAACCTCGACGGCTGCTGGGAGAAATGACTCCGCACTCCAAACTCAGCTGGAGAGAGAGAAGAAAAGGAAGAGAGAAGGGCTAAAGCAAATCACCGTCTATAAAAAACAGGCCTGTGTGCTGTATGTTCACAATGTCTGAAGAAAGGATAATAATAATGACTGAATGAATGAAAATTGACTGTAGAGATACAGTATATTAAAGCCTGGTAGTGTCAGACTGGGATGCAGAAGGTCGCAGGTTTGAAACCACGTCTGACTTCTAGTCGATCCCCCACACCACGTGTGTCCCTGAGCCAGACACACAGCATCAGCTCCTTGTAAGTCGCTTTGGATAAAAGCATCTGCCAAGCAAAGTAAAGTACAGTAAAACAGAAATGGTGAAGCCTCCATCAGACATCTTCATTAGAAACGTCATCCATATTTGAACAAAGCACTGAAAACAGTCCTTAAACTTGTACGTGAATCGTTCATTCACGTCTCTCTTCTAGTGTAATGCAGTCTTTCATTTTCTATTCTGGCAGCACTATTAAAGACGCGAGGATTATAAATGGCTTAAAACATTTATTGCTGTCCAAGTAACAAAAATATGAAACTGTATGGAAGATTAAACGCCCAAGAGGGAATAAAAGATGGTTTGATGCAGTATTTGAAGCAGTGAGCCGAACAACATTCATCTTTTATTATACAGGAGACTTTCATTCTGACTGTATTGTTTAGTGTTAAGATGTTTGCTGGCTTCTTTGTTTTTATACTCTACTGTAAACGATTCACTGTTGTTTCGCTTTTCTCCTCATTTTAGAAAATCAAAAAAAAAGCTAATAGGAAAACTAAACCTAAAGTACTTAAAGTACTCCCAAGCAAGACAGATGCTTAGCAAGTTCAATATGTCATGCCCCAGTTAATATTATGTTTTATTTATAATTGTTTTTGTTTTTTTAATTATAAAAAATAGAAACATCCTCTGAAAAATTCAAAAAGTGTTGGAATTACTTTTAGAAAATCAACATTTGTTTAATTTCTTCTGATCAGAAAGGTGGGGCTAATTCAAACCACTTTATGTCATCCGTAATAATTTGGAAGTGTTCAGTTGAATACACTGTATGTTATTGTATTTGTATTGGGAAAATAAATGGAAGGACTTTGTATTTTCCTACCACACACGTAACACAACATGTCAACTACTTCACCAACACCTCAAGAAGTGGGAATAAGTTCTTCCTAATGTGTTGACACTGTAAACGCAGCAGACATACAGACCTACAGAGCTGCCAGGTGTGAAGAGAGGACGCTAACTATCATGTTGTCCTTCAAGTCATTCCCACACTGTGGAGAGGTGGAGAGAAGCCATTCGAACCCCTGCAGCTCTTCCTCATCCTCCTGCTCTTCCTCTGCAGGTTCACTTTATGACTGCATTTCCCCGACGCCGTGTTTGGTTGTGTAGCTCCTCCTGGTGCTCCGTTACCCTGGGGACTCGTAGTTTTAATGTGTTGCATCTTCACATTAAATCTTAAACTGCTCTTGCTTTTTCAGGCAGATCCCACTGAGGTAGAAACAGTCCACGATGTGCTGGCAAGGGCAGCAGCTAAAGGTCTCCTGGGGGGAATAATTCCTGAACAAGCAAAAACTGGTAAGAAGGGGAAAAACAGGAAGAATCGTGTGGCTTCAGCGACCAGCAAACCTTCGTCCCCCTCCGATGAAGACAGGCAGGGAGGAAGGGAGGAGCTTGTAACCGGACAAGATCCAGTCACACCTTCAGAAGGCAGAGAGAGAGGTGAGGAGGGAGAGGAGCACACCGCAGAAGAGGGCGAGGGAGGGAAGACAGAGGAGAAAAATAGAGGGCACAAGCGAAAGCTTAAAAAACAACCAGCGTCCAAGCATCACTCTAAAAGCCACAAGAAGAAAGCAACAAAGAAAAAAGCCAACCAATCACACCCCAGGAGGCATGTGACAAAAAGTAAACCAAGACGAATACCTCGCCTAACGCTGACGTTAATGTCCTCAGCAAAAGCCTCCAAACAGTTGTCTCCCATCACAGCTGTTGCACACAAGATAATTGACAGTTCAGTGATTAAATCACAACAGACAACAGTCTTCATCGGCGCACCCCCTGCAGGAAAACATCTTTCACCTGCACCGCCTCCCCCCCACGCAGCCTCAGACAAAAGACAAACCAGACAGGCTGACAGCGCAGAGAAAACACCAAATCACGCAACTAACCCAGCAGGCCTGTCTGAGGCCAGGGGAAAGGTGGTCCGACCAGAGACCAAGGTGGTGAACGCCACAGATTTAGTCCTGCCACCCATTTCCTCCCCGTGCTCCAGCTCCCTGCGCAGTAAGAGTGGCAGCTCCTTCATCCTGCCTCTGTCCCAGACCTCCCATGCTCAGCTCTCCAACACATCCTCATCATCCATCTATCTACCTGGTTTATAAAAAAAGGTGGCAGCTTACGAAGGTAAAGAACAACAACCATAAGGACATGACAATGACATTAGGTGTTACTCATCCCTTCGTTTCTGGTTACGGCCTTCAGGCCATGGCTTCAGTGTGCGCACGGGCAGTAAATCAGTTTATTAGTTGGTTATAGTTATAGTTATATAGTTATCAAAAGAAATTTTACACTTTTAGGCAACAGAGATTTCACCATTATGCAACACGTAGGATTCATAAATTAAAAGCACAGTTGTTTGATGAGCACCAGAGCTTGCTTTAAATTTTTAAACCTGCTCTAATATTATATTAGGAATTATTAGCAGCTCATTGACGGCACAATCAATTGTATCACTACTTTCTTAAAAGTACTGGTTGTGAATTAAGGGTCCAAAGAAAATAACTATTTTAATATTTACCAAATTAAATATTATACTATATTAACTTAATATGTAAATGTCAAAATGTATATATACCTAATATTAAATATAACATACTGTTAAAATCACAGACAGAAAAGATGAAGCCGTGTATTTTATAATGCTGTTTATTCTCACAACCTGTTACACTGATCATGTGTACAAATCAGTGAGCAGCAAATGGAAGCCGACGCATCCATCTGTGGGACATGGAGCGTGTGTGCTGTTGTTTATGTGTGTGAGCTTGACAGAGACACTGGGAGTGCACTGCTGTTACAATCGACATCCTCCTCCTCCTCCTCCTCCTCCTCCTCTTCGGCCTAGCAGGGCGCTCCCAGCTCTCAGTGCACTGTACACGGTGAAGATATATTTTGTTTTGTCTGCCTTGTTCTGCTAAGCGGAGCTTTGTGAGTTAACCAGAGACTGAGACCATGACAGTTCAGAGATTTTACTTTCCCCAACTAATAAAGTCAGTATATACCTTTATAAAATAGAATAAATAAAATAAAAAATATTTCTGTTCAATACATACAGCTGTTCTTTCAACAATCTAGGGGCATGCAAGGCTTTTGTGACTTTCCCACTTTTTCCAAAGATCAAAAGAATGCATAGATACTTGCTCAGTTAAACTCAGTATCAACTTAATTGACAACTGTGAAAATTTCAAACCCCCTCGACCCATTCTTATCGTTTGCTCTCGTAGTTTCCTTATCTACAACAATGCATATCGATATTTTACACTTTGGCCATTTGGTGAATTCTCAAAAAAGGCATTTCATCAGGATAACGATAGAAAACTAAAGACATGTAAAAATAAGAGGACAGCTTATAACAACGATTAATACCCAACGTTACATTGAATTGCTTTTATGTACACAACATCTTGCCGTCTCGTTCACATTTCGTCATCCCTGTGACAAAAGAAGGTGATGGCCGAGTTCTTTCAACAAATCTCAAGTACACTCCCAGCTCCTTCCTTTGCATGTTAGGTTTACTATTAAGGAGACGCATTCACAGATGGAACAGTCTGACCTTTTACTGTTTTACTAGGGTCTGTTCACATTAGTCATGCTCTAGCGGTGAGCAGCTGACGTAACATGCTCACCAAATGATAATCATGCAGATTTAGTGGATACTTTACTTTGCTTTACTTTGCTTGGCAGACGCTTTTATCCAAAGCGACTTACAGGGAGCTAGCGCTGGGTGTCTGGCTCAGAGACACACCTGGTAGGGGATGGATTAGGAGTCAGACGAGGTTCGAACACACAACCTTCTGCATCCCAGTCTGACGCTTAACCCATTGAGCTACCAGGCCGCATGGAACAGGAACAGTTTGCTTCCTGTTTTGTGGAGCTAATCGTTACTTTTTCCTAAATGTTACTGATTTGTGTGGTGGGCCGGAAAGTTTGGCAGGACCTTATAAACACCTTCCCTTGTGATTTTGGATTTGGAGGAGCCACAGATAAAGATGTATCTCTGCTACTATACACACAGTTTCTGCATGTGGAGAATTCCAACACCAACAAATGCGTTCCAGCAAATGGTCAGCTGTTCAGCATTCACATGCTGCTCTACATCCAAGAACACTCTGTGGGGCCAAGAGGTTTCGATGATTTTAGTTCCATTAAAGAACTTTGTTATTCACATACATCCAAACTTGTTAAATGTGCTTGATAAGGAGCTAGAAGTAATTGGGATCTGTGAAAAAACACAACAAAAGCAGACCTAAATCAAGTGATCTCGTGGCACTAATGAAAGCAGATGTACAGTAAGTAGCGAGTGATGGAAAAAACAGAGGATGCATTAAAGTGAACAGAACCCTGGAGATAGCAGCCCAGAAAAGTCATGATGGTATGAGTCAATATTTCTCCCTGTTGGCTTTCCTCTCGACAACCACGAACCTTTTCACCTCTGCACAGTTCATCATTCAAAGCACAGCAGCCATACCCGAGTATAAAACACATTCCTCCAGTCTTCTTTTCCTTCCCACAGGCTTTCTTATGTCACCAATCCCCTTTTTATTGGTGATTATAGAGTCTCCGAGGACCAAAGTGGGATTTAAAGGAATAATCAGTCAAATTTCCTCCAGCATGTGTGTGTCAAAGAGCAGCAGCAGTCTGGTACTCTTTCACCAGAAAGCAGCGGAGCTGAGGAGCACAGCAGCGACCGTTTATCCCTGCACCTCTTCCTCCATTATGGCTATCGTCTGTCTTTTTCCGAGGGATAACAGAGGAGTAAGAACAACGCGTAAACAGAAGGCATATGAAGTATGTTTCTGGTGAAAGGTCACCACTCGTCTAGTCGCTCTGGGCTGATTCTTGCTCAACTAATGAGGAATAAAGAGCTAAAGAGAATAATCAATGTGGCTTTGGATCTCTCACCCTTCAGTCTCTGTAAGCAGCAGTGATGTGTAGTGATATTTTCTAGAAGGATTTAGTTTTTTTATAAAACGTTCATGCAGGGTCAGTTGAACGGGTTAGCGTGTGTGGACAGATCTCTTCAGTCTGTAGCAGCTTCCTTCTTTCGTTCATTCATGATCAACTGATACAAAAGTCAGACAGGGCAGTTTTTAGGATTCCTTCATTCTGGTTGCTTTACGTTAAGACGCAGGGACAGAGGGAGGGAGAGCCACTACAGACTAACAGGACGAACAGGTGAATGGCAAGGATGTGGCCATTGTGTGCGACGTCATGCTGGCAGTACAAGCACAGACACACATACACTAAGAGCATGGGGAGATCAGCAGCGTGGGCTCACTCGTCACACATGCTGTGCTTGAAGGAGCATTTCCTACTTCAGTTCTTGCCCTCTTCTTCTTCTTGTTCCTTCCTTGTGCTGAGGGATATGACAGCTACTTCTATCTACAGCAACACCTCGTAGGCGTTTCTCGTAGTTCTTCCTAATCCAATACCTCAGTTACTTTAAAATACACTTGAATTGATGCTCAAGAGTCGATGAAGTCTTAATGTTAAATTCCAATTTACTCCAAAAAAGGCGAAAGAATAGTGACAGGGTTTTCCAAACCCTTGGGATTTGCTGTGTTTCTTCACTTACCAGGGTCTGTGGTAGCAATGGGTTTTTGGTAACGATGCGACATAGTTACCATGGTGACTGGGGGTTGTGTCGGAGGCGTTTTATTATGGTTACTGTGGCAACTCAGTGACAGGTCTCTTCTGTTTGAGGGTGTCAATGAGAGACAGGACGCCTCTCTTCACACTAGTTGAGACCCGACGAGACACAGAGTCACCAGGGGGCGACGAGCCGCAGGCTTTCTGGGAGGGAGGACGAGCCACCAAACACTTCTGGTATCGCAGCTGAAAGAGAGAGAGACAGAACCAGGGAGGGCAGGGAGAGAGACATACTGTAAATAATAGAGAGTTACAACTGCTGAGTATACGAATGTGGACATGTCTGCCTGTGTGTGTGTGTGTGTGTGTGTGTGAGACAGAGAGACTGGTTCAGGCTGCTAGCTCCGATCAATAGTAATGACGAATGAACGTTGTCACCATGAATCAGTTTTAGAGCGTGCGAGTTTGTGTGTGTCCGTGTACACAGAATTCTGATGTGTGATCAATAACCCAGTCAGCAGTCGACCGTGGCTCACACACAGCAGAGAGGAAGAATATAAGTAACCTCCACTAATGGGATCTATTATAGCAGAAACACCACAGAGGGCATTCTGGGGGGGGATTATAGACATTACAATGATGAAATAAAAACACTGTTATGGTTTTGTGGGTTTCTTCCATTGGTTATTTCTACACATGTCCTCTTTGAAATAAATTCTTGCACAACAGTAAACAATATGTAACACTTGCATTGTGTAAATCTATACTAGATCTCCTCTTTTCTTAAACAAGTGATGCTGAATACCCAATATTTTGACTTAATTTGACGTGAATTCATGTTTTACGCCAACAGTGCTTTGACACGGGTCGCATTACACCCGTATGCATCAACTGTGTTTAATCTTTAGCATGTCATCAGCTCTGCATTGTTGCTCAATGACTCACCATACAAGCTGCTTGTACAGCCTCAGACACATTCCCAGCATTGGGCTCGCACCAGAAGACGTGACAATCAAAACGATGGCCTCCAGCATCCATGATGAAGGCAAACGAGCGCACGTCATGCCCAACACCCATGAAAGACAGGAAACGCACACGGCATTCCACGAGAACTTCCCCTTCATCCTGACCGAGGACATAGTTCCGTGTTAGACATGTAGACATACAGGAATACTGTACATGTACAATTATTATCGGTAAACAGATTCAGTGTCAGTGCTGAGGGAGGGGTGGAGGGGTGGGCGGGTTGCCCACTGAACTGCAGCCTCCTAAAAAAAGAATAGATTAAACGCTTTCTTGTTAAAGATAAAATCTATACTTTATTCAATTAAAAAAGGTAGTTTAATGTAATCTGCATGGCTGAATGTTGTTGAGACTTTATTTGCAGTTTAATCTGAGTGGAGGACTGCAGCTGAGTCTCATTACTCCAGGAAGCAGCATGATGCCTCTGTGCTTGACAGTGGCAAGAAAATGTGTTTAACATAATAAAAATCAACCGGAGCAAATCTGAAACTAACTGTGGGCATTTTTGCAAAGCTGGCAGCCATCACACAGGCAGAGACTAGATACGATTTGTTCAAACATGTTCCAGAATAGACAATTCAGATGAAAAAGAAGAGGGCAGCACGTCAGCGTGCGGGGTGAATCTAAATGAAAAGGTAGGCTCAACAAGCTCCTGCACCGTCACACATCAAAAGTTACTACACATGTGCATTGTTGAAAATGTTGAATAACACTTTTCATTTAGTCATAAAGTAACTTACAACTGTTTAGGGGAAAGAAAATCTTCAATTAACAAATTTGCTGTCCTCTCAGTGTGGTAGCACAGTTCTTTTGTTTTGTGTGTTTACTCATATCGTGTTTTGCTTTTTCTGTACGGATTGTTGAAACAAAAACTGATAGTAAAGCGTTTAGGGGCAGCTGGGAGAGTAGCTGTAAAACATGAACAGCAGTGCGTGTCTGACCTTGTCTTTGCTGATGGTGACAGTAGCATCTGCCACATTGAGAGCTACTGGAGTCCAGTCCTCTTTGTTGGAAGAACCAGTTAGACTGTCTATAGCTCCATTTAATATGTCCATACCTGGAGGATGATTGATCACATACTCTGAATCAACCTACATCAGATACTTTGCATTTGGTTGCATTGTATATGAGTCAAACTGACCTATTGGCCTGGCTACAGGCAACATCCCAAGGTAGAGCACCTGAAACTTCTGGACCAGCTCCGTCTTTGGGGTGGGGAACTCTGCTGGGCAGAAGTCGAACAAACATTTAATACATAATAATCATAAACAAACAAATGTGTAAATAAAAGCTAGATTTTGTGAGAGTCAATTAATTTATGATCGTTCTCATTGTATAAAAGAACTCTTGTTTTCTGCGTGGAGATTTGATGGGAGTTTTCTTTTAAGCAGAGACAGACACTGCGGATTTTTTGCTCTGACGAGCTGTCAGCAGTAAGCCGGACTCCGTCAGTCTGCTTGGCTGCTGCTGCATTTTGTCCGGGAACACGTGTGCGTTTATAAAAGACATTGCAGCACAGCCAAACATTTTTCTCTCTGACAGAGTGACGGAAAAGTGCGAAAATAGTAAGCGATGGCAGAAATGGCTTGCCAAAAACATGCACCATGTCTTTTCTAGAGAAACAGCATTTTAAATATATGTTTACAGATTTTAAACACTGCTCTATTGACACTCTGACAAAAGTAAAGTTTGGAAGAATGGAGAATGGAGATTTAAATGATCTTCAGCTTTTTTTGATTGAGACATTAAAGATTCATCTATTTTGTGAGACCAGTTTGAAATCACGTGATAACTGATGCATATCCCGGAGTGACGTCAGGTATGAAACCCACCTTGCAAAGGGAGATCTAGTCCTGCTTGCATTCTGTCCTGCAGAGAGCCTCCTGCCATCGCTTTGGCATTCTTTCGCTCGGTCATTATCTGGAGAAGGAGAGAGGGGAGCAGATAGAAAAAGTGTTTGTAAAGACAAAGGGAGGAGGTTAGAAAAACACAAGGAAAGTAATACATGTGAGAAAGTAATAAAAGGTGAAGGAAGAGGGGAAAAAGACCAAAGAGCTCAGGAAAACCTGGAGCAGCTTCACCCCTGATACTGTCATGCTGTCTAACCCGTTCACCAGGGGAGCACAGACACACACATAATAACCAGGTCACACTCTTAAGCAGGATAAAAGCTTTTGCAAACACAGCACCAAACAGGCAAGAATCACTCACACACACACACACACACACACACACACACTCACACACACACACACACATAAATTATACATGTCCTTAATCAGAGGGATTGTCACAGCATATTTTCATCCAGCAAACCCTGCTGTGACTAATTCTTTCCGTATATTGCTTTTTTGTCGAAGGTTATGTTTTGTAATATAGGTTAACTTTTAAATGTGGGGCATTTAATATTAGTAAAGGACAATAAAAAAACACCCTGAACTTTAAAAAAGCTTTTAATCATACAAAAATGTCAACATCGACATCTTTGCCGTTTTGTTTTAATGATCATGAATTGAATTAATTCAGTGTTGGAATACAATCTAAAAGTAGAAATGTTTATTAATTCCCTAATAAAATGGGTTTGACGAATAAAGCACACACAATAAAAAGTACATGTTTGAATTAATTAGTACTCATCTCAGAGTGAACCCACAGTGCAGTGAATATACACTTAGTAGTAGCTGAAATGTAGATGGAGTTTAATCTTGCACACAGAAAGAGAGGAACCTGAGACTGGTCGTTTCGGTGTGCAGTGTGAATATGTTTTATTTCATACATTTCTTACAATGCTGTCTAATTACAGAGCTTTTGTTTGGGAAGTGGTTGACAAATTCTTTAGCTTTAGATTCTACTTTTTTAAGTTGCAAATATGCGTCAGTCATTGTGTTGAGTGGTCAGGAATAAATCTATTCTAACAAGAGGATACTTCATATATACATGTTTGAACCACTCACCCGGGAGCAGATCTCATGCAGGCTGGTGGCGATGGCTTTGGCTGGTGTGTCACAGCGAAACACATGACATTTCAGAATCCTGGTGTTTTTATCCCTCGCCACATATGCAAAGTCCCTGGGAAAAATGAAAAAGAAAATAACGCAGAGGGATGAAGATAAGAAATGTGAGACTGCTTTTGGCTCTAGAATAAATAATAAAGCAGTGTTTGTGTGCGAGTGTGTGTCCGCTTCTTAGAGTGACAGATGAAGATGAACAGACCCAGAACACACACACACACACACACACACACACACACAGGTCGATGGACCCCAAGGATCAGTGTGATGCAGAAGGGAGATGAAGTAGAGGAAGTTTAATAGGCTGGCCAAAGGGTAGAACTTTCCCCTGGGCTCACTGGAGACAAAAACTATTTAACCCAGCTGAATACAAGCGATGACAAAAAAGCAAAGGAGATACAGGCAGAAAGAAAAAAGGGAAAATGATGTCTACACCTAATCCAAGCAGTACATGTTGATTTATGTAAGATATTCAGAAATGTCCATAAAACGTAAAGTCTGTCCATTATTACAGTATGTCTGCAGCGAGAAACACGGGCCTGAGGGTTAACAAGACTTTAGCCCAGGCCCTAGAGGAGAACTTAAGATTCCTATGTATGTGTGTACTAGACAGAGAGGGTCACCTTCATTTCCTAGATATTAAAGTGTGTGTTCACAGTGGTATGGTACATCAAGAACCTCTTTGAAGATGAGAAAAATGAGACGCAAAGGAAATTAAACAATCAGGAATGTCAATGATGAGAGAGCGAGCGAGAGAGAGAGAGAGAGAGAGATACTGAACAATGGTCAGGAGATAAAAAGATGGAATGTGTTTACCTCTCTCTGTGTCCAAGGCAGCAAGGGAGGAGAGGCAGACAGTTAGTATAAGAAAAGACAAATACCCACTGTACTAACCCCCAGCTGTGGGACAAGAGGTGAGAGAGACAAACAGACTCACTTGCATGCATACAAAATGAACCTTGAGGGAGATAATCATTTCTTAAGCTGTTTCCTTTGCTAGACAACACAATCAGCTTCAGCAGAGAAGAAAATGCAGATACAGTGTGTGTGTACACGTGTGTGGACGAGGCTGCGGCACAGGTCAAAGTAGCACCACACAGTTAACCTTGAAATACATTAATAGCAGAGAGACGGTGAATGTGGTGAGAAGGAAAGAAACGGCGAGGAGAGCGCGGGGATCAACACAGATGTGATCTGGTTGGCTGAAATAAAGTAAACAGGCCACGTTTCTAGAAGCCACATGGAAACAAGAACGAGGTAAGTAATGAACATAATGAGAGAAAAATTAAATACCAGGGGAGGAAATAGGAAGAGAACTGCAACAATGCACTCGATACAGATAAAAGCATAAAGACGGGGGCAGAATAAAACACACAGACGGAGGAGAGACAATAAAAGTCAGGACAGTGGGGGGAGAGGGAGAAGGGAGTGATATCTCATTTCGAATAAAATCGTATCATCATATCGATGCCTCTGAAATGTCAAGATTGCTGTGGGAATCTGTAATCTCTACGGCGATAATGAGTTTCGTGACATATGGGGGGAGGGGAGGCACTAGGATGCAATTCCTATACAGCCACAACCACTCCGCTCTTTCATACAGGTGCAGTATATCTTTAGAAGTGTCTGTGTGTGACAGAGAGAGAGAGAGAGCGCGATAAAGGGAGAATCCCTGCTTCTGCCAACGGCCCGGTTTCACAGTACTGTAACCTGGTTGCTGCTACTGCCTCCTAACCACCTTCAAACTGAAAAGTCCAGCAACCCATAAATAATTCAAAACAAAATGGTAAAAAAAGAGAAAGAGGTGCAGGAACGTACTGCAATCAGCTACTGGTCAAATATTAGTAATAGTAAAACCTAATTATGGAATGAGATCAAACAAACGGAGACTTACCCGCGTCCAATTTTCAAACTTAACTTTTTGTAAAATTGTGTCATGCACAGTAAACGCGGGCTGTAACATATCTGACTACCTGCTTGGCAAGATCCCCCACAGGCTGAGGCCTCATCACTCTTATCTGTGGCTTCTCCAGTTTTTCCTGCTACTTCATAAGAAGCAAAATGTATACTCACAGCGGTTTGTTCTGGGCAGATAATCCTGTGTTCGGGGTCGTCTTTAGGTACACAGACCATCTATTCCGTGTGATACAGCATGCATGCACACACTCGTCAACCTGTCCGCTCCACACCCAGTGAACACTAACCATGCCTCCCCCTCTGGCAGCTTCATCCCCCACTCTCCCTCTCTCCTGCCAAAACCCCCCTCTCCTCCCCTCCCTCTAACCATCGCCTCTTCTCTTCCTCTTCCTCCTCCTCCTCGCTGCAGCTGAGGTATTCCCACTGCTCTAACTCTCCTGCTATATGTAGAGGATGAAGATAAAGCCTAAGTGCCCAGAAAACAGACATGCGGTATCCAACAGAGGAATGTTAAATTCTATTTTTCTCTATATTCTGTTATCTGTCTTCAAACTGAAACACAAACCCCTGCATGTTTGGGTCTCCGTATGTGTGTGCCTGAAAAAAAGAGAAATATCCCAGAAGCATCCAAGTCCTGCACTTCTGCATAAGCCAAGAGGTTTTAACCTTCCCTCGTCTCCTCAGCGCTCTCGTGTTTGTGTGCATGTGTACATGTGTCGTCATATGCCAGCTCAAATTATACAGTAGCTACCAACCGCTCTGGTTCACCTCGCCCGGCTTTGCCTGATAACCTACATTCTACCTCTACATAAAGAATAAGCACACATCGCCATCTGCTGGTCAACCTGCTGTAGTGCTGCACTGTCTTTTTAACCATCCTATTGCCAGGAAATATGCATTCCTTCACATTCTTATATTCAGGAATGTCAAACATAAATAACATACAGACATAGTAACTTTGCGCTGTGACAGTCTGCTGCTGTGTGTGCATTTGTCTTGAGTGATGCAGGATACTGAAAGTCAGGTAAAAGAAAAATAAAGGCTGTTCTCATCCTCTGTTTTGAGCTGAAGAATTAATCTGTCACTAGCATGTCTTCATCATCAATCATTAACTCCTCTCTTCTGCCTCTCATCACACCACCCAACCTTGGTTCTTTGAGTGACCTTTTACTTTCTGTGTGTGTGTGTGTGTGTGTGTGTGTGTGTGTAAGAGAGAGAGAGATGCAGCAGTGACTGTTTTGAGTAGTCTATCAAAGAAATAGAAAAAATGTGACGACCCACTAGAGTCATTCAGAGCACAGTGTGCATCCTGAGAAAATCACATGACACCTTTCACACTGATTGATCACAAAAACAAACAAAAGGGGATTCATCAATTTTCAAAGAATATGGCTATTAATGACTAACCTCCCATTGTCCCGGCCAACACCCCAGACTCGGATACTTGCGATTGGCTGAGAGTGAAGGACACTGCGGTCCATGGGGTCAACCAGGTTCAACATATTATTCTCCAATAGCAGGTACATGTCCTTCCCCTGAAAAAAAAGGAATCAACAACCCTTATTTCCTGCAGCTCCAGACATCGCAAAGAAAGTGACCTTTATAAAACCAGGTGATTTCCTTTGTCTTTTATACTTGCCTGTGTGCATGTACAGTGTGGAACTGTGTATATGTGCGAGTGCTTTGAAGGGCTCTAAATAAATGATCAAACCCTAAAAAGAGGGGGTGGAGGATGAAAGGTTATTGAAAGAGGGATGAAGCTCTCTCTATGTTCTGTCGCTTCACATTAAACTGAACTGCCGCGCAGAGACGGAAAGGCTTCCAAACACTGCTCTACTTTCCTCCCTTTCATTGCTTCTTCCTCTCCTTGACATATATTTCAGAAGACTGTTATCCTTGCTCTGCCTTCGCCCTGTAATCATTTGTGCTCCACCCCTCTAAGTCCTTCAAGTCAAACTGCAAACTCGTCTTTTGTCCCATCTGAGGCAAGACTTCTCACCTCTCCCCAGATGCCCACGGTGTCTCTGATGTCATTCTTGCAGTAGGACAGCTGTCTGATGCAATTGTTAACAGCAACGCTGCTCTTTCCAGGAGCCAAGTCCTCCTCAGCCATCTCCACCCATCCCAGAGAACGCACTGCAAAACACTGAAGGACACACAGGTGATACGGTCACATGTAGGATGCAGAACATATGCATTCTGTTTTTTTTGTAAAAGTACCCCAAGAGTACAGCAATTACCACAAAAATGTAAGGACAGGTGATTGGATGCAGACAAAAAACATGTTTGAAAATATTTAGAGGGGAAGAAGAGAGTCCCATCTGTCTGCCGTCATGAAGCATTCAGTTGAATTCAGACTTCAGTTGAATTCAGACTTCACTTCATCCATTCATTGAATTCAGATACAACATTTTTTGAAGCTTGCAAATACTTGGAAAAACCTAAAACGGAAAACATGTTTAGACTCTTCATTCAGTAATTTTAGCTCAACTTTATGGGAAAGTCTCTACATGCTGCTGCTGGATTCAGGTACATCCCGGTCTCTGTGACCTGGTCCATCAGATTTGATGGAAGCATCTATTAACCATCAGTCTCTGGTCACTCACTACGTCCATGCTGCTCAGAAGCCCCCATAGCATAATGCCTCTAAAACCAAAAGGTGTTACCTAAAATACCATGTTAACTGAAACTCTTTGTCCAGTTACTCTGTTTGGACAGAGAGACTCCAGCAGCTTGGACCAACTATGAGGGTACTGAAAAACTCTGATTCATTATGCACATTCAGCCATGTTTTGTTTTTTTTTATTCTCCTTAATAAATGAAATCATTATTCAAGAAAAACATTTTATATTGACCCGGGTTATCTTTGAGTAATATTAAAATTAGTTTGATAATTTGAATCATCTTGACATATTTTGTGCCAATTATTTAATAGGTAAATACTTGTTTTAATGTTTTGTTCCCAGCTCCGTAGCCGTCTTCTGTGAGCACTGTACTTAATGTTTTTTTGTTTTGTTTTTTTTAACAATGGACAGTTTTATGTAGGAAAACAGAGACTAGTGTATGTGTAAATGGTTCTGGATCATTGCCGTCATAAACATAGCAGGACTGACGAGTGCCTGGCTCGCTCACTCATTTACTCACTCTCTTACACAAACACACACACACACACACAGGTATATATAGACATTCCTACAGCGACACTCTCATGAATCTGGTTAAAGCTGTATCACTGATCCAGACCAGCAGATGGTAGCAGCTACATGACATCACAAACAGCATGCACACTGCACATTTGGTTTATGTTTTCTGCAAAATATAAAAAACTGCATTTCTTTAACTTTACAAAAGCTGAATTTATTTGTAATAAGTTCTGTTCCGTCTAATCATTTACCTAACGATTTATCAAGTTGAATGACAGCTGTGTGTGTACTGTTGTTATATGGGCAGGTATTATCTAGACGTCGATCAATAGTGATTGTTGAGTGAGGGTCTGTTAGTACCTAACTCCCTCACTGGACTGAAAGAAACCACTCCGATCTTGATTCTGCAGTGGGCTTTTGGCAGCCATTGACATGTGCATCAGAGTGTGCTACTAGACCAGATGCCCTGACTGCAAGCCCGTGTTTGTGTCTGGTATTCATCACAATGTCACTGTTGCTAAGGATTGTGAATTTCTGCCAGACAAACACACAGAAGGAAACAGAGTCGGCCAAATCAGCACCTCATCATCAAGCGGAGTATTGCCCTAAAACTCTGATCTGGAATGTTTTTGATCTATTCTTCTTTGGCAGAATAAAATAACTCTATATCAAGGCAAATAAATAATTCAGTTTAATTATTCAGATTCTAAATTGAATACGTCCAGCTTACCGTACTGGTCACAGATCTACCCAAAGGGGATGGCATTAAAATAACAAATGTTTTTAGGGCCTGTCTACTTCATTAAAAGCTTAAAAGTCTCATGTCAATCTCAGAATGGGATGTGTAGAAGGTCCTGTAGTTAATGCACCAACATGCAGCATCAGGCCACACTTCTGTCACCACTGGGGGCCAGTATTGTTTAGACTTTTTTACTTTATAACCATGCAAAATCATACCATTAAACATGCAACCTACTCATACAAATCAAATATGTAATTACGTTATAAAAAAGACTCCTTACCTTTGCTTCTGGATCACTGTTCACACTGCCAGACTCATCTTCTTCCATTGCTGGACGGTTCCTGAAAAAAAAGTTTAAAAAAGAAAAAGTGGCATAGAGGACATGTTTACAAGATTAGCTACGTCGCACTGTAACTATTATTAATACCGTTTCTGTGCTGTGTGTGAATTTACCAAAGCTACAGGGAGCAATTACACCAACAGAACACAGAGTCATTTCCCGAACAGACGAACTAACATTATGCTTTGTCCGACCTCATTTAACTCCAACATTGATTAAACACAACATTAGACAAACTAACTAGACACGATGAGAGACATCACAAGTGAGAGAGGTACCATCTACCTACAATAGTGCTCTCTCACTGAAATACAAAAGATTGTATGCTAATTTTCAGACATGGAGTAGTGATGGTTAAATTCAGGGTAAGAGACTAAGGAATTCATTAAATCAACGAGTGTCTTCACGAAGACATGTCAGATACTATCTTTAATACTCTTAAAGAATACTATTCCAGTGAGGAAACTTTAGCCAGTTCTCAGCACTTCAAAGAGCATTTTGGGTACTATGTTTAAGTCTGCGGTTGGAAATACATTTTTGGATCACATTTAGGGTGAGGCATTTAATTTCAACAGTTAGTATTAGAGTAAGGGGCTAGGCAAGTGTGTCCTCAGAAGTACAGTGAGAAACACACGTATTACCTTAGCTTGAGTGATGCATAGCGAAGTGTAGCTCCTTCAAACTCCTTCAGACTGGGGTCAGGGTTCACGGTGGCTGCCTGCAGGTCCTGGTGCACAGAATTTACATTAGAGTGTAAAATGACCACAAATCTCAAGGAAACACCTGGTATGGGGGAGGGGCTAAGAGACTAGCCTGGGATCGATCCTGTGACCATAACTCTTATCCCACTGAGCTACCAGGCCACTTTTGAACATTTAACTCATAATATTGTGTGAGTGAAGGGTCTGGGTTTGACGGCATCTTTGGTAGCACATCAAATATATATATAGAAAGACACAGGGAGGTCTGATTCCACAGGACAAACTATTGTCTTATTGTCCAGGTAAGTTGTTTGTTGTCTCCATCTAAATAGTGTTATTTTTAGTTGCTTCACAGTTGCATAGTTTGGAGGTTTCAATAGCATATTAATTTATGATATCACTGTTCTTTTGACAATGTAATGTTCACTTGTTATAACTTTTATAACCAACAAATTTACCTTTGTGACGACATAGCACATGAATTAGGTTGTTGATTCTGGAACTTCACACCAGTATATAAAATGTATCTTCTTCTGACTGAACAACATACTGTTAGCCAACATACAGCAGATCTAGGAGTCACAAAACAACTGTATGCTTTTCCTGACAATGGTGGTTGTGTGTCAAGGTGTGATCACCGTTACTGTACCTTTCTTACAAAGGGAAAACTACAGCCACATCCTGAAGTGGGATTTCTTATTGTAGTCACTCAGGTGGATGTTTAAATGTTAAGTGGATGATTAAATATGTACCAATACATTAAAAGAGACTATCTGCATATACATAATCGCTTTCCCTATGATGTCTTGACACACAATAAACTGAACCCAACTAGGAGTAATATGTCATTTACAATCATGACAGACATTATGACAAAAAGTCAGATGTAGGGCAGGAACGGAAAAACAAAGAGAGACTAAGAATTGCTAAAACTGCATAAGTAACAAGTGGAAAATGTTCATTGTCGAATGAAGAAACGCTACCTTCTCGTTCAGAAGCTAAGGCAAGACAGCTCACATTTTCCTGTATGTTAAAGGAATACATATATTTTGCTGTACAATATAAACTTTAAACTATAATTTAGCATTAATTGTACATAAAGTAACATTTTTCTATTGTCATTTATTTCAGGTGTGTGTGTGTTTCATTTGTGCAGCAGCGAGCAGCACTGAAATGTTAAACACTGGTTCTGCTGAGGCCGTTGGATCTTCTGCCTCAGCAGAACCAGTCACAGTCACCTGTAAGCATCTTAACCAGTCATTTGCATGTGTCCGTTCGCAACATGCAAATTATCTGTGACCATGCAACTTTCACATGGGTCCACTTTTGCCAACCCTCACCCAAAAGGTCTGAACCTGCATGTCCTACCCATGGATGTACAGCGCCATGTTTTTCATGAGTAAGGGCATTTGCCAGAAAGGCTGAAAAGACACAAACCTGGCAGAAAACAAATGTAAATATTATGGCCCCACATAGTTTACACAAGCATGCAACCAGGTGTGGGCAGAATGTCCTTGTTGTCGTGTGATGTGTGTAATGGGGCATGCTGCATCAAGGAATAGAAGTTGACACCCGGTGTGTACACACACACACTTGTGTGTCACTTCTGAGCTGTGCCAGCAGGAAGAAAAGATGGAAATATTTTAGCCACATGAGTGAAGAAAGAGAGACCCTGTAGAGTGCGTTGCTGCAGCCAAGTAACAGATGTCTTGAAATATCAGGCATGACAAAATGTTGTGGTAGGTTCAGTTACATTTATGTTAAGGCATCAGCCACACATGCTTTTGTCCAAGCAGTGAAATTCTAGCACATAATGCATAAGCGCACACACTCAAAGAGTGGGTGAAGTTAGACCAAGGACAACACTCAATGACACCGAGTACATTATACTTGCCTTCCACACCTCACTATCAATCTTTCCGCCAAAATCACTCCACACCTGTTTCTACATCGAGCATTAAAACACAAATAATGATTGGTCAAGAACAGGGGGTGAGGGGTGGGAGGGGAGTGAAGGAAGAAAGACAGAAAAGGGCTGTTAGCCAACTAGCTCACTCCACAATGAGTGTCTGTTGCAATAGGGAGCAAAAGCATTTTTAAATAAAAGGCTGTCAATCAACAACAATGTTTTCTCAAATGTTTTCTTGCTCCCATTGAACCTTCCCCTCACTACTGAGAATCTAATCTAATTGGTTAGTGCATACGGACAGAATACAGCCGGTGATTCTTTCAGAAGTGACACTACTGTTGTTTCCGTGTGGATCTGACTTTGAGAAAAAAAAATACAAATCATATCTATATCAGCAAAGACACAGAACACTAAAACACAAGTGTCTGTAAAGACAGGAATCAAAGCCTGCAAAATAAAAACATAAATAAATGTGAAATTACCAGATTGAGTGGATGGCACACAAGCCTCGGTGCCTATTAGGCCATTCAACAAAAAATGTGTTGTCAGTGGGTATTTTGAGGGTAATTTTAATTAAATTAGATTGTGTCACTGTCCAAATATTTAGAGACCGTTTGTGATATAAGTGGACATAGACTGTTGCCTTTCCTTTCTTACACTCAAGCACAAACGAATCCACATGTGCACACAGAAAGAGGAACATAAAGCACAATTCAAGGCTACGAAGTCTGGCAGGAGGACTGAACGACTGGCAGGTGAGGGAGGAGGAGAGATGTGGAGGTATCAGAGTGCCTCACCTTGTCCTCATCTTCCAGTCGAGAGCGACACTCTTGATCAGGCATCGCCTGCAGAGATGTGGAACGAGGCTAAGGAGAAATAGACACACAGAGGTGAAGGACTAAAACAAGCACAGTGAGAGTTTAGAGGACATGTTACTCCACCATGTTTGTCTGTCTGCCATTTTGGCTTATGCCACTAGCTGAGACCTGAGCAATCTGCAGATCACTCACTGCAGACGGATGTTCCAGACCGAGATTCTGGCACATCTATCTGTCAACATCGGTCCACCCTTACTGGATCGATATTTTATTTACACGATGCTCCTCTCCATCTCCTTTCCTCTTCCAGTTACCCTCCATCTTTCTACACTGAGTGACGGACTGATTGAGTCAGTGTTCTTGCATTCCTGTACTGCTATACTGACAGCCTTCGCTTCATCTGACTGTCTTTATCTGGCAGACACATTTTTCCCCACTCAGATCAATCTGGACAACAAACCTTACTTTAGCATAATAGGTTAAATACATACAGTGCAGTAACACTGATTTCCCCCCCCCAGGCTAACAGGAGTTGTTGGTTACTTACAAAGTAGCAGCTGTTGACAAATCCACATGTGGGCAAGATAGGCTCATGTGTAGAGAGAGGCTCCACTGAACTGTCAGAAGTGGTGCTGCCTGAACGAGTTGACGCCCTGAAGAAGACCTCTGCTTGGCATGACTACACACACACACACACACACACAGAGTGCCGTTATTATAAACCACTGTATTTAATACATGACTACTACTCTTTGTTGCCATTAGCAGAATTCCCAAAACTTACATAATGTATGCATTAAATAAACTTTTTAAAATTTCTGATGTTTTATTCATGCAACCAAAACTAATACTGTGATGTTAGTCATAAGACAATAAGGCAATCATTGTTGCATTCATATCTGCATATTGCATAATAAATTGTTTTGTTTACATCAAGTTGGACTGTAACTGATGTACATGTTATTTTTTCTCACTGTTCCTCCACATTGTGGATTGATTGTCTTCAGACTGTACCTTAACCTTAATCTAAGCAAAACAAGTAACATACTGTTTGCCATTAATAAGTACATATGTCAATTAAATTGTCAGTTCCAGCAAAAACAAAAGGTAAAATGTACTGAATACTTCTACTTTCCTGTAAAGTGTGCACTTTCTCTCACCTCATGGTCTGGAGTAGGTGAAGGGCTCAGAGAGCCCAGAGAGTGTTTCCGTGGTGTTGAGACTGTGTGGTCACCCAGAACCTGGGGCTCTGTAGGTCCAGGAGGTAATGGGTGGGTAGCAGGCCTCTCCCACTGGGTGGTGCCTGTAGGAATATGCCAATAGTAGATCCCAGCCATGTCTGTGATCTTCTTCCATCCTGGAGGCAGTTCAGGGTCCGTCTGAAATGACTGTTCACTCCAGATATCTGGTGGGAGGACACAATTAAGTTTTTTCCCCCCATTTGCTAAAAGTGGTCTCTGTTGACATATAAGGAAATTCCTGTGCAAGAGAAGCTGGACATGAGCCTCAGTAGAACATGCCTGCAAAAAAATGTACTGAAACTGTCAGAAGGGGTGCTGCCTCCCTTGCTCATACACTGTGCAATATCAACAGCTGATATGCATTACCAACATCTGCAGCCGCTATCATTTAACAAGCCACGACTTTCTACACACAACCACCGAGTAAAAGATGTGCACAACTTTAACACTTAGTCCACATTCTTTCAAATGAAATCACGCAAACCAAGAACTTATATAATATACTAGAAAAGACACAAACATAAGCCGTCCTCTCACATTTAGATTTCCACATGTGGACAATCCATTATGCATTTATCAGTTATATAATCCAAACGTATGTCCAAAAACAAGACTTATAATCTGTGATGAAATGAATACCAGCTGTCCATAATGATGACACAAACCAGATTGCCTCAACCGTTTATTGTGGATTTGATGTCATCACACAAAAACATCCCTGGGCCCATGCGATGCTGTACTCAAATTACATAAAGCCAAAAAGATTTCTTTGAAAGACCACTAACTTTGAAAGCAACACTGGAGATACCTATTACAGGCAGCAACAAATCTAAAACAACAAGAGATTAGTGATCATGGTATTTAGTATTTCTTTGTGAAGTTCAAAATGTATCAGCTGCTTTTTTAAACAGTCAGTCTGAATTCACTTTACATTTGAAAGCTAATTACACAGTGATGACAACTAATTGTTGCTTAACTCAATTTCTACTGTATGACTAACTTTGACAAAAAGAAGCTTAACTTCCATTCGCTGAGAAATTCATGGTAAAAATACATAGATATAGAATGAACAGAAATGTGAACTTCATAGGCAAAGTAAATGCAAATGCAAAGTTGTAGTTAATATTACAGCTTTCATGCTTTTATTTTCCAAACCACTTCCTTTCATCCTTTAATAGTGCAGACGCCAGTCCCAGCTGTCATTGAGTGAGAGTGGCAGCAAACCCTGGAGAGGTCTATCTTAGGGCTGACGTATCGACATATAGAGACAGACAACTATTCACACTCACACACTAGTCACAGTCACACCTCAGGGTCACCATTTAATCTAATTATCTAATTGCATGTCTTTGGATTGTCAGAGGAAACCCATTCATGAGGAGTCTATGCAAAATCTATTCGGCTTGATTTCAAACCTGTGACCTGCTAACTGCTCCACCACCACTGCTCCAATCTTAAAACTAAAAAGAGATGATTTTTTTCATGTGTGAGAAGTTTGTCACCTAACAATTACGTTTATATAAAACTAAAAGGAGATTAACCAGCCCACGGTCTTTCCCCGATACCAACACACTGCAATGATGTCTGATCCCAATAATAAAACACTTTATTATCGCTACACTCACAGATCTAGACGCTGAACTGTAACATTGGATCTTTAAGTCAGCAGAAAACCGGTTGTAGATCTTTTGGCCATGAAAAATATTTAATTAATGTGTTCAGTGTTTGTGACTTGTAATCAACGTTGCCTGTGCACAAGCACAAGTTCATCTGAACATTATCAGCACTAAAAGTGCTTCTTTCTTAACATGAGGAAACTCAGATGCGGTGGTTCCTCTGCACATTACAGTCACTATCAGCACTACTGTAGGAATTAGTGAATTTCTGTGAAAATTTGCTAACTACTGGTTGTCTGTAGGCTGCATGCCGCTAAAATGGCTCAGACAGCTGTTTGAGGATTGATTCATTTAGACACACTGGGCTGGTACATATAGATTCACATCAACTTTATGGCTCCTACCTTAAAGGATTCTCATACAGCAGCACACAGAGCAGATGGCTATTGTTTAATTTATTTGACCGTGACACATGCAGAGAAAATTCAGCAGTTACCTTAACAGCACAAGCAAGAACATATGCACGCGCACACACACACACACACAAACACCTTGCGTAAAGATTAAATCAGAGTACTTGTATCACTGCTACTTCTCTGACTGATGGACCACAGCCTGTGGGGCTGTCGCCATGACAGCAGGCCATATGTCATTATGATAACAAAGTCGGCCCAGATTGAGATTGAAGTAAGACCGAACCAACAGACGAACAAAAATACCTTCTTAAGAATTTTGTTTAACAGACTGGAAATCACAGAAAGCTTCGCTAAGTGTGCACATATGTTCTTGGCACAAGCAGACATCCCCTAGGGCTTAATGCTGCGCTTCAGAGCGAGGAGATGTGAAGCAGCACAACTCTTCTGGGAGCTGTAGTCTTTTATGGGCAAAAAATAGGTCAGAGCAAATAAAACTACAACTGACAGTGAGCAAAAGGGAAAGTGCTGGCTCAGAATGGCTGCCAGAAAGAATGATCACAGCTCTGTATGGAGATTAAAGTATGTATGTACAAACGAAGACGAAGAAGAGAGAGAGAGAGAGAAAGAATGAATAGGGGGCACAGACGGACAGAGCGAGTCCTGTTTGTTTTAGCTCAAGGGTTATATCAAGCCTTGAAGTTGGTGCCTATGTTTGTCCTTTGGGAAGCATGGAACAGTTGGCATGTCCCTACACAGCTGATGGAAACGTGCCACAGTGGAGCTACGTAGCAGTTAGCCCGTGATAGCCTCAGTTAGCATGCAGCTCTATGCCAAGGCAGAGTTGAGCAGAGGGGGGAGTGGGACAGCTTCTGGAGCAAAACATACAGACACACATGTTCTGTTTGGCAAATTACACAACACACACACACACACCTCTCAGACCAACGCAGGCATTCACTCACAACACATGCACGAATATAGCATGCACAGACCACAGATGTCAGGTTCTTAGGAAACATTAAGAGACAAACTTCCTCCCTGCTTTTAATGAGACACACACACACACCCATCCTTTTGCACAGACACACACGTGCGCACACACGCACACACACACACACAGTACTTTAAACTCTAAGCCCCCAGTGAAGTTTCCAGCCGACTCCGACAGATGCACCTACCCTCGTAATTGACAATCACAATGGCCAGCATGTAGTCTTTTCCCAGCATCATAGTTAGCTAGCTGCCTCTTATACGGCAAAACCCGGTACTGTAACCAAGGAGAGAACCCTAGACAGAAAGGGAGAGTGGAGAAGGGAGAGAGGGGGACACTGCAAGAGATGGGGTGAGGTGAACGAGAGGAGTGGGGGCATGGAGACACATTGAGGCAGAGCGGCAGGGAAAACATGACGCGAAGAGATGGGAAGAGAAGAGGAGGACAAAAGAGTGAATGAGCGGGGGAGAGCGAGCAAGAACCAAAAGATAGTGAGAGACATAGACACAGAATAAAGTGATAAGAGAGAGATGTTGTAAATACTGATCTGTTTGCTGTTGCTGTCTCTACCCACTCTCTCGAGCTTCAACAACATCAGCAGCCTGCCCTCCCTTTCCTGTCCTAAAACATACATACCATTCCATGGAAATGAGGCTGAAATTTCAAAGACTTATCCTCCATCCGATGTATGTGTGCATCTTCCTTCCATCTTCCCCTTAGCCTTTTTTTAGTTGTCTTAGCAACCCAGAGATCACTTTTCATTCACTATCATGTCCACTGGAAGTACAAGAAGGTGGCGCACAGAGGGAGGGTGATCCATGATGTAATGAAGGTCCACTGATTGTTCAGTGAGGAAGAAATGTGTTGGTTTCATATCTAAATGACTAAAACACTCTGACATTCCTCAACTCTACGCGTGTGTATACGTAAGCACATGTGTCTGTTTGCTTGTGTCTTTGGAGCCTCTGTGTAAAGACAGTGTCACACTGGCTCTCTAGAATGTAACATCCACAAACGAGTCTGACACACACCTGGGAAAACAACTCTGCTTTGTCAACATGAGGGAAACATACAGGCACATACCAGTATAATTGTTATATATCTAAAAATTCAATATGGATGACACCAGGCTATGGTTACTCCAGCAAACCTCAGGACACAACATGCAAAGAAACTACATATTAATTGCCCTGCTCATCAGCACACACATGCACTGATCTATACAAAACATAAAGCCCTCCCATGAGACAAATATCACTCGACATTGCAGACCAGCTAGAATGTGATTTAAAAACAAGACGGAGGAAATCAACTGAAGAACACACCCCCGTCACGGCTTAATTAAGATGACGGCAAAGCACAGCACAACAGTGAAATATACACACATTCAACGAGACAAGCTGCTGATAATCATAGTTGTAGTGAAATTAAATACACAGATGCTCAGAGCTCAACTCAAAAAGGGGCAGTGAGTCATCAAAGAGCTAGTAGACGAGCATTCTGGGGGAAATAAAGCAGGCTCAACAACTCACAGCAGTGCAACGCTCGCAAACTGAATGGGAGGATGGTTTACAACCACACTCATGCACGAGGCTGGAGCTGCTGCTCTAGACGAGATGGATGTGTTTCATATGTCCTACAACAATGCACAAGGCAGAGTTTTAAGAGTCCAATTAAACTGAACACCCAGAGTTTTACATAACGCTGACAAAGAAATACAATGACTTGAACAGACCTTTTGCAGAGGTAGGCAACAAGCAAGTTCAAGAAAGTAAAGGTGCCTGACAGAGGCGATGACTCAGAATAATTACTTAACTTGAGTTACAAAATAATGCTAAAGGTCTGCATTGCAGTCTCCACTATAACATATTTAAAACAACAGGTATTACCTATGTTTTACAAAAAAGCTGAAAAGAAGCACCTTTGGCTTCAAGATATTATAATAAAGATTGAGAAAGACTTGAGACTTGTGAAAAGTCTTGAGACTTGAGAAAGCCCTCTGGATAGAAGGGCGAAACGTTGTCAAGAAACCTACTAAGTCCAGTTGCTATTGGATAA
>JAUMTR010000001.1:10067459-10078393 GCA_032270685.1 Microctenopoma stevenorrisi
CCACGTCTACGAGAATTTGAATGGTATTTGCTGGTGTCTTCTCCTTGTAAGTCGCTTTGGATAAAAGCGTCTGCCAAATAAAGTAAAGTAAAGTAAAGATAATAAAGATTAAATAATTCATCAATTGACTGAGAAGGTAATCCACAGATTAACTGAAGAAATACGGTAAATAATGATTAGCCAAAGCTGTTTTCATATATACAGATTATAGATCAGGCATACTGCCAATCAAGACTAGAAAGACATCATACAAATGGACTAAAACTTCAATATTTTGCTTATCGTGACCATAACCATAGGTGCATATGGAAATGCAGTATATAGTGATTCACTATTCACTGTGTGGCTGAATATGTGCGTTTAAACTGTATCGTACATTACATTTACCGCCAAACACAAGTGCTCATATAACACACAGGAGGAAAGAAATAATGAAATATTTTGTATTAACTCACTGCTCTCCTGAAAGCCCTATTCACACACACACACACACACACAGCCACACACACAAAACAGGACACAGGTACAAGGGCACTTCCTGCCCCAGAGGGATTCTAGGAGATTTACTGTAAGTTCGAGTGGAAAAGAAAACAACAGAATAGCTGACACACACTCCCATCTGAACTATACCAGATATCAGACGATGACGACGGCTGTAAAGTTTACTTCAATCAGCTACTTGCAGCATGTTCTGTGTGTTTTTGTATGCGTGTACAGTACCTGTCTCTTCTGGGGAGTTGCTCTCCTGAGACAGGGTGGTCCAGCTCAACTCTTCGTCACTGGGGTTCAGATGCTGGATGCGGTTCAAAGCACAATCTGTTTTTGCACCAGTCCTTCTATCTTTCTTCGTCTCTGGAGAGGATGAGGAGGAGGAGGAGCAAGAGGCCACAGAAAGCAGCGGGGTGTCCTCTGGGCTTGCTTGCCGTGGTGGGGAGGGAGGAGGAGGCACTGGTGAGTCCTTGCCTGATTTAAGGAGTTTGAAGTTGGAGTGGAGGTCACAGATGAGTTCCAGGCCTGGAGAAACTTTGTGGTTCTTTAGGGGAGACTCAGTTTGCATCAGCAGCAAAGGCTTCTTCTCATCATCCTGCTCCTCCACCACTGCTCTATCATCATCTTCCTCAAACTTCATCTTTGACATTATTTCTTTCTCAGATAAAATGCTGATATCATCGCTCTCCTCTGCCTCAATGTTCAAGTCAAAGCCCAAATCTGATGTGTTGCCATTTAGTTTGAGCTCCACATTAGTGTTAATGTTACAGTCTGATTCGGTTTCCTGCTCAGGTTCTCCATCTGGGTTTGTGCCTGGGTGAGGATTTACATCTAGCCTAATGGCATCCTCCTCTCGGTCATTATTGGTGAGAGAGTGACTGTCGTGTTCCTCTGTTGTGTTGACATTGAGGTCCTCAGCTATAGTCTCTGAATTAGACTCCAGGTCCATCATTTCAGGGCCCGTTGAGTTTTTGTTGTGGTCCTGACCGGCTTTACGAAGCTGATTGACACCATTCTTTGCAAGTTTTGGATTGTTGGGGGTTAAGGACTGTGACGGAGATGATGGTGATGATGAAGATGGCATTGCTTCGCCAAGGCCCATGGCGGCCTGGATACTGGTAAGTGCGTACTTCTTGCGACACTTGGGGGGTGTGGCGGAGCCCTGTTTGATGACATCGCTGCTGAGAAGTTGATTGTGTGACGAGCGAAGGCTGAGTGAGGTGGGAGGTGTGGCAGCGGGGCCATTATGGTTGGTCACATCTACTGACATCATCATGGCACAAGAAAGATCACCTGGAGGAAGAAGCAGCGAGTTTGTTGATATTTCTAGATTTGTACTTTCAACACATTTCATCAAACACTCCATTTAAAACAAACAACTGCTCCTGTTCGCACCCTGCTGTTTAAGGGAAAGAAGCTACAAAAAAGAAGCAGGTTTTATTGGGTCTTCATGATAACAAAAATATACATTATCGCTAAGCTTATTATTTATATTACATGATAAAAAAATTAATTTTAGGGACTTTTAGGCAAAAAGAAGAGTAAGAAAAACCTTCAAATCAAGAATGCTAGGTAAGACGTAAATTATCTTCAAATACAGCTGTTTGTTATTTTATGGAAATAATAATACACAATAAAATAAATGTCATAGAAGAGCAATGTTAATATAAAAGAGGAATTACCTGAAGCATTACCTGAAGTTGACAAGACATTCAAATAACAATGTTCAACAAAATTGAACCCCTGATAATTTTGCCCACTGACAAAGAAATGATCAGTCTATAATATCAATGCTATGTTAATTTGAACAGCTAGAGAGAAAACAATAACAAAACAGAGTGTTTTGAAAAAAGTTGTAAATTAATCAGTATTTCAGAATGAAATAATTATTTGATCCTTTTGCAAAACGTGTGTTTTAGTACTTTGTGGCAAAACCTGTGATGCCAATCACAGAGATCAGATGTGTCAACATCTCATGGAGGGGGGGGTGGGGGTGTTATTCCATTCCTCTTTGCAGATCCTCTTGAAATCATTAAGAAATCATCATGTTTATGGCTGCTGATGTTTGGTAACTCTGTAACCTTCAGCTTCCTCTACAGATTTTATATTGGATTAATTCTAGAAGTTTGATTCTGCACATCTGGACCAAGTTTTTAAGAGCAAGATATATTTAGAGACTTATCCAAGTCTCTTTCTCAGTCTCAACTGACCGCAGGTTTCAGGGGTTAAAAACTTGTTCCAGAATCAAACTTCAGAATGAAACAACAGAATCAAACTTCTAGGATTTCCTTAGCTGGATTATTGAGCATACATCGAGACTATAGGATTATGGTCTGGAGACTGACTAGGTCACCCCAAGACCTTAATAAGCATCTTTTTAAGCCAAAAATGCTTTCTTGCATGCCTTCAATGCACCATTGACCACTGCCGGGACACCCTCCCACCTTCTTCTGGCTGAAGAAGGAGATTCTCACAGAAGATTTGATGGTACATGGCCTTATCCATCCTCCCTTTGATGTGGGGATGGTGTTCGCTTTACCTTACTTGCTTGGCAGATGCTTTTATCCAAAGCAACTTACAAGGAACTAGTGCGTCTTGCAGCGTCTTGCTGAATGACACATAATGTGTGGGATGGTTCAGGATCTGGATCTGGGGTGGGATTTGATCATGCCACCTTCTGCATCCCAGTCTGATGCTTATCCCAGTGAGCTCCCAGGCCAGTGTCATAGGCAGCACCTCCTCCTCCAAACACGGCGAGTTGAGTTGATGTCAAAGAGCCCAACTTTGGTCTCCTCTGACCACAACGAATTAAGAAGGCTCCCAATGTCAGCTCGTTACCTGTATAAAAAACACCTAGGAGCCAGAACGCTTGCTGACATTTTATTTCATGAAAATACAAATGTTTCTTTCTTGAAATGAAAATGAAATAATAACGTTCTTTAAATGAATTTTTTTTTGGTTATTGTTCTTTCTCTCTCTGTTCAAATAAACCCACCTTTGAAATTATAGACGGGTCATTTCCCTGTTAGTGGACAAACTTACCAAATCAGCAGGGGTTCAAATTATTTTTTCCTGACTGTAAACAAAACTGTATATTAAGGCTTTTTGGATTCACTAAAGTGAGACACAAAGCAAATAAATAGCCTGTTTTGAATTTTTACCAGGTACTAGCTGGAGATATGCATGAAGTAGGATGTTGGCAGGCAGGCTGTCATTCCAACTACAGACCCAGCTTGTTTTGGGCTTGCAATCAAATGTTTGTGTTTGTGTGTGTATTGCGTACCCAACAGTACAGTGAGTCTAGTGCTGGAAACTGTTCAGGGTTCAGTTGACTCAGCTGCAGATCTGGACACCACAGAGGTGAAAAATGAAAGAATGGTCAGAGAAAGAATGCAAGGAATTCTCAGTACTTGTTGGGTTGCTCACAGAGACCACATCTATCCATGTGGAACCCAACTACAGTGTGTGTGTGTGTGTGTGTGTGTGTGGGGGGGGGGGGGGTGTTCCAGACACTAAATGACAGAACAGGAAGAATCAGTGGAGCAATCGATCTAAAGGAGCCCATGGTTTGTTGCAAATGGATGTTCAGTGAGCAATTGTCCCGCACACAGAACAGGGACAATGGACAGTAATGAAAGTTGCACTTAGATTACTTCTGCTGTTAATAGTTGATCATCAGGGTTAAAAAGACACGTTTAAGAACGTTTGTCTTTCCTCCTAACACACATAAACTCATTTGTGCTCGTATTCATTTGATCTAGTTAAAGTGTTAAAGAATACCACAAATTTGTTTGCAATTGATACGAACATTTTCACAAAAAGGTCTCCAAACCCTATCTGTACATGGGATACAGTGTATGAAGATTTCTACAATATATTTTCCCTTTAATTACTGGGATCACAACAATGTGCTAAACAGTCACAGAATTACCAGAGTCCGCACATGACAGTATAATACTCCATGTACCATGTGGTGCATTCAAATATTATGTGTCATATAAGATGACAGAGTGCTGCTGAAGAACAAGGTCACATAAGGTTATTTTAGCTATGTTAAGCTATGTTTAGCTGCAGAGTTTTGACTAACAGCTAGAACACATAATTTACGACGTTTTCCCTGTTTGACAGTGAAGCCAAGGTGGTGTCAAACAGATGAGGAATACTCGAGACGGTGGCACATAGAAAATGTGTTGCTTGCCTGGATATATGGGTTTACTCAAATACTAATGAGGCTCCAATATTATTCAAAGGTCCCTCTTATATTTAGATGTGCATTAAAAAACTGTTTTAATTGTTCCCAACTAACAGTATGATCATTTACATAGGCGTTACTGTGCAGTTAGCATATCCTAGCACACTGGAGTTAGTTTTTGTTATGGAAGTTGTTAGTTTTAGACTTACTACTGTGTTAAAGTGTTCTTTCTTTGTGCTTACTTACTTACTTATAATCCTTTATAATAAACCTCTTAAAAGACCATCTTGACAGAACCTGTTTATTTCCACAACAGTTTTTAATTGAAGTAAAAAAGATGCTCTAAATACATTTAAATTACATCTCATATTCATGGACAACACAAAAGTGCTGCTTTTACATAATTAAAACAGAACCATACCTATACTTTTATGACTGGAATTAAAATCTCTAAAAGCGCGGAGATTTACAAGAGCCCATTTTACATTTTTAAAGCCCACAGACTTGAAAGAAGCCATTTTACAGTTGCTACTTACCAGAGAACTAAGGATTATGTGAAACACGAGGATTGAGCACATCCATACTGGTAGTCAGTGGTTCTCTCCTCATCCAATCAGGAGGGCTTCACTTAAGCAGCAGTTTCCTGAGGGAAAGACAAACATGAAGCAGGATTCGTGAGATAGAGAAAGAGGGAGGGGTGCACGGAGGGCGAAAGGGGACTGCAAGACACCAGAGGGACAAATAATAAAGATACATTAATTATTCACGACCTTGATCAAACATTAATACACAAGGTGCGCATGTAACATAAGGCTCATATTTCTTCTTTGGTGCAGTCTTGCCAACCCTTTGCTGACTGGAACTATCATAAACTTTGTGCCACGGGAGACTTGTAAACTTCCCCTCCTCTGCCTTCCAACAACAAACACGAGCACACATTACTGCATAATGCAGTCAATACGTGTCAACAGTTCTCAGCAGCACAAAACCTTATGAGGAGGAGAGTGAGAAATAATGAATCGGATAAGAACCAACTCTACATCACATACCATCTATGGCCTTAATGAAGGGCTGCAGCGATTCCTCTAATTATTTGAATAACACTATTATTAAAAAATATTTTTTTAGAATCAAGGCTTCATTTACGTCATATACCTCGCGTTAAACAGCAATTTCAGTTTGTGTTTTGTACGGACTGTTATAATTGACGCGCGTTCAACAAGGATGGTTAAGGAGGACAACGTGGTTCCGTGTTCACATTGTAAAACTTAGCTGGCGTGCCGAAAAACATAGACGCAAAGAGCAACTCTCTCTTTCAAATCTTAATCTGTTTTTCTAACTAATCCACACGATGGCCATGGAAATTTGAGCTGTAGGTGTGTCTGGTGATCGACATGAAAAAATGTGGATGTTAATGTAACCCTCTGAGCATTGGTAGCGCGCTCCAGTTTCTGTGCTGTAGGCAATAGGCTACAATTCTTGAGGTTTGACTTCTTCTTTAATTCACACCAACACGGCATCACAGTACAATTCAACCTAATACCCATGTGCGTATTTCCTCCCCAGTGTGACAGGGCAGGTAGGAGCGAATGTTCCAAGGAAAAAGACAAAATCAAATATGACCATACAACTTGATATATTAAATTAAATAATTATATATATTAACTTAATGTACTGCAAAGTATAAAAATAACATAACAAATCAATAAAATATACAAGGTTACATTAACATATCTGTTTAAAGAGGTTACTGATTTGCTATTTGTCACCTTTAGCAAATAAGGCAGCAATAACTCACTTTATATTTTTAGCATTTTGCTTACATATCACAACAATTAAAACAGATTAGGTAATAAACCTTTATATATATAAAGAATTATTAATTGATTAACCATCTTGGTCCTGATCCAACAGGAGGACAGAGACAGGAATGGGGACAATGAATAAAAGGGAATCAAACTATGTAGCAATAAAAACACTGCATTCGCAGATTAAAATTACAAGGCGTGTTTGGTTCCCTCTATCCTGCTGCAACAAGTCTGCATACCAAGGAATATGTGTGTGTTTCAGTGAAAGAATTTGTTTGGGGGGGGGGTGTCTATATTAAAACCATAATCATCATATTTGAGGAAACGTTGCTGCTGACCTGGCTTTACAGTTTAGAGACATGGCATCTGGAACAGAGGCCTACTGTCACCTATCGATCCAGCACTTGACAAAAGTGACTTTTTTTAGTCAGTTTAGTCCATAATGGATACATGCAGTTGAACCTAATTTATTTTACTGTAAATGTATTCTTATTCCTTCTTCTTGTCAAAACCATTCCATGACCAAAATACTACTAGATCACTCGCAGGTTGGTCTGAGATTTGTGTGTTTTGTGATAGTAGAAGCTGATCTGGCCTTGAGCCACTAGTCTCAAGAAGAAACTCAGACACTTGGTAAAAATAACTTCTAACACTACACTGATTTTGTTCACCAACTGACACCAAGTCAATATATCAGATTTTACACAGCACCTTTTACACACAACTTTTCGGACATATCCAGGAGTACTCCTCAATGCCTGTAATCATCACTTTGATGCATTAAACTAAGAGTTCCTCTTAAAGGTTACCACTTTAACCTCACGGTGATCGTTTTATTGCCCAGTGTGTTGGAGTAGAGCTACAACGTAAGTGTCACTGTCCAAACTAACTACAGACTTCACTGAGGTTGGTTCGTTTCATTTTCACACTAGGGTGGAGCTAAATTGCAATAGCAGCAACACAGCAAGTATGCCATAAAACTGCAACTTTCAATCCCAACTACATCTGGATATAGCTTCAAATTAGATGCAATGATAGTGATAGTAGTGGCTCAGCTTCGGGCCTCAGCAACCTATATTCCTTTATTGCAGACAAGGGGCCATAATTAAAGGGCCCACTGTGGGCGGCGCAGCACAGGCAGTGGCACAGAGACAAATACGCAATCACAGATACACATGAATAGTAAATATGTGCAGTTAAATGCAAAGTCAAAAACTGGGCCAGACGGACGTGACGATAGACTATACTAAAGACACACACACACACACTTTGGGAGAGTAACATGATCTAAGATGTGTCACAGCATGGCTGTGATCTTTGACTTCTGACCCACCAGCAAACCCACCGAGTGTTGCTCTTGTGTGTGTGTGCTGTTAGTGTATGTGCAAGTGTCGTAGGTATGTTGGGGGGGGGGGTCTGAAAAGAAGGAAGCAAGCAGCTGCAAACACTCCACTCTCCCCCTGACCATTTCTTTTAACATGTGCTGTGCATAACCACCATTTTCAGCAGACTCTGGACTGAGTGCGGAACAGATTGCTTTTAAATTCATATTCCAAGTAAATGCTTGCCAACAATTTGATGGGCCTCTCATCCCTCTCTCCTGTATTTTTTTCCTCAAGGTTTCTCGTCATTTCAGTTCCTCTCCTAAGCCTACTTCACTTTTGCTTTTTTCTTTTATGCCACCTTTCTACCCATTTCCTCTCCTACAATCATTTTCTACCTCTCATCCCCTCTCCCCATCTCTGTGTTTTCTCGTTAAAAGTGAAGAAGGTCTGTAAACTCTCATAAAACCACCTGTTTCATGTTACAACCCTGATTTACAGCCACTCTTACCCTCTTCTTCTCCATTCCTCTGCTCCTGAGAAACCCCATCTGTTACCAAAAAGGACTGTCAAGAAAGCAAAACTGTTGCAGTTTGAAGCTGGGCCATCAAAAACAAAATGGATGGACTCCAATGCATGCAGAATAGAAAAAGCAAATGGGTGTTTTCTAACTTTTGAATCAGGATGTGAACATGTAAGCCAGCTGCACAATAGCAGGCAATCTTCCCAGACCTTTCTTGGCTTTATTTTCATTGGCTACAGAGAGGGCTGGAGCCTCTACATTTAGCTGCAAACTACTTCCACTACAAGGCTGGGAAGTTACACTGCACATTCACATGCTTTGAATCTATAGTAATGCATTTTGACAGGAAATGTTTTTTCTGATACTCCCGATCAAAACTAAAATACAGCTAGCGTATTTAGCTAAACTACACACGCTCTGTATTAACTAGAGCTGATGTTTAACCTGCATCATAGAATCCCTGTTGTTTATGTGTCTTTATGTTCACTGTGATGAAACTTTGTTAGATAATCAGAATCACAGTAATATTGAAAAAGGAGATGCAGCATTTTATTCTCCTAAACAGATTCCAGAGATATATTTGACATTTATCACAGTTACTATAGTTGTAGTACCTGGTTCTCTATGCTTTTGTCTTGGATAAACTATTTATAACTTGCATCAGCTTTTAAGTAGCTTTCAACAGAATTTACATAATTACACAATTATCAAGATGACATATCATTCTAGCGTTGGTATGGTATAGCAAAATTAAAGTTACTAATCTAATTTAATCTGCAGGAAAATCATAAGGAATATTAGTGTCCTTTAGTCAGTATTATAACACACAAGCACACAGAGAAAGACATGAATCAGCCCAGAACAAAGCTCACAGATGACTACTTTAGTCTGGTGCACTATAGACTGAAGGATATATTTTTCTGACTTCAAGATCAGTATGTGCGTCCACTAAAAGAAAGAGGAAGTGGGAATGAATACAATAGCCACCTACAAAATCTGTTTCCAGATTGACAGCGGAAGGGCGCCGAGATGAAAATATATGCGTGTGCATCCACGTATTGTCAATAACAGGAAATAACAGACAGAGTAACACGTTGTCTCCGTCAGCAGCCAAAACAAACAATATTGTATAAAAGAAAACAAATGCAACCATTGCTTAAAGAGAGAGCCAATGTGCGGTTTGATTGTGTTCCTGTGGCCATATATTGTCCTTGTAGCAGACGTGCATAGTGAATGTGAAGGAAAGACAGTAATAGCTTCACTCTAACTCCACTGGTAGAGTATAGTCCGATTTTAAAGCATCCTCCAGACTAACGTAGTCCCCCTGTTTAAGTTTAGGAATGTTTGGATGTGCAGTATACACAGAGCTAAAAGGTATGATTTTCATCTTTTCTAGGCTGATCTACAAAAGATGGAAAACTGTGAGGAATTTTCAGGGTGTGCCAAAGAATGTCAAGTATGCCTCTTAAGAGGACAGGTCAGAGCGGCTGGGCAGCAAGAACACCTCCTATTGGTCAACAATAGGAGCAGACAAATGACTCACTCACACACTCACACACACACACACACACACACACACACACACACACAGCGATAGAGGGGGTTGATGACAATTCCCAGCGTGTGCGTCTGCAACAAAGCAAACATATTGAGTAGTTGAATAAAAATGTGACAGCTATGAGAAACATTAAGTTAGTTGTTTATTTGCAACAATATCAACATTCCCCTAAGAGGTAGGCCAGTCCAGTCCTAGAGAGCCGCAGTTTTTTAACCGTCCCCTAATTGCAATTCAGATGTCAAATATGTTATATATGTAGGTCATAATGTAGATAATTTAACTCTAGCAACAGTCACGATACTACTGGAGGTAAACGTAACTAATTTGAATCAGAAATCTCACTCCCCAAACATTTACAGACGTTCTGTGACGTGAAGGACAAACATTGCAAGATATGCGTACCCAGATTTAGGAAACCATTCCCACTTACTCCCCCTCTTCCTCCACCCTTTCCTGTGGGTGAGGGGAGGTCAAGAGACAGAAAAAAAGTATACCATGTACACTGACATCAAGCTAAACACTCAAAGAGGCGGGAAGTCCAATTTCGGCCTTTAAAGTCTGCTCCCTCAGTGGAGCACACATGAGCCAGCTGTTCAGTGCAGCCTGTGTGACTTTGCCATAATGAGACCACAGTTTTTCCTGAATGCAACGTTGAAGACAGGAGTAGGGCAGACAACAACAACAACAAGCAAAGCCACATCTGTATTTGAGTCATTTGCTTGTGGATCTGAATTTTTCTTACATATGAATAGTTTTTTATTTATACTAAATATTTGTGCCATTTTTCTCCTTCAAAACATAGAGCCCAAAGATTCAAGATTCAAAACACTTTATTTATCCCAGAGGGAAATTGTTTTGCCATGAATTACAGCCGCTCTCATTACAGAAAGATAAGAAAACCCACCACCGTAAATAGCACCAACGAAATATAAATATAAAGACAATGGCCATATAGGCACAATAAACTGGCTGAACGTGCTCCTCTGTCCTCAGGACACTGTGTAGAGGGTGGGAGGGATTGTCCAGGATTGAGAGGAGCTTG
>JAUMTR010000001.1:10088853-10244037 GCA_032270685.1 Microctenopoma stevenorrisi
ATAGCTGAAAGTATGCTGAAGTAGTAGAACGCCGAAAAACGTACGGAATAACCAGAATAATAAAGAAAAGGAAAACAATACTGTGAATGCTGAATGCATTCACAGTGATAATAGTGTCTTAACATAGAGTAATTTAAAAGGATCGTGCTGCTATTACCCCGAACCGCCAGGTGGCGCTGTGTTGTCAACATCACTGGCTCTTGACCAATCAGCGGTGACAGCAGTTTGAACGAGAAGCGGGTCCCAACTGACTCCGGAAAACTCACGACTAAATCGCATAAAGATAACACAGTCGGTCTCGGACGTAAGTTTAGTTAACGGTATAACAGTTAGAGGAGTTCAGGCTTGGATATAAGCTGGGATGTCAAATATTAAGCCGTTATTTCTGAAGACATACGGCAGACAGAGGCGTAAACTGCCTCTATGGATTTCACCTGAAAAGCACAGGCAGGCCTTTGATAGCACACTGTCCTCAGGCAGCGACATCCCCGACTTTGAACCCTCAAAAGCTACGAAGACAAGGTAAGTTGAAGTCATCAGGGGAATTGAGTCCCAGTATCCAGCTCAAATCCAACTTTATGCTAATCTCCGCTATATACTGTACAGATACACAGAGAGACGAGGCGGTGTCTTCATCATGTGATTAATTATTAGAGGTTTTCCGTCTTATGCTGCGTCTTGTACACAAGACGCATGCTCTGCTTAGCTGGCCGAGGGTGAGGCGAAGGTTTGCAGATGTTTTCCTCATGAGGAAAACATCTGCAAAGTGAGCAGTGATGGACATGCGTCTGTACACACACGCGCGCGCGCGTGTGTACACGCATGTCCATCTGACAAAGGGGGTGAAACGTCGTCAAGAAACCAAACAAGTCCAGTTGCTTTGGATAAAACCTTTTTGGAGATAACCTGGATGACTGAGAACCTTCACAGATATTATGCCAACCGTTAATGTTAAGTAATTATTATGTAAGAGAAAAGTCTTTCCTTTCCATTGTCAGCCAGTGGATGGGAGAAAAGATAATTTCCTTTTCCTTATCTGCTTTTGATGTCATAGGGGGAAAAGGGCTAGTGCAGCTAGTCGCAAAGTTGTGCTTGCTGCTAAGAAGAAGGCCGTGCTAGGTCTGCTGGAGGAGAGCTCTGATGACAAGAATATCAGCAGAGTGGAGAGTGTCGTCATCCCCCCTTCTCCTCATCCTCTGCCTGCGCAGCAGAACAAAACAACAAGGTATGTGACTAAATCTGTGGCTGCCAATCTAGAATAAAGTAATTATCTCACTAATGTGCATTTGTAAATATGAAACTGTTGATAGTTAACTTTTAACACAATGTACAAGTACTAATACTCACCAGGATTGTTTCCCATGTTGATTTTATTAATCTCTTTATTTATTAGAGGGAAGAGGATTAGTGTTTGCCATGGCAGAGCTGCTCGTCCTGCTAAGAGAAGACACCTGTGTCTGACCGATAACAGCAGTGATGAGGAAAACATCTGCAAACCTTCGCCTCACCCTCGGCCAGCTAAGCAGAGCATAAACACCAGGTCGGTGCACAAGCAAGCATGAGCACAAAACACTAGTATTGTACAGATCTCTGTCGCTGTTCAGATGTTTTGTGCTGTAGGTGAATGCTGCTTAGTTAATGACATACTTTACTGATTCCTTTGGGGAAATATACGTAGATATTTGCCAGTATTGACAGCAGCAGAAAATGTTTTTATTAGTTAGGTAATTCTGAGATTCATTTTGAGATCTCGTATATAGGGCTGCTTTTTATCTCAACATTATGTCTTCAACATTTCATCTTATTACACACCTGGTTAAAGCTAATAAAGTTTTGCACTGAATTACTTCTTGACTGTAGATGTAAATCAAAGTAGATGTTCTGCAGCCTCTAGCTGACCAGAAGTGTTGTTGTTATTCTGGAGTTACTAGCTTGTTCATATATTTCAGAAATGTTTGTCTCGACCTCAATAGAAAAGGCCAACTGGTGTCACAGCCAGGAGTCTCTCTAAGGCAGAAGCCTCAGCAATTTCCAGTTACCGGCTACAGTGAGAAAGACTCGGTGTCAGCTCCACAGTCTCACAAGAAATCTGTTCTAATGGAAAAACGCTCCAAGTAAGTACTGAACAAGTCAGGCGGCCAGTGGTCTATCGTAGAGCTGATGATTGTCTTCTAAATGTCTTTGCTGTAACCCGTAGCTCTCCTTCATTTTCTTTTCAGTGTTCATCCTCCTTCTGTGGGACGCTTTGTAACCCGCCGCAGACGTGCTGCGACCACCAAACCTAAAATCCGTAAAGTCAATTTCCTCAGTTCTTCAGATGACTTTTCTTCCAGTCGGATTATTCAGCCTCCCAGGAGGAAGAGGGTCTGTCCCACATTCATTGTGTCAAGTGCAGAGAGCTCAGTAAATGTCGCAGGGACTTCTAGCTTTGCCACAAACCCTCTACAGGAGATATCCCTCAATGAGTTGTCAGATCACAGCCTCGGGCCCGGCTCCCGGAAACCCATGTTCTGCTCCACACCCTCAGCAGCCTCCTTCAACAAACAACCAGGCCGTAAACTTTTTCCTACCAATAATCACTCTTCCACACCTCTCTCCGTGTCGGTAAGCTGCATCGGCATCCTGAGCCCATTTCAAGAAAAGGTGGGTTCTGCCGGGCAGACCATTGCCTCGCCACATCCTGCATCACCCTCTGGGCTTCAATCTAATACAAAGACCAAAAGCAGTGTGGAATTACCGCGTCTCAACCTGCTTTCTTCTGACAGTGAAAGCAGCTGTTACTTTGGGGCGGCAGCAGGAGGCTTAGAGCAGCTGATGGAGGCTCTGAAGGAGAAGTGCTTGTCCGAGGGCTGCACAGTGAAGCTGGAGAGATTAGACATCCTCACCCTGACTCGTCTTTGCAGTCAAACAACCTGCTCATCCTATTTGGGAGATGAGTGCTCAGTTCAAAGCCCTCAGACCAATGAACATCCAGCGTCTGTGGACAGTGGTCAAACTGTTGACCTTCTGCAGTCCTCAGAAGCTTCGTTTAGTTTATCTGCATCAAACAATAAAGGCAGTGATGATTTACTGTCGGTAAATGGTTTTAATTGCTCTGAACAGGCCGCCTCTCTGACTGACAGTCACAGCCCTAACATTTCCCACTCAATGGACTGTAGGTCAGCTGAGTACTCATCCACAAGGGAATTCATCATGCAGTCAGCATCAGTGTTTTACGATGAATCTACCCACTGCACAAACAGCAGCACTGAGTTTATCATGAGCACACAACTGCCAGCCAGCAACTCTGCACAGACGGTGCTATCTGAAGAGGACACCGTGACAATAAAGGACAAATGTGCTAAGAAATGCACAGTTCTGCTACAAAAATTGCCTTTGTCACAATTGAACAAGGAGCAATGCAATAGGTCTGTCAATCCAAATGCAAAGAAATCTGAACATGATCACACACCTAACAACCCAGACGATGATGTGTCTGTTAGGTGGTCAATGAACAACACGAGTGCAGGAGTCCAGTCTCATGGCCCAGAAACTGAAAAAAAGCTGAAGGAGAAATGTCTTACTAGCAAACTCACTCTTGGTGTGAAGAGGGTATCTTTGTCAGAGTTGAAAGACCTATTAAACTGTCAAGACAAAAAACATCCATCACCTACTGCTGTGTTAGACTCAGCCAGTGACGATAAGATGCACAGTGATCGCCGGTCTGAGTCTGATACTAATCACTGTGATAAAGACCATTTGAAAAAAATAGCATCAACTAGTTCTGAGGACAAGACTTCTTCAGACTCAGAAGTTGTGAAAAGCTCTTGTGACGTTCTCCCCCAAAGAAAAAAGACGTCTCTGGCTCCTAAAGAGAAGAAGAGAAAGAGCACTTCTGCAAATCGACCAGGGACGACCAGGAAGGCGTGTGTGAGTGGCCTGAGTGTGAGTCGCTGGAAAAACGTCAACACCAGCACGCACTTGTTCAGGAGGCGTGCCGGTGTTGCCAGCTCCCATGACTGCAGCATCAATGAGCTGATGTCCATGCAACACATGCTGCCAGTGGAGAGGGCCAATGCGCACACGGTACAGTCAGTTGTAATTAAATGAAATTGTTGGTAAATATTTCAAATTCACTCAAGTGTAGCTATGTGCACCTCGTCGTTGACAAACTGTCCCCCGTCCTGTGTGTAGGAGCTTGGAGCAGTGAATTTCTCCACCCCAGTTACAGCAAGTCCATTAAACCTCTCATCTCTCCTGGCGAACACATACACCTGGAGCAGACTTAAAGCTGCTCTGTCTATTCATCGCAAAGGCAGAGGTAATTCACAGATATACACACACCTCTAAGCTGCTTTAAAAGGTGAATGTCCACAATTCTTTTTTTTTTGTGCCCCACCCTCCCATTGATTCTTGATTTTATTTATTTTAATTAATTAATTTATTTTGAAAGTTTCTGTTACTTTTCCCCTCTCCCCTCTCACCAGTGCTGCTCACTCCAAAGACTCCAAACCCAGCGTCAGGCACTCCAGGAAGGGCAACTCTTGGAGACATCAGCCAGGATCTCTTTGCCACACCTTTACGGACACCGCTTCCCAAACACCTGCGGTCACAGCTTCACGCAAACGATTTTCAGGTGCGAGAACGTACACATGTGCCCCTATGAATGGGACCTAACCAGCATCAAAGATACACACATACACTTTATGGTGATTTTAGTGGATGTTGTTATGCATTTCTGTTTGATTGTTTCCTGTCCTCCGTTACAGGCCATGTGTGAAAATGCAGAACTCTCAGATGCAGAGAAAGTGTATGCAGAGTGTGGCCAGCAGCGCCCTCTGCCCTGGGAGGAGTGCATTCTCCCTCACCGCATGAGACGGTGTGTGAAGATTGGGGAAGGGACCTTTGGTGAAGTCTTCTCTACCACCAATGCCTCAGGAGACACTGTTGCTCTCAAAGTACGTGTGTGTGTGTGTGTGTGTGTGTTATGGTATAAATGTATAAAGATGAACCACATTGCATTGTAAGTGTAGTGAGTTGTGTGTATACTGTCCACTATTTGTGGCAGAATGCTCAACAAGTCTGAGCAGTGTACAGTTAAGCCGATGTGTGAATGCAGCAGGAAGGTCTCTGGAGAACTCACAGCTAGAATTCCCTTTCTGCACAGTTTCCACACCTGATTCTTTAGACATTGTGAGGAGTTCATAGGTGCAAACTTTGGTCAGGTGTCATCACATAGACACATCTGAGCCAATTAAATATTATGAAGCAGGTCGTGGGGTACTGTTGACATGCAGTAAGTACTGTGTCTAAATATTTGTGGTCAACAGTTTTGTCTTTTTGTTTTTGTCTTGACAGATCATTCCAGTAGAGGGCAGTGAGAAGGTGAACGGAGAGGCTCAGAAGACCTTTGGAGAGATTCTCCATGAGATTATTATCTCAAAGTACGTACAGACTCGAGCTCCATTTGCTTGAAAACTCTTAGCCACCATTAGCATTTGCACATTAAAGAGACTAATCCGTAATCTGAAATACTGAAATTTGATATCTAGACATTGCTAACTAAATAGCAGCGCATGTTGTTTGGTTTGTTTGTTTGTTCTACAACAGAGAACTAAGCAGCCTGAAGGAGAAGCAGCACAACCAGACTCCTGGCTTTATTGGACTTAATGAGTAAGCACGCTCTCTGGGATTTGACTGTCTGTCAGTGTTTCAGCAGTTTTAGTTTTAATAGGACTTAATGTGTCTGTTGTTCCTTGCAGTCTCTACTGTGTTCAAGGCTGCTATCCTCCAGATCTCCTGAAAGCCTGGGATAAATTCGACCAACAGAAAAGCTCAGAGAATGACAGACCAGGTTGGTGGAGCCAAAGAAATAATTGGTCTTTAAATTACAGCCAAAAACAAGACAAGAAAACACATACAGCATACAATTTAACCAGCAGGTCCTTCCAGGCATCTAAGCATTTCATTGATTCTATTTGTCCATCTTTGCACAGATTTCTTTCAACAAGATCAGTTTTTCTTAATCCTGGAGTTTGAGTTTGGAGGCATCGATCTTGAGAACAGCAATGGAACGGTAGGCACAACATGTCCTAACGACAGCTTCAGAATAGCCTGTGTCACAGTGCTTAAAGAGTCAGCATAAACAATCATCATCATTAATGTCAGCTAGACCTCATGTGTGCTCAAGAAGATGCAGACAGAACAGTGGATTTTTAACAGTCACCTGTATAATAATTGACTGATATATGGAAATATACAACTGCAGTCTTTTATCTAAACCTGTCTTGTGGCCTCCAGCTGGCATCTTTGGGGGTGGCAAAGAGCATCCTTCATCAGGTTACTGCTGCCTTAGCTGTTGCTGAGCAGGAGCTACACTTTGAACACAGGTACAGCACACACAAACTACACTGACTAGTGCCACAGCATCAGGGACACATCTACATTTAAGAAGTTGGGACAATTTTGGCTTTTTAAAAGAGAAGACAATGCAAAACAGTTTGTGCCACAGGGTAAAAAAGGGTCTGTGTCAGAGGTTTCTGATATTTTAAGACATTTGACAGTGTTTTTTTTGTTTGTCTTTATGTAGTATTCGTTGTAGGCTGATGGTAAAAAATGTTACTTTGATGTATTTAACACCAGAGTGAGGCATTCAGTGTGTGTGTGTTGTGTCAGTGTGATGGATGATTTGTTGGTGTCATGTAGCAGTAACTTTACCTACCTGTGCTTGTTACTGTAGGGACCTCCACTGGGGAAATGTGCTGGTCAAAACAACCAAGCAGAAGACTGGGAGCTTCCTCCTGAATGGAATAACCCACTCTCTGGAAACCAAGGGGGTTTTGGTCCGAATCATTGATTACTCTCTCTCCAGACTAGAAATTGGTCAGATATATTTCCACCCTTCAGTTTCTATGCAGTGATACTGTTTATTTTATGTGCACAACACTTGGCCTAGTTTACTTAAAGAATACTGAGCATTTGTTTTGTTCTCTCCAGATGAACTGACGGTGTCCTGTGATATCTCAAAGGATGAGGAGCTTTTCATGGGCCAGGGAGACTACCAGTTTGAAATCTACAGGCTGATGAGAAAGGAGAATGGGTCAGTGACTAATTTAGAAACACTCACTGTGTCTCTGTGCTGTTAAGGTGTCACACTGAGTAGATTTATGATGCACCAAACAAGAGAGAGGAAATGTAGGACAGCAAAGCTTAGAAGCTCGAATAAACCTCCTATGACACCGATTAGAGAGAATCAATAGATGTCAACAAGGTCAAAGCAACATTTCTTTCTTTTCTAGTGTAAATATTAAAATCATCATACATTGTTGGTTGTGCATTGACTCATCCAGAAAATGTCATATTCACAGACAGGGTGACTGATAATTGTCTTGATTACTTGTGCCTTAAAGGACTACTTTACTTTACTTTACTTGGCAGACGCATTTAAGTTACTACAAACTAAGAGCCCTGATGAGACTCAACTTAAGAAGATAAAGATAAAGAACATGCTAGGAATTGTTAGGTGCTACATACTAATAGCATGTTGATATAAGAGGGTGTGCTTCCATTTAAAATCCTTGATACAAGTAGCTACAGGGAGCCAATGGCGAGAGGTCTCAAAGGATTTAAAGGAGACTGGTGAAGCTCCAGCCAGGAGAGAGTTAAAATAGTTGGAGAGTTTAGAGATAACCATTGCTTAGACGAGGACCTGTTCTTCGTTCAGACTTATTTTGTCATCTACTCAAACCCCAAGGCTTTGCACAAACTTCATGGGAATTAGCAATAGCAATTTGAATTGAGATATTTCGGTGAGGAGAGTGGTTGCCCGGAAAGATTAGAATTTAAGTTTCGAGAGACAGGCCGAAATTGTTGTTAAAATACTGTTATTTTAAGGAAAGACAGATGAAGCTTAGTGTCGTCAGCATATGAGTGGTAGTAAAAGCCATAGGGTTGGGCGATGTGAGCGAGTATATGGTGAAGGGGGCCAAGGACAGAGCCATGTGGAACCCCTGCTGTTACCTTAAAGAATGTAGATGTCTCGCCTCCCCATGATACCTGGAATGACCTGTTTTAAAAGATAGGAGGTTAACCAATTAAGTGTGGGTCCTTTCTAAATCTGACAGCATGGTGAGTGTGGATTACATTAGTATTTTTGAGGAAATTATTCTCACATCTGTCCATCACCTGTAAAACTACAGTCAGCGCTTTAGTTTAGCTTATCGTTAAAACTGTCAACTGCTGTAATGACTTTTTTATCCTGAATAAAGGTTTTCAATGCTGCATACAGGGTTAAATTCTAATTATCTGTGTTACCATGGTTCTGGTTTATTGATCCTCTGATCTTTCTGTCTGTCTCAGAAACAACTGGAGTGATTACCACCCTCACACCAACGTGTTATGGTTACACTACATGTGCTCCAAGCTTCTTTCCATGAAGTACCGGGGCCCAGGAGGGAGGGTTGCCAAGGAGGTGCGGGAGGACCTCACTCGTTTCTATGGCAGCATCCTCCAGTACAGCTCTGCCACTGAGGTACTGCAGAACTGCCCCATGTTTCAGTAGTCTTCACATGAAGTGTTTTTCTTTTTTGTTTGTTTGTTTTAGGAAAGTGTAGTGTCATCTTATGTCAGTAAACCAGCCACGACCTGATATGTAAAGACGGTTATTGTCATTTCATGTGACAATTTTATGTTTTATTTTTATTTATTTTTTTAGTTTCTAGTATTTTTTGCTTAATATCTGCTCTTATTCTTTTTATATTGCCTGTTGTATTGCTGTTTTACTTTGTTTTTACTATTGTAAAGCACTTTGGGCAACCCTGGTTGTAGTAAGGTGCTATATAAATAAAGGTTGATTGGTTGATTGATTTACGCAACTGTTATTAAAATGACAACTTGAAAATAATGTATTCATGTGTTCTTGCGTGGTCTATGTATTAACTAATTCATTCATATTCATATTCATGTTCATGGACATCACATTTTGGGTTGTCTAGACCAAAATAATACATTTTGCTCTACAAGGTCCTGATATCCACGTACGAGGACATTATACTTGTAATGTTTGTACTTTGATACAGCAAAACATCTTCTAACAACTGTTAGCAACACTTCAGATAAGCCATCGCTCAAAGAGACACCGTTTTTGTTCTATTCAGGACAAATTTTGAGTTTTGCATTGCATCATTACACAATTGTGACTTTATAATTTTCTTTATTAAAATTTAAAACAATTATTATATGTGAACATACGTTTTCTCACAAACTACATCAGGTAAAAAGATAATTCTTTGTTTTTGTATTCATCAGGACATAATTGGCCCAAATTAAAAATGCATGCTATGAAAGACTGTAGGTTAACACAACTTTGTAACTTAAATATCTTTTGTCTGAAGATTCTCAGGTCAGGTCATTGTATCCCAAAACATGAACTGTATCACTTAATTCCAATCTTTGATGAAATAGTTTGGATTTAAAAAATGGACATTTCAAGTCTTTTTTTTATTAATATATTACAAATAAATGTTAAAGAGCATGTCCCCTCATCTTTGTCCTGCTGGGTTCACCTACCACACCATGCATAAAATCTGCATGTGATTTTGTGGTTCTCTATATACAAAGAATAAGCCAAGTACAAAAACAAAATATTTTATTCAATTTGTTCATTAAAGATATACATTTTTGCATTGAGACAAGCTTCATTTTGGTATGGTGAGTTGAGTGTGTCCGTTTTGACGAGGATCTTGATTGAATATGTCGAATGTTCCATAATCAAACAGACACGTGGTTGAAGAATTTAAGAAATGTAGATTTGCCTGAAATAACAATTAGATAAGACTAAAGCATGAATTGCATTAAAAAAGGAAGACAAAAAAAAGGATATGGAGACATTCCAAATTATACAAACAAGATCCGGCAGGCCTATGTTCTGAGAAGAGGTCAGGCATGTGTTTGAGAAGCACTTTTTGGTTGAGCTTTGAGGCAATGTTTGAGATGGCCTTGCTGGTGATGAGCCCATATGTCTGTTAATGCTGTTATGTGTGCGTGTGTGTGTTGGGGGATGTGTAGAAGAAGCAATGAACTGTATGAGGACGTGTACTTGCAGCTGCTGTGTGTGTGTGTGTGCATGTTCATGTGTGTGTTTGTGCTCAGAAGGAGAAGTATTTGGTGAACCACTCCTGCTTCAGCCCCTCTGTCCCCCTCGGCTCCAGATATGGGCCCCTACCAAAAAAAGAAAGGAGGGGAAACACATTCACTCACTAATGTGTTGATAACTAACAAAAACATTCCCAGACATGTTTCTATTCACTGACTCCACCTCAGGAAGTGCATGCTTTGATTGGTACATCAGAAGGAGTGAAAAGAAAACGGATTCACACAACGACTGAGACACCATTGTCAACATGCAAAAACCTTCAGAAAATACTGGACAAAAGTTCACATACAAAGCATCTTACTGTGCCTCTAAATAAGAAAATCAGCAAATAAAAATCTATATTTGACTGAACAAGGTTCAGAGAGATTGACTTGTAACATCACTGCCACTGTATTAAAATGTTCATACCTGATTGATTGGGCCTGTAGATGTGCATGTGTCTCCTGACAGGAGGGGTACACGTATCGGATACCTGTTTGCGGTGACGGGCAGACGGGGAGTGGGGCAGTGGGTGCTGGCGTGGGAGGGATGCAGGAAGTCCGGGTTCTGGTGGAGCGAGGGAGGGAGGGGGAGGAATGTTGGCCGAGGGAGAGGGAAGTGTGCTTGTGTGGAAGAGAGGAGGTGGAGTAGTGGGAGGAGGTGTGAGGATGGGAGGTGGACTGGTGGGGGAGGGTCGAGGACGAGTGCTGATGGATGGAAGAGGAGGAGGAAGACGATGAGGAGGAGTGTGGTAGGAAGATGCCCCTGTCATGAGTACTGCCGCTGGGGATGCTGGTGACACAAGGAGGCGGCTCCACGTGCTTCCTCTGTCAAACAACACGGTCACACGTGTTACGTTTGTTTTATTTGTTATATATTCAAAATCCACACTAATGAACGCTGTTGTTTTTCTGAACTTATGTTAAAACTGTCAGATAAATCAACGAAAACATCCCAAACGAGCCACAGTGTTTGGCTGAGTTGTATGATCTTTTATTAAGAAGATCACATTGGTGTGGATCCCACATCCACTACATGCACGTACGGATCCTTTAAAAACAGAGCATCTAACATTTACCTCCACAGCAGCAGGTTTATTCAGGTTGAACTCTCCTGTAGTAATATCGCCCATATGCGCGCTGTTAAAAGCCATACTTGTCCAAACTGTGATTGTTTGCAGCACACTGAACATACAAATAGGCAATCAGCCGCGGAAGAGGTTTGCAATGCTATGATATTGTTTTCTGCTGTGAACACCTTTCACTGCTTTAACTGTCAGGAAGCCGAGCTAAACACAGCCTCAAACTGTTTAACAACTGCCTTTCTAACTGACTCAAGGTGGGTGTTTAGTTAAAGTGAAAAAGGATTGGAAGGAGTAGAATTGGAAATAGTCAAGAGCACAGACGCTTCAGCAGGTCTGTGATCACTCATCTACCGACACTAACATAAGTAAATGAATGCAGCTTCAATTTATGATTCACTATGACAGAAAATATCTAGTTCCTCATAAAAAAGTATTCTATTCTATTTTATTCTATTCATATAAAAAGACCTTTAGTAGTGTTGGGGGCTACACAACACTGACACAAAACTTTTATTTTTATGTACTGTCAGGGGGTTAATGCATATTAATACATAATAATACATAATTTGTTGTTACTTTTATGTACTTTGATTACATTGTTACATGTGAGTGGAAAAACTGTGAGTTAAATTAAACTATTTCCTTTTGAACTGAGTATAAATAACACTTAGAAAGTGCTCATGGAAATTACTCAGTGAAGTACAAGTACTATTTAAACAAGTAGTATTTTAACCTACAATACTTGCATTAATATACTTTGTCACTTAAACCCTCTGCCCGAAGTAAAAATATGTAGTTCATGACTGTGAGATTATCCAACCACCGTATTCTTCAGAAACTGCCTTTACTGGTCTAATGAATGGTAATTGAATGCAGTGCGACAGACACGGAGGGGGCGCCGCTCTGTGACAGACTGCGATCTGTCGAGTGGGTTGGTTTTTGTACATTTCACTGCTTCATGCTACAGGAACAGAAGTTGGCTTCTGCCCAGTGAACCCTTCTGGCTGGAAGGAGGCTTGTTTATTGACGAATGCATTATGTGCATGAGGTGGACAGAGAAACTCACCCTCATGGTTGGCGTGACGCTCCCGGGGCGCGACTTGCTGTCACGGAGCCTGAGGGTGCTGTTGTCCCCGGAGACAGGAGGGTGGAGCTGCAGCTGATGCCTCTCTTCCTGGAGGGAAGGAGGACAAGGAAGGACTTTCATTGGCCTTGTTCACAGTTGGTGCTGTTGTATTAGAGTTGTGTCTGGAGGGTGCACTTGTTTGCCAAGCAGCCTCATGCTGCACAGATGGTAAACACAACACTCCGGCAGAGGACAATTTGAAAAATGTCATTTGCTCCTACATGTTTAAAACCACAGATGATTAATGAAGCCACGGTTCCAGTCTGATTTGATTTGAGTGCTTAATTCAGTTTTTTCAGTTTTGCCCTCACAGCCAGTTTTACGCGAACCCTTAGTTACCTTATGAGTCTGTTAACTGACTCATGTAGTGACTCCCATCCTCTCTGTCAGCTGAGCCTGGACCATGTTCACTTTCTGCTGTTTCCTTCACAATTTTAACTAGTTTCACATTGAAAAACTGTTTTTGTCAGTGCAGCAGTGTCCTCTAATGAATCACATACTCACTACATTTGAAGCATCTCACTGTTTTAAGACGACAGTCATGACAATGACTGTAAACTGAAGGAGCCTTTAATGGACAGCAATAGATACACGTGAAAAAAACGTGGAAAAGACCAAAAGAGTTGGGTTCAACATAATCACACGCTTACACAATAAAAGGGGTGAACTGAGACATCTAATATCGAAAAACCCAAAGAAAGAAGCAACAATTTTAACACTTCCTGCTTGGAAAATGACAGAAACTGTTAATCAATTATCAGAATAGTTGCCAATTATACCGAGGTTTCTAAATTAATGAAATGTGTAGGTGCATTCTTTGTTGCGTCACACTTCTAGTGGTAGGAAACTGCTGAACATCACCAGACTTGTGCCTGATAAAGTGAGGGGGGGGGCCTTTCCAGTGTGCTGCGTATTCTCACCACTAATCGTTTAATGAGCTGGTCTCTCTCCGTCAGTCTCTCCTGGAGTTTCCCCAGCTGCAGGTCATCACATAGCGGCTCCCTTCTCCGGCACCGTTCCTCACGTTCACGTAATCTGCAGTTAAATCATATGCACAAACATCCTTTCTCACACACCTGTCCAGATGTTCATTCAGTGCTCAGCAACATTTAACCATCAAGAACTGGGCATGTGTGTTGCTCTTTCTTCTACTCACTCATTCTCCAAGGCCACTATTCGAGCCTGCAGGTGTGTCTGGGCGCTGCTGTACTCCGAGACCAAACTCTGCATCTCCCTCTTGTGCTCCCTCTTGATCTCCTCCACCTCCTCTCTCCTCTTCTCCTCTTCCCGCTCCTTCCTTTTCTCCTCGTCCACATCCTCATCTTTTATGTCCTCCTCTCTGCGCTCCTCCCAGTGCTTCTGTGACTCCTCCAGTTTCTCCATTTCCACCCTTAGTTTCTCCACTTCCTCCTTCAGACGTTGTGCTTCTTCTTCTAGCTGTGCGTCTCTCTTCTTCATGTCTGTGTTTTGCTCTTCTCTCTCTTCGGCTTCAGGTTTTTGCTTATTTGATCTGGGAAAGAAATTTTTCTAATTTAGTCTGTTATCACGCTTTGTTGTTGTATTTTTCTTCAGCTGTCTATGTCTCTATGCGCACAGAGAAACTATGATGGCCATTATCACTATTTTTATAATAATATTTCTTTATTTACTTACCTCTCCTTTAATTGCTTCTTGAGAGATGCATTCTCTCTCTGCAGCTCCTGCATGGCACAACGGCTCTCATCCAGCTGTCGCTCAAACACCTGATTCTGGTTCTGCTGCTTCAAATCCTTCACACGCCCATGAACACACATGCATACAAGCGTACATGAGGTGACTATGTGCTGTGGAAATCTGCAAAAGAATCTGAATTTTTAACAACAGATGTCCATTCTTGACTTCCAGAATTAAATAATATTTCTAATCTAACTTGTATGGCTTATCATCAACACCTTAACCTGGTGGTCCACCCAAAGCACAAGACTTATAGTAAATATATGAGTAGTATATGATATCAAGGGCAGCAGGTGTGGAGGAAACTAAAAAGGGGAGATGGAGATGCTGCTGCAGACACTATCACACTGTGTTGGCTGGATCCCAGAGCCATGAGGAATTTTATTTACATGAAGAATAGTGTTGTATAATGAATGTTCAACACTGTAGCCACTGAGGTGTGTGTGTGTGTGTGTGTGTCACCTGTTGCAGAGCCATCATCTGTGTGTGTGCCTGTAGCTGAGACTGTAGATCTTCTATCTGCTGCATGTGTCTCTGGGTCATCTGTCTGCTCCACTCTGTGTACTGCTGGGTCAATTCTGAACGTTGCTTATCTGATACCACACGCACACACACACACACACACACACACAAGCACAGAAACACATACAGAAAACAAAATCAATTTGGTCGACAGTTACAGGTACCTTTCTGCTTTTGCCATGGTGAAGTGTATCCATGGCAATCGCAGCTTCACTGTTGAATTTAGAATCTCTATGTGCATATCACTCTGTGTGTGTGTGTGTGTGTGTGTGTGTGTGTGTGCAGATGCTCATCTTGTGTATGCAGCTGTGCATGTGCAACACTCTGTGTGTGTTTATGCTAATTCTCATGTGTCTGTGTGCATGTGTGTTACCTAGCTCCAGGTGGTGCATTGTCTGTAGTCTGTTCCTCTCAGACAGCAGATCTTCTTTCGCCTGTTTCTCTAACGCCTGCAGAGCCATGGCATGACTTTGTTTCTCCTCAGCTAATGACTGGCTTTGCGGCTCCTCCAACATATTAACACACATGTCAATGTATTTGCAACAGCTGCACTCTGTAAACTCTGTACGTCTTCACAGTGCACACACTTCAACCCATTTAGATGAATGCACACATTCATAGAATAACATAACGCTACCTCCTCGCTGAAGCACTGTCATCAAAGCTGCTAAATAATTCATCACAGAGAAACAAATGAAGTATAATTGCTGAAAACGTGTGTGCATCTCATCTACCTGCAGCAGCTCCCTCAGTTTCCTGTTTATCTCCTTGGTGTCTTGGACCTCTGTCCTCAGCCTGTCAATTTCAGGGTTGCCATGGCAGTCGTCTCCCTGGCCCGCCTTCTTTATCTCCTCCTGCATTAGTGGGAAAACATGACAGTGGGATTTTTTAATGCTCTCTAGTGGCATCACAGTAATCCTGAGTTGATGAATTTGCAGCAGGCGGTGAATTATATGGAAATGTTGCCTTTGTTTCAAAATCTGCAGACTCAAACAGTTTTCATAGAATAAAAAAAAGACTTCATTGTGGACTCAAGTCGAGCTTATGGAAGTAATTAAAACATTACTCCAGTGACTTGAGTTGGCAGAGACACAAGAAGGATTTAAAAAAAGAATTGTTAAAAAGCAATATGCAAATTCAGCTAAATTATCCTGACTTTTAATTTGGAATATGCATCCAAACATAGGTAATTATTTCCCATAGTACTGATCTGACCTTTCATTAGAGCCTGCTTGCCTTGTATACACACATCTTTCAAATTCCAGTTTGTTCCTGAGGTTTTCTATTAAAAATGTCTAATCTCCAACACAAAGCCGTGACACCTTGAATGAAAACATCAAGGTCGTTCAGACAGAATCTCTCACAGCCGGCACTCACGACTTACCTTTTTACTGATGTGTAAAAGTCAAACGTAACCCCAAAACCCAAATAAAGTGACACACTCTTATTAATAATGAGTCAGAGATCTAATTGGCACCAATTGATCTGACTGCCAATAATCGTTAAGGTAATTTGTCAATTAGAAAAATGAATCAAAGCATTTTGAATACACCATCTGCCCTCCGCACATGTTTAATCATCTTCCCGGTTATTAAAATAAAAGGCTTGATCAAGAAAATAATCTTCAGCTAAAATAATTTTAACTACAATTCACTACTGACTAATACAAATGTTTATTCATAAAACTGGATCATTTGAAATGTTAGTACAAGCTGTAGGTTTCCTGAACTATCTGCGGTCTAAATACATCTTGAAAAAAACTGACAGGACTCTTTCCTAGTCCTCAAGACGATGGACCACATCTCAGTGAAGTGAAATTAAGCCTGATTATCAAGCTCACTTTTCCACTGTGAAGCACTGAGACCAAGGATCGTGGCTGTGTTTTGTAACTCACTCTGAGAAGGACACTAACCTGTGACTGCAGCTCGGCCAGTTGACTCTGCAACTCGCATATCTTTGTCTGCAGCTCCTGCTCTCGGTTCTGCCATCGCTGTTCGCTCTCTGCAACAGCAGCATTCATCTCTATCCTGAACTCTGCTCTTAGCCGGTCCTCACACTCCGCCCTGGAGGAAACATCGGACAGACAGAGTAGTGAGGCATGAAAAATTACAATTTATTTCCTCCTGATACGCTGCGATGTAATCTGTACAGTATCTTCTTTTCTTGTGCATCTACTTTATTTTAGGAACAATTTGTTGTGTCCAGTAAACAGCAAGGACAGAGTGTGTGAAACCTGGATTTTCTAACTGCATTGTGTACTTCAATGCGTCACATTTGGTTCTAGTAAAACAGATTTCATGCCAATAAAGACAATTTGAATGACTTGTTCTCAACTTTGATCTTCTGCAGTGACCCTTTAGGACGAGGGCAGGGAAGAGGCTCTGAGCAGAATCTGTGTTTGTTCTGCTACCTGATCCGGTCCTCTGTGTGCCGCTGGCTCTGCTCTAGAAGACTCCTCTCCGTGTTCAGCCGGCTCTGTTCCAGCACCTTCTCCTCCAGCCGATGTTTGTCAGCCCTCAGGGATGCGATCTCTCTCTGCTGTCTGTCGCGCTGCCTCTCGGCCTCCTCCTGAATCCGAGCCAGTCTGCACCTGGTCTGATGCAGTTCTTCTTCCCGACGAGAGCACTGCGGTCCACACGAGAGTGCAGCGTCCGGTGCCACCTTCTCTTTCTTCTCCTGCTGTTGGATGGCTGACTCTAGCCTACAGATCTGAGAACACTTCTCCTTCACTTATTCTAAATCATTTCATGATTGTACCTTACAGACAAAACACACTCATAAAAATATAAGTCTGACTGACCTCATTTGTAGCATCTTTCAGTTTTGTCCTTAGCTCCTCTCTTTCCTTCTCCAGACAACTGAGTAGCTCCTCGCTGGTCCTCCTCTTTTCTTCCAAATGCACACGCACCTTCCGAGAATATTCATCCACATAATAACCATAATTAGATCAACATTTGATCTTCTTTTTAGTACTTCAACCTAACCACACTGTCACATTCTCATTACTAAGCCTGATTAGTGATTAGTCACAATGAAGCGCGCGTTATAAGAAGGCTCAGAGGGCAGGCTCCTACGTGATAAAATCTCTCATACAGTTCAGTACCTTCAGTAACTGATGGAAACAGGAATAGCAGTGTATGTCTTTTCAGTAAGCTTAACACAGCTGGATTTCAGCTGGACTGCCCTGATTATTTTCTGTGTCCACGATGTTTTTACAAGAGCACACAGACTCAGGAAAGGTTTTCTATTCACTAACATACACGGACAGACGCTAACCTCTTGGTTGGTCTTCTTCTCCGAGCTCAGAGCTTCTTGGACGCTGTGGAGTTCAGCTGCGTGTCTCCTCATCACCTCCTCTATCGCTTTTCGCACCTGCTCCTTCAACCGCTTCCTGTCCTCCTCAGCCTTCTCCACTAACCTCTTCTTCTCTTCCTCCAGCTTCTGCTGCACATTAGCTCTCTCCGCCTCAACCTGTTCAACGTTCTTGTCCAGCTGGGAACGTACGCGAACCCTCTCGACCTCCAACTCCTTGCGCAGCCGGTCGAACTCTTCTTCCTTTTCTTTCCTCAGGCGCTCTTTGACCTCTTCCACCTCTTTGTGCAGAGCTTCCTTCTCCTCCTCTCGCTCTCTGCACAGTCTGTTTCTATCCTTCTCAAACTGCTCCTTTTCTTGCTCCCTCTCCTTCTGTATATTTTCCCTCTCTTTTTTAATCTCCTTCTGCAGTTTGTCTCTCTCGTCGTCTGCGTGCTTTTGGATGCGACGCAGCTCCTCCGTCTGGGCTCTCACCATCTCTGAACGCAAGCTGGACAGGGCCTCGGCATGCTATGAAGACGCAGCAGAAATATTATCAGTGCATGGCAACCATGTGTGCTACGTTTGTGTTTTTGGTGTGTTTACCTGTCGTATCTGCCGCGCATGGTCATTGTTCCTTCCACTGCTCTGTAGCTCCAGCTCTCTGTTCCTGCTTTGCAGACGGCTCACCTGGCTCCTCAGTTCCTCCACCTCAGAGCACACACACACTTCGCAGCCTCCACGGTTTAGCAGCTCATCTAACACACACAGAATTGCACAAACAAACACGGAAGCAAACAATTGATCGATTATGCAAACCAGAAGTAGAATGGCCTTATAGCAGCTGAGGAAGTGTCTAAAACAGAATTCATTCTCAGTGTGTTTTTGCTGACTGGGCGTAATGACACTTTAATGAAACTGTTTGCCTTCACGGAGGATGAATAATGAACATTTGAGGCGTATTCTGTATATATTATGATGGTGTGAGGCAAAGACGTAATTAACGCTTGGTCAGAATGAGTAATGGAAATGCACTAAGCACTGCTGGGTTTCACCAATGTGAGCTTTCTCCAGCAGAAACGTGGACAGAGAGAGACACAGCTACCTGCTCTGCTCTGCAGCTCGTCTTCCTGCAGCAGCAGTCTCTCCTTGGCGACCGCTAGCTCCTCCTCCGCCCGTTTAGCTACGCCCTCTGCTTCAGACACGCGCCTCCGGTCCAGCTCCAGCTCTTCCTCCAGGTCCTGGGAGGAGGCACGAGGGCCAGGAGCAAGTTAGTGACTGACAGAGAGAGCGGCTGACAGCAAATTTCCCACATGCAGTGTGTGGAAGAGAAAAAGAATAGTCAACAAAACTGAGAGCTCAATAGAAAAATAAAAGAGGGATGAAATGTGGTGAGTCAGGGAGCTATCTTGCCCAGCTGTGTGCTTTTAATGGTTTGCTGTGAGGGCTTATGTCAGCTCTATGCCAGCTCTCGCAGGGCAGCTTAATGCTCTTGTGCGAGGTGGTAATGGTGGTGGTGCAGAGAATCTATCCTGCTCAAACTACTCATTAGCAGATAGCTGGCAGCGGGAACGGCACTCAGGGAGGGCAGCCTGTGGTTAGGTTCGCAAAAAGATCCCACCTCTCTGCTCTGCCTCCACCTCGCTCCCTCCGTTCCCCATCAACATACTGATTAGCTGTTTACTTTAGAGACAGGAGGCTGCAACACTTCCGACCTCCCCTATCACAGCTTTGGATTCCAGCTTTGGTGAAAATGTTAGAGAGAGCAAATGCGCATACCTGTATCCGCTCCTGCAGTTTGACCGTGTTCCTCTTGCTTTCAGTCAGCCTCTCCAGGTGACTCTCTACCTCTGCCTCCGCCCTTTTCACTCTTTCTCGTAGAGCACTGTGCATCCCTTTCTTCTCCTCCTCTTCTCTCTCCTCCCACTTGTGCCGTTCCTCCCTCCATTCAGCCTCCATCTTCTTCCTCATTTCCTCTTTCTCTTCATTGAGATCAATCATCCTCTGCTCCCAGTGATCCCGTTCTTCTTTCACCGCTAACCTTTTCTCCTCCTCTGCTTCATCTTTCTGCTCCTTCAGTGCCTCCACCTCCTCTAAGAGTGCTTTTACTCTTTCCAAGTCCTCACGGTCCTCCGTTTGCCTCTCCATCTCCTCTTTCTTTTTCTCCTCATCTTCTTGTTGTCTCTCTTCCTCTTTCCTCTTATTCTCCTCGGCAGCAGCTTTCTGCAGCTCTGAACATTTGGTATCCAGCTCCTGGATCTGCTGCTCTGCCTTCTCCAGTTCCTCTGTCAACCTCAGGTTGTCCTTCTGGGCATCACTGATCTGGGCCTTAGCCTCCTGTAGCTCTTCCTCTGCAGCCTGGACCCTCTCCTCAAAACCCTTTCTCAGTTCTGCCTCTGCTTCACGCTCTCTCTCCTCCGCCTGAATGCGGAAGAATTCAAAATCTGCCTGGACCTGAAGAAAACACGGAGATTACCTGTTAAACACTGCACTGAAATATAAACTTAGTAGGTAATGAGAAGACATCCGTGGTTTTTAAGAAAATATTCCTGGAAAATGGACAAATTACCGAAGAAATTAATCAACTTTTATCCCACAAGTTCACAATATCCATCTATGAGTTCATATTGTATATATGTTGTACTATATTTAGCAAATACTACTGCACAGTTTGTGTGAGCAATGTGAACAGTGTGTATACATAATATTATTAAAAGGTTCAGACTGTGGTCATAAACGCTATTTAGCTGCATTGTTTCAAAATGTCTCAAAATCCAGCCTGTCACAACTACTATATTAAGAGGAAAGACATTTTTGTGAAAAACAAAATGTCAGACCACCCTTATCTGCACCATGTATGCAGCCGGTACATACGTTCCCCATTCTGTGGTGTTCAGTTAGGTCAGGTTTTGTTGGCTGACTGAGGTCTGATGCGGCACGATCTGCTGTTTTAGTAGATCAATAATGTTTAATATTCATCTGAGCGATCATTTCTATGAAGTTTGTGTATTTATGCAGACTCTACACTCTGTGAGTAGCTCACTGAACACTCCCTGCCACGCGGCAATACAGCAACACTTTGAAGGACACCACTCATCTTCCGATCCAGAGGTCAAAAGTGCACATACCTGGGCTCCGACTCTCTGTTGCTCATCCAGAGACACCTGCAGCTCAAGGAGGCGTGTCCTCAGCGCTGACCCTTCCCCTTCATGACACGTGTCCATCAGGATGCGGTGCAGCTCCTCGTGATGAGCATGGCTCAAGGCCTGCAGGGCCGCCTCCTGCTCCTCATTCTTCATGTTCAGAGAATAAATCACCTGGAGATCATCAACAGCAGAGGGAGAAAGATTTAATCTCTGCCTTGAAGCTACGAATCTTGTAAACGTGTGTTTTATATCTGTATCTTTTGTCTTCTATGGCAGACTGAGTTAGAGATTCCAGGTATTACTGTATTTACTGCAATACAGGTTCACTTTGGCTTTAAAAATGTTTATCATATGAGCTGTTATGGTTAATTCCACTTCATGGGGTTGTTTCCTAATACAACACAAACAATAGGAAAACTGACACCAATAGATACCACACACACCAGCTATCTGCCGCGTTTCTCCTGCCTGCCAATATATGTGGAGCTGCTCTCTCTCCTTCATTTAGACTATGACTAACACATGAAATATGACCTATTTCACCGCACTATTCAGTTTACCCTCTGTGCCATGTCTACAGTGTCATCATCTGTTCCTCCTGACCCTGACGTCTCACTTACCTACTTGCAGAGGTGTGCGTGTGTGTGTGTGCTTGAGTATGGGTGTGTGCAGGGGGCACAAGGGCTCAAATGTTAGCCAGACGCCTCTCTGTCTGCAGTACACAGCTTGCAATGACAGACATTCCCTCAGTGTGTGTGTGTGTGTGTGTCCGCGTGCAGGCCCCCACCTTTATCTGCCTCATGTCATTCTCCATTTATCACCAATACATTTCTTTATAATCCAACTCGTGATGCCAGTGATAGATGGGATATCTCCCTGAATCACTGTCACCTTGCTCTGCCCTGTCAGTACAGTATGTCAAACACTGGCTATTCAATCACGTCACAGTGCATGAACTTTGGCTCGCAAACTATGGCTCGTGACTCAGAGGAACGAAGGACACTCTGAATCGAGGACATGCTCTGCGGGAAGAGTGTGTGTCTCGTTCTAGGCTGGCCTCTTCGGCTGGTTTGTAAGTGAGCGTGGGAAAGGAAGAGGGAAAACAAAGAGAAATGTTTTAGCGAGGTTAGCCCTGAAACATTTTTATATATTAACCTGTAGTACCCAACACAGAAAGTCAACACCTGCTAAAGCGGCACAATACATTTTTTACATGAGCCACGAGCATTAATATTTCTCCTCCATAATTCTGGGCTGGTTTGCTACGAGACTTTGGCGACTGCCTGCAGGGACTTGTTGCTACTGAGGTTAGATACTAACATTGATAATATCTAGTGTATAAATACATTATTGTCTGCAATATAATGGGTGTAGCATTAAGTTTCTCCTTCACAGTATGATACATTTAGTTTTTCAGATTTTTATTTGATCCTTGTCGTTTTTCTTTCTGTTGTTTCTTACTAGTACTCTCAGCTGATCAGTGCTTTCAAAGGAAGGTACTGAGAAACCGTAGCTCCTGCCTTATTATCATTATACAATCAAAGCCATCTGCGGTCATATAAGTTTAATAATAATTTCACAATGGGTGTAGATTCACTGTAGTACAGTGATGGTTAGGAGTAAAGACAGTCACATTTTGATTCAGCGTTTTGGATGTAAATTCTTACTGCATGGCAGCTTGGTCAGAGTGTGTCTGGAACCTCTTGCTACTGTAAATCCTGTCTCCAGACCCCCATATTGATCCTGCCAGTCGATAATGTTATTCATGTGGCCTCACAAGCCCGTGGCTGTGATTACTGACAATAACTTCACAGTCAGCAAAGCAGAAAATTAATATTCTGTCTACAGTGTAGAGAAGAGCTGAGACGAGGCTGTTGAAACAGGAGTCAGATGTAAAGCAAACGGCTGGTGCACAGAGGCGAGGTTAGGCAAATAGACAAGTGAGCAGTACGCACACACACTCGTTCTCTTACATCAGCTCTCACTCCCACACTCACAGACACACATACCTCCACACATATCAAAGAGGGTACTAGGTGTGCTGGATTACAAAGCAGGGAACATTGTGACAGTGTGAGCTACATAAGTACAGGAAATCGCACAAGCAGAATTAGAGCTGCCAATCATAGCTGTGGGTATAAACAAACAAAAAAACAATTCAGCAATTTGCTATGCTGCTGTTTGTGTGTATAAGTCATGCAAACATATATCCATGTGGTTTGTGTGAACATCTGTTCACTCACAAGTGTGAACATTGAGAACAGCTGGCCTGACATGGTCAGCTCTCACTCTCTACCCACTGGCTTGTTCCATAAACACACTCCGACGTGCTACTGGTTTATCTTTAGTATCACCCATTCAACCAGGGCAGAAAAACTCTCACTGACAGAGAGAGGGAGAGAGGGAGGGTGGGAGGAGGGTGAGGAGGCCAGGGAGCTGTGTAAGTCAAGCATAAGTGTGGAGGGGTGAGTGGAGGAAGGGGTAGACACCAGGAAGTGCGTTAAGTACTAGTGCATGTGTGTGCCAGCCTCTGTTCAAGCACACAGAGAGAAAAAGAGAGAGTAGGGGTTATTAAATATATAAGGTTACCACAGCTGACCCATTTCCTTCTTCCTCTCCACATCACACATCGCCCCAAAACACTCAAATGAACTGTGTGTCACACGCTGAGCATCCTAAGGCCCAGAGAAAATGCTCACACCAAATATCAGATTTGGGGATTTCATCAGGCGCTCTGGGTTTATGGGGCTGGCAGGGCCGGCGTAAAGTTTCGAGAGGACGAAACAAGTCCGAGGAGAAACATTCGACTGGAAGGAGCGGTGAGGCACAAGAAGTAAAGGGCTGGCAAATTTCTTTAACAAGCACAGACACAAGTGCTGACCCCTCAGCTGTGTCATGTTTGTGTGTCTGTATGGATGAGACGAAGCCTTCTGAACAACACTCTGCAGCACACACACACAAATACACACATACGGGCGGCCTCCACAGAGGTGGACCCATATGGGAAGATGGGAAGTGCACAGTCATCAATAATTGTTATAGCTCAACAAGCGATGACGGGTCATGCCCTGCCTCTGTAAGCATTCCTGTGAAGCACAGAGAGGGAAAATCCCCACACAGCACAGCTTACTGCATGGAAAACACAGCCCCGGCTACTGCTGCAGTTGTGATCGAGCCCACCGGCAGGTGTGCGTGGAACAGACACTACACGATGCTGTCTGTTGGTGATAAGAAAGCACATATGTGATAATTTATCTCTACAGCCGTGCGCTGGCTGCAGCTTCCTCATCGAACGGTTCTGTTTCATACCTCTGTTAATTGGATCCTTTTGTCTGATGGTCAGACAAAGAAACCTGCTGGGCTCAGGCATCTGTGCAGTCTCCCCTGTAGTATATGCAGGTCTTTTTATTCATCTTTTTTTTAACTGTAGAAATTAAAAATCGATGCATGGCCGTGGCGAATGTGATCCATGAATTAACTGCTGCTGATTCCTGCCCTGCTGGGTTTGGCTCTCTGTGTGCTGAAGATCTGCAGCACAAAGCTCTCAGTGATCACTAATATCTGATTACTGTCACGTATTAATCCCAGTTTCCCAGTCCTCACCTCAGCATCGTGATATGTTTAGTGCTTATAGCCTATTTGGTAATATTCCAGTAGACTCATTTTTTGTTTTACTAAAGAACCTAGTGCACCCCCCCATCAATCTAAACAGGCCTTGTTGTTTCTCTTTATATTGGAGTTTCTATAAAATATCTCGTATTACATATTTACGCATAATTACAGGTCGCCTGCTGTTGTTATTCAGTCAGTAATTCTGTGCCACAGCGACATGGCAGAGGCAGCCATCTGATCACCCAACGAGCCTGACAGATTCAGGGACAGGGCGCCTCTCTCGGTGTCACCGCCCAGCCTTACCTTCGTGAGCTGAGCAATCTTCTTGCACATCTTGCTGTGCATCTGGTAGTCGTACAGCTCCTGCTCGATGTTCGGGAACTCTGCCGCAGTCCCGTTAAGAGCGGAGCCCGGCCCCGCGGGCTGTGTAGCCTTGCCGGCGCCTGAGGCCATAATGAAACCCCTCAGGGGAACTTCCCAGACCGGAGGATAGTCAGAAATGATCCTGCCGCCTCTCGGATGTAAATTCCCAGCAGAATCGCGACAACTTTTCATTCGTGCATCTCATTCCTCTGTCGGTAGACCCCCCTCACGTGAACAGCAGCTCGCGCAATTCGCTGGAAAACATTTGGTAGTAGATCGGCGGGGGTCTCCTCGTGCATTCCGGTAGCTGCCCCCCTCTCCCGCTGTCCGCCCGGTGATCGCGGTGCTCACACGCTGGAAGTCCATCGGGGACGCGCTCGCGCCGACCGAGCCTTCCCCGCTGTCAACAGATATTTTGTTAAGCGACAGGGGAGCGCGGGGTGCTGCGCGCGTGCGGTTCAACCACCTGTCTCGCGGCAGGGGCGGAGAGGGGCGTGCGGATCCTATGGAGCATTACTGGAGCCAGCTCGAGAAGCGCACTGCTGCAGTGCTGCCCCGCCCCTACCGGCGCTGCTGTATTAATGCCGAACACAGAGGGGAGGGAGGAGAGGAGAGGAGAGGAGAGGAGAGGGGTCTCTGGGGGTCTGGTCGTGTGACTTAACCCCATCAGTAACAGAACATGAGCGCATCTCCATGTAACCCTGGGCCCTACACGCTAAAACGGGTTTCTATCTTTTATTAAAAGGCACGTACTTTACTACCACATGGACTGACACGCTGTAACTAACATTTGTTCCTTGCTTTTTTGTAAAAAAAATGTATAGTTGTAGTTGGGCTTGAAAATGTTTACATGTACCGTAGCGCTGAGCACGCAGTTCCAGAAGGAGAGACACACTTAAAAATGTTAATAGGCTGAATATCTAGAAAAATACCGGCTATAAAGCTCCACACATCTGCACTGTCAGGCTGTGATTAATTGCATTTTAGCGTGACATGCAAAAGAGCAAGAGATAGTGATGCAGCTTGAAGGAGGCTGATGCCAAATATATAATTTATTCATTTACATGAACACACAGAAGCCATGAGCTTAGATAACAGTGCACATTGTAGATTAGCGGAGGTTGTTTCTTCACATCTTTTTTATATGACCTAGTAGGTGTATGTACTAATGGAGAAACTTTTAGCCCATCTACATCCAGCATTAATATTTAACATGAAAGTACACCTTTCCAATAATGCCTCACCCACATGCATCCAGATCTAAAGCAAAAAGCACCCTCTTAGTATATTAAATTGATTTCACGAGATATATGGTTGTTGTTGCCATACAAGGAAGAGCCCTGTGACCACTCCACAGCTGCCTGCCAGCTGCAGCCTTGGACATCACGACCCCAGCAGAGGGGTCACACAATAGGCTAGATCTCATTTGTGAGATGAGAAATATATGCAGGTCTTTTTTATTATTATTTTTTTTTTTAAATGATAAATCACAAATAATTAAACATATCCAATGTGACCATTGTCAATTATAATACTTTGTTGACAGGGCAATGCTAATTGTAACTGTTACTTAGATGTTTTCAATTGTTAGACATCTGTATTTTCTGTACATCTGGGCATAAAGAAAAGAGTGAAAAGCAGTAGTATATTCCCCAAAATTGAGAAACTCCTTATCAGTAAATGTTTGGCATCTTTTTTTTTTAAATAGTAAAATTAACAATTAAGTTTGGTTGAGGGTTAAGTTCCTGTTGCTCGAATAACTGTTTAATTAAGCGGTGGTTCCTTCTGATGAGCCTCGTGTTTTTCAAATTATACAGACGTCATTACGTAACTCGAGATTACGTATCAGTTCTCGCGAGAACACACGACAACATTTGAAAACAGGCGGCAGGGTTTTAAGGAGATAGCTCAAGAAAAGGTACGTTTTAAAACCTTCCGTTCATTTTTATGTGTTTATATATTTTGACAACTGACAACGTAAAATGTCTCAGGTGAACGTTGTTCTGTACGACTTAGTAATGTTGTTTTACGTTGTTTTTCACTTTCGTGCCATGGGAGTTGAATCGAGGTGAGGCTTCCAGCTAGCGTTAACGAGGCACCGGAGACTAACAGACCGGAGGCAGTTTAGCCAGTTGTTTGGAGCTCACTCATAGTTGCTGCCAGGATAGCTACTACGGTTGTCTGAGTAGATCTGTGTTTTAATTTGCTTTTTTTGTGAAGGTTAAGATGACTGCAGAAAACGAAATAGACATTAAGGAGGCGTTTCAGCGCGCTCAGAAGGGCCACAACAACAAGGCAAAGCTGGTGGCGAGCCTGAAGAGCCGCTACAATAAGGTGAGATCAGTGCGGTAACATGGGATTATATACTTACTTATATTATACATTAGGTTTGAATTTAGCTTATTGCCGTTTATTGCCAGTATTTATATATTTAAGACATTGCTATGGGTTGTGGGGAATTATATTGATACTGATTGATACTCAAATAAATGCTCAGCTAATTAAAACAGTGAAATTATAATGAAAATAAGCTGCAACTCTGATCACACTGTACGGTTGCTGTGTCTGTAGGGGTTACAAACTATGTGAACAATCATTTATGTTTGCTGCCAACTATGAATGTAAAAATATAACTGCCAAAGCATATAACATTAATATGCATTATATACATTAATAAGTCTGGTGATATTATGTTTATGGAAAATCTCAATACAATACAGAAAGTCACTTCATGTATCAGTCTGTGTGCAGAAACTCAACACGGCTTCTCTGTGTATTGCTTTGACTCTGGATACAGTGAGTAAATCTGTCAGCTGACATAAGAGGCCTGAATAGCTAATTACTTTGTAGAAATTGATTTAACTTAGTTACATATATTTTGTGATCTAGGCTATTATTTTTCCTGCATTGTACCCCAGAGGGCTAGGATGCAGGAATAGTGGAATTGATTCCCAGCTGAGTCATCCAGCCCATCTCCCATACCAGGTGTGTCCCTGAGCGAGACACCAAGCGCTAGCTCCCCGAGCACCGCCTGTGACTGCTCACTGCTTCCCCCAAGGGGGGATGGGTCAAATGCAGAGATTAAATTTTGTTGTAATATGTAAAAATGTATCAATGACCTAAAAGTGTATTCTTCTTCTTCTTGTTACTGATGACGCCTTATATGTTCTCTTTCAGCTGGAAGATAAGACACTATTCCATGAGGAGTTTGTCCATTACTTAAAGTATGCCATGATTGTCTACAAACGTGAACCTACAGTAGAAAATATCATTGAGTTTGTTGCGAGGTTCGCTACGAGCTTCCAGTTTCCACCTAAAACAGATGAGGAGGAGCAGGATGAGGATGAGGAGGAAGAGGAAGACACTGACGATGATCATCCATTTCTCAGTTTCATCTTTAATTTCCTCTTGGAGGTATGAATATTTTTCACAGGTGTATAAATATAAAATGAGATTAATATGATGCTGTTTGCGCTACAGTGCACTGAGCAATAAAAAAGTTTTATATTTGTGCTACATTTTCAAGACATCTGTTAACCACAATCATTTTCCTGCATTAAATGTAAGATTTTCTTTCAGCTGTAGACAGAAACCCTGATGTGATTGATATCTGTGCTGTTTCCTAATCAGATTTTTGTGCTGTCCCATCTGTCTCCCCTCTCATCTGGTTGAACTCCATCTGTTTCTATCCATGTTTACTTATTGCATTGTCTACCTCTTTTCTCTTTTCTTTCCAAACTGTTCGGACTGCTGCATGGGTCTTCTCAGTCCCATAAAGCCAATAGCCATGCGGTGCGGTTCCGTGCGTGCCAGCTAATCAACAAGTTACTGGGCAGCATGGCAGAAAATGCCCAGATAGATGACGATCTCTTTGATCGCATCCATCAAGCCATGCTGGTTCGTGTCACTGACAAGTTCCCCAACGTGAGAATTCAGGCTGCTTTAGCTATGACACGCCTGCAGCAGCCACAAGATCCTGACTGTCCCACTATCAACGGTTGGTTTATTCCCCTCCTATGAATAAATAACTCTGGCCTTTTTTTATCCTAATCTAGTCTTTTGTCACTGCTTTTACCATGTTTGATGTTTATGTAAATCTGAACCTCTCGTCATTCCTACTAATGTCTAATGATCAGTTGTCCTTCTCTTTTCAGCTTATATATTGATTCTGGAAAATGATTCTAATGCTGAGGTGAGACGTGCTGTTCTTTCTTGTATCGCAATGTCCCCACGGACCCTGCCCAAAGTCCTGAAACGCACCCGAGACATCAAGGAGAACGTGCGCAGGCTAGCATACCAGGTACCTAAACATGGCAAATACATGGGCATACACCAATAAAGTTGTTCTGACCTGACTAAACAGTTATTTTGGCTTTCTCTTGAAGGTTCTGGCTGACAAGGTTCACATCAAGGCGCTGACCATTGCACAGAGGGTTAGTCTCCTGCAGCAGGGTCTCCATGATACCTCAGGTAAAAAGAGACCCACGCATATTTATTTTAATAAGACTGAGAATGAAACATTTAGGTTTTTTCCTGAGAATTCATCCATATGAAAGTGGTTTGCCGTTTCATTGTTTGACATCGTCTAATGGTTTCAGCTGTCTGACCGACTGTGTGTATTGTAGAAGCGGTGAAGGACGTGGTTTGCTCTCGTCTGCTGCCAGCCTGGCTGCTTCGGCTGGATGGTAACATTATAGACCTGCTCCATAAGCTGGATGTTGAGAACTGCTCCCGAACCGCTTTGGACACACTGAAAGCCATCTTCTCAGGCACACCTACTGAGGAACTCCTGCAGAACAGACTACAGTTTGACAACGGGTACACTCGCATACTGCCAGCTCTGCAGCTCTCTGCATGTGACATGATTCAAACATTTCGAGATTAAGTGTGTGGTTTATTCTTTTATTTTTAAAGAAAACTGATTCCAGTCGACTCTCTCACCTGTGAAAATGTACTTTACTGGAGAGCTCTGTGTGAGTTCATTAAGGCTAAAGGAGATGAAGGTGATGAAATGTTGGAGCAAGTGTTACCAGATGCTGCCACTTACGCCGACTATCTCTATGGGTGAGAGAACATACCGTGATGCTGCTAGTTGCATTTTTTTGCAGAGTGCATCATGCATCAGACTTAACAAATGATGAGACATTTGCCATAATGACAATGTTGTAACTCCAGGTATCTGAAGTCATGTCCGGTTTTCTCAGAGGAGCACGTTCTGTATGTACTTAGCTCAAAGTTTTTCTAACTGCTTTGTTACTAACTGAAGGCTAAATGTAGCCAGACCTAATTAATTATACTCTACTAAAAGATGAATATAGAGTGAGACCATTTATGCCACGAGTAAGTAAAACAACATTACGCGTTGATGCTCTGCGCTCTTGTCAGCGTGCCTTTGTTCAAATGCTTCAAAAACAGCTGTCATTGTTTTAACACACCCTAGGGCCACAGTGAAATGAAGCTGTGATGGGCCCCACTCCACTGTTGTTATTACCCAGGAACACTTTTGAACCTTTGTTTTTATGGTTTATTCTCATATCTAGTTTTGCTTTTAATGTGTAGAGCACATTTTTAGGCTGACTTACTGCTACTAACTGAAGAATAATTATGCTGACTTCAAATTATGACTTCTAGCATAAATCTCAAAATGTCTTTCACAGTCATTTATAAATATAATTCATAACTATGATCCCTCTCTGCGCACCACTGTTGGAGAGCTCTGCCTCAACCGATGAGTGTGTTTTGCTGAAGTGTGACATGCTCCTTAAATAAACTTGCTTTAATTGAGCGGCACCCTAAACGTCTGCTTCTAAAACAAGAATGTATTTTTGAATAAGCCGTAAGTTTGTATGAATCCCTCAGTGGCTGATAAGGTGGAAACTTGTAGGCGGTGCTTCTGAGGGAGTCTCGAGGATGTTGATGCTACGACAGGGTGTGTAGCTGAATAATGTGGCAAGTCACTGAGAGCTTTTACATTTGTTGTTTGACTCTGACTGTTGCAGATATTTGAAAGCGGTGCCTGTGCTGTCAGAGGAACAGAGGGCCGACTTTAACCAGCTGGAGCTGGTCATGACCAAGGAGTTCATCTCCCAGCAGCTCATCTATCTCATCAGATGTCTGGACACCAACGAGGAGGGTGGCAGGTGAGATGAAGAATGGAACAGGAACAGATCTGAGTTGGTTGGTTAATGCTGAACAGATGTGTGGTGGAAGGTAGAATTATTAGACAGCAGCTTACGAATGATAAAAGACATCAACTGGTGATCTGTTCGCTAACAGCAGGTGGTTTTGATGAAGGAACTAGTAGGTAGATGCTAAATTAATTATTTATCAGCCAGTCAGGGGGTCAAATCTAAAATCAGCTCTGAATGTTATATTTATTGTAAAGTACGTCAGTGCAGTTTATTTCCATTCTTGAGTTTTAAGGCTGCAGCTGATATCATAAATTTATTAGTCTGCCAATTATTTTAATTATTCACTTTGTTTCAGTCTGAAAGAGTCAGAAATAGTGAAAAAATACTTATTTTCCACATATTTTATTTTGTTAGACAAACTATTGACAAATGAGCAATGCTACACATGGGTTTGCAGAATAACTTATTACTATATAATAAATGATTTCAAAATAGTTGCTATATAAAATGCTAGCTGAAGTATGAATCACTAATTGTATGAGATTTGGACCACATAAAGAAGTAACGGACTTCTAGGCTTCGCTGTCAAACAACTGACTGATAGGTGTTTTTATTCAGGCTCATTATGTTGCATGTGTTTGTAGGAAGCGTGTGTTGGCTGTTCTGCAGGAGATGTTGGCTCTTCCACAGACCCCCTCCTCCCTCGTGTCCCTGCTCACCGAGAAACTCCTCATCCTCATGTCTGATGACCACAGACGTATACAGACTGTGAGTTGTAACTTACTTTAGCTTTTCCTGCTATAAATCATCTAATCCGGGCTCAATGTCTTTTCTTTTCTTCACACACACATATAATGTCTCTCATGACTTTACTGGCAGAAATTACAATTATTTATGAATGGTTCCAGATTGGTGATTCTATTACCAGCGGGTGTCATTACCACAGAACTGATATGTGAATAAGCTGCCTTTGTGTTGCACAGGTGGCAGAAATAATCTCCGATGTGAGGGAGCCCATCATGGAGGCCAGTCAGCCAGTGGATAAAAACGAGAGCCGCAGACAGCAGATCCAGGTGGGCGTCTCTGCCAACTGAAAACACCCAGAGGAAATTAGACTGTGTAATCCTTTCCAGCTGCATTACTGTTTTTTGGACGGATGGTAACTCCACCACATAATAACACAGTGCTAGTTTTTATTTTACTTAGTAGGAGGGTTTAAATTGTTACAAAGGGACAGTTGGCCACACAAGGGTCTTCAGTTACTTGCATAATGCTGTGGATGTTTTTATTGAAAATATTTAGTGTCATACAATGTACGTAAGTGTTGATATTAATATTATTTCCTTTTTAAATTATAACCTTTCCTCTTATTTCTATTCATCTTTCTTCTGTCGTCTCTCGGAGGCTAAAGCATGTGTTGACAAGTGAGGTGGAAGGTGATCATGTGAGCCAGTCTGGTATTTGCCTGGTGTATCCATATACTTATCAGTTTTCTTTTTCTTTAAACTGAGTGAAAGGCAGTGGTTTCCTCGGGGGCAGTTAGGCTCAGACAGACTTTCTCTCTGTTTTAACCTCCGTTGTGATGAAATCTCAGTCACATATTTACCATCCTTCTTGGAGGCCAAACAGCTGCAGAGCAACCCTGACCCAGGTGTTTAGCTTCCATCCATTCAGTGCGCCGCAGTAAAGGCAAAGCAGCCCCTGAAGGGTTGTAACTTGGCTCAGAGCATCAGCTGTTGTTGTTTTTCCTCTTCTTAAATAGAGAAGAAACCTCTGGAGTGTACTTTAGCTACAGGATATCTCAGCGCTCCTGTTTACGTCCCACTGCTCTTTTCTTCCCACATCCCATCCAGCTAGCAGAGGTGAAGGTGCGTATTTTGGAAGCTAAACAAGCCCTAGAGGACTGTATCACTGCCCAGGAGTTCAGCCGCGCAGCGGAGCTGAAGAACTCCATTACAGACCTTGAGAACCACAGAAACCAGATCATCCAGGAAATCGCAGCGAGCAGTCAGCCGGCCGACAAGGAGATCCGCACTGAAAAGGTATCTAATCACACAGGAGTCATTTTGCATGAACGGTGAAACAAAAAGCCCAGGAAATGTCCTAATTGTGTTTTCTTCCATATTTAGAACGATCCAGAGACTATTCTGCGGTGTCTGACGATGTGTGCTGAACTGCTGAAGGAGATGAACTTCAAAACACGAATTGGGCCAACGATAAGCGCCTTAATGTCCTCACTGGTATAAACCAAGCGTCTTTTTTCCCCACCAGTATCACTGTAAATATTAAAGCTGCGACTAGAAATCACTAGTATCACAGCAGCCAGATTCTTTCTATGATGCTGATCAGCAGAGTTTACACGTATGACCAAAGTATTTACTGTTAGTAGGAGCTTGTCACCCTTTGGTTGCAGAAATGAAGGCAGTAAAAGTTGACTGTTGCTGCTTCATCTCTCGCTCAGATCCTGCCCAGTATAGCAAATGCTCACCCCGCTGTCCGCAACATGGCTGTGGTGTGTTTGGGAACATGCACTTTGCACAGCAAGGAGCTTGCCAAAACCCACATGGTTCTGCTGCTACAGGTAACGTACAGACATTTTCACAAAGAAACCCCCCGCCCCGGAGAGATTTAATTTAATTGCTGAAGTTTTGACATTTATGGCTGATGTTTTATTCGATATTCCTTGAATAAATGTTTGCATCTCCACACAGTCCTACAAAGGATAAGGAGTATAGCTAATGGGTGAATTTATGTATAAACTGGTCAGCAACCAGTCTTTCATGGGGTGTCACCCGCTAGACCCAAGCCACTGATCTGAGGCTCACAGTGAAGTGGAAAAATAGGTTTGGTTCACATAATTCTCTACTGTCTGTACTAAAAATGTTGTGTGTATTTTCAGATTGCTCAGCTGGATGAGGTAAAGATCCGTATCAGTGCCCTGCGGGCCATCATCGACCTGCTGCTACTGTTCGGGTTCCAGCTGCTGTCGGAAACAGCTGCCACAGAGACAGCCCCACCCTCCCAGTCACCAGACAGACAGGAGGATGAGGCTCCACTGGCTGAGGAGAAGGGAGACATACCCGAGGACACTGCACAGAGTATTCTTGTGATGCTGTCTGAATTCCTGGACAGTGAGGTGAGCTTGACACCAAGGAGAGTTTCATACAGTTTCATAAACTGAAGTAATTCAGATTTTCTCTATTTAGGGAGTCTGTTTTTTCATAAGGTATTAAATTTTTGCGTAACTTTATTTAGCATGAGATTAGATTTTGTTTTATTACTTAATGCGTGTGTTCAACCTCGCAGGTGTCTGACCTGCGTACAGAGACGGCAGAGGGTCTGGCTAAACTCATGTACGCTGACCGCATCTCAAGTGCCAAGATGCTCTCCCGTCTGGTGCTGCTCTGGTACAATCCTGTTACTGAGGACGACACCCGCCTACGGCACTGCCTCGGCGTCTTCTTCCAGCTCTATGCCCGCGAGAGCAGGTCAGATATGTTGTCACACATGCAGTACATGTTTAATAATGTGATGTTTTCCATCCTGCAGTTGGAGTGATTAGTTACGCATTATGAATAATTATGGAGGTGGTCTTTGTGTGTATTAGGGTGCACCAGGAGGTGGTAGAGGAGAGTTTCTTGCCGACCGTTCGGACTTTGATGAATGCCCCAGCCACCTCTCCTCTAGCTGAGGTGGATATTAACAATGTGGTTGAGCTGCTTGTGGAGCTGACCCGACCAAGTGGACTTATTAAACCCTCATCTAACACAGAGGTAAGAAGCTCCCTCTGGGACAAATGTGTTATTGTTATTAGTAATTTGATTGCTGCACTGAGCTTTTCATGTTATTGCTTTATTCACAAATGCATATTAATTCTTCCACAACAAACCACACAAATGAAGTCTGCAAAACTTTCTCATAAAAGCTTTAATGTGTAGGGGAGGCGTTTTATAATTGATCAGCTTTGCAAAACGTTATTTGGATTCATGTCTTTAGGAGGTATGCGTCCATGACTATTTGGCGGTGCGTATTTGTGGGGAGATGCTGAAGGACCCTACAGCCCCGGAGGTTCGTCTCTATGCCAAGACTCTAAGTCACCTGGAGCTCAGTGGAGATGACACTGTGAGGAAAGACCTGCACACACTGCTACAGCAGCTTGTTCAGGTATATTTAAACAGACATTCCTAGTGTTTCATACGCTGTCAGGTAAACTCTACCATATCCAGCTGTGTTACCATCATTGCATTGTTTTTTTAATGGACCCATTAAAAAGTGAAGCAGGAGAAAAAAGTTAACCATCTGAATTCTGAGGACTAATGTTTGGTTTCTCCTCTTTCAGGTGGTGAAGGATCGTGTCTGTCTTCGCGCTCTGGAAAAGATGGTTTCTCAGCTGTCAGACTCAAAAGAACAAGCGGAGCTCATTAGCGCCAGCGCACTACAGCCACTGGATGTCAACGCAGATGGTATAAAAATGCTACCTTACATTGTGCTGAACATCTGTGTCTAACTAGATTTACACTACACACACTGCTGCCAACTGCTCCTCTAGAAGGATCAGGTCTTTTTAATGTTGCTAAATATATTGAAATATGCCCGACTCTCTCCTATTTCACTGTTTTTACAAGTCAGGGAAATAGCAAAAATATGAATTTTCTGTCCTGTTTCCGCAGAGACTGCAGCAGAGGATCCATCTAAATCTGCCAAGAGGCCCAAAAGAGGTAATAGAGGTTTTATGTACTCGGCCAAAACTAAAATAGTATTTTTAGAGCTCTTCTCATCTGTGAGTAAAGGAGTTGACTCAGCACTGTGAGGTAACCTGAGCATTTATGTGACAGGTCAGAGCAAAGCCTGCGCAGCTAAAGGAGGCAGAAAGCCGAGCAGACGAGCCGAGTCATCAGAGGAGAGGTGAGCGTTTGTTATTCCTCTCTGCGCGTAAGGAAATGCGACCGCTTTCATGTGTGTGTACATGATTTGATGCCGTCCATAGATTTTAACACTCGCATTTCCTTTTTGCTTTGGCAACAGCGATGGAGAGAATGTTCCAGAGTCGGTCCCTGTGACGCGGCCATCGCGTAGAGCCAAAACTGCAGCTCTAGAGAAGACAAAGCTGGATCTCAACCCACTCATCAACCAGGAAGCCAATGTGTCGTAGAAGTCAGACTATGACAGTGGCTGCGAAAGACAAAAGTGAAATTACAGCATTCTATTACAAATACTTTTTACAACTTGACATTTTTCTTTTGTCAGTTCAATATATTTGAGCTGATCTTTGAACCCTTAGAAATAATCTATGCTGCCTTATTTTGTCAGTTATAATTCTGTTTTCCACTTCATTGTCTTTAAAGTGAAATGTCAATAAAGTATGTTTGATTACTGTTAAATAAGATCCCCAGATGTCTTGCTGAGCAGCCCCTCCAGATGTTGCATCCTTTCACAGATTCTGGCCTCATTTCATTTTCACCTTACATATATATTTATTTGTTTATTAGTCTTCAGAAAACTGACACCTTCTTTAATTACTGCCAGCTTTAGGAACCAGTGAACATCATTTATACATTTTCCAATTTCCTCCCACAGATTAACATATACACTCACCGGCCGCTTTATTAGGCACGCGTTGCTAGTACCAACCATACCACCATTAAAGTGACTTAAATCACCTTTCTTCCCCATTCTGAAGCTCTCTCTGAACTGCAGTGGTTCGTCCGTCAACATACCTAAATGCATTGAGTTGCCACCATGTGCTTGGCTGATCAGTAATTTGCGTAGTTGGACGAGTGTGCCTCATAAAGTGGCAGGTGGGTGTAATACTACCCAAAGATAACTAAGTGAGCACTGGCACACCTCAGTTTTCACGATTCGACAAAAAGGAACAAACTGCAATAGCAACAATGCGAGAAAGACACAAAGGCTCTTGTTTGCCAAAAAAAGCATCTGATAATCCCCAAGACATTTGGACAAATATTTTGTGGATTGATGAGACTATTAAAAAGGTTTGCTTCCCGTTACATCTCGTGTAAAACAGGCATTGCATAAAAGGAACATCAAACCACCAGTCAAATGCAGCTATGGTGGTAGTGTGATGGCATGGGCCTGTATTGAAGCGTCAGGACCTGTTTGATTTGCTCTATTTGATAGAATCATAACCTCTGAGCTCTACTAGATCATGAAGGAGAATATCCCACCACTAATTCAGAACCTTGAGGCCAGGAGCTCTCTGGTTATACAGCAAGGCAATGATCTGAAATACACCAGCAAGTCCACCTCTAAATTTTCAAAAACTCCAATGTGGCTAAAATAAAACAATTCCAAGAGACCAAGAGTCTCCCATAGTCATAAAAAAACCTATTACCAGTTATCACAAATGCCACGGGTGGAACAACCAGTTATTAGGTTTAGGGTGTATTTACTTTTTCACATATGACCAGGCAAGTTTGGACAGCTTGTTTCCCTTAATACAGGGGTGTCCAAACTCGGTCCTCGAGGACACACACCTGATCAAGGTGAACAGGTGTGTTCAGCCAATCAGAAGTCAAAAATGCATGGATGCTTGGAAAACCAGCAGGGCTGCGGCCCTCGAGGACCGAGTTTGGTCGTCCCTGCCTTAATACATGAAATGATGTAAAAACTGCAATTTGTCTGCACTTAAAGGTTGTCCCTCTGTCACGTTAAAACATGTTTGATGATCTGAATCATTTGGGTTTGACAAATATACCCAAAAGGGGGGCAAATAATGGTAGCTACAGTGGAAACGGTACATTTCACTATACTATAAATTATGCACAGTAATTATTTCAAAAGACTCTTTATTGTTCCAATCACAGACACACATTTGTTGCATCTGTAATGGACATTAGAAAAACACACAGTAAATATACAACAGATGTTTAGCACCAGGTTTTTCAACAGAGGGCTTAGGGTTGTTAATCGCTGAGCCATCTCCCCATGTTGAAATAGCAACCATAGTGACATACATACATACAGGGGTAGTCGGGCACACAAGACACACTACAGGATTATGCTTTGACCTACAGCCAGATATCTTGGACATGATATTAGACCAAGATTAGTGTTTACTGATGAACTTTCCAGCCTCACATAAGCAAAAGAGCAGAAGCCTAGCAGAGCCCCAGTGGAGGTAGGCGACTCTTGCTGCAAGAAAAACATGATATCTAGGAAAACTTCAACAACATGTCTCCAACCTGCATTTAAGTGGAAAATAATGCTAATACACTTGTGATAAAAACAATTTAATGCGGTGGTAAGAAATCAAGGATCTGTTCACTATGTTGAGGGAAACAACGCAGGTAGAAATTAGAAAGGTTGTATGACAGTTTAAGAACAGTAATGTGATCCTCATCACATTACATGGCTATGGAAACAACTGAAGTAAAATCTCAGGCCACTGGAACTTGTGTACATCCATTTGTCTGTCAGCAATAAAATAACTACATATTGATAAATTATCTGGGTTTGTATTGCACCAAATAGATTCTCTAGTTTTACACTAGGGATTGGTAATGGACATGGGATGTGCAAAATATGGGGGAGGAATCTGTGTAGTAGGATTAATAATCTCTGATGGAATAGTGCAAGTAGATCTGACAGATGTACAGTATATGCTTTGGGTGAAAGATACAGTCACATAAAGGCAAATGAATTCAACTGATCACACAAAGAAACTAATCAGAATCTACATACTACAACTGCATAATGACATTTTCTTCTTTATGTAGTCAGAATATGTACTTTATGTTTGGACTAATTATGGTTTAGTGCTGAAACTTGTAAATACTTTAAAAACGTTAAATAATATATCTGGTTTTACTATAGACAATTAGTTTAATACATAACTTTATATTTGGGGCCCATACACAAATGGTGGAGATATGGATAACGTTTAGTCTATACCAAAGATTCCTTCATTGAACGCACGCTGTTGTAACCAGCTTGCAATATAACGGGAACTGCAGCATCAAATAAAAATACGGCAAAAAAGGACTTTGATTTAGACAATGTCATTAAATTGGAATTTCTATTTCCAAATCTAAAATACAAAACAAATTATTAAATTAGCATTTGAGAATTTAAACAGTGCTAAGTCAAAATAATTAAATACAATGATAATTTTGGAGTGACTTTTGAGCTGGACATTTTCATTGAGACCATGACAAATGTTTTAGTGGTTAAAAATTAAATTAATGCTAAAACACTGTCTCAGCTGGTGCCCTTAATGGAATGGGCACTGTCTTTATAGTCAAGCTTTGTTTTTCCTTCCAATACAGCAAGCCTGACAGGCTGTCTAAGCACTTACCCATTAAAACTGACAATTTGATCTACTAACACCTTCAAAAAGACAAGGGCAAGTTGACAATAAAATAAAAAACATTCTGTACATATATATATATACACACACATATATATGTATACATATATATGTGTGTATCAATGGATAAAAATAGTGCAACATCAAGCTTTTGTTAAGTTAGACTGCTACATAATTGCTGAGTGTAAGACTGCACCATAGTGGGATGGTCAGTCCACGTGGTCAGCTCAATGTTCAAAGGCACCGCGTTAAACCACAGTCCCTTTCCCCAGAAGGAGGAGGCCTCATGCTTCATTTAGTTTTCTGTCAGAAAAGAAAGAGAATAGTTTTAGTGTTCGTTTTGTGGCATGAAATTGAAGCTTGGTAAATGCAGACGTTATTGGTGTTCAGTTAAAAGAAACTAGATACTTACCAAACACGAAGTCGCACCATCTCGCCCTGGACAGGCCTCTTGTCCGAGATTGTCTCAACATTTTCGCTGGTGGTTGTTCAGCAGACACAACTCCAGGACATTTATATTTGCCTTTCTGCCTTCCTGCCGGCAATCCATCTTGCTCCTGACATGAGTTCGGTGCCGTCATCAGCTCTCTCGAGGCATTCCTACTATTCAGGCTCCTTTTTCTTTCAGTTTTCACAGCTTTAACAACTCCTACCAGTTCTCTATCCCTTCCTGCAAATAGATATGCAGAGGGTGACCCATCATCCAGTGTCACAGTACAGGAATTCCACTCTTCTTCAGTTGACTCATTGTCTGGAGAGTTTATCTTCCTCAGAAACACTCGGCATTCCTTCAGTGTCTCAGGACTCCAGGCTTTAGAGCAGATGTTCTGCTCTTTTGGTACATCACTGGGGTCCTGAGTTTGGTCAACAGAACCATTCTCCAAACAGTCAGATAACTTACGTTTAACTGATCGGAATAATGTTTTATGTTTTGATTGTAGTCCACTTACTTCACGCCCATTTGAACAACCTGTAGCTGCTTTTTGGTTGTTCTTATTCATCTGCTTCTTTTGCCACTTCTCCCTTTCCTTCTGCTTCAGGAACCTTATCTTGGCTCTAAACAGAATGGCCTGGTACTTGCAAAATGCTCCTCCTCCCCACCACTGAGCTTCTTGATTATGGCTTCCTGCTGCAAACCTGCAAGTGAAAAGTTGTCGCCTATGTGTTGCGGGTGGTGCCTTTTTCGTCTTCTCCAATCTTCTTTGAGCCTGATGATGTTGCAAAGGACTTATTGGCACAGTTTTGGCAAACTTCTTCATGTGTTTGCGTAGTCGCTCTGCTTGAGGACTGTGGCAAATACTTTTCTTATTGACAGAACGAGGAAAGTGCATAAGTTCGTAAGGATTACGAGAGCTTGCCTTCTTGACAATAGCCAGAGATTGTGTTTCTGTAGTCTGCATAAACCATGAGCAGAGCTGCTGCATGCTACAGGACCTTGGTTTGTTAGGAGAACAGTTGAACAGTGTTCGAACAACTGAGGAATTTTTGGACTTCTTGGTAAATGAACTGTTGCTTTTATTGCCTAATTTGGAATTAAAGGTCACTTCTTTTTCTTGGTTCTCCACAGTGTCTGAGACCCAGGTATCAGATATAAGCCGTATTCGCCTGGCAAGCTCCTGGTTCATTATCTTGTCCTCAGCTGAAGGTACCCACCACCTCAGTATCTCTTTTGGCGTAAAGATTGAGTCAATTGACATACCCGCCACTCTGCTCAGATCTTGAGAGATGTTCTTCTCATGTCCACAGGGCTGCTTTTTTACCCCTGAATTCCCTACACTACTCTGTTGCTCTTCTTTTCTCCTTTCATTGCTGGCCTTGTTTAAAAGAAGTTGTTTAGAGCGCCGTAGTAGAGCGTTACTGTGGCTGTATGACCTAGAGGTTGAAGTAGCAAGAGCATGCAGAAAGTGGATCGATGGCTTCCTTACTCTCATTGAGTGACGCACTGTAACAGGTTGATTTGGCACTTTATCATCCTTTGTCTTTTCTCTTTTTTCCCTTTGACTGTCTCTTCTCATTGAGTGATGACTGATTGTCCCAGGATCTTTGGCAGATTTAAATTCCGGCCGCAGTACTTTCTTATGAATTATGGTTTCATGAAACTGAAGGGTATCCCTGTTTAGCTGAATTTTACGCTGCCGAGGTGAAACTGTGTTTACTGTGACTGAGATTCCTGAGATCTTAACTTTTGCAGGTCTACCTGGTTTTCTCGAGGGCATAGAATTATCCTGTTTGAGACATTTGATGTTGCTACTAGATTGGGGGGAAGACTCTTTCACGGGGCTGACAAAATTTAACTGCTCTGACATTTCTGCTGAAGCCGTTTCAATAACTCCTGTGTCATGTTTAGAGCTGGGTGTTAAAATTCTCAGACTACCTTTAAGCCCCACAGCTTGCCAAGCATCATGGAACTCTGTCTGAAGTTGGTCAAGGCACTCAGACACCATGCGTTTGTTTCTCCTAGAACGACCATATACAACTGTGATTTTGAGATTCTTGTTTACATTTTCTTCAACATCAGAGGCCACAACAGATTTTTCACTTACAGTTTTTGCCCCAATCACTGAATCCCCAGCCTTTTGCTTGCGTGGTCGCCCAATTGGCCTCTTGACTTTTTGCTCAAGCTGTGGTCCTAGCTTCTTTGGTCGACCTGGACGCCTTTTTGGAGGAGTGGTTTCATGAAAAGCTGACAAGTCACACGGTGATCTCTGGCTCTCAGTGCCAGCTACACGTTTGGTTGGAGTAACTTCACCAGCTTTTCTAGAACCTATTTTTGGTGATGGGGAAGCTGACTTAGGTGATTTGGGAGATTTAGCTTTAGGTGATGAAGTCACAGACTTTCTTGGCGACTTGGGTGTGGAGGTGTCCGACTTGGCCGGCGAAGACAGAGACTTGTTAGGTGAAGACGCCGATTTGGCTGGTGAGGAAGTTGACTTCGGTGTTGAGGTGGCCGATTTTGCTGGTGAAGACACAGTCCTGTTACATGAAGAAGCTGATTTGGCTGATGAGGAAGCCGACTTGGGCCCACCTGGTGTTGAGGTGGCTGACTTGACTTGTGACAACACAAACTTGCTATGTGAAGAAGCAGACCTGGGTGTTGAGGTGGCCGACTTGCCTGGCGAAGAGTCAGACTTGCTGGGTGAAGTCTGTGTTGGTAAACAAGCAGATCTTGTGGGTGAGGTAGTGGACTTTAGTGGTGTAGAAACAGACTTTACTTGTGATGTAGCAGACACTCCGCTCTGTTTTTTGGGTTTCTCAGGTGTTCCTGACCATGAAGACACTTCACAAGGGTCAAAATCTTCCTCTGCTTGTACACTAGAACCACAGGCTGCTGATTTGAGACAATATCTTACTCCTTCCTTATCCTTTACTGGTGAAACAAACATGAGCTTAATTGGACTAGTGTACTGAATGTCGGAGCTGGCAGGACACTCAGCAGAGGTGGCAAATGTGTTAGTGAAATTTAAATTGGACACGTTTTGAGGCATTGAGGCTTTCTTTGAGATTTGTAGTGTTTTTGAAGATGATCTTAGACATACAAAGGGCCTGGCAGCATCATTCTTGCAATCTGTCCAACTGTCTGAGATGTGTTTTCCAGGACTCGTGTCTTTGGTAGGCAAAGTCTGTGGAAACAACTTGCACTGATCTTTTGACGTGGTGTGAAATTGTCCACAATTTTCAATATGTGCCGATTCAACATCCAGTTTGACCATGTGCTCAGGTGAGAACAAAGGAGCTTCATTGTTTGATTCGGGCTGAATGATTGTTGCATCTGGATCTTTGGACAAGGCCTCCAATGTACTACAAGCCAAAATGTCACCTTTTTGTGTTCTCTTAGTAAAGATGCTGTCATCAAAACATGCAACATAGAACATCTTCCTAGGCTCTGTGACATAGGAGGAAAATCGCTGGGGAGGTACTATATTTCTCTTGGATCTCCTCTCATCCTTGAAGTGGTTGGATTGATCTTTTTGCCTCTCTCTGACAGACCTATGGCAACCTATATTGTCAGAGCTTTGATCTGAGGCCGTTTCTGGGTTCTTGTCACTTGTGCTAAACTGACCACCTTCTTCACATGGCCTGATACACTGCTTTGCTGAGGATACACTCACTGTTATCACTTGTTTTGGCACCCCGACACATTTTAAGCTGTCTTTGACATATTTGCTCTGGAGCTCATGGGTGGGTATTTGAGTGCCTGCAGATGTAATATCTTTCTCTTTTCTGGATATTTCTCTTTCTTTCTCCTCTGCTTTACGGATCGCATCATCCTCTGGCGATACAACTGCCTGTGTCACTCTGCTTGCAGAGAGCATATTCGGTTGTCCCTCTTCAACTCTATGATTCTTCTCTGTAACTTCAACCATTTGTTTTTTTGACTCATTTTTAACAAGGTTTGTGTATGACGAAGAGCGTGATGTAGGTACAATAACATTTTTGTCTTTCAGTCTTGCCCTCTTTGCTGGCAGCACCCTCCTCCCGCTGTAGTGGTCAAGCATGGCAAGCTCTCGTTTAATTTTTAAGGATTTCCTTCTCGTTGAAGCATCATCAATTGGTGTTGCTATGGCAGCACGAACTTCTTGGCGACGGCGGGAACGGGTATTAGGCGACTTGGGCTCTGTGTTATCATGGCGATTGAAAAGCTCACTGAGACTGTAGTCACTAGCGCTACCTTTGTGTAGCACTTTAGTGATGATTTCAGTCAGATGGGCATCAGCACAACACTCCAGGTTCTGACTGGTTGAGGGAGACTGTGGCTGCTCTTTTTCAGATACATCTACAGGTGGAGAAACAAGGTTAGGGTCATTCTCTAGAGGGCTGATTGTGTCCAGTTTTTTACTAAAACGATTCACAACATCTTGTAAGGTCCTGCTTGGGTTGTGCTCAGCCGGACTACTTCTTGGGGTCCTACGCTCTAGCTCCTCTTCTGTAGCTGTATCTACATCTGCTTCATGTTGGCCTGAAGTTACAAAACCATTTTTAACTATTAGTTCACCTTCCTCATCTTGTCCATGATGAAGGAGGGAGGGTGGCTTTTCATCAGTTTTCTTACTGATGTCTGAGGAAACAGGGGAAAGAGGGGGAGGAGAGAGGCTGTGCTCCATCTTCAGGACAGGGCAAGGACGATCCTCATCTCCAGCCCCAACTTCTAATGCATTCCTGACCTGCACTGAACAGGCATGGTTTGAATAACAGGGACACGAGTAGGGGTTGTGTTGGTTACAGCAGATTGATGAGGAAGGGCATAAACTGGAGGAGGAAGAGCACAGAGAGGAGGGGTTGGACAGTGATGGAGAGGATGCAAATGAACACACTAGGTTGTTATGCCGTATAGCCAGGCTCTGGCAGGAAATGCAGTGCAGCCTCTTGGGGCACATAACAGTGTAGGTTCCTAAACTGCACCTCTTCACACAGCAGTAGCTTGAGGCCAGAGCAGCTCTACTTTTACAGTCTTTTAAAGGGTAGCGATGGGCGCTACAATTGGACTTTGACTCTCCTGGATGGTACACTGTGCTAGCATGACCTTGACGTTCACAATCACTTAAAAGGTAGTATGTTTTTTTGTTGTGGGCTTTACATTCACTTAATTGGACTGCAAGAGGGTTAACATTATCCTGTGGGTTTATACCACAGGGACAGCAGTAAGATTCAGTTTGACCTACAGATCTGCGAAAATACAGCAATTTTTCCTGGTAAGCCAGCTTCAGGATCTGGTATAGTAAGGAACAATGTGCTGGGCAGAGTGAGCTGAGAACAAAATCCAACACAGAACCATGGTGACACTTAGTCCCTCGCTGTTCCAGAGCTCCCAGTTCTTCTGATGGCAGCAAGGAGCTGGAGGCAAAAATGCAAAGATTGGAGTTAGGAAACTTATAAATTATATAGCTGAACCCAGTGTCACAATAGAAACTACTTATAAGCACTCACACAAACTATCAACCAAGTCTAATCACATTATAATTACTGCTTTAGATTGTGATAACTCCTTAAAACAGGGGTCTGTCCTTGGATTTCCATTTCACCCATGTATAAATATTAGGTATTGCTGGGGCCTGTTTAATAAAGCAATAACAGTACTGCGTCATCTGATTCAAGTTAGTTATTTTTTATTTTGTTGTATTATACAAATTGCAGCCATTAGCCAACTATAGCTTACTGCATTGTCTGTCATTCATTTTAACACTGTAATTCTAATATACACCAACACAAAATTGACAACACTAGTTCAGTTATGACAGACGTCCTCCATTGTTAAAAGGAGCATAACACACCGTTAACAAAGTCTGTGGTAAGAGACTATTGGTGCAAGTTACTATTGCCCTGATGTCTTGTTGAGCTAACATGTAAGAACAATGCATTAGTGTATTCTGACAATCAACTGAGTAGAATGTTTTTTATTCATGAGTTGCTGAAGGCAAATAATAACATTCTGCCTAAAGCAGAAGAACGATTGTAGAAACGCTCAAAGCAAAATGGTCTTTTCAACAGCACTTCAAACAACAAACTAAGAGTACAAAAAAGCCTTTGAGGTTCAGATGAACAGTGAAATAAGGTCCTGTGAGTGAGACATTTCTCTATAAAAGAAAATCACAGATTTTTTAACATTTCATATTTAACAGTACTGTATTTCCAGCCATTTGAGCACTGTATGACTGTAGACCTGGACATGGGCCAGATGCAGTAGAAGAAGGTTACATTCTGTAGCATTAATGTCGAGTTTGTAATAAGGTAATTGTTTTTTTTTTAATTATTCAAGTAATTCTTAGCATAATCACAGTCACAATAGACAGGGGTTTAAATTTACAAAATTAAATATATAAGCTAACAGTTAAAAGCTTTCATGCAGTTGTAGCAATACACATTTCACATTGCATCAAAGTGTCCCATTAAAAATCCATGAACTACAACAATCAAACTAGTAAAAATCACAGTTCTGAAGCACAATCAATAAATAAGTATGCAGCAACAAACACAAAACATGTTTCTACAATAAAATGCTTATCATCATAGTGCAATAGCCGATTTATGCATAAATAGTAGATTAATAATAAGTTACTTAAATAATTTACCAGCAGGTAAGTTGAAAATCAAAAAGTCCTAAGCTCAATTTCAAAACAGGCCCAGATGTGTTCCAGGATATACTGCAATTAAACCAATGAAATAATCATATTTTTCACATTATTCAATCTCTCAAGAGGCAATTAGGCTTGTTTACAAACTGGCCCTTTGACATAAACTGGTAATTCCCAGGGTAGAGACATCATGCTGCACTATGCCGTAGCCCCAGACATGGGCATTGATTGATCAGAGACATTCAGTAGCGGAGAAATCAGCTTTTGTATAGTTGCCAAAGTTACAAAGTGCCATGCAATCTGTCCAAAAAGCTTTCAGAGGAAACGATTACGATTAGTCTAACAGTTACGTGTAACACCAACAAAGACAAATACTTGGCTAAGGACATGGCAAGTCTCCTGTAAATGCTGCAAGGCAAAAGTTGAACTATTTAAAAACAAACACTCTTCTTAATAGTTGACTGACTTTATAATAAGTTACTTGAAGTTTAAGTGTTTCTGGCTGCAATAGATTTTCACTTAGGTGTTGTTTCTCAAGTCAAAGACTCATAAGTCACAGGTGTCCCTAAACCAATAAGAGCGCCTACCCCAGCATGTTCATAAAACACTGGTAACACAGAGGCCGTGGTGTGAAACCTGACATTGGACTATAGGCAGATAAAGTTCAGAGGTATATGTGGCAACGAGGTTAGAGAGAAAGACAAGCTGACACCACAGCAAAACAAAGTGAAGCAGCTTTTTATGGGGAACCCTGAACTGCTGCTTTGGTAGTAGCACTGTAAATGGAAACAGGCCCATCTCAGAGGCAGACTTCAGTGTAGATGCAACATATAAAATTTTCTCCCAGACACAACATAAACGCGCACTGAATCAAGTCATTGTCACGCTTTTTTACCCAAGCTGTTCTCCAGAAATATCTGCTACCATGTGTGACCCAGTCACAATTCATCAATACATGAAGCACTTGTCTGTCATTTAGGCTTCACACATTGCACTGTGTGTGAAACCCTGGAATCTCTTTAGCTGAAATAAGCTCCTATGTTGTAGCTACACTTGTTTGTGCCAGGGAAACGGCCCTGTAAAGTAAAGTTTTAAGCAGCAGTATGAATGAGGTTAACAGTAATACAGCTACAGTAGCAGAATTAGTGAACATCTGATAATAAAATTAACATTTTTCACAAACAGTACACATACACAATAACACACATTTTCCAAGCTTATCAGTGCACATTTTTAAACATGCTGCACATTGCATTCCAACTTTACAATGTTCAGAGTAGCTTGCAAATTAAAAACTATGTAGACACATAAATGGCTTTCTTAAGCTAATCTCTTAAACAAAAACGTATAAGGAAAGTGTAGCCCCCACAGAAGTTTATACTGTACAATCTCCCTGTTCGTAGAGGTGTCTAGAAATAGTAATTAGTTTTAAACTGTTATAATGGCTCTAAGTCACTTCAGTAGCCCAGGTTAGATACCCAGAGAGAGATAGAAAGCTGCAAATGACAATCATTAATGCTCCACTTACAAGGAGCTTTCAATAAAACCTGAATAACCTAATAACCTAAGAATTAGTAAACATGAGAGCCACACTTTATTTCTTAGCTCTAAGGAGGTCCACAACTGTGTTTCTCATTCTTGATCCTGGGCAATCTGGCTGACAACAATGATTCAGTTTGGAGGAAAACTAAAATCATATCACATAATGAAAATGTTCTGGATGTCTCTAAGGATAATGCAGGCGTTAATTTATCCTATTTATTACCAACAAATCTCCTGACTAGACCACAACCAACATTAGATGCGTCCTTACAACTATAGTCTTTCTAGCCAAGGAGAATGTGGCTTATACCTCCAAACTCACTAAACTGAGTTAAGCAGCAAAGTTTCACTCATGCCTGATGAGGTTGAAGACACACATTTACACCTGGCTTTGGTCACAAAGACAATACATTTAGAAAGTTTAGTCTCGGTCTTACTATGGGATTTGTTGATGACAGTCAACAAATAATATAATACAGAGTATTTCCTTGAAGACCTATATCTGAGGTGATAAAAACAGAAGCTACGAGGAGTTTGTTGAGTTTAGCAGCTTCTGTGAACAAAAGCTGCAATGAGCACCACTACCTCTTGAAAAAAATGTATGTACCTTGTGGCTGCTTTGATTAAAGCCCAGGAATAAGAGAGAAATACAGCCACAAATGTGACTATCACAATACAGACACAGATAAAAACCTGAATATTATTATCCATACATTTTGTAAAGGCATGAGTTGTGTTTTAAAATGTGCCTCCAGAAAACATGTATCTTGTAAGAGAGGTGATGGGTTCAAGTGTAGAGTTCTGGAGGCATTTTGTGGTCTAGAACCTCTTTGCGTCAGCAGCTGAGGAAAGAGTCCCTGAGTTAGTGGAACCAGTCGTGGAACCAGAACCAGATGAGTTGGAGTTGGATGAACAAGAGGTGGCAGATTTCTTCTTGGGAGGGTTCTTCAGTGTTCCAGTACGCTCTTTGACTTTGTATTCCAGTGTGCTATGAGGCACCCCATAAACCCCTTGGGCTTTGGACACGCTCATTCGACCTGCCATCACCATAGTAATAGCCTCCTCCATCAAGTCATGGTCATACTGGCGGTATCTCCCACGTTTCTTTCTTGGCTGCTTGTCTTTATCCCGGCTACCTGCTCCCTCTTCTGAATCATCCAGTGAGGACCCCCGTGGTCCCAGGTGATTAAGGGACCGGTTAGCACTGCCCAGACTACTGTGACCCAAGAGAGGAGGTTTGAGTTTGAAAATCGATATAGGTTTTGCAGCAGCTGTCAAACTGGCAGCACCCTCTGTTGATGGGGTACGTTGATGTAGGTTTTCAGCCATGCTGGAATTCTCGCTTGGGATAGACCTGTTATGATCAGACATGGAGCGGACCTGAGGAATACGCAAGGCTGTGGCTGGCTCCAGACTGGGTGTGGGACTTACTGGGGGCTGGAGAGCATCCCTGAGCTGGGGAAATGAGTGTGCAAGTTTTTTTTGAAGAACACTCGGCTGATTAAAAGTAAGAGAAGATGACGGGAAACTCCAGTCTCCGTTTCCATTCTCCTCAGCAGCTCCTCCAATCTCTGCCTGCTCTGTCCACGCTGCCACCTTCTGCAGAACAAGACGGGCTTCGCCTCCCAACATTGATGACATCACATTATAGGATGTAACTTCCTCCCTCAAATCTCTGCTTCCTGGATGGAGCAGGATCCCAAGTCTTCCCTCAGCACAACCATCCAGGCCTTGCCTCAGGGTCTGAAGGGGTATCCCATAAAGCAATGCTGCCCGCTGCTCCTGCAATCTTCCTGAGCGTATGTCCTTCAAGGCCTTGGATAGCAACCTCTCAGACAGCTCCCAGCTCCTCTCAATGTACTCCTTCTGCCTCCTAGGGATGGGAGGACCAAACAGCAGGGTCAGGGTGGAGGTGATGGAGGGGATTTGATTTTTGAATAAGGGACAGGGGGTGCAGAGCGAGGGGTCCACTCCTTTATGCCTTGTGTTGGTAACATCACTGCGATTGTTAAGTTTTGTGTCTGTCTGTTTTCAGTCTGTTTCTGGGCCCTCGCACACGCTGCTGTGTGTCTCATGCACACGCATTCTTTGTGTGTGGCAAAGCCTCTTCACGTCCAGGTGGGACAGTCTGTGAATGGCTGGCGTTACTTTGGCGCTCACATACAACTCCTGTAGTTTTGTGATATCCTTCTGGGACAGGTTGAATAATCAAACTCATAACTGGATCAGTAAAAAGGAGATAAAATCATAAGGTACTGCAATTGAACAAACCTAGGCTGTTGGCAATGTCATAATACGGTGTCATTGCTGTGACGTTACCGCTCAAGAGATAAAAGAGTCAACCCCATAGAGCCAAAACCCCAAACACAAGTTAACTTTCTACTAAGCTAACAATGAACTGTCTCGGAGCACTGCCAAGAAAGGCACTGTGCAGATTATTCAGGCCGGAGAAGTGTTAATTAGTTAACTAAGATCGAGCAGCACTGTTAAACGTAACGGTGACACAAAGCGTTTTTGATGGCTAACACCAATCTTTAGCCATGTTACATAATCAAAGGACAATTCCTCGTTCATTTTGCTTTTAAATACTACGTAAGTTTACAGACCAATGCAATTTTAGATTTACAGAATTCTTACCCTGCGGCTTTGTGATTAGATGAGGAGGTTGCTGATCCAGCAGAGTGCCTGTTGGATAGGTCAAGGACACCGTCTATTACAGGGAAAAAAAACAGTTTTGATTAGGGGATTAATCACATTACTTTGATAAGTTCAAGGTTCTGGTGTTGTTTTCAAAATGATTTAAGTATAAACGTATTGCTTGCTCACCTGTTTCAGGTTTACTCTCCTTCTCCTCCTGGGTTCGGCTCACTGTGAGGTCCAGAGGGGCATCTGATATTTCTGATATAGGTGATGAGGTCCTTGTTGTAACACCATTTGTGGTGGTGTGGAGTAGGCACTTGGATGCATACTCCATGGCAAACTGATGTATCATCTTCTTCATCAGTTCCTGGGCAACCAGAGGGATGTTGGAATCACAACCCAGGGATACATCTAATGGAGAAAAAGCAATTAGAATGAGCAGAATCATTTCTGCTCCTGGAACAGAAGAAAATACTGAGATTTTCAAAGGAATTTTTTCCTCATAGAAAAATGTCTGACATCTAGCAAAAAATCCAATGTGATAATAAAAATCTACATTATGTAATATATGAATTCACAGAGACGGACCACTCCTTTATTTGTATACTACAGGGCTGAGTTTCAAATATGGAAGGTGCCACTGACTCTTTCATAATTCCAACATTTCACAGACTCTTGTGCAAGCAAGATAATGGCATGACAAGAAACCACATTGTGACTGGTGCTGCAGCAGCAGCATATATATATTTATATATATATATATATATATATATACACATACATACACACACACACACACACTCAAATCTACAGACTGAAAGTATAAAGATAAACGCCAGTGAAGCCAGACAAGAAAAAAACAGGACAGCTCAGTTTTCCAGTCACACGGCCTTAAAATGTTTCTATTGCTATCGCTGTTGCCATGTGATTGCTAACTCTATAATAAGTACAAGAAGGGGGCCCACACAAACCACAAGCTGTAGTGTGCACACACTGAGATGTTGGTATTTAATCTCCACAAGGTAGAAAGACACGACTCACCTTTTTTGTGAAATACAGCTTGGAGAAACCTGTGAGCTGACTGGCTGCTCTCAGAGATAAGACAGGGAGAATAATCAGAGGGGGAAGAGAGAGGCGACGTGGCTGCAGGTACTTGATCCTAAAAGAAAAAGAGAATAATAACTTGCCATTATTAATATAGTATAACCTATAACATGATATAATGTATAAGAAATAGTATAACTATGACAACAATCAACATCAGCCCATATTTACGGACTACTATGACAATTCTTACAATGAGTTTGTCCAGGGGAAGGTTGCAGAATGAACACTGAGAGCAACTCGCTTCAGCAGACCAGTCATCTACCACTTCGGGTTCACAGTCTGGAAGACACAATAACACCTGGTCATAAATAATTTAGGCTAAACAAAGAAACAAACAGCCTGAAGTCACAATAAATAATTTGACATACTGTTAACAAATTTCATTCATCATTATCTGATTTACATCATTTCCTAATCCTACTTTAAGAATAAGCTCAGAAATGTTTAAAGATGCTGCTGTATTCAGAGCAAACAACACAATTAGGGGATTTTTACACAAGAAATATATATGAAATGCTATGATTCATATGCAAATATATATGAATCTCTGCATTATACTACATATATTTATTTGAAAAAATTATAAAATAAATTTTAATGCTACTCCTAGCTGCTCCTCACAAATGCAGTTACCATCACACTAGATACATTTCGGCTGACTGCATTAGTAGTTGCGGTTGTATGCCTCCACTAACCAGTGATGTTGTAGTTGACACATCAGTTGTGGGGTATACAAAAGATAAATAGAAGAGGTATGTCTGTCCAACAAATGTATATCCCAGGTACAAATGTGTTTTAGTTCTGAGGGCTACAAAACGATTTGAGAAATCTAAAGCAAGCGGGCAGAGCATGACTGGTTTTGGTCACTCCAGGTACAGTATATATATTTCTTAAAGTAGCAATACACATGAAAAAAAAAGTCATAACACATTTATTTCAATGGACACAAAAAACCCACCATCAAATAAATTGAGGTCTCTCAGAAGCATTGGGCCATAGATACCCTCCAGAATGCTTTCAAACCCTGCAAGAAAGGATAAGAAGAAAACATCCCTTCAGGGCCACAGTACTACCAGCAACACATACACGATGGTGCTCATGGTAATGGTAACATATACAGTATGTTGTAGCTTTTTTATGCTCGAGTCAAAGCAGACGATCAAGACAACAGCGACATATCCTCACACCTATGTGCACTGTTATTGCCAGGTGTCTACTACGTGCACAGACCGATCACCTGCCATGCTTATTACAGTCCTGATAATCGCCCAGTAAAAAGGACTGGTGAATATTAGACACATGAAGAGTTTGTTTGTATGTATGTGTAGTCAGTGTTCAATGTCACTGTAAATAAATCTTCTCAATAAGAAGGAATGCTGCTAACACCGGCTGAGCTAGCCGAACTACACCGGCTTTCACATCAGAAATCTGTGTTCAATTAAGCAAAGGACAAGATGAAACCAGTTACCCGACACCGTTAAAATGTTTGCTTTACTCATACTGCGCTGACATTAAAATATCTTCCCTAACGTAGCAACAATACCCCCCCCCCCCCCAATAATATCAGCGACGTTGACGTTAGCATATCATGTTAGCAGCGCACTAGCATCCCCGACATATATGTCAATAAACAAATATACGTAATTATGTCACTGCCAGATCGCATTAAATAAAGGTTATAACGTCTTATTGCTACATGTATGACAAACTCCCAGCCACAAGACATCATGTTAAAAAGCACGGACCGGCGAGAAGCTAGCTAGCTAGCTAGCTTAGAGGGACAAAGAAAAGAAAGGAGCAAGACAGCTGGTAAATATTAGCCAGTCAGCTTAACTTAACCGCTAGAGCTGGACACCTATGGTGCCAGGCTACTAGCTAGCTATTGGTTAGCTAGCATTCGCTAGCAATCTACCAGCTCTGGGTAGCAACCAGTCACCAGACTAAATCTCCGTAAAACCCGTTATTATTTTCCATAATGTGAAAGTGCACATGGATCATACCAACGCATTGCATCAGTTTGTGTCGCCAAGAATCAAGTTCCCGCCGAAACCCTTTCCTTTCTGCCGTGCATTTAGAACACTGCACGGTCGCCATTCTGCACCTTCCCCCCTCTGTCTGAGCGACAGGAAGCGGCTATTGATGTTTTTACCGCTGCACCAGCTTTAATACCTGCAGTCTGCCACTGGAGGGAGACGTTCAGATCACATAGAAATGTACTGCTCCCTCGAAAGGGTTTCTTCAGTTTTTCATAATAGATAGTACTGGACTACATTATATTAAAAGTTGTTTCTAATGTTTACCCCCCCCCCCCCTTCCTACTGCAGAGGGGGGCTCTCCTTCTCACTACTCACCTAAAATTAAATCACTTCAGCACAGTGCCTGAATAGACTGCCTGCTGCTCCTCTTGTCACCACATGAGTGCAGCGGTGCACTTCAGGACTTTCAGAATACATAAGTCCTGTATGCATTAAAATGTTAAAATGAACACAGGCTCATATGTGAATACACTGAGTAATACAATATATATTATTTTTTATCCAGTGTTTCAATGTCATATAAATATAGTTTTCATTGTTAAATCTAATCAAGACTGATCTGTCTGCCCCCAATCTCCAGAAAACCCAAATGCTCCTTTTTCAATCTATGATAATTTGTTTGTAAAATCTGTAATTAATTGCAAATTTAATGGGATCATAAACCAGCACAGCACACTATCTACTCATGTAATAAGCAGGAGAGGTGGGTGCTGCATTAACTAGGTGTCACGTCTGCTTTGTTAAAATCCAGTTTTTGTCATTTCAGTCAATGCCTTATTCTTTAATCAGTGTGTTTAAATAGTGAAACGTTGGGAAATTAATTCATTTATACATACACACAGCAAACTGCGGATGCCAGCTAATCGACCACAGCAGCACTGGTTTGTCTCTGGGGCTCTTGGTAAAATATGATTAGGATGTGTATTTCTTTCTGTGCACTGTACTTGATGAGTACTTGTGTACACTAATACACAAAAAGCAAGCAGAGTGGGGTTCCCATAGGGGCCCCCAGCTCATTTTGACCTGGGGTCCCTGCAGGCTAATCAGGCAGCGCATCGAGTGATGCAGGTCATCAGAAAGGTATGAGAAGAACCAAGAGAAAAGGGGTTCATGGAGAGTGTATCAGTGATTGAGTGTGGTACAGCGGCAGGGAGGCCGTTTAGAGAACATATGAAATAGAGTTATAAAGAGCTATCGCGGGCTGTAGAGAAGACAGCTAGACGTGATTGAATGTGGAGCTTGGAGGAGGTAGCAAGCGTCATATACCCTGGTGGAATTCATCAACATGGTGCCCTAAAGCATATTTACTGTAGAGATGGTGAAAAAAGATGGCAGTCTGGTAAAACGGCATTCCTGGGCCGGACGGAGCATGACCAACAGCATATCCCAATGTGCCCCCAGGACAGAGATGATTACGTGTAAAATAGTGATGGTGCATCTGTGTGTGTCTAGCGTAATAATGTAGTCCATGTCCAGTGTGCTGGTGTTATGCATTGAGTGATCAGGAAACGAGCGTCAGCTTAACACTAAGGTGGTGGTCCCTCTGCTGCCCGTTCAGCGGCCCACAGGAACTTTTAACACCTCGGTCACTACCATATCCCATTACTGCAACGCCGCACAGTCCAAAACTGCAGTCACAGACATCCAGTGTGTGTGTGTGTGCCTCTGTCTCAGTGTGTGTGAGCATGACTGCGTAAGTGCACACCTGGATCTTGTTATGTAGTTCAGTAGTGGGGCACAGTAGCTACATATTTTAATTTACCTCAGTTTCACCATCTCAACAAATCCAAACACAGCTACAAAGAGGGATTTGGGATTAAATTTAGCCACTAGATGAAGAAATCAAGATAACACTCAAGAATAAAGCATGCTCTCAAGATAACCAAACCAAATGAGGACCTCTCCATCCAACCCTGTCTCCTGAAAAAACGTCCATATACAACTAAACGCCCGTCCCAATTACGTTTTTCTACCAAACGTATTTATGACCCAATTATGTTTTTGTAGAACGTAACTATCACATTGTCCATCACTTTCGAGCTCTACAATTTACCTGCATTCCCTGCAGAGGCCAGAGTGGGTTTTGTTCAAGTCAATTCAATTTACATTGCACCTGTAAATTTCCATGAGCAAGTAGATTTTGTAAAGATGATTAAAAGCAGTTCTTTATATGCCATTAAAGAAACCCCTAATAAATTTAATATAAACAGGATTTAGCTGGTATTAGTAGAGTTTTATTAGTCTCACTAACATTTAAAGTGGCTTGCTGTGCTGGCTCGGCACGTACTTATTCTCCTTGCCCCGTGCACCCCAGAACTGACTGTGACGCATGTTTCTTAGTTTTTTTTAAATTCTCATTTGAAATTCAAGGCGTCTCGCTGAGTTTTCTGCATTGTAAGCGAAGGAGTTAAAACCTCAGTATTTTGTTGTGTCTCTCCAAAGTCTCCAATAGATTTTATTTAAGTGCCCTGTGGTGTCCAGAAACCAGTGGGCATAATGTGTAATTATAACGGGGAAGATAAATTAGAAAACATTCCAACAAGGCTTCATATCTAAATACACAGGCTCACAACTTGAGACTGGCTGTGTTTAGGGTGGTGATTTGTGAAAGTTGATTGATTGACTATGCTATTAGTCCTAATACTTGGATCCAATATGTTTAATCATTTGTACATCGAATGAATCAAAATGAGTTTTTTACTGAGGTAAAACCACAGTCTCTGTTGATTAGGAGAGTCCAGGGTCTCATTGTGTGTTTGGCAGCAACCTCTCATATATTCTGTGACATGGTACAGACGCCTACACTTTGTGCAGGCCCCTCAAATTGGATTTCCAAAAAACACGTATTTAACTCGCTTTGAGAGCCTTGGCATTGCTTTTATGAAAACACATGAAGGGGGGAGAGATATGAATGCAAAGGAAATAAATATGGGAAAGATTATCAAGGTATTCTTTTGAGCATGTGCGCTTGAGTGTCTGCGGATGTACAGTGTGTATATGCATGACGCGGAGTCCTGGGGGTCAGTATTATGGTTGGAGCGTGGCCACAGTGATTTGTGCAGAGGTGCCGTTTTCTACCTTACAGAATTCAGTTTAAACTGTTTGAAGACATTTGTTTGGATGGTGGACAGTGTATGATTTAGTTTGTCTCAGAGCCTTCCTCTATGTCTGCCAATCTGCTCTGTGTCGCCTCACAGCTATATCAGACATTTTAGAGGCTGTGTTCTGAATTTGACTTTTAAACGGCACAATTTGAAGACTAGCTAAGAATGGTAAGCAGGAGAGAGGAAGGAAGGGCAGTAACATGAGAATAGGAGAGTTTCTTCTGAGCAGGAGTGCATGGTCATGGATGCAGAGACCTGGCGAGCTGCGCTACAGGGAGGCACCAAGCTGCTGCAGATTTGAAGAAGTCCTTTATAACTTTCTGCTCTGTCCTGCTGGTTGCAACTGACCCCCGCCCCCACTCTCCCTCTCTGTCTGAGCTGTCTGTCTTTTGTGCATCTGGGCAGGTCTTTAGGTGAGACAGGTCTCAGTGTGCCATAAAATGGGCTGGAGCAGCTTATGCAGCACAGAAGCACTTATAGAGGATTATCATTAATTCTGCGCCCAATAATGCACTTGACTTTCAACACAAATGCTCATGCCTGCATACACGCACACAAACGCTGAGCATTAGAGGAAGGTGAAGGTGCACTGGCGGGCGCAGGGAGGTGGAGGGTCACTTTAAGTAGAAGTGCGTGGGGCCAGACCTTGCCCCAGGGATGATGGAAGGAGGGAGGTGAAAGGGGGACAAAAGGAAATAGTCAAACTAAAAACACATGCAAGGTCAAGCGTGCTCCATGAAGGATATAAAAAGCCAAGAAAGAACAATATTTCTAATCCATGTTGGTAGTCAGGTCCACCCTTTAGGTATTTTTGGTCTGTTTACTGTTCTGCCTCTGTTTACTGTCTCTTTTTCCTTTGTCTGCATGTATTCTGTCCTTACTACTGTACACAGGCCCCATTACACACAAGTCTTTCGAGCCTATACACTAGTATTTTTTTGGCTTTCATTTGTTCATTTGCCAATGAGAGAGGTAGACAGAAAACATGGGGAGAAGAGAGGGTGTGGCATACACAGTGGAACATGTCCCTTGCGTGTGATTTGCATCAGAACATTGCCAAACTCATTCCCATCTCTTCTGAAATTGAGATGAATATTTATACATGAATTGAGCCATACTAGTGCTTTACATAGTGGGTCTCCATTAGTGTTGCTTCTAGCCAACAAGCAGATTTGTGTCTGGCTCAAGGACATACCTGGTAGGGGATAGACTAGGAATCAGACGGGGTTTCGAGTACTGATAGTGAAATATAAATGTATTTTGATATTTGAAGCTGTCAGGACCTACAGAACAAGCTCATGAGTCCAGACAGATGTCTACATACACGTGTGTGAATCTACTGTATTTAATGTGGGATTTAATCTGTGGGACTCATTTCTGATGAAAGCTTTGACTTTTTTAGGAAGCAGACAGCAGCGGGGTTGTCTCTTGTGCATATATATTACTTCTGCCTGCCTGGCTTTGGAAGATAAAAGGGGAGTTAAGAGCTTATTAGAACAAATCACCTTATTAATTGTAGATTTTATTACTAAAATTAGGGAAGTAAACATTAATCTCCAACCACCAAACTGTATTTCATCTATGAAGCAAGATCATTTCTAATTAAAACTGGAGACTGAGTAGCTGAAATAGGTGACGAGTTTCTGAGTTTTGGATCCAATAAGCAGCCTTACACCCATACATTGGTGAAAGTTTCTTAAATGCATAATAGAAGTTGCTTATGAAGATGTACTGGCATGTAGAAACCTCTGATGACGGAGTAGGAGAGCAGCACAATGTGATAGACTGAGCGTTGTCTATGTCATTGCATTACATTGTGCGTTGATTGGCTGTTTAGGGACGAGATTGCGCATAAACAAGCTAAGTGTGTCTGGTGTGCAGGATGAAAAAAAAGATCTGCACCTTTTTCTGCTAATGAACACACAGTACACATTAAAATGCCACTGCAGACGTTTTTTAATTTGAATCCCAAACTGAATACTCTGGCCATGAATTTGATGCTAGTTTATTATGATTTCTCTCCATTTATTTATGTCTTCCTTGCTGGTGTTGAGGTATAAAATCCAGGGAAATCAAACACCTGTTATATCAATTGTACAGCAGCAAATTGAAAAAGTGTGCACTGTTTCTTTTCCTGTCACCACAGACCCAGATGGTACTGTCAAGATGCCCACAAGGCAACGCTAAGCGAGGCACCTTGCGCGCCGAAGCAGTACTCACCTTTTCTCTCACACAAAATAGGGTGAATTTACTGCACGCTGTACATACACACAGTTGAATGCGTGTAATGTCAAGTATTGTACTGTTCTGCAATGTAAGGAGTGATTTTAGCAGCTGTCTTCATCATCTATTTGTCATTCAGCTCTTTACACACTTCACACTACAGACAGTAGATATGTTAAGTTTGTCTAAGTTTGTCTATTCACTACGTGTGTGTGGTTATACTGATGTGTAAAATAAAATAGCTCATTCAGCCATTACATAAAAGAAATCTCCAGAACTGCCTTCTTTCCCCTCAGGGATATTTTTAAAAGTAGTAGCATCCGTTCTCAGTGTAATGCTGAAAAAGTAGTCCATAAATTTGTCACTTCTAAACTTGACTACTGCAATTCACTGTTAATGGAATAATAATTTATTAAAAACCCTCTAGTTAATTCAAAATGCTGCAGCCAGAGTTTTACTGGAATTAACAAGAGAGATCATATCACATCTACACACTCTCCATTAGCTCCCTGTTAAATCTAGAATAGAGTTTAAAATCCTTCTCCTCCTTATAAAGCACTTAATGATCAGGCTCCATCTGATCTTATAGACCACAGGTTAGATTTTTGCTAAACCTTATAGTTAGAGATGGATCAGGTGACTCTGAACCATCTTTTAGTTATGCTGCTATAGGTTTAGTCTGCTGAGGGACTTTCCTGATACATTGTGCTCCTCTCGTCTTCTCTCTCTCTCTCTGTCCACTCTCATGACATCATTACATGTTGTTAACATTGTGTCTCCTCTCTCCCCTAGCTGTGCTTTCTCCTTCTGTCTCTTTCTCTCTGTACCTTTCTGCAGGTGTTCTTGACCTCAGAGTTGTGTGATTTCACCCTGTGGTTGCTGGTCCTACCAACCTGCCGGTGCTTCGTCTGCTGCTCCTTGTTGTTGTTATGATCTCTGTTACCTGCTGTTCTTTTCTCTCTTCTCTGTCCACTAACCCCAACCAGACAGAGATGGCCGCCCACCCTGAGCCTTGCTCTGCTGGAAGTTTCTTCTGAAGAGTTTTTCCTCTCTACTAAATTATAGCCTCCGATGGGCCATTCTTTTAAAACAAAGAGGTAAATTTCCACCTTTCTCTTCATTTTCATAGATACTTGACTGTCTCCCGTGCCTTCGGTGGAAACTTACCCATGCTTCTGTCTCTCAATTATATTTCTCTCTGCTAAATATATTAGTGTGAACCTCCGCTCCACACCCACCCCCTCTCCCTGTCTTTCTCCATCTGAGTAATAGAACAAGGTTTATAAGGCTCGGCAGGCCTGGCTAATCTAACCCACATGCCAATAGAACTGTGCCCATTCTCTCTCCTGCTCTAATGAAGCTAACACAGACACAGCAGACTGAAATCCACACTAGCATGTGTGTGTGTGTACATGCGTGTGGGAACACCAGTCCTGGCAAAAGAAACTCCACCTCAGACTTGGCCAACAATGAGACACAGCAGGGAGGGAAAATAGGAAAGTAGAGTTTCTCACTTTAAATCAGTTATGATTTACACACACACACACACACACACACACACACACACACACACACACAAACGCAACATAAGCTCATCCACACACACAGATGTTTGAGTTAATTGATTGTGAGTGTGCAATGTGCAGATCCGTTCCTTGTGATAGTGTCTAAGTGTGTGGTGTGTTTCTGGCTGACACTTATAGACCACACAGCAGTACTCCCTCATTCCCCACCTACACAGACATAACTTAATCAAGAATTTAGTGTATTAGAACTGTTGCTTTATATAGTCAAAAGAAAAAAGTTCCTATGAGACAAGGCTGGATTTTTATTTGCATGTATGTATGTGAACATTGATTAGGCCATACAATGCTGGAAATACACGGGACAGTATGTGTGCCCAGAATCTTTTATTTCTGGAAAAATTAGTCAGTGAACGTGTGTGCCTATCAGACTAATAGGCCGTGTGTAAGAGTGACTTATATTGGCCATGTCATCTCACACATTGATAATTCCCAAGTTGCCACTGTGAGATCCAGGAAGCACTGCAGGAAACTAGGATGGGATGTGTCAACGTGTGTGAGGGTAAGAGTGAGAATTTTTAGTTTTAGTTTAACTGGAACAAGTGTCGAAAAGGGATAGAATCGTGTTAAATGCCTGTGTGTGCTGCATGAACGTAAGAATAGTGTGTGTCTGTGTGTGATAACTGCTGCATGTGCTCATACCACATTTGGGGAGACCTCCTGTGTGCACATGTGTGTGCTGACAGGATTTATGGTTCGTCGGTCCATCTTGTCATCGCCTCGTAACCCGTGAACTGGCTGGCATCTGGAGAAGAGACATACAAACAACAAAACGTTCAGTCTAATGTTTTTGGAGGGAGTCACAGATGCAAATTTGTTTGAAATTTAAATTAAAAATTATATTACAAAGGCGAGACAGGAATAAGCCTCCTCACCAAATGACATCAATTATGAATAAGTTACTACTAGGTAAATTGTTAGGCTACAGTGCTGTAAAAGAAATATTTACTTTTTCACATAGAGCCAGTCTTAATAAATAAAATCATAATTTAAAAATTACATTTTGGTAGTGTGTTAAAATGTGTCTGGTGATCTGAATCAGTGTGCCATGTATGAGCAGATAGTTTAAACGTTGCCACTGAAAGTTGATTTAAAACCATTGAAACACAAGTTTCAAAAAGAAAATAATATGGCGCTTAACATAACTGAGGTAAAAGACAAGGGCTTCCTGTTTTCCAGTGAGGGAGAGTTTATGTATTATTCCAAAATAGTTTTCTCCTCTGGCCGCCTTGTTGTCACGATTGTTAAATACCTCATGTTAGAAATTCTTTCTGTGGTGCATAACTGGAGCAGTTTGTGAAACCTGACGCAAACTAATTTACTGATAGTAGTAGTAGTAAATCTAGTAATAGATTGTAGTTCTTTTTAAGAAGTTGGAAATTTACCAGGCAGCCTGTTGGTTTGTACATGTGCCACATACCCACAATGTCCCTGGTTTGAGAATGGCTGGGGACAGATAAGACAAGTCTTTAAAAGTCTTTTAAAGGATTACAAGACAATTACAACTAAAGTCCAAAAAGACTTTTATGATACTTTAAGACCTGTTCTCCAACTTTAGCAACTTTTTTTGCTTAATTTCATTTCAATTTTAATCTTTCAATAACAAATTCTACATAGAAACGTAGGAACTTTTGTTGTCTTTTCACACATATGCTTCAGGTAATGAAGTTTTTTACTCATTGTCAACTTTTTCTTTTCTTATTTTTATCTCTAGTCTTCGGAAGCCGAGAACTGAATTAATGAAAATGAATTGAGTGTTTCCTTATAATGTTTCCTAAGTGAGTGATGTATAATGAAAACAGAATGGGTCCAAGCACAGAACCCTGTGGAACTCCGTATTTAACCTGCATGTGCATGGAAGATTCATCATTAACATGAACAAACTGGGATCTATCTGATAAATAGGAGTTAAACCATTAGTGCTGTTCCTTTAATCCCAATGACATGTTCCAGTCTGTGTAATAAAATGTTGCGTCGAAAGCTGCATTAAGATCTAACAAGACAAGTACAGTGAGACGTCCACTGTCGGAAGCTAGGAGGAGATCATTGGTCACCAATGCTGTTTCTGTGCTATGATTTACTCTAAATCCTGACTGAAAACCTCATAGAGCTTTTTCATGCGCAGATGGTCACAGAGCTGCTTCGAAACCACTTTCTTAAGGATTTTAGAGATAAAGGGTAGATTGGATATTGGTCTATAATTGGCTAAAACCTCTGGATCTAGATTTGGTTTCTTAAGTAAAGGTTTTACTACAGCTACTTTAAGGGCCTGTGGTACATAGCCTGTTAATAAGGAAAGATTTATCTGCTCTAAAATGGACGTGCTGATCAAAGGTATCTCCTCTATGTAGGTGGATGTTACTTGGTTAAAAGATGGTGGAATCATTTGCATAAATCTAGTGACAGTATTGTCAGTTAAACATCTACTGGAAAGGATTTTTTTCTTAATTGAAGCCGCGTCCATTAAAGTAAATTTGAATGTTATTAGGAAATGATCCGACAATATATACAATTATACAGACTGTGAACACAGTTGTGGTTGTTTAGAGTGGCTTAAATATATTCAGTATGATTATTTTGGTCACAGACTTTAGCTTGTTACTAGCCTTGTCTGTACATCACTGCCTGAGTGTAACCTACAAATGTCAGCTGTGTAACTTAGATGAGGTATTAGTTTGTGTGTATTTGTATGTGTGTTGCTGGGCACGATTGTAAATTTGTGTGCGTGCAGATTTGACTGATCTGAGTGACTTTGCCACTCCCTTCCCTGTCTGCATATGCATGCATGTTGTGAATACAGCATCAGAATGACAATGGAGAAAGAGAAAGATAGGAATGTCTGGGACCTGTCAGTCAGATGGACGGGTAGACAGACTGACAGCGAGAGGCATCGAGGGCTGTGATTGGCTAAAACCCCCAGGGTAGTGATGTGGTATTCTGTGGTCATTTTGGTCTAAGCTGTAGTTAATCCTCTGAATGTCACCTGAATACATTACACATGGACAGAGGTTTAGTCATTATTTCCATCTTTGCTCTTTTTACCTGAAGTAGTGGTAAACAGTATTTAAACAATACAGCTAATAAAAAAACAAACAAACAAACAAACAAAATGGCACACTTTATTGATCCCCATGGGGGCTGCTGCCAATGACTAGTTCATTCAATGATTATATTACCTAGAACATTTTTATTTCAAATGTATTTTAGATGCATAGAAACATATTTTATAGGAGGCGGTGATGCTCATCAGCAAATGAGAGACAGATACCACCAGATATTTTTCTTATAGGTTGGTGGAGACCAAAAACAGAGCTAAAAGGAGCATGAAGATTTATCACTTTCTGCTTGTGGACAGAAAAACAACTCAAAATGAATGTTAATGTGGCTCTGTCTCTGCTGGATCAGTAAATAAGCAACTGTTTGGTAACAAGTTTTCAACATTGATTTGCAAAATTGATGATTTAAAGACGGCTTGTAAGATAATGGTCATAGCATTTGTATTGCTGGACAGCTTAGACTAAAAAGAGCCAGGGAAAATAGACTTTTCATTGTTTCTTTTCTCCTTCATTCCTCAGAAGTTTTATTCATAGTAAGAGCCAAAAAACATTTCACACAGCAGAATAAGACATAAAGCTATCACGCACCCACTAGATAATTTCCATTTGTTCCATCTCCCATGATCACATTTTATCTCATCTCTTCTCATCCTCACAACAGATAGAGTTTAAATGCCCTCCACAGGCTTAGCGAGGTGCGGGGGGGTTCTATGTCTTAAAGGAAAAGTGAAGGAAAACTTCACTGTGTCCTGATGGTGGAATCGATAGAGCTTGGAGGGCTGATTTAAACACATGGTTCTACTAATATTCATCTGGAATTCATCAAAAAAAAATATTTGCATACGCTTTGGACTTAAAATAAAAAAGAGAGGAAAAAAAAAACAGAAGAGTTTAAAAACAAATAACGTAGACTTTTTTCAGAGTGTTGACACTGCATTGATGTATGGTCTGAAATCACATCCGCATAGATTACCTGATGAAAATGTCTCCTGTTCACGTGTGTACGTTACTTCGTACAGTATGTGTGCCCATGTGGGTGTTTATAAGTGAACGCCTTTGTCCATTTAAGTGCATGCTGGCAGTGGTGTTATTGATTTGCATGGGTGAATGTGTGTTGAAATTCAAGGTGGGCTTTCTGTCTCGTCTGTTCCCCTTGGCTGACAGAGTTCCCCGTAGATCTGCATGCACTCTGCACGCCCTCTGTTCTCTAATTCATTAGTTTCACTCTCACATGACTATCAAACACCATCATCTGGCATAGAAGTAGCTGCTGAAGCAAGTCTGCAATTTCACCTTTGGGGAGGAAATGTACAATACAGAATATTAGCATCCTGAATGCCATACAGATGTAAAAACTGTAAAATAAAATAACATGTCTGGAATATTGATTGTTTTACATGTAATCAATAGGATTTTACACATTTATTTTATTTTAACAATGTCAGAGGTTTATTTAGGCTTGACTGATGAACCAGTGTCTTCTTATCAGTGATGCCTTACTTTACATTTGTTCCTCTGCACAAACCTATTGCCACCTTAAAAAGCGAACTACAGTTTTCCAAATATTCTACTGCAGTTTTTGAAGTATATACAGTTTTTTTCCCCCCACACTCTTTACCTGGTAGAGTGAACCATTAAGATTCAGTGCTGCAGAAAGAGTAGGATTCCTCAGTGACTCAGTTCCTTCAAGTGCACTGCAAGCATTGTTAACCTGGGTTTGTGGGCTAATAAAATATGCTTATTAATCTAATATTGCTACTACTACTAATGCTTTGATCATTACAGTACTGTCATTTTTAGCTGTAATTAAGCACTGACTTAGTAAAGCCTACATAATCATATAAGTTGAAACTAAACTAAAACTCATTAGGCCCTATTACATCTGTTTTTTAGCACAAAAATGAATCGCTTTCCAAATGCAAACAAAACATGTGGGACAGTATATTGTGCATTACATCTATACTTTATCATGCTGGGGGAAGAGAGTAAATATAAAGTGTTTTAATGTCTCTTCTTTGTCAGTGTCTAAATGTGTTTAATCAACGGAGACATTTGGTTTATTCTCTCTAAAGCTCTCTCTCTCTGCTCAGTCACCAGTAACACCACCACCCATCCAAGTGACCTTTTGAATACTGACCTCATTTTGAGCGGTGACCTCCGGCCAGGTTCAAGAGTGACCACAGAAGCATAGCAGTCCTGTCATCCACTGGGCCAGCCAGACTAACCACTGCCCAACATGCATGTTTGTGTATATGTGTGTGAGAGAGAGATTGTGTGTGTGTTGAAAGCGTGTGACAGTCTAACAGAAAAAGCTTTCTAAGTGTGACCCACATAAAAGGTCTCAATGGGCCTTGGGACACCCAACTCACATGCGCACACAGACAAACAGACACACACGCAGTCTTATGGTTCCCATGGTAAATGTGTTTCAGTGAGTGGGATTTTCCAGGCTGCGTCCGGAACAGTGGACACTCCAGAGTTTGTCCTGGAAGTTTGCTTTGATCTGAGTGGGTAGATCAGCCCAAAAGAAAAGACAATTACTAACCCTTTGCACAAACCCACACACACATGCTTGTGTTTCTATACTTGTGAGGCTGCTTTCCTAGCCAATCCTAATTGAAACTACATGTCTAACTCCAACCATTACCCCACCCTTAACCTGAACCTAACCTTTTAATACAGTGCATAGAGATATGTTGCTACACGATGTGATTTTTCTCATAAATAATATTTATAATAAATTCCCTTTTAATCCAAACTCAAAGTTTTTTGTTAGATCCATCATTTAAATCAGGCCATTATTATGTTAGCTTCATATTTCTGGTACTTTCAAAATTCTTTCTGCCAAGAGGAATATATTGGTTTTTCCTACTTGACTGCTTGTAATTGTGTTTTAAACGACACAACATGAATAAAGCATGTTGTGATGTGGTGATGAACTCAGTGTTGTCAGTGATTGGCTATCACACTATCACCTTTGTAGGGCCCCTTTAAAATATGATTATTTGACATTTTTGGCTGGTAGGGGGCAATAGACCAAGCTTTTAACACTGTACTAACATATTTTTGTGCTATGCATTATAAAATAGCTGCTACTGGAAATGAGAGCAACTAAACCAGAGAGGTTGTGGGTGGTAGCACCTGAACGAGGTATTGAAAAACCGATTAAAAGATTGAAGCTGAAGGGATGTGCCGAGCTGGGTGATAATATTCTGAGGGTCTGTAGCTGCAGACAACATTTTTCACACACACCATTTGATTAAACTGCTAATACAGAAATTAGTGCAGCTCCGAAACCACCCACCCACAACACACACACATCATTGTCTTTTTTTCTGTCTGTGTGAGGAGACTCAGTCACATAATGTCCTCACTATTCGGGCTGCAGCAGTTGTGTTTATGATGACTGTGGAGAAAGGGGGGACTAGACACTAGTTATAAACCTTTTCTCTCAGGCTGGCTGAGACACCAGATTTTACGGGACTGGCGCTGCTTTATGTGTGTGTTTGAAAGTGAAGTGCGTGGGACTGCAGACATAATGAAAGTTAGTATGGTTCTACCTCGTACCACTGACACATTTATTATCTGTCTGAAATTGCTGCTCAAAACTCAGACACGCAAGTCAGGCTGAAGTCCTCACCACACAAAGGGAACGGGCCGAGATGGGGACAGCAAAGAACACAACTTATCTGCACTATATAAACATGTGTCCGTCACTTCAGTCTCACTGTGACCTTGTGAATAGCATTTAGATTAAATTATCAGTCAGAACCTCTTCTCAAAGCTGTTACAATATATGACATCACATCAAAAAGCTATGGGTTAAAATGGCAAGGATCTGGACATGACTGAAAGACCAGAGAAATCAGAGTAAAACTGCTGCGATCAGAAACACACCACAGAGGAATAGTCCGTCAGTCAATTTAAATCCAACGGTGACTTTCATTTTCCAAATTTATTGTATTTTTAACAATCCCCATTCAGACAATTAAACCAGTAGTGGTTAATGTTTTTTTTCTACTCACCCAAAAAGACTATCAATCTGCAATCTGGATTATCTTATCTGCATCTGTCATAAACCTCAGTGATGATGATTAAAATTGTTGTTATGAAATTGTTGTTATGAACTTTACCCTAAATATATTTCTAGAAATTAACACAGAAACGTATTAAAAGTAAAACAAAAACTGGAATCTGTGTAAGAGAACATAAATGAATGTACAATTAAACAAATTAACAATTAAAGTCTGGATGTGATTAAAAATCAGCATTGAGCATTAACACCTGTAACGTGAATATAGCCTATAAAACCTGAGCAAAACTCTACGAGCTGAGGAACACCGTTAAAGACTGTCTTATGATTTTTTTGGATCCTGGACATTTTCAGGAAGCACCAGCTGAGTCTTCTGTGGTTAGCATTTATGTTGTTTTTGTTTAGTGTAAAGTAAACATGTTCTGTCACTGTTTTCATCATAAAACCAATACCACAACCTTTCTCTAACCTTTTTGTGCCTGAGCATAAACAAAAAAAGGTTGATGTTGTACTGCAAAAACTAACGTGTAGAAAAAGAAATAAAACATCTTCTGTAGGTGATTCGTTTGGAGATAAAGGAATTTACAGGATTTCACTACAATAGGAATAAAAACATAATCAAGGCAACAACAAACGTCTCAGAGAAAGTTATCATATGTTGGTAATAAGTAGTATATAAACACTGTTTCAAGGAGAAGGTCTGGATTCAGGGTCAGAAAATAGTATTTTTGCTGATTCATTTTCCACACGGACAGGTAACACAGCTGTTGGTCTGAGTTATTGATACATGTGCCAAAATGTGGCTAAACATTTATGGCCATATATTTGTTGGACCCGAGCACAGTTTTAATGAACAGCCGATCCTGATTAACTTGTGTTCCTGCCTGAAGTGACATAGAGTTACGACATATCTGAAGAAAACAAATGTATTAAATCTATTGTTATTATTATTAACATTTGTGGTGATTTGCCAGCATTTTGTCTCTCACATAATCACTTTTTCATTTTTACTTTGTAAATGTTTACACAAATTTCCAACATAATTTATCATTTTGACAGTTGAACAAAAATGCATTTGTGCATGTCAAAAGGCTGTGTTTAAATTTCGCTATTGGATTGGCACCGATCTCTTCTGTGTCATACCCTTGTTTTCTTTGTGAGGGAAAATTTCCTGTAACATTATCCTGAAATACACTTTTGATGTCTGGGAAATGTTTTCAGAATGTCACAATTACGGCTTTGTACAGACGCATACTTAACATATGAAAATAAAAATGTCAACTGATCAAAAAGGCAAAACTGGAAATGAACTAGGGGTCATATTTATCTTTGTATCTCTATCTGCCTCTTCCTTTTTTGTAAGGGAACAGAGATTCTTCTCATTTCCCTAGTGCTAATTTCCTCTCTATTGATTGACGCATCCTGTTCAAGTCATGACAAAAGAGTCCCACACTCACCTGCAGAGACTGGGTGACACACACAAGGTCAAATCCTGCAGAGTCGGACCCTGTATGTTAGGAAGTAGACTACATCATACAACAACAACATTTAAATTGTATTAAAGAATCCTAGGTACTGTATTTCATTTCTACAGCTACTTTGGTCATAACGGTTTACTGTCACTGTCCTGTCTGTATTAAAGTGGTTGTTTATAGAAAATGTTGGTCTAAGTTAGTTGTATGAAGTAAACTGAATTGTTTAAATGGTTTAAATCAAAACCTTTTCAGTTTGGTATTTGCAAAAAAAGGTTTCAAAATGCCATCCCTTTGTATCCTGTTGCTATTTTTGTCTTTCTCTCCAGTTAATTAGTATTTACTGTTAAGTTTTATGTTTCCATTTAGCGATTGCTTCGTAAAATGCATGACAATGTTACGCTAACGTGAGCTTTTTCCCCCATTTAATTAGGCTACAAACTGTTTCTCAACTTTTCCGTGCATGTTACAAAAAGTCCTGCCTCGGCTGGTGAGCTGATCCTCTCAGTGGAGAACTGGGCAAATGACCAAATTCTCTACTTTGATACATACAAGCTGTATCTCATACTGTTACTCAAAGACAGTGTTAACACGTTATGTCCACGTGGGATGATAGATGTATCACACAGATTCATTAAGTGAAAAACCCTCAGATAAGTAATTTGTTCAAAGCAGAAATCATCTGACAACTTGGTATAAACCTGTAATTACAGTTTTTTAGCTTTAAGATCATGTTGTTACTGTGTTCTGGTGGTTTTCTCCCCAACCTATAGATGTTATTGTTGTAATAAGAGACTGAGCCCCAGGGCTCCTTATCACGGACATCAGCAGGTGGGCTTTTACTTTATAAAAACACACACACCACACGTGCATATAAATACACACATAAGCATACTGAAGCTTGTGCACAAAGGCCCCCAGGTTAAATACCTGCAAACTAAGAACCGCAATTTCAGCCCCCACCCCCACGAGAGACACACACACAGTCACTATGTTTCTTGTGTGCACATTGTGTCTCACACACACATTCACTCTCACATACCACAGAGTAAAGCAAGCGTAACCGTGCACTTGCAGCTCAAGCTCCCCACCCCTCTCCCCGTGTTTAATCTGATTTCACATTCAGAAATACAGGAACACACACATGCTGCACACACAGTGGTAGCAGGGAGTGTGTGTAGAGTTAGTGTGTTGAAGCCCTGTGTAAACACCTGCCAACAATCTACCAGCTGAGATGAATCCAGATGAAACAGAGCTTGTTCCTACAGTTTTTCTTACAGTCTGTTTCAGTCTGCTTCACATCTCAGCGTGAACTCCGTGAGGCCGCGCTCGACTCTGCTGTGGGGCGATATGGAGCCCGGCCGAATGTTTGTGATTCTGCATATGGATGTGAGCCTTCATCATTCCACATGATTGCTGCACTTCTTCTGTGCTGTTATCCGAACCTCAAAAAGAGCTCATGTAGACGATTCGGGGGCAGTACCGCACAGGATGCAGGGTGGGGATTTTCTTCTGTGGCAACCACAAAAGAGTGGAGGCCGTGATTATGATAAAAGCCTATTTCATGCTCGCCATGGCCTGTTTCCAAACCTCCGGTTCACTAAAAGTATCTCAGGGATCATAGATGCTGGGGCCAGCTTGTGGGTCAAAAGACTAAGGTGTGTGCTTCTAAGAGTTTGAGCTGTTTCATCGCAGTAATTCATGTTTCATCTTTATACCTTTTTTAAAAAAAGCTTTTTTAAACTTTTCCACTCGTTTTTGTCGTCTACTTCATCTATCTCTCTCTTTAGAAGAGGGCATTTTCTCAAGGTTTGAGTCTTATTCAATGCTAATACAATAAACTGTGGTTTCTAACATTACATGGATGTTATAATTCTAAGAAGTGGCCATGATAATAATTAGTTTATTCTCTGACAGGTGGCACTGTTACTTACCATGCCCTTGTATAGATTTGCATTGCTATAGGAGGGTTGCTACATGATGTTCTCTAGCGTTGCAACATTTTGCCTAATCTCAAATCCCCTTTTTTTTTAGAGGAGCTGTCAGTGTTAGATGCCTGCTGCGCCAGCTAGTGCTTATTCCAAAATACATGAGGAGGCAGGTTATTAATGCACTTCAATTTCTAAGTCTATCTGAAACTAAATCTTTTTGGGAGAACTTCTAAACCTTAATAAGCACATAATTGCACATTTATGAATATGCAAAGTCATACAGTGAACAGTTACGTAACTTAAACCCACAACTTGCCAATGTACTCCTCTCATTGAAGGAAATGAGGAGGCTGCGCTTTTAACACTTTGCTGATGTTGCTCTGAGTGTAACCTTAGTATGGTCCTACAGCTGATGGCAGATTTTTGTCATATGTCTGATGAAAGCAATCATGAGAAGAACAATCTCTAATCAAAGATTTCCTCAAAATCAGGGACAATAGGAGCTCTATTTTTCCGCTGATTCTTCACATTCTGAACAGGATTACTTATCATGACAGCGGTCAAAACACAGCCTTCAGTGCTGGTCAGTGAAGGTACCGTGTTCCAGCTCCACGCCCAAATCCTGTTTTTATTTCTCTCCTGAATGGAAAGTGATTTTAAATTCCTTCCTCAGGCAGGAGGTTAGAAGGGGAGGCCTCAAAGAGGAAAAGATACTGTAATGACAGTATCAGAGCACAGTAATGACAAATGCAGGTTTTAGGCCTAATCGGCAGTGATGCATATGCAGGCCACGACAGGCGTGATGGAATCATTAAGACGTGCTTTGCTGCTGTCTGTCCTGTACCGCTGCTGATGAGGAAGCTGATTGACGTGCTGGTGTGGACCGGAGAGGTGACGTCAGGCTACTGGGATGAGATTCATTTACATATCAATCTATCGCGCTGGAGACTGGGATTATGTAGGAATTGTAATTTCGTTGCTATTCAGCGTGCAGCGTATGTCCGGTTATGTGTCTTCTACATGAGGAATGTTAATTTCTGCTGTCAAGTAGCGACCGTATGGGTTTGTGTATGTGTGTGAGACAGAAAGAGAAAACATCTTCCTCCTAACTGATATGATGTTTGACATTTCATTTACTGCTCCCGACCGGAGAGGTTAATAACGCTACCCAAAGCAATCAGGACTAACCACACACAGACACACATTTACTGTATACAATTCACGCAAGGACACACACACACTTCGTTCGAATCACATCAGTCTAGTTAAGTGGCCATGAATAACACGTCATTTTAAACCAGGAATTTAACACCGTATCAAAATCTCAGCCAGAGCTCTTTAGACAGCACACACCTACACACACACACACCTGCGCTGACGACTGAAATATAGCAGGTACTGTATGTGTGTTAGAAGGTTTGTTGTGTTTGTCATATATCTGAATTGGCCATGAGAGGGTTCCAAAAACAATACCACAGCCAACGAGAATATGAACGGCGTGCAACAACCTTGTTGTTACACTGTAATACCGATGACAGTGAGCAGGTGATGATAATTGAGTTCAGTCTTGGAGAGCCAGTTGTATATTTGTTTGCTTATTTAAGAATTGTTATTTATTTAATTGTTATATACGGCCTGGTAGCTCAATGGGTTAAGCATCAGACTGGAATGTAGAAGGTCGCAGGTTTGAATCCCGTATGACTCCTAATCTGTCCCCTACCAGGTGTATCCTTGAGCAAGACACCCAGCGTTAGTTCCTTGTAAGATAAACGCGTCTGCCAAGCAAAGTAAAGTAAAGTAAAGTAAAGTATTCAGCATCAATAAAACTTAAAGTACTGAGGTCAGTTCAGGGGACTTGGGGTCACTTATGATTTGGGAGATGAATTGGAGAACAGGGGGTGGGGGTACAGATAAATAAACTTAATTTGTAACAGCCAGCAGCTGAAGGTGATAAATAAAGGTACATCTAGATGAGAGAAGAAGTGGTTTTAAAAAGGTACCAAGAAGAAGAGGGTGGGAAAATGAAGAAGCAGTTACTGTTCTCCAGGGGCATACATTTTTGGTTCTGGTAATATGATTGAAGCAATATCTGTGTCTGCAGGCACCAAAACAATTCATTATGTCACTTTAATTCTAACAGACACAGACAGTTGACCATCTGGGGGCTGACATTACCCATTGCTTTGTCCCATCTGTGATTCAAATCATGGAATAATACATGGACTGCTGAGATTACAAAATTATTCTGTGCACTAGTCTGGTTATTTAATGAAAGACAGCAGATAAAACTGGACTCCCCACTTCCTAAAACTCTTGGAATGATTTTTTTTACTGGGTGCGTGGAGCTTACCAGTTTGTCTGTGGGGAGGTGATTGAAAATCTACATCAAGTGTGTATGAGTGCTAACGTCAGGGGATAAAATGACTTTCTGTCTGGAGTAAAACTTCAGTACAGTATGGTGGATTCTCCACTGTTTAATGGTACATAACTAACTAAACCCTCTCGTGTTGAATGTAACTTAAAACCCTCTGTTTTTACAGTTGAGTGATTTTAAAGCACACTGCTATTTGTCAGAGCCAAGACTTTAGTTCGGTGTTGGATACACAACTAAAGAGATTAACTGAAATTCTCAGGAGAAAAACGACTCCAGAAGAAAAATGTTTTTGCTATAGAGGCATGTACAACCTTAATAACATAAGCTTATGACACATTAATATGTTTATTCAGATGAGCACCATTTTATTGCTAACTTGGTTGCTAAGACACAAAGTTTGGTTTGGAGTGTTGAGGGACACACTGACTCTTACTAATGGACGCATGTTTTACCTACTGAGGCAGAGCAACAGATACGCGTGTAATCAAATTTACTACGCTAAGGGTGCATTCAAGAGCCAAACCCACTACAAGCCAAATTTATACAAATGGGCCTCTTTTGTTCACAGGATAAAATACAGCTGCTCAATTTAGTTCTGCACTCTGAATGGATGTCGAAGCACAAATGCACCGAGCTGTAATGAGCGCGCACACGAACCAACATACAACACAGTGTTGTTCTGTTTTTATTTTCTAACATCCACTTCATTTATCATTACACACACGAATGCAGCGAGGGCAAATTTAATTTAACTTGCTGATCAAACCTGATAGTACAGAAAGCAAGGTTAGGAGGAGGAAAAATCAATGGCGGTGTAGAGAGGCTGTGTTCCCTATTAAAGAAAAAGCTGATATATGCATTGGGCTTTGTCTGCTAACTGACAGCTGTAAAGATGAACAATGAGTCTATCCTGGTTCACAACGTGCAAAAAGACCTTTTGTGGAGCCCATAACGTGGTTGACACCACAGTCACTCGTACTGTGTGTGTTTTATATGAGCTTTCCCTTGAAAGTGAATACAGCCCAGAGCTCTTTATTGGGACAGTCATCGGGCAGTGTTTTACAGGACTTCATCAAGGAGATGCAGGAGACGGATGGATCCGCCTGTTTGAAAAATCACAGAAAAGGTCACAGGTACTCGTAGGAACATAGACGAGTCCTAAAATCAAGCACATGCACATAAAACTGTAGCAAATGATAAATGAGTCCAAATTTCCTGCCCCCACTCAAACGAGTGACATTGACTTGTGAACCAGGCAGGGAGCAGATTTAAGATTCATGGAGTTCCCCTTTTCTGTGTTACTGCATTGTCAGAGGCTTTTGCTCAGAGCGCTTTGTGAAGCCAATGAAGTCAGGCTTACAGCTGCTATCTACAAGTGTCCTACCCTTTCCTCCCTTTCTCCTCTCCCTCTCCTTGTCACTAGTTATCACTGTCAAAGTCCAACTGCACTGTTTACGCTGGGAGCTGTCACAGAGATGTGTCACCATGATGTGATGCTTCACACACTCGGTGACAAAACCGCCAGCCGTTATTCACACATGTGGCACACACACACACACACACACACACACACACACACCCATTCACTTATCATCTCCTACCTGTGGACACATTATTTCTCCCTCAGGTTTATTTTCATTTGACCAGACACTACAGAAATCAATTCAAGTTTTCCCTTTTTCTTGCTTTCCAGGACAGTTTTGGCAGATGAAAGGAAAATGAAGCAGCTATACCAGATTGCTTCTGTCTGTTCATACTTAGGGGAAACTTTGCTGTTTGCTAATGACTCTTTGGCAAGCTTGCTAATAGCTTCTTGTCATAAGCTGTCGCCTGTGGCATTTCCGCAAGTTTACTTTGAGTGCTATTTCCAGCAGCCAGAGATATATATGAAGAAAGTAAGAGGATGAATATGAGTGGACAGGACAGTACAAACAGCGTATAATGACAAAATCCATTAATGCCAACTTACAGATGTCTTGTTAATGAAACAATCATAACCTGTGTTACATGCTGAGAACAGATATGACGCTTTGTCACATCCTCTGTCTGAAACAGAGATGGTGGTATTAGCTATTTAAGATATTTTTCAGGTTAAAAATACAAAACAAAAATTGTTGCCTGGGAGAGTTGGATAAAATTTGATACATCAACTTGTTTTTTGAAGCAAGGAAAATATTTGACTACAAAACAGACAAGATTTGTTTAACATTATACGTTTTACTGCAGTTCTCGGTGACAACAGACTGAGATTGATGTAATGGAAAGTGGGTTCCTCAACATCCTCTTCCCTTCGGCTCGCTGCCACGATTGAACTTTCAGTGTGCATTCAACTTCCAGATGTAGTACCACCATGGCACTGTGTTACCATTGCCAACGATTGGTCAGTTTCACTGACAGTTTTACTGAGAAAAAGTAACATTACCCACCAAACTATTAACCACCAAGACTCACAGTTGGCTTCTGAACCCCTGCCAGTCCCTATAAATGCTACATAAGACCTTGGGCATTTTTGTTGTCAATTTGTTGAGGCAATCTGAAGAGAAGCTCGAAGCACCACCACAAGTTCAACTGACTTGATGAACACTCCTTAATTACTATACCATCCAACTGCTCCCACAAACCGTGCTGGCCATCAGCTGATGGTCTAGTTCATAGTTTGGAGAAGTGCTTTTGGCCATTGTCATGTTGTAGGAATTGGCTCAAGTCACGTGCTCTTCATGTGGCGTTGCAAATGTAATGATAGCTTTCCTCCTTCCTTTCATCCTTTTCATCCTGTTCAAACTACCCATTTTACCTCCATCAATTCAGTTTGTCAATAGAAGGCGCTGGGTAGCCCCCCCCCAGTCTCCATGAAGAACAAGAAGATAGGAATCAATCAAATTATTTTAGAAAAACACAAAAATGTAAACAATTGAGCTATATATTATAAGAGGTGTCAAAAGTACCCACATTCTCTACTTAATTATTTAATACTTGTGTGAAAAAATACTATAAAAATAAAAGTAAAAGTACAGGTTGAAATCCTTTACTTAAGTAAAAGTAAAAAAGTACAAGTTTTAAAATGTACGTAGAAAGTAAGCAGAAAAAGTAAAAACTATTTCAATTATACAAAATGCCTTTTGATCATAAAAAAAGTTCTAGGCATACAAAGTACATGACTTTTTTTCAACCTGCACTGTGTTGATATAGAGAAAGATAGATATAGAAAGGTTATTTTGAAATTCTGATATTGTCTAGTTTTTCTTTAAACCAAATTTCAAACAGTATAATATAGATTGAACTATGGATTTTTCGTAATGGAGGTAACGAGCCATTTTCAAAAATGTAAGAAGTAGAAAGTACAAATATTTCTCTTTAAATGTAGGTTGTAAAAGTTAAAAGTCTGAAAAATAAATACTCAAGTAAAGTACAGATACCTGAAAAATCTACTTAAGTACAGTAACAAAGTAAATGTACTTCATTACTTGACATCTTTGTATATTATACAGACCATGCCAATGCAGTTGTTAAATACTGAACACAGAAGAACCCCAAATTATTAATTTAGATTGTGGACCTCACCAGCTGAACTGCAACATCAAATAAGTCACACAAGACGAAGGGAGAAATTACCTTCTGTCTTTCTCTAGAAACTGATCTGACAAGTTGTCCTGGCTAACTGTCTGTCCTCAGACAGGAGCTTTGTTTTTTCCTGCCTTCTGTCAGCTGTCAGGAAAAGAACGTGTCTTGATTCAGACAGGTAATATGGATTTAATACATTCTGCTGATAAAGGTAGAAAACATGAACAGACTGCTTTCCTTTACTGTAACACATTTATCCAAAGCACTGAGTGTCTTGCTCAAGAACACACCTGGTATGGGGGTGGGCTAGGAGTCGATCCCCTGTCTACCAGGCCACCTGGCAGACTAGATGCTATCTGCTATGCTAGGTTTTAACGTTAGTTTACATTAGGTCCAATGTGGAGTCCCATATTCACTCACTGGCTGTGTAGAAAAGCGATCAAGCCAGAAGCAACAGAAACAAGCAAACCTCCAAATTGTCTGAATGAGTTGAAGGGATACTTAAAATGAATTGATGTGGTCGAGTCTGATGGGGATTTCATATGTGTGTGGATAAACGCAGATAATGAGCCAGCTGTTAAACTGTTACAATGACCAGATTCATACACTCGCACACACTCGATTGAACACATGGACGCATGCTCTGCCAAAAGTTAAGCTGTAACAGAGACACTATGTGCAATAAGAGTCCATTAAATAAAGAATGCAGCTTTAAAAGAACATTAAAAGAATACCTCGTCTGTTGTATTTCAGTCCCACCATGTCACATGTCAGCCTGACGTGTGTGTCTGTGTATTTGTGTGTGATCTATAAGGGGGCTGTCTGGTGTATGAACTTTGGCGCCGTGTTTGTTTTCTGATAACGTCACACACTATTTAAAGCAAAAGCGGTATAATATTTGAAATGTGCATGTAAGTGTTTGGCCACTGCTCTGAGTTGTAGCTCATTCCAGCTTGATGCCTCTTTCTGGGTGTTCTCAATGTGTGTGTGTAAATATTTTAATGTTTTTCACCATGTGCTTACCATTGCTTGTACTTAAACAGACTTGTGTGTGTGTGTGTGTGTGTGTGTGTGTGTGTGTGTGTGTGTGCAGTCAATAATTACTTTTGGAAATTGGAGGTTATTTATCTCCCTGATGATCTGTATTGAATTAGTCGTGTGAACGTCAACCTCCAACCAAATAACAACAACACCAACGACCACACCACCACAACCACTTGTCTCCAGCCACACACATTTCACCCACCCCTTTAAAATGTCAGTCTGATCAAAGACAGACAAAAAGCAGAAATCTGTGCTGGTGCGGTACATGCGCAGCAGTGTTGCCTAGAACATGGGTTTACTTAATTTGCAAAGACATTTTTAGGAAGATAATGCTACAAAAGTGTACTACTGAACTCATCTGCAAAATGTTCAGTGACCCAGACCTTGACCTAGCATTACCCTTTAACAACTTGTTTTACCTAAACATAGTGCTTATGAAAGTTTATACAGTGTTATACAGCATAACTTGGTAATGTTGTCGAGGGCACAGATAAAGGATGTTGTTGTTTCATAGACTGATGTCAGAAACGCTTACTAAATGTGTCATTCAGCTTCAAACAGCACTTTTATTCATTTGATTTAGAAGACTTGCTCACCTTTCCCTAACCTTAACTCAAAGTGTTTTTGTTATCTAAGCCCAAACAAACATGGGATCATGAAGTAAAAGGCTTTCTAACTCTGAAGTCCCATCCTCACAAACCTTCAATCCACCTCAACTAATTTTATGGTTCTTGTGAGTTATACTTTATTCACTGGAAAAATATTGTCAGTGGATATAATTCAGGTTGCAAATACGTTTCTCATCTAATTATCTTTTTAGGAAACGTTTAGGAAAGGATGTATAGGGCTGTGACCTCCTCATAAACACACACACACCCAACTGAACGCAAATGCTTTGAGCCATCAAACAAGTATTCTGATATCACTTCCTTACTTAAATAAAGTTAAATTTGTTTATTAAAACTCAGCGCGTGCCAAGTTGCAATTATCACTACATGGTGCAACTGTAACTCTGGAATATCCCCGATCCCATTTTCCAAGCTGTTGGCAAGTGGCTCATCATCAAAACAGACAGATCAGTGAGTCATAAGCAGGGGAAGACTCCCGTCACCCCCAGCCAGCGAGCAGCCTCTGAAATCATTAAGAGGGAAAAGGAGATGCAGATGATATATTTCTCATAGTCTTAATTGCAGATTTAGTTCTTTGGCTTCCCTCAGTGTTGGTTTAATAATAAATGAATCCATGTAATTATTTCACACACTCCCTCACACCTGGCAGTAGCTGTAAAAAATATCTCACTGGGTGTTGTCATTCGACCAGCTCTAATCTCCCGTGTCTGTCAACGTGGTGTTGACCAGTGACCTGGGTGATGCCATGTGTGTCGGTGCCAGGTGGCCTGTTGTCACAGAAGACACAATGGCTGTAGGTTATTGTGTGTGTGTGTGTGTGGGAGAGAGAGAAGCCTGAACATATTCACTTTTCCCAGGGTGGTTTCCAGTGTCTCGAGCTCCTCCTCACTGTCCCTCACAGCACCTCTCCTCCCTCCTGCCTGCAGTGACTCACTGCCTGCGGTCTGTTAGCACTCAGACCCACAGACCTGGACTGAATACGTAGTGGGTGGGGGTGATGGGGTGTGGTGTGGGGGTCAGTGGGCGACTAGCGGGTGTTTCCTCTTATATTCTGGATGGCTACACATGTATAAGTATGTGTGTGACCTTTGGAAGGCTTTTGTTAGGTGTGGACATTATGACTGGCTTCAACTGAAATGACAGTTTTAGTCCACATGGCGGGCACACACACACACACACGCACACACACACACACACACACACAGCTGCTTGAACACTTAGTGGTAAAGGCATATTTGCAGGAATCACAGTGACAAGCAGTATTAACCCTAAATGTCAGTGTCAATTTTAGGAGAAATGCACGTTATGTGGCTCTGGCCAACATTTGGCTTGGCTAGAATCCACAAGGAAGGAAACTCAACTCTTGATTTTAAATGCACTACCTTTAATCATGTTTTAATTTTATTTTTACCACACATGTTTACGAGGTTTCGTTCCACAGTATAATTGTGCATGTTTTACTGATAATAATAAAGCATAATGTTTCTCTTTTTTAATTCACGTCCTGCACATGTCATGCATCTTATAGCATGTTATCAGCTGGCTGTCATATGACCGTCACACTGAGGCTTCTAAATGTCTAAAATGTTAATCTGAGATGTAGGTGTGACCCACGGACGGTTGATACGTATCATACCTTCAAGCTGCCTCCACTACTTTCTGTTAAATGTGAAAATGTGTTGTTTGCACATGTCCTCTACAAAGATATATTCAAGTAATTTCTAGTGTTGCCATTTTATCATATCACTGTGCTCAGATTTGTATTCATGTGGTCTCCAGTCTTACTGATGGCATCACATTGCTTCACTTAACACATACCACTTAGCACTAACACCACCAAATTAGTCACAAGGTTACCATAATAAAACAAAACTCAGTCATGAAACTAATGCAGCACTGAGCCTTTTGTTTCATATTTAGTTTCCACTGAAACTTGCACATTTAAAAGAATAATAATGCTTAAACCTATCTTCCCACCCACATCAGTCAAGTTATTTGAGTTCCTGTTAGTTCAGCTACAATACGTGTTCAGTTCATTCAATTAAGCTTTCATTTACTGAGAAATTCAATTAAACCCACAAGTCAGTAAAAAATTAAAAGCAGTATCTCAGAACTTTATCAAAATATCACTTATTTCTTCTTCAGTCTTGTGTTTGATAAATAAAAAATGTTCAGTTACCTTCTAAACTGTAATTCCTGCCAATGAGGATCATACAAAGTACTGAAATAAGATTCTCAACATTTGTGAGGAGATTTCAGTTGTACATTTTTAACACATCTGCAAAACTTTCTAAAATGTGAATTTGACGTTATTATGGGTTATTGCCTGTAGAAACTGCACAGTTCTTCCACTTCAAATTAAATCTACAATACAGTAATTTATGCAACAAGTGAAATGCTTTTCAATGCAATTGTACGCCACTATTTATGCATGGACTTGACATAGAAACATATAAAAAGAAATTATGATGTGAGATTTCAAAAATAATTTGACAAACAAGTTGTAAGACAGTGTTAAAATTTGATGTTCTAAAAAAAACAACTTCTCATTAACACTTTCCCAAAATACATTTACTCTATTGATGAAACCTAAGAAGAGGAATGTTCCGCCTGTGTGCATTGACTGGGGAATTAACATACTATAACAGAGTAAAATTACTAATTCATTTTTCTTCTGCGAACCAGCTGCAGTGTGGAGAGACAGCCTGCCGCAGTGAAGTGACAACCTGAAACACATTTTTTGTTGCACGTCAACTTTCTCTTTGACATGTGTTCTCTGGTGCCCAGGGTCTCAAAAGTGTGTGTATGCTGTGTGTGTGTGTGTGTGTCCATTGTGTTTGTATCAGCTAGTACCACACAGACTACAGTGGGGAAACTGGTTCACTAATGAAATGTGACAAGGGTACACAGAGCTGACCCAGTCTCAAACTTTCTCCTCTTTTTTCCTCTTTTTCACATCATTTCTCTGTCTGTCTCTGAGTTTAGTTGACAGCAGTTGTGTGTAAGGAAAACCCTCCGGTGTTGTTTTTCCATGTCACTGTGAAGCACTGTCATCCAGCCCCGGCTGCTCCTGCCCATAGTCATCAGTCAGATTCCTTCAACAAGCTTTTGGTTTGCAGGGATTCTGCACATTACTCCACAATCGACAGATCTCCTGTTTTAGAGTGAACCGCGCAGCTCTTGATCTGATTTAAAACAAGCCAATTTGCTGTATATTCTAAGCAGAGGAATGTAAGTGAGAATTAGGACAAAGGGTCCGGAAGTGTGTGTCTATTATGTGTAAGAGCTGAGTGGGTGAAAAGCAAGAAAAAGTAGGAGGATGAGAACTGAGCAGAGAGAGAGAGAAGTGGGTCAAACAGAGAGTGTGTGTGTGTGTGTGTGTTTGTGTATGTCTAAGGAGAAAGGACATAATAATTATAATGTTAATCATCTGTTTCAAATCACTGATGGAACCCCAGGAGCCTTCAGGTTAGAGTCAGACACATCGCTGCGCGTGTGTCCAACAATGTGCAGAGTGTCACTTCACAGTTGGTGAACCCATAAAGTCTTGCCTGCAGGAAAACAGTTTGCTGCAGCCGTAACTCATTATCTCGAACAACTTTCACTAAGATCCTGGCTGCTAATCCACACTATAACACCAGACAGGAGATTAATAACTGTAAACAATGTACAAAGCAAGAACCCACAAAATGCATACAACATTTAACAGACACTGTTAAACAAGCTGATCGGTTTTGAATTCTGTATTCTGTACTTTACTTTTATTTTATTTCAAATCAAATGATTGATCTGAAATGCAACTATCTGTTTCCTTGTTTGCACATCTCCCCTTCTGCCATTATGGTTTATTTCATTTGGTCTCTTAATAGAGACATACTACAAACAACCTGTGGCCAGCTGAGCTAACTGGATACAGCTCAGATGGGCAAACACCTACATGTAAGGTCAGACCATTCACACACTTGATGAAGAACCCAGCAGTCAATCAACCAGGAACTCATCCAGGCTTTTATGGCACAGTGACTGACTGCCTATTTAAAGTTTGTCAAACAACATTTAAAGATACTGTGAGAGTGTACTGAATAACATTTTCAAGCCTGAAAAAAAAGGCTAGCTACAGGAAGTACAAGCACTGTCCTGTGACTGCCTGTACTGCTCATCATTGGCCTAACTCCATCCCTACGATGGAGAAGAACGGTGCTGGCAGGATCAAGCTATGCTGTGATCATCTGTGTCAGCAACAAGTCAAAAGAATACAATTAGATCTGTAAAGTTGACTGGGACAGTTCAAGTAGATCCAGGACAGACCAAGAACCATCATATTTAAATACTTGTATATTAAATTTTGCATTATCATTGGAAAAACTACAGCTGACTAGTCAGTACATCTGGAAAATTAGCAGCGTATGGTCAGTGGTGCTGGGCACGCAACATTAAAATACATGATGGCCACAGATGTTGAGCAACTGTGTCGAGGTCCTTACACAGAGGTACGTTTTTTAGGACCCAACACCCTCCACACACATGCTCCACCACTGTCCTGCCCATCAGTAACAGTAGTCCCAGTATTAGCAGCTCTAATGTTTTGACCAACATGTATTTCTGTCTTTCACATCTGGAACCACCTCGAGACACGCACTGAAGTCGACTGATGTTGGCAGGCCTCTTTGACTGGTCACTGGCTGCTCGTGTGTCAAGCTTGTGTGATCACTGGAATGTGTGCGCGCGTGCTCCATCACCTTGCTGTGGGCAAGACGTCATGGTGAGAGTTGAAGGGGCCTGCTGTAAGGTCACACGCCCCCACACTTACACAGCAGTTCCTTGGGGCATCTTGAGGTCAGCAGCAGTGTTTTCCCGTTTTCTTGGCTGTGAGGAAACATTGCAAAGGCTTGATGTAGGTTTCTGTTGTGAGGAAGGCAAGGGAGAAAGACAAGTTTGAAAGCACTGACACAGGTATGAAGGGAGGCATTGTTTAGCAAAGGATGGAAGTTTTGCGGAGAGCAAGTTTGTTTAAGACGAACAGGTGGTTGTTTATTTAATCTCAGGGGGAACCAGTGGCTCAACCAAGAAACACAAACAAGTTGGGAATAAACCATGCTGGTTCATCTCAGGGAGATAACAGAATGTCTCTCGTGTACTTGTAAGGTTTTTGTGGAATAAAGGGTTTGTTCAACTGGAAACTCCAATTATGGAACAAATAAGCAACTGGGAGTGAGAGTTAAAGGAAGGTCAAGTTCCAGAGAGTCTGAAGATTGATCAGATTCGGCTGGATTCAGGAGACTGCCAGTGAACAACAGATTTTAAAAGTAAAGAAATCAATAAAGAGGCATAAACTGAGAACTTCCACGTAATGCTGACAGACAATCTTGACAAGAGACAGAGTAATTCTATTAACAAGATCAGGAAGCAAAAGGTGGCAGGATCGAATCCCAGCCCATCCCCCATGCCAGGTGTGTCCCTGAGCGAGACACCCAGCGCTAGCTCCCCGATCGAGGGAGAAATTGTATTTTAATCTCCAAAAGTACACTTAAATGGTTGTCAACAGCTCCTGCATGTGGCCATTTAAAACATGTACAAACACTTTTGGTTGGAAAAAACTGCATGTAAACCTTTTTGTTTTAAGTATGGCTCAACACTTCTGCCAAAGAAATACACAATAACAGCAAGTTTTTTCCCTCTTGTTTAAATTTAGAACATTTTAAATACAAATACAGCCTGATCCTCCTTTCTTTCCCCGCTGGATCTGTTTTCTCCATCACCCTGTCTTGTGGGACTCTGTTGATGATATTATTAATGTGATAAAGATGATTTTCACTTCCTCCTCCCCAGGCCTGTAATAAAAATCTCTGTGTAAACACAGCAGAGTGGTCCAGATCAGACACTATACAGATCTCTGTCTTGTTCTCTGATTAACATCTCTGGCTTGTACTGTGTAGTGGAAACTTGAATCCTGACAGCCTTTTATTCACGGAAAAGAAATGCATGGATGAATGATGAGTGCATATGGTCTTTGTTTTTTCTGAAAAATATATATTTCTGCAGTCAGGCCCACACTCACTGAACACATGTACCTGAGTACACTGGTTTAAAAAAAGTGCATGAATGCCAGAGACACAAAAATAGGAGCCACACTTGCCCTCTAACACACAGAAAGCCACTTTCCATGTGTCAGGGGACCATCTGTGACAGCATTGGTGGTCTTCTCTGTATAAACTGTAGACAGACAGGAGAGCACTATGTGATGCTTTTCCAGTGAGACATATTTTCCCAGTTTGGATCAAAGCTGGTCTATTTACTTCTTTGGGATACAGAGAGTCAGTGGACCTGATAATAATGTTTAAAATAATTGTGGTTTATTCTCCGTTTCTATCCAATATTCCAGGTTGCTTTTGTGCACCTGACAAAATGATGGTTCTCAAAGATGTGTCTGACTATATTATGGGAAACTTAGGTATGGGTTCCTCTTCCTGAGTGTACAGTAGAGCTACTTTGCTATGAAACCCTAACATTCCTAAATGACAACATTCCCACAACTTGGCCCAAAAGCCAATGTCTTTCGTGTCCTTCTAAGGAACTCTTCGCTCTGTGAACTGGTGCAGACATGTAAATGTAGAAATTAAAACAATAAAGATATGACATTGAGGACAAACAGACCTTTGAGGTAACAGAAGTTAAATTACCTGAAAGTTTGATGGGAACACGTTTGTGTCATGTCGGATTTTATAAGTTTCTATGTATTTCATTCCACTCTTGTTGTATATCATCCAAAAATCAACTGATCAGAATATGGTCACTTTGGGGTTCATGGACATAGCCACAGCTGCCTTTGAAAGCCTCGTCTCCCAAGCACCAGCTATGGCGCAGAAGCTAGCTAGAGATAGCTTCACATGTCAGCATCGTACCCTCTAATAGAATTAGCTTAACCTGTTAGCTGCTTCTTCAGAAGAGTCTGATTGGTAGTTAAAAAAGCTCACACCTTTGTGATATACAGTTTGGGCACGTAGCCCTGTCCTTGAATGAAACTGTCCAAATTTCGTCAATACAACAACACACCCACTCATTAATGTGTGTGGTTGGCTGGGTGGAGGTGGCAAAGAGTCAGGGAACCTCTCTCAAGTTATATTTCATGTGAACAACTCAGTGAAAGTCTTCCAGATGTGGCCGAGAATCTGAATGTGCACTATTATCTTAATTTCTAAAACAATAACATGTCTCTGCGCTCTGTGTGTTTGCTGGCTTCAAGTGTGTCTTTTCAAAAACACATTTACTTTCTGATGCACTGTGAATATAAAACACATAATTTCTAATATAACTTGACCCTCACTTACTTAATTTGTTATATTTGGTGTTGCAAATTTACCTAATGAAAAAGTTTGAGATTTTTGAAAATACAGTTACTTTTTTGCAAAGTCGTCAGATCCACAGATACCACAATAAAACATTGACTCTCTACACTGAGGCTAACTGTGAGGAATGAATCAAAGATAGAACGCTGCTTCAAGAGATGTTTGTGGGTTGTGTTAGAGGGCAGGGCAAACAATCCACCATGTCATGTATATACATATATGATGAAGTTTGGCTTTTTGTTAACAAATGCATCCTAGTAGCTTCATATGTAACATACAGACATCAATGAATTGAATGAAAGCTGCATTTAAAGCTCCTAAAATGTCAAATGTTCAGCATTCACCATTGCATCACTTGATGTGACTGAATGGAGACATAGTGGATGTACGGATGTACTGCATTTAATGAATGTGCCGTATATACAGTGTATATACACCTGCTCAGAAAAGAGGCCTATGTCCTCTTTGGACCATGCGGGTTTTGTTCAGGTTTGAACCAACCTACACGATCTGCTGTAGCCTGACTTACAGGAACGCATTCTTCTTACGTTTTTTATTTATTTCCAGCTGCTTTTGACATACTTCTGTATATCAATTTGATATCATATTTTAACATTAAGTTATACAGTAACTCCCCAAAGCCACAAGAATGCAGTTTTTGAATCTGTGGTTTAGACAGACATAATCCAAATGTATAATTTTAGAAATGTATTTCTATGCTGGCAACAAAGAGCAAATAAACACTGTTCATACTGAGAGGCTTTAAAGGCTTTGCTGAGGTTGTTAAACTAATGATTAAGTTGGTTTCCCCTAACATCAAACTCTATCACAGTTTGCTGCTTTACCTCCCTGAACATAATACTTTTTGCTTTTCAGAATAATAGTTAGCCATTTTCTGACCTAATTGTTAGGGCAGCTGTTTTGATTGACTGTGTGTGTTTGTTACAGTGGCATCAGATGATAGATCTGTATAACGATACTCCTCTACATACACCTCATACTTGCACCCTTCGACTTTCACACAGTGCCGTGCATATTTTTCCATCCTATGCAATGATCCAAGTAGTAGACGGTGCCAACAGCCTTAAAACCACAGGAAAACTGCAATTCAGATTCATAAATTCAATAGTATTATGACTAACAGCAGATTGGGAGCAGGGAGTGGGCTGTTTTCCCAATAATGGCAAAAAACATCTCATTGTAAAGATAATGACTTTTTCCACAGTCTACATGTACCTCAAATTGCATCTCAACTTACCAGACAAATAGGCAGTTAAAATAAAGTTGCACTTGGAGCTTATACAACCATTTTATTTTTAATGGGTTAATCCCAAGAGTGTCCTCAAATTACTCAGTGGTCAGTAAATGTGAGTGGTGAGGAAATGTACACAGAGTGGGCTGTTTGTGGCAGACATATTGCTCTCCGTTTTAAGAGATACTTTAGGTTTGCTATGTCCGACTTGTCTTATGAAGCCTACACGACTGCTCTTTCCCTTATGCACATACACACAGACATCATTTGAGACAAGCGGGAAGTCACTTGGCATCAGTGGTTGTTCTCATAACATCTTTTCATTCTTGGCATATTTCTGTGGTTCTAAATCTGGTTCCATGTTTGTTGACGCAGAGGGTGGAAAGGAATAGCGTGTGTGTGTGTGTGTGTCTATATGTGTGTATGTGTGATAAACTGGACTTACACAGTGTCTCTAATAACACAGAGACTTTATTTATTCATTTATCTGATGTTTTGATTTACAAAGACTTTTATGGATATTATTTCCTTTTTATTTCTTTCCCTTTACATCTTCTTGTGAGAAGTCTCAGTTTACTGCTTCTCAGGTGTGTTTGTTTATGACATACAACTCAACATGAAACTCTCACCTGGTCAACAGGGTAAATACCAGCCTCTTTTGTCAATGGATAAACACCAGTATTTAGGCTAAATGCCGACAATGACAGAATTAACAATGGGACTAAATTGGTTAGTTGGCAGCTCTAAGCAGAATTAAATCACACAGTACATTCATTTACATGTCTTGAATTCATGTTGAATGCAGGCTTTTTGCTTCTTGTATAGAAAGGTTTTATAGATTGAAGTATTTGTCTGTTCTCCAACATTTCTGTGAGTCTAACAATTAAAATGTGGCTGAAATGTGTGTTGATACGCTGTTACAATTGTTACAGAAAGTTGTTTTGTGTATCCTCGTAAATTCCCCAACCTCAACAAACTACTAAAACCCAAACCGCAATTCTCACTCTTTTTTTATTTTGCAATTTAAGTGATTTGTAACCATTTCGGAGGGCACTTGCAAATGATCCCAGCTGATTTATGTTATCGTGCCACGAAACTCAAATGTATGTTATTCTGAAGTGCAATTATAAGCAGCATTCTACATGCTTATCTGGGGGGAATTACCTAATTCATATGAATAAGGATCCATCTTACCCTTCAGCCCAGACTGCATGTTCTACATACAGTATATAATACAAGAGCTAACCCTACACACAAGTCAGTCATTTTCAGTCAGTTAAGTTGTATGAAGCTACTATTGAGATACAGTGCTTTTTTTATTTAAAGGTTACCTTGTATTTTCTATGTATTTTAAGTGCATATACGTATGTATGTGGACACTGAACTTAACCCCTGGCCCCACGATATAGGAACTCACGTAAAGCTCCACAAATTCTCCTAAGTTCATTGGCCAGAACACACATCTAATTCCAGGCCTTTAGTGAGACAAAGGACTCTGTTCTCGCTACGGCCACCACGCTAATCTGCCCTCCAAACAATAAAGGCACTCCAGCAGACTGCTCGCTGCTTCTACAGGGATTATTATTCACTTATTGAACTGGCTCTTATGGGTTTGGAACAGTTGGAGTGAGAGACTGAGAGAGACGCAGTTGCATACAGTGAAGGGGAGCAAAAGGCATGAACCCACTTGAGTTTTTTTTTCTTTCACTGAACTAAAGGCGTGATTGAAATGTTAATATAGGAGAGAGGCAGTTCCATATTCTGCCCTCAGATAATTTCGCCATCTAAAGAGAGAGTAGAGAAGTGGAGAGAAATAGCAATTGTATACGAGAGAATGAGACAAGAGTTTAAAAAAAGGGAGACCCTGAGGCTGGAATGTGAGAACAGCCAGTAAAAGCACTGCCTGTAATCGCCTGCTTAATCCTTGTAAAATAACCCAGCAAAAGTAGTGTGTGCATGTACTGTATGTGTGTGTTTTCTCTACATGTGCCTAATTAAACTTAACATAATAAAGGACTGTAGATGATATCGTCTTCCATTTATTTAATTATTGTCCCAGTTTGACTTTTAATTTTTAATTTGAAGCTCTTCTGGGTATCAAATTTGTTATTTTGAGTTTAGAGTTGATTATAATGTATAGATATAAGTTTTTCTTTCTTCCCCTAAACCCCTCATTTCACCCCTATCTCTCCCCCACATCTCATTCTTCAGCTGTTTGATTTAATTCCAGTCATGCCTTCATTCTTGTACAAAGCATACCAAAACTGATCATTTATATGGTGGTACCGAACCTCTGTGCTGCAGCAGGACAGCAGTCAAGGGTAAAATCACAGAGCAACATTAATAGGATGAGGTTAATCTCCATAAACGTTGGTGGATTAATACTCAATACTCTTGGTTGGGGAACATGCCTTACATGAGATTTACAGCACTGCATAAACATAAAACGTCTTGACCTTGATCATTGTTCCTCGTGGTTCCTCTCTGTCTCACTGACCTTTAGCGGGGCCATTGGCTACGTCAGCATCACAAAATAATTAGAAACTCATAAATGCATACATACTCATGCATCATGCAAACATATATTACCCACTCTCACTGTGAACACAAGTAAACAGCCTGATTGGGGCATTAATCATGCATAAATGCCCACATGCATACACACAAATGCACCATCGCCACACACACCACACCCCTTAGTTGTTTAGCAAATTAATTAGGCCACTGTTCAATAGGCTCTTAGCTTTAATGAATAGAGCCATAGAAAAGGAGGAGGGTCAGCAGAAGAGACCGGAGACGAGCGGCCTGAGAAAAATGAGCAGACTCGTTATTGCTTACTCCACCACTAAGGTTAATGACCTTACTTGATCAGATCATAGACTCACAACATTCCTCAAATGTCACTGTTTTCCTTGTAAAAAAGGCAAATGTGAAAAAACCCTGATGGGGAAACTGGAGAAATTTTTGGTGCCATCCAGATGTGGGATAATTTCTATGACACGTGGAATTTTCTGGGAATATTTGATGGGATCACGTGGGACTGTTGAGAAAGATGGTGGCATAGCAGGACAGCTTAAATAACAGAAGTAAACCATCCGTGTTTGTACTTTTAACACTGTGATGAATAGTTCTGAAGATGTCTGCAGAACTCCTGAAATATTAGATTTGCCCTAAAATGAATCACTGAATAAAATGTGTGTCAAGAAAATGGTAACTACAAGAAACAGCCACACTTGTTCCAATAAGAACTTCAGGATATGATAAAATAATTGTATGCAGCTAAGATCGGCTACTTGGACAGCTACTCAGACGCATATTCTCAACCAACTTGGCTGGAGAGGGGCTGTGGCCCAAAGTCGTTAAAGCCTGGGGAACTCTATGGGCCGTAGAGGCGTTTTGGGTATAGGCACAGTTCTAGTTCTTTTTTAATAAAATAATAAAAATTTGGAAAAGAAAATCTCATGTTAGTTTGTTTTAAATATCATCATGTCATCAGCCTTAACCCTCATTATGTTTTAGCCTTGGTGTACTAGTCATACATTTGGGGATGCTATTACAATTAGGAGCCATAGCATGCACATCAGAAGTGAGAACAGTCTTTCTGATTAGGTCTTGTGATTAGAGGTGAAGATGAAGATGTTGGGCAGGATCCTGATGAGCATTGTGAGGGACCTTAGGTATGCTGAGCTGGTGAAAACTGGCGCGTCATCGTCGGTGGAGATGAATATGATGGAGGAGGGTGAATATGATATTATAATATGCGGTGAATATGACGGAGGGCTGCATCGACACACTGAAATGACAGAGAGAAGAACAGATTTTGTGTTAGCAAACACTGCATAGACATATAGTGTCTGTAAATTTTCATTTGACAGTTTTAACACTGAGAAGAAATGATGCACCACTGCAGTGCTTGAGTACAAAGTTTTTCTGTTGGATGCAGCACATCTGAAATGCGGATTTGCTTCTTTGGCTGAAGTTTGATGACTTACTGCATCGTTTTGCTTGAATATTTATTTTGTTTCCTCCGTTGGCCCGTTCCCTCACTGACCTGTTTGCAACCTCCCTCTCTCTGTCTCACATCTTTTATCTTGCATTTGAACATTGAGTAGTGCTCTGCTGAGTCATCGTGGACACCCTACACCACAGTGACGTCGGCGGCTTTAATATCACACACACACAGATTCCACAATAGATACTGCAGCATCCAGTCACCACTGTGCATTATCATTCATCAGGTCAGTGTCTGCGTCTTGCATGCAGTGAGAAATCATTCAATATTATGACTCTGTTAATATTCAGGGATATTACACCTTTTCCAGGAGTTGGTATCACCACCTAATCCACATGTAGTTCATCCCTGATGAGTACGAAGTCCTGATCAAATATCATCTCAGTTCATTTGGTTTTACTTTGTGTCTTGGCTTCCTCCCTTGCTGATAAATTTTGATTATTGGTCCATAACTCTAATTTCCTGGAAAGTAAAACCTATTTTAAAAGTATTATTAAAAGTATTTTGCTGAGTTCTTGGCCCTCGATGTCTGTATGTGTGTGGGAGTTCTTGTAGGTGGGGTTTGCTCTTGTGCAGATGCACGTTTTAGATTTGCCTAAAAATGCATCTCACAGGAGCTGTGTGTGATCCAGTGTCTACGTTACATGTGTGTGCACACTTTCATGTCCTGTATGTATATCTGTAGTGCATTGTTTTGTGTGATGTCTGGCTGATATGTGGTTCACATTAGTTTTTGTTTGATGTCTCCATCAGAGGCCTCTCTCCTCCTACTTCAACACTACTGTTTGATCTGCATCAATCTGGTCCTGATCACTCTGTCTTTGTTTACTTTCAAAGGCACTCTTCATTTCTCCTTGTTTTTCTAACCCCCGCTCACCCTCTCTGCCCCTCACCCTTCCACCATTTGTGTGTGTGTGTGTGTGCGTGCAGGTTTGAATGGCTTTTGTTTTGTGTAGATGTGTTGGAATAAAATGCAGAAAAGTCAAATATGTTTTACATCTGTATGACCATCTGTGCTCTGGATTTTATTCATAGTTTTCAGGAATTTCCTGTTGAAATTTCTATATTTAATTTGGGCAAAAACACAAGTTCTGCATTGGATGATTTTTTTACACACTAGAGATTATTTTTATAATTTGAAGGCAAACGCTTGAGCTTGAGGCCAAGTGTGGATACATGCTTTAATTCCTTATTTAATCTGTCTGTCTATTTCTATTTTTTCTATTCTAGTTTTGAATTCTCTGTTGATCTACAGGTAACAGAATTTACCACTTTTATTGATATGTCTGTCAGCTAAAAGTAAGATGTCCCTGAGAGCTTGAACTGAAAGGTGTTTGCATTTTTGTGTGAGCATACATACAACTGAAGTAACGTCCCTGAGTCTAGTTTCACATTATAGACAGCGACAAGGAAACAAACAGTTAACAAAGCCAGACGGCCAAAACACATGGTAGTAAATACAGATATAAACAAATCACAATTCACAATATGCAACAATTGGCTCAGGAAAAAGAATAAGGTTCACACAGTGTCTGAAAATATAAACACAAAGACACAAGACACATCCACAAGTGACAAGTGCATAGTGGTGCAGCAAAATTACTTTTTGCTCTCTTGTGAATGAACAATGACACATTGTTTGTGTCTAGATTGTTTCTGTGGCAGAATAATATAATTTTGAAAGCTCTATTGGTGTCACCCCATATCCCAGTGGTTATGTGACAGGTCCTCTGCTTTTTTCTGTTCCCTCAACACTGTCAGCACAGTTAGGTTTTTGCTTGCAGCTATTTGACCTATATGGCTGTGGTCTCAGTGCCGAATATAGACATGTCTTGCATTAACGCTACAAACAGGCCTCAAAACACCTGGAGCTCCCCCACAAGACCTAACATGGACTGATCTGAGACTTATTTAGTCCTGTTGCATGTGAGAGTTACATGTCTAAGACCCATTAATACTGGCTGCTGTCGACACAGTGAAATTCCCAACATAATGTAATCCAACACCCATAATCATTTATCTTTTAGTAATGACTTTCTGTCTCCGCCCAACTCAGCTGGTGTGCCGTGTCTCAAATACAGACAGAAAGACACGAGAAAGAAAGTGGATTAACAGAGAAACGGCTTTAAAATGGGACCAGAGAATGAAGATGACCTACAGAAAAAAGGCCAGTGGAACATACTGCATGACTGAACAACAATTAACAGTGTTTACAGTCTGCAGGCACTGACAAACAACAGACTCCTGTGCGAGGTTAAGATTAGCCAAGAAAAAGGGTAGGGTCGGAGAAAGATTGTGTCACGTAGCCTGAAAACAACCTTTAAAAATGTTATGGAAGATATATGAGACAAAAATATGTCGTCTGTGTATAATTACCTGATATGTTATTTGCTGTCATCTCTGTTAATTCTGAGCATATAGTCATTATGCTAACAGAAAACGTCATCCAATTACCTATTACTCAAACTGCTGGACATGAGTCCAACAGTTTGAGTAATATTCATTTAGTGTTAAAAGTCAAATTCTTTCCATCTGTGACAGTATCTATGTGGTACAAATTAAGCAATCAGTGCGTAATTAAGTAATTCTACTGAGTCAGACTTCTCAGACACCCTTAAATGTTTAAATCATCACTGTCAGTCATCTCACCATATTTCTGTAATGAAAACCACCCAGTGTCGAACTGAGGGCTGATTAAATTGGATATAATTAGGTCACGGGAGTTTGAGATAATGGAAGTCAGTGCTGCTCTGCTGTCATCCCCTGTGTTCACAGTCCTGTGGGACTGTAACAGGCCTGTTAAACTTTATTGGAGTGAACAGGCTTCCTAAGTCCACAGCACAGCGGGTCTAGGAGAAAGTCCCAAAAAACAGAGACCATAAACACAACAACAACAACAACAACAGCCTATTGTCTCTGCGAGCACGAATGGAAGTAACAGTCAGTGTGGTGATGCTTATATTTTATTTGATTTTAGAGTTTTTTGTTCAGAGGTTTAAAAATATTTATAGTTTTTAGCTGCAGATGTATCAGGTCTATTACAGTCTCACTCTGGCCGTTGCTAAGAAACATTTGAATAAATATCAGCCAATCTTACACAATACTGATTGTGACAGAAACGTGTGGGGCACACATTTGAGATCACAAGAAAGGCAGCTAGAAGAAATATTATACGACATAGTTTGTGTTTTATAGAACACAACAAAAACGTCAAATGAAGAAGCAGTTTCACCGTTTCCACTCCTAATAGGGGAACTAGATCTAGATGTAAATATATGAATGTAAATAAAAAAGGGAAAAAACAACACTAAGGGTGTTAGCAGCTTATTACAACACATAAATTCATTTTATTTCATTGTTGCTGTGGTCCCAACGGCCACAGTGAAGAATACAGGAGGAAGATACATGAAGTAGTATGAAAAGTTAGGGAGAAGTTAAGGAGAAGGTTGGGGTTGATGGATGGCTGTTGGTGGAGCATAAGAAAATGAGCCTCTGGGCACAGACAGACAAGAGGCCTCCTACAGTATACTGTGTCAGGCCCCCAGACCAAAGGAAATATAAATCGGGGACACGTGAAGATGCATTTGTCTCTTTATGGTTGTTTTCATCTTTTTTTTTTCATTTGAATCACCTAATAATCACATTCACTTCACAGCGGGTCCAGAAGTCTCCAGACCTCCTGGGTCCCTGGGTCTGTGCTTGGCACGTGGACGGGTCAACCAAACCCATACTTTACTCTTTCTGTCAGGCCACAACCTAAACAGCTCAAACCTTACATTAAGTGATGGGAAGGCTTAAACATAGCCATGAAAAGTGTGACTACTCGTATATTTTACTGCTATGTCGGACATTTAGGTAGAAACAACTACATACTTAGTTTGTCTATAGAGTTAGCACTGTGAGTGGAATGTATGCAATACATGAGCGACACAAGCTGGGGCTGAGCTCACCTCAGATGTGCTGTGTGTGGTTCTTCATTTTGACACCCATCATGAGAAATAAATGACCAATGATTTAACAGACTTTAGCAAAGGATAAAAATATTTTTCAGACAGACAGCTCCTGTTAAGGAAATCCAATTTACAACAACATAGAGGGTGAACTCTCAAACGGATTCATCAGAAAGACACCACGCGTTGGGATGTGGCTCCTAGGGTCTGTGTTGATGTGGGCTGTAACATCATAACAGTATGATCACCGTCCTGATTAGCTGCTGCATCCATCACTGTGTGTTTAGACAGGACGAACGGCTCTGCTGATGGACATGACGTCCCTCCCCTGTGCAGGTGCTGATGGAGTGGGAGAATGAACACAGACACACACTCGCACACACACACCCATACATACATACTGCCCATACTGTGATGTCTCTTTTTTCCCTTTGAGGAGGTTTGTGTGTGTGTAGGTGGTGCCATTTGCTTTGACTTATCTGTCACTGCGCAACATATTTTTTCTCTCATGGTTCTCACACCCATCCATGAGTTATTTATTATACAATTATTATATTTTTAAATAGTGTATGCTGTCCACAACGGATATTGGAAAACCAAATAATGACACAGTTTTATATTGTACATATCAACAGCGTCTATGCAAGGGAATAACCACCAGGCTGCAGCTGTTTTAGGATTTTACATTTAGATGTTGCAGATTACTCTGGGAGACCTTTACATTATCTTTTTGCTTGGGTGCCTCTGATTATAATAGTAAGCTGTGTGAAATCAGCAGCAGGTGGAGACTTGTGTTTCTGTAGCCTTTTGTAGCTGATGAGTCTCCAGAGCTTCAGACTGCTGGCTCCACTCACTCTCCCTGATGTGGGAATAATAACTTCATGTGACTTGGGAATATCGTGTCATTATACTGTGTCTTTATTAATTAGTCACGGACTACATATATTTTGGATTACATGCGTGTTTTTAAGTTCTGTTTAATAATAATGAATAACAGGGTTTCAGTGTCTTCTTCAAAGACAAAACATGTAGCCAGGAAGAGTCAGGAATGGAACCACTGACCCATGGATTTATGGACAACAGCTCTAGTAGATGCTCTACTGTCGCCCCTCATGTGGATATGTTTGGTTTCACGAGTCATGCTGCGAGTTATGGACCTCATTTGCTCTTGTTAAGTGCAAACTATACTTGCTTTCTGCATAACCTGCATGCAAAGTTTATTTTGGTCCCTCTCCTCCATCGTTCTCTCCCAGTCTGTCTTCCTCTCTTTCTGTCCTTCCTATCTTTCAGTCTCTGCATTTTTCTCTCTCTCTTAATTGTTTCCAGAGTGTTTGTTTGGAAATTTGTTGAGTTCTCCATCACACGCAACCAGAATTGCAGCCAAGGCACTTACAAACACACAAAACACCACGTTGGGATGTTTTCACTGTGTCACTGCATGGTGTGCGTGTAAAACGTATGCTTGCCGCTGCACACAGCAGTCTGTTTGTATTAGACATGTGCATGAGAATCCTAATACAGAATGTATATAATTAGCCAGAATCTTTTTTTTTCTGCAGAGGCACACACATATTGCAGACCCTGATGTTAGTGTTTGTGTTGTCATGGCGATGCCACTGGCTTTCCATGTCGCAGCAACAGCAGCGAGAAAGGTGAGAGCACCACCCTTCGCTATGCTTTTCTCACACTGTTCCTCTTTGCACATTTGTTACTGTTTCTTTATTAGAGACACAGACTTTTGACGTGTGTTATAGAGACTTTCTTCTGCTCATCATGATCATGACCATAAGAAACAATATTAGGATTTCTTTTGATTTACCTTCCATACCAACTAGGCCCTTATCTTTCTCCTTTTGTTGTGTTTCTCTGATGGAAACACAACAAAAGGAGGTGTTCATTAGGTCTGTTCTAAGTGGGAACTCAACGTCCCATAACCCACTTCATGCTTAGCTGAACCTGTTATCATGCATCCATGGGATGAAGGCTCTGGAGAGTAAGAGGTCTGAAAGATGAGAAAAGAGACACGAAGGAGATACCGTGTGAGGTGTATGGATGTGGTTCTCAGGGAAGGGAGGGAACGAGAAAGTGGAAGAAGAAGAAGAAGAAGGGCAGGGAGGGATGAGTGTGAGGAAAAGGAGAAACTGTAAGGTGCTTTCCCAGTTCTAGTTTTGAGTTCTTAGTTTGAAAAACATGTGGTCTAAATTTGTTCTGAGGAGAAAGGAGGACAAGATCACACAGTAGTGCTTTACACAAAGACAAGTTACACACACAGAGTCCACTTATATCAGTCTGTGAAGTCATGTTCTGCTTAAAGTGAGAACAGACATGCAGCAGAAAATCCAAACCAGTGACGTGAATGAAATGGGCAGTTTTTCTGTGTGTGTGTGTTTGTGGACACAGCTGACTATGTGCATTTTTGCATGTGAACATGTGTCAGAAATTATAAATATTTTTACATGAAAAATAGCCTCATAAACACATGCAAAACATGTCTTGACATCTTTTTATTTTGCTCTGTTAGAAGTTTTTTTTAAAACGATGGACTGCGTGTGCAGGACTGTAAAAAGAGTTTCTGGAAGCTGAACCAATCAGCTGTTTCCTTTAATGAGGTTGTCAGGTGGAGCCTCCTGTTGGATGGGGACATGGCTGTTTGGGAAAACTAATTGGTTATCGGTGCTTCGCCCAGATCTTTCATCACCATCCATTCTTCATCTGTTTTCAATAGAGAAATCAACCACTGCCTCAGCGTGTCACATCCTTTTTACTGCCTCTCGCTTTCTTGTTCTCTGTCCTTGTTTTGCGGTGTTACGTTTTAAAAGTCTAAAACTCTTCCTGTTTAGTTTGGGTTTTTTTGCACAAAGAAAAGTTCAAATTGAAGATTTGTGGTCATAATGAAAAAAGTGCATTCACTAAGTTTTCATAAGAAACACAAAAACCTAAAATCAGCCACTGACAGGAATTGTGTACATTGTGTGCATGTACATCCCTATACAACTACACAAGAGGAACAAAACGCCAAGCTGAATCCTTCACTTTCACTAGGTAGGGAAAGACCGATGTAACAAACAAACTATGTAGAATACATACTTTAAATCAGGCAGTTTCACTTTGCAAATCTCAAACCAGTGCTCTCTGATTTCCACCAGTATATGGACTGGGGTACCAGAATATTTTGGCCATTGTTTATACTAACATTTCCAATGCGTGCAGGGCGCGCTCTGCCCCCAACATCCACTACAGCTCAAACCACATCTCTGTCATGTTACTTCCAGCAAACAAACCATTTGCCAGATGCTTAAAAAACAGTTCTGGCCTGCAGAATCAAACTCTGCTCTTCAGGCCTGCTTTGCAAACACTGGAAGGCATTTCTTCAGGGAAGCTGGAACTCATGGCAACTCCACCAACTTGGAAGAACACATAGCATCGGTGATAGTGCATTGATTATGTGAATGTTTCCAAGACCTTTGTAACCTTATGGATGGCTGTGGAGGTCCCACTCAGCGTATGTGGCGGAGCAGCAGGCCATCACTACAACATCAGCTGCGTTTCCATATGCAGTGAACAGCTTCAATGCTCAGTTTGACAGACAGACATGTGGTGACCAGGAAGACCACACCTCCTCCCGGTGACCAGGTACTCTCCAAGGCTGACATATTTTTGCTGCCTACTGCACTGAATCCACTGCAGTTTGCATAGTGCTCCACAGATAATGCCAAAGCCTTCACCCTCCAACTGCCCCTCACTGAGATAACAAGGACACATATGTACAAATGCTGTTCATGGACTTCAGCTGAGAGACCTTGGTCAGTTCAAATTGAGAACAGCGCGTCACAACACCGTCACACCGAGCATTGGAGTCCCCAGTGCTGTGTGCCCAGTTGATTGTTGTTCGCTCTGCTGAGTCTTCACTGTGCAGCCAGCACAGCTCAAATCACATCACCAAGTTTGCCGATTGTCATCAACAAGAACAATGAGTCAGTGTAATGAGATGAACGATGCGTCTGCATACCAAGAGGACGTGCAACAACTAGCCTAAATGTTGACCAAACTTTAAAAAACCACTGCAATAATAGGTCTCCTATAGAGACTGTAAAGAACACAATATTTCTCTGCATCCATCTGGCAGAAAATCTCTCCTTGGTCCCTTAACCAACTCCATAGCCAATGATGGTGGTCCCAGCTCGCAAAGCCAGACACTTTCCACAAGCCGTCAGACCTTTGAACAAACAGACTGAAAAAGCTTGACAATCACATACTAAGCGAGACAAAATACATGACAACACAGGTTAGTTGTGCTGGGTGTAGTTTTTTTTACATGCACAGCTGTGTATTGTCCAAACAACAACAAAACCGTTTCAATCTTGAAGCTTGGCTCGGTTACACTTTGTGATGAGACACCAGTATTGTTTCAACTCATCTGTTTTTCTAAGAATGTAACACTGTACTAATTAAATGAATCATCAGTGGATTTTTACACTTCAATTGTTCAACCGTCTCAAATCAGGAGTCATCACAAGACTAAAGGAAAAGCTTGAAGAACCGCTTGTAATTCTGTGGCTGCTACATGAAAATTGCATCAAGCTTAAGATTGTGGATGACTCACTCACTCACTCTAGGAGAATAACTTTATATTCCCTGAGGAGCAATAAGCAAAGGAGAGGAGATGAAAACTTTTTAAAGAAAGTGTCTTAAAATTGCAGATGACCGGCGATTATAACATTTTCTCTTGGGTCCTTCAAGGACACAGTGTTTTTTATTTTAACTTGTTATCAAACTTATTTTTATCATATCATGTGATTCATCATATAGTCTCGCTCTGGAAAGCAATTTCCTCCAGAGGCCAGGGACATTAGTAGGGGAAATTTTGTAAAAATTTGATCTGCATACCTTAAATTGCTTGTAATCTATCATGTTAAACAGAACCTCACTGAAGTTTTGAAGAGGCATAAAGTATCTCAAGCGGAAAAGACTGGGCGAATCTTTGTGTGTGTGTTTGCATACATCTATGCATGAATCCCATTAAGAGCATGTTATGGCAGATCCTTCGAGCTGTGAATATTCATGGGCAGCTATAAGTGGTTATGAATGTGTGGAAAGTGATTTTCGATGGCCACATTATGAATCACGCGCAGCAAAGGAGCTCATTCAGAAGCATCTGTTGCCTGATGCTGTTTCTGCCAAATGTGTGTGGGGGAGAATTTGTGTTCTTCTATATATTGTGTTCATTGTGCCAAAGCATGGGGACTGTTCTGTGTGAGTAGATGTGTGCCAAAAGGGGCCCAAACCCCTCTAGGAGTCCCTTATCAGTAGTGTGTGTGTGCACATACAAGACTTTCTGCACTGCAGAGGTTCGAAGCAAATGCCACTTTTTGATTTAGTGAAACTGGCGGTTTTATATTCCCATGAAGTTTGTGAGTGTGTGTGTGTGTTTCCATGCATCAAAAGAGGATATGAAAGGTGAATGTCAGTCTTTGATGTAAAGCTCCCCACTGCTAAACTTCAGCTTCAATCAACATCTTAACTGCAAAACTCACACACACACGCGCACACACACACACACACACACACACACACACACACACACTCCGCAGCCACAGTTTCACATTAAAGAAACCGTGGCTGTGGAAACAATGAGGGTTTAAAAAAAGAGACAGAAAAGAGTCAGAGAGAAAATGAAAGACTAATTTGGGTCTACGGTGGCTCAGCAATGATCATCCTGCTCACCTGTTTGTCTCACTACAGGTGCTCTGCCGCTGTGCGTGTGTCTGAATGTGTTTGCATGAAATGTTTGTTTACATCTCGGTGTGTAGTTTCAGGGGCGTTGCTCGAGTGTGGGTGTGCATGTGATCATTTACATGATCACACAGCAAATTTGGCAGCAGACCACCGGTCTACCATCTGCTTCTAACGGCACATGCAGAGTGAACGTGTGCACGCACACACGCACCTGTCAATCTATTATGTCTTGTGTGTATGGTGCTTTGATACATCACGCTGACTTGCTGGATTAATTGTGTGATTTAAGTTGGTTCCTGGTTTGGTGTGTGCTAGCCTTTTCTAGACAGTGGGAGCAGTCATTAAATCTGACATCACCTCACCTCCTTCACCGAGACCGACACACACGCACGCACGCACACACACACACACACTACAGGTACATAGCATAACAGAGGAGCCTTGTACAATTCCTACATCTTGAAATGTTGTTTATAATTTGATTATTGCTTCATGATGGATGAAGACTATATATATATATGTGTGTGTGTGTGTGTGTGTGTGTGTGAGTGTGTGTGGCTCCTCTTAGCAAAGGTGTCATAATAGCCCCCTGCTGTTCAGACCTCAATTAACCCCCTGCAACTACCCAGCAGAGAGACAGAGCAGGGAGGAGGCCAGAGGGAGGGAGGATAAAAGAAGTGATTGGATGACGGTGGCAGTAAGAGATTGAGAAAAGTGGATTTTGTGATTGGTAAATTTCTCTCTCCCTGATGAGTTGTAGTCTTGCTGTGTGCTCTTTCATCTATGCATCTACCCCCTCGCCCCCCTGTCAGTCTCAGAGGCGCCTCGGGGCAGATGGAGAAACTGAATTCAGGAGTGGGACTTGGACAATGGCGGATTCAGCCAGCTTTACAAACCCTGAACGTCGAGTGGACGGCCTAAGAAAGCTGCTAGCCCCGAGGCTTGCTAAGAAACTAACTATTCACACACACACATACATACACATACGGAGAGGGACGAACCTCTTTCTGTTATTATTGGTAATAATAATAGTAGATTTAACATCAAGGGCATTTCAAATAAAATAGCTGGAGACAATCAGAGAATTTGGCCGACAGCCTTTGTGTGAATGTGACCCTGTGGATGGCAGTGACATAGATGGAGTTAGTGAGGAAAGTGACTGAGAGCGACCATAAACAAGAATCAACACGTTCTGTGCCAGTTAAAGCTGCTAGAGTGTCCATTTGTGGATGTGAAAGCCTCATCCTATTTCAACTTTGCTCTGAGTCTTTGTTCGATCTGTCCTTTCTAATAAAGTTGATAGAGGGAGAGTAATGAACTTTATAACATTAGCGTCCCGGGAATCATTCTCCTGCCCTCAGCAGTCATGCAATAAAACATATTTGAGCTGAGGACGGTAAATACAAGACGACACACACACACACAGATTCAATCACACCCTGCTGTACATGTCAGCGTATAAAGTGACTCAAACTTAAAATTGGCACATAGACATGTCACCTACAAACACACGTAGGACTTGCCATAAATTCGTGCACAAACACACACAAACATGATCTAACCCACACGCACTGACACCAAGGGGAGACGAGGGTCAGACAGGACTGATTGTCTCTTCCAGTCGCTTCAGAGAGCATATTGATTTTTCCCACACTCCTCTTTCTACACTCCGCCCTCTCACTCTCTCCCCTTCTCTATTTCTCCCTCTTTCTCTCCAAAGGACTCTTCATATTTTTCTTTCCCTCCTTTCTCTCCCCATGTTCAGCTCCTTTTCTTAAAGCTCACTTTGCTCTCTCCCTCCATCCATCCCACTCTTCCTGTCTGTTTTCTTTCTCCTCGGTATTGAATGGAACTGACCGTCACTCTTGGGATAAGTCAGAAACTAACTTTGATTTCTTTACAACAGTAAAACACATCTCCAAAGGTGCACTGTATACAGCACACAGTCTTCTGCTGCTTTACTCCTCTACTCTTACAGGATGCAGACCTCCACGAATCATTCCTCACATCTGACACAGAACAGCTCCTATAAAAATACATCTGCAACAAGACTCCTGCCCTTGTGAGAAAATCACATATGTGTCACTATTTAAGAGCCATTTCTTCCGCACAGCTTACAACTTCCTACAAACGACTCACTGGCTTCTCCTGCTGTAGCACTGCTCAGTATGTTCTTGACATGGCTCTTTTGTAGTATTTATATCACTCTTTCTGTTTCTGTTCTTTGTCAGTAAGAGGAAAAACTTTAACATGACAAATTCTGGTATTAGTGTGACACACAGTTTTTAAATCTCCAGCATGGACGCTGTTGTTTGAGTATTTTGTGTGTGTGTCAGAAGGCCGTGTTTTATAGGGCTAGTTATTAACTCCATGTGGCTTTTCTCTAATTCAGCACGCTAGAAAAAAGTGAAGAAAAGAAGAGAATTGTTGAGAATGCGTTCAGATCGTTCTTTAGATTTCTCAGATTTCAACAAATCCAAAAAAAACAACAGCAGCTAAGTAAATGAAGACAAGTAATCTCGACCGCTCTCTACAGTCTGCTTCCACTTGCTTATCATCTCTCCCAGTTTGGTGAGACACGGGATATATGGGATATATTTCCTTTCCCTCGGAATCTTAATTTGAGTTCGGTAGTGGGTTCAGACAGATGTTTAATCTGTTGTCACAACAATCTTCCTCAACAAGTCAGTGTACAATTAGTTTCACACACATGTTTATCTTTACCTACGGGCTATTTTAGGATAATGGCGGTTGAGCTGTTTTGGTTCAAGTCCATGGAAAAGCCACAGTCATAGTAGCTGCGCCTAAACACACAAACACACTGAGGGATAATTGTGTAAAAGGATTAGAATGGCTGAGACTCTTTTGTTGCACCACAAGGAGAAATATGCAAGACTATCATGTCTGGTTGGATACCTTCTTCTGTCTTCTGTCGTTGCTAAACAGATTAACTAATATTGTTTGAACATAGAAACACACAGGTACAGTGAAACCTTATCGTTTAGTTAGTACGTTTTTTTAACAAAAGTTGCAGAAACATTTCTGTAAAGGAGAATGATCGTCACTACGCGCGTTATTAACATCTTTATGTTAATAAAAGTTAGAAGCGGAATGAGGCGTTTGATAAAGGATGTTGCCTGTTCATTGTTAGCAGAGGTTGTGCAGACCATCCGCAGTTTTCCGTGTGTTAAAGTGTCCCTTGACAACGTTGCCTTAGGGTGTCAATACGCTTCAACAAAAGTGCCTGTCAGATGGTTCACCCGTGTCTGTTACTCTAAACCTTTCTGGGGAATGTGTCTAGCATCAATCTTTGTTCAGGTGTGTGGAGGTGAGGAAGAAAGTCGACTGTACAGAAAAAGTTCTCTGAGAACAACAGTTCTGCCTGCTAAACGTGTTCGAACAAAACTTTGTTTTAAATATACTTAATCTTTAGATAAAAGCGCCTGTTAAATTACTATAATGTTATAATTATGCTCAGAATCCTTTAAGCTTAACTTTAATCTCTTTTTCCAGAATCATTTGGTAATTAACATAATTATGCTGTTTTATTTGAGTCCTACTGTACTTTTGGATCATCTTTCCAATAATGATGAATTGTTTTCTCTTGCAAACATCCCTGTCATGTAAAACCAGACACACCTTTCTCCAGCGGCAGAGGAATGGAGAGTTTCCAACATACCAGTCACTTTGTGAGATCCTATTCAACTTCTTAGCATCTCCCGGGGCTTTGACAGTTGGGTGTGTGAGATGGCAACTGCCTCTCAGTCCCATCACAACAAAGGTAACCAGCCACCTACATACCTCAGCGCCTCAATTCATTTTCCATACGCTCCATGGACAAATCAGATCAACACGAAACTGGCAGATTGGAGTGAAAGGAATCTCAGACAGGAGGAGGAGTTTTTGTTTTTGTAATGTTGCTGTTTGTGTGTTTTGGTGTGGCACTGTGTGTTCATCCCTATGTCTGTGTCTCGCTGCAGCTGTGTAACCACCCCCTATGTTGACAGTGCCAGTCCAAACACAAACATCATTGGTTTTTAATGATGCGATTATCAGGCAGCGCACACACACATACAAACATGAATCTGATGAAGACAAACTCACAGCAGTTATGATTAATGTGGTTAATTAATACATAATAATAAACTGTTTGAGATTCTGTCTGTCTGCTGCACTATGTGAGCTTGTGTCTGTGCATAAATGAATATCTCCAAGCTGGTGTGCTTGTGTGTACAGTAGGACAAGCGCTGAGCAGCATGTGTCTCAGCAGCAGCTGTCCGAACGCCAGGTGGCTGGACTGACCTCTGCACAGTCACACACAGAGATACTGACCCCCACACCTTCAGCTTTACTGCATGGCCATAAACCAAGATAACACAAACAGTTTCTAAATCAACAGTTTAGAGCAGTACCAACATCACGGTCGACAGTTAGAGTCACTTCTCATTAGCAGCTCCTTCATCACTTGGGATATTATGCTCTTAGCTGAGTTGGAAGACTTCTTAGTACTAAACTCTTCAGTGTTTGATCCACTGCGAAAGCAAGATATTTAAATGACCAGAACTGGGTTTACCACTGCTCACCTGCTCCAGGATCCACATCGATGTCATTGTTTGTGACGTATACAATGGGTGATTTTTTTTATTTTATATGCTGCTAAAAATACCTCACTGTGATTCAGAATCAATCTGTTCACTGTTTGTGGGAATGCAAATCGAGTTTGTCAAGTTTGACCTGTCTCCAATGACAATGAACCAACCAACTAACTTCCTGAGATCAGTAAAATAATGACTCTTTGTTCATGGAGAGCGAATGCATTTTTACCCTAACAACAACCAGATTTAATAACTTTAGAAATGTTACGTCAAAAGTTCACTTGTTTTGTTCAATATGTGTAAATATCCATCTTTTCTGTACATGTTCACCACCAATTTCTCAGGACAAGTTCAAAAATTCTATTAGAATAAAATGTAAACCTTGTGACACATTCTTTCCACTCTGTAGGCAGAATTAAAACTTAACTGGAGAACATATATCACCTATATTTAAAAAGTACATTTGTTTTTTGTTTATTGAAATCTACATAACTATGTTCTTTTTTCAAAATAGTCATTTTAAACGTAAAAAAAAAATTAGTTTACAAAACAAGACATTAATACACTGATCTACTGTAACATACAACATACAAAACTGGTTTGAGCCTGTTTGTGTCACTGTGTAGTTTCTTTAATCAAGGCTTTCCCCATGTCACTCTCACACTCTCAAGTAACTTGAGAAAGCCCTGTGGAATGGAAGGGTGAAACGTCGTCAAAGAGCTACATAAGTCCAGTTGCCATTAGAAAAAACTTTAGATAACCATGACCTGGATGACTGAGAACCTTCACAGATATTCAGATAACCTGGAGTATTTAAGGAATTATTCTCTACTTACAGATGTGCTCAAATGTATTCAAACCCTGTTGCTAATTAGGCATATTGGTAAAAATTAACCCTAACCCATATAAAACAATTTAAATAGCACAACACAACAAATGCTAAGTTAACCTAACATAGTGTAAGTTCCTCCAAATCCAACATAAAACGCAACAACTACTGCTACTACTAAAAATTATTGAACACTCTGAACATACCCCAATAAGACACAGCTTATTCAGACCATGCGTACTGTGTATAATCTGCAGTTGTAGTTTAAAAATGTTCTCTCTCTTATTTGAGGTGACTGAGCGGTCATGAGATGTATTTCTTGTTCCTTTGAGGGACGAAAAACTTTACTATAGACCTACACTATAACTGATGCATGTGCACTGGAACCTACGGAGTCCCCTGGAGGTAAAAAGAAAATTGCGTTGTGTTTACAGAGGATTATGTTCAGACAACTTCAACAGGTTGCAAAAATAAAGTGCATTTATTGTTAACTGTGCTACCACAACACATATTTTCAAAAATAAAAAAAGGTAAAACTACTTAACTGAGGAAAAACTTATAACAGAATCTACAAAAGAGGAAGTAATTCAGAGTTTCATCCTACTCCTGAACACATGGTAAGTATTATCAACTTAACTACATAAAAACTCGAAACTACAAACATTTAACTTGAACAAAGTATAGTTAATTCAATAAACAATACATTTAAGGAATACTTGTCTGTGTCTTACTTTATACCAGAAATGTGATGTAATAATATTGCAAGCTAATATTCGGGATAGTCTATGTTTGCACAGTTACAATTCTGACTCGAAATAAAGTTAAACATTTACCAAGAAAATTGAATAACTTTAAATTACCAAAATGACTGGAGACCAATGGATTAAATGAATTACCCTCCCCATATTTTAGGGTAATAAACCAAGTGGCCAATGGGGTGCGTTATGTTGTTACATTATGTTTAATGCTGCTGAATAACCGCGTACTTAGCGTAACATTAATGTCTAAATTTAAGTGAATGTGATTGTCCAGTTAGCGTCTTAGTTTTACTAAGCGGTGACCACTGTAAAAAAAAAAAAAACACCTGCTTTAGGAGTTGACGATACTACTATACTATAGATAAATACAAGTGTGCATGTGTAATCCTGTAATAATTTGATGCTGTTTTAAGGTTGTGAAGTTAGCATGATAGCAACATTAGCTTTCCTGTATTTGTTGTTGTGAACCAATATTAATTTTATTTCAGTTTCAGTGATTGTGTGCTTTTGCTAAACCTGTAAAAAGTTATATGCAAACATATTTACACTTTTAACATTGTTCCCAACAATTAGTTTTGTGTTTATTAAAAGTATTTGTGATTGGGGGGGGTTAAATAAATTATATTGGAATATATATTGTTAATGAATTGCAGGTGATAGACTGCTGTGTTCTGCTGTTTTAGGTTTTCTTTGAAGCATTTATTTTCAGTTACATGTTTAGCATTGAGTTGGTCTGATCAGCCATACACAGTAAATGTCTTCTTTTGTTTTAGTGAGGCGGGCCAGGTTGCCTTCAGTTACGTTTACTACCATGAAGCTGCCTGAGTTTTATTCTGCTTTGTTAAACTAGAACTTTTTTTTAGGTTTTTGACTTTCTTTTTTGAAAATCCACCTGTTTTCTCTTTCCCTCGCAGTGATATAAATTATATGATGTTTCGTAAGTTCTTACAACTTATTCATACATATTACATTCTGATCTTTTAAATAAAGACAGATGATGCAGAGCTGTAGTGACGCTGCTGTGTGGGTCAGCAAAAAGGAGAACTTAATATCTTAATTCAGATGAGATGAGGTGTGAACAGTTTTGAACAGGGTCATTATTAAGCTGTCACTTGTTGCTTGCAAATATTCTTTGTTTGCAAAAATGTTTCAAGTAAATTCTGCTTTTGATTGAAGCAGCTCATGGGAATGTTTGTTTTTCTGTCTGTAGCGGTTCACTTTCTAAAGATTTATTACTCAAAACGAGTAAAGAAATCAAGCTTCATCTGATTTCAATCATCTGACATCTGTTGAATTTCATATTTGTCCTCACATCAGAAGTGTGGCATTATATATTTGTCCTAATGATAAATGATGTTTTGGGGAACACCAGTGAGTAATACACGATGTATTTGGGACCATAATAAGCTGAAAGATCATCATTTGGAGAACCTCGGAAACGACCTGCCTTGATAATGTGGTGAGTGGTTGCTACATTTGTCTGATGAATGTCCACGGCCTCTGAAGTTTTAAAAAATCTGGAAGGATTTAACCAAGCACATTAGCCTGGCACAGGTTGATAAACATGGCCTGACACAGATCACACGTATTAAAGTGCACTCATATATTCAAACTTTTCCATATGTTGGCTATAGCGTGGGGCCTGAAACTACTTTTAATCCTGATTTGGTTCAAATGTTTACGTGGTCAAGGCATGTTACAGTAAGGTCATACTAATGAGTGTAGCTTTACATTAGTCAACTCAGAATTTGCATTAAACCCCTAAAAGATGCTTGGAATGTGGCAGCATTTAACAAATTAAAACTCACTGGAGCACTTTGCTGTTTGTTGTACACTGAAATACTAAGAGGTTGTGTACACACTAGGAAAAAATATACATTTGTACACAATGTGTCTAAAGATCTTTGACTTACAGAAGAATAAACTTTCAACAAGCATCGGCTGAGCCTGCAACACTGTCTGTAGCTGAGATTTGAGCAATCTTATGTCTCTGTCTGAGCTTTAGTTGCAATCTGAGGCAGTCATTCAGGTGTGTGTGTGTGTGTGTGTGTGTGTGTGTAAAGGCAGGTCAGGCTGGGTCTAAACAGTACGTGTGCCCTAAAGCTGTATGTGCTAAGGGTCACCCTCCATCTCCTCCCCTCTGATTTGTTTCTTCTTTTTTTTTCTCTTCTTTCACTTCGGCTCCGATGCACCACCATCAAATACCAGCCTCTGCCCTTCGCCTTTGTCTTCTCCTCATCTGTCTCCTCCACACGTCCATTGTTGTGCCTTCCTTGAGTTAAGACATATTATAATTCTACTTCTATCCCTCTGCACAAAAATGTCTGTGGGGTGGAATTTGGGATGCGGGGTTTAGGGAAGACACACACACGAGTGCACATAAGCATTACAATCACACACAGCTGTTTGTATTCTGTAGGAGCCAGAGTGAAATCAAGAGAGCGAGAGAGAACAGAGTGACAGAGGCAGAAACACTGACTCACCAAGTATTTGTCATCTGTATGGGGAATGCCCATCATTAATCTCTAATGAAGACTCACTAATATTCCTGTAAAGTGTATGCAATTCTACAATCTGATTCCAGTAATGGCGGGAATTTAGTAGTCATGTTGCACGTTGAAAAATGTATGTGTAAAAATCAAGCAACACAGAGAGAGACCACATGCTGCGACACATACATAATAAGAAATAAAAACTGGGTTGTAGAACAAACCTTGTGGAGACCCCCCTAATTTTGGGCTGTGCCACAGTCTGAAAGCTACAGCGACGAGGGAAAAGGCAGCCAGAAAGTTCAGAAACCTCAGATACCTGAAGGAGAGGTAAGATTTTCGAGCAGTCCACTGATTGCAGACTCATGCTAATGTAAAAACAAGTGTTTAATGACAAAGATAGTCTTGACTGACAGTTTGTAAAACAGTGGCTGGCTGAACACACGTCATATATAACAGCAACGTTACTGTATTGTTTGCATGTTACAGAAACTGATTAGTGCTTTTATTGTCATGTCGCTGGTGCACAACCTGTGTGGCTGGTCAACACTAGGTTGTCACTTTGATTTTGTCACGTTTATCATGTATTGATCTTCATCTAGACAAGAGGCAGGAAGAGGTTTTCGCACTTTGTTTTGGTTTCTGTAAAGTCTTCACGGATTAATAATCAGAGAGTTGTCATGTATTATTTATACTAAAACAATCCACTGCAGTGCCTGAAAGTTGTAGAGTGGTCATCTTGTGATTCAGCAGTGTGTGTTTGGCACGGCACAGGTGTCCTGTTTGAGTGTCCTTAAACTAGACACTCAAGCCTTCCCTGTAACAGAGCAACACTGTTTTTAAACGCAGCACTTCACTCTTCATTCAGCTGTGGCAACTCACGAATCAGATGGGTTTTCACCATTTTTTACGCAACAGATTTTTTGCCAAGAAGCTCTGTCGCCTTCCTGAGGCCAGATAAGCAAGGATCAGGTGACCGGGACACTGCAGTGGGAATGAGAGTCCCCCTCCGAGGTCAAACTGTTGCTGTTTGACTTTGACGGCCACTCGGAAACCTGCTGCTACCTGTTCAAACTCAGTGCGTGTTTGTGTTTACGTGTGCGTCAAAGGCAGAGAAAGGGGGAGGGGGCGTGAGAGACAGAGGGAGAGAGAGGGAGAGAGAGGGAGAGAGAGAGAGTTGTCTGGACACACGCAGTAGCAGACGTGCCCGCTCCCGTCGCTCTCTCTCTCTCTCTCTCTCTCTCTCTCTCTCTCTATCCCACACTCGGGAGCAGCGCTTTGACGCACCACACAGAGTTGGATTATAGTATTGCGCGCTGATCTTTCACGGGGCTCCCTGGCATTGCCTACACCCTTGCCACTCACCGGCTATTGATATATGATCTGAATCAATATTTCTCCACCGCCGTGACCTCTGCCGAGCTTTTGGGAAATCGAGTGCTGTCGCTGCTTCCTCGTCGGACGCGTGTTGTGAATTAATAACCAAGATATCCTCACCTGGAGTGTGTCTGTGTGTAGGGAAGTGTGTGTTACAGAGTGGGTTCTCTGTGTCAAGTCAAGGAACGAGGTGTTTCACTGGCTTGGTTCTACACACACACACACACACACATTTGCATATTCAGACACTACACACCAGGGGAAATTGGGCACCGCATGCCGGGGACATGTGGAAGTTTGCGCCGCTGTAGCGCAGCCAGAGAGCCGGTCCACCGCCTCGACGACCTCCCCTCTGCCAGCCCAGGGGAACCAAACTCCCAGTTCACAGCCTTTACACATCGATACACCTCTAAGAAGACCCAAATGTAAATTCTGAACGAGAGATTTCAGAGCACATATCGACCAAAGGAGGACAGCGAAAGAACGGTGCCCGTTGCCTGAGTTTGGTGAGCTTCTTCAGGGATTTCAGGGCTTTTATTTTTGAACGCCCTTGTGTTTTCCCAGTAGCTATTTTGTGGGTCTCACATTGGCCCCCACTTGCCGCAGTGATGGTGGGAGCTCTGAGCCCCGTTGGCCCTGGCCGCTCCACAGTGACTGCGCTGGGGCTGCTGGTGGCTGTCCTGGTCCTGGCCAGCGGAGCGGATGGCCAACCCTGTCCGGCCCCGTGCTCATGCACCGGGACTACAGTGGACTGTCACGGCCAAGGGCTCCGCAGCGTGCCCAGGAACATACCCCGAAACACAGAGAGACTGTAAGTAGGCTGCAGCGCATTTTGTTTTTCTTTATTTGTTTGCACAGAACAGCTTGGACACGTTTTCGGGCAAACGCCTAAAATATTCTCAGTGTCTTGGTGATTTCCACAGAGGTTTAAAGAGTTTACGGCAGTTTTATCTCACTTTCTCGTTTGACAACCTCACAGATAAAACCACAAACGTTTTTACCCAAATTGCAGTAAAATGTTGTTATTTCTTGTCTTCGCATGTTATAAGGAGAAATAGTCCATGAGATCGCATGTAACTGTAACTGCTGGTGATCTAAACGAACTCCAGCTTTCTTCCTGAATAACCAACACTTCTAACCAGTGTTCAGCGTGAGGACGCGTTCATGCTGAGGTTGGGGGCTCAGGCTGTGGTTGCGGTGGTGGTTTCGCACTGTTGCATTTGCACAGCCTCCAAAGACCACATCGGTTTGTCTGGAGACCGGCAAGTTAATCAAAAACGGATTTGGACAAGTGGGATTGGAGTTAAACAGGCCGTGTTTTATGAGACAAAGACCCCTTGATGAAACCAGAAATCGCCAGCATAGTGGGACTGGCCACAGTGCGCTGTCACAAAGCGCTCACCTGCTCCGTCCTTGTTTTATTAGCTCATCCCATCTCACACAGTGACGGCCCCTTTCTTTCTTTCTCTGTCCAGGGATCTAAACGCGAACAACCTCACCAAGATCACGAAGGCGGATTTTGCAGGACTGAGGCACCTGCGAGTGTTGTAAGTGTTTCATTTTGTTTGGTTCCCTCCCGCCTTTCCTATGTTTCTCAGACTCAACTCTGACAAGGTGCGAGTTGCATTTCCAACAACTTTCCCCAAACACCCCACAGCACGGAGATTGCACCGCCGCGTCCTGCTGCGGAGCTGCCGCATGCGGCACCGCGCCGTCCGGTCATGGGAAGCGCTGGTTACGCGTGGGTGTCCAAACAGAGGAGCACCTGTTAATGCTGTCGTGTTAATCTGCCAGTGGAAGTGTCAGGAGGGGCTTATTTTAACTACCGGGCCCCGGGGCCCATGTGCTGGAGTGATTAACGCGCTGGCGAGGAAGCGATGGAGGGCAGAGAGGGAAAGAGATAGCGGTCATTAGGTGGAACTGCGCAGCGAGGAATGCAGCTGGAAGGGAGGGAAGAGTGGAAGGAAAGGAAAGAGTCAAGTAAGAACAGGTTTCTTACCTGTGATGAATCCAGCGCCCCTGCACCAAGACTGGGGGATAGATAACCTGCTTGTGTGTGTGTGTGTGTGTGTGTGATTCAGCGTCTAGAAGTGAATGGCAGGGAATACACATTGTTGGAATTCCTCCACAGATTATGTCCTTAATTGGGTGCGTGTGTTTGTGTGTGTGCTCCTGCCTTCTAGCTGTCTCCTGTGTGCTCACATGCACCCCAGCGCACTTAAGCACACATCCAACCTTAGGACATTGATTTAGCTCTGCAGTAATTAAAAGAAAACAATTGAATTGGTAAATGTTCTTGATCATCTATTGAAATAATTATTAGTAAATAAAGGTTGGTTGTTCTTGTTAATCATACTCCATACAGAAGAAATGTGTGTGTGTGTGTGTGTGTGTGTGTGTGTGTGTGGCGGCTTGTCTTGGTCAGCATGCTGTTTCTGATGGAGTTGTGCTAGTGTAAGTGAAAGAGTAGTTACAGCTATGCGGTTAGATAGAAAGTAAATTGGATGATGGATGAGTCGCTGTCCAACTGATGTGCCGGTTTTAAAGTCAATTCTGGGCCTCCATCGACCCGCTGCTGATTGTCTTCTCTCTCTCTCTCTCTCTTTCTCTTGCTGTTTTAACATTCTATCACTTTCCATCTCCACCAATCTGTTTTTCTTCTGTGTTTTCACTCCCACTGTCACCTATCGCCTCCATCTCTGCCTCCCTGTCCCCTCCAGTGTCAGTCTCTTTACCCCCCTTGTGCCCTATCTCACTCTTCTTCACCTTCTCTTCTCTTTCTCCTCTTATCTTCAGCCCCATCCAGCCATCTTTCTCTTATTCTCTGGCCTCTCTCCGTTTGGACACACAAATCACTTTGTCAGCTCTCACGCTCTATGTGTCCCTCTATCACTCTCTTTTATACCTCTTCCCTTTTGTTGAGTCCAGTTGTTTCACTCTCTCCTGGTGTTTCACTTTCAGGCAGCTAATGGAGAACAAAATCACTACGATGGAGAGAGGAGCCTTCCAGGACCTGAAGGAGCTGGAGAGACTGTGAGTAACATTGTTGTGCTGCTACTTTCTCTGTTTAAACACATTTAATGCCTGTAAACACAATATGTGTCAGAAGACACATGTTCATTTTCATATAGGTGAGTGGACAGATGAACTAACACTTCTTTGCACTACACTACATCCGCGTTTTTTTCTGATGGGAGGAACGTTGTTCTTTGTTGGGACTGTACCTTATTTGCAGTTATGATGGTGGCGGGACAACAGCAATCCTGCAGATTATTCACTGGTCAATAGAATCTCTGTCTCAACTTGTGTCAGACAGCAAAAGATCAGTTCTGAGCAGGCGAGACCGTGCTTGGTAAATTGTACAACTTTAAGTAGCAATGATAAGTTGGCTGAAATGCCAGCAGAGACACATAATGAACCCACTGCCTCCACTTGCGCTTCTATTTTGCTCTCTTTCTCTTCAATTCGTCTTTGCGCTGTGTTTTAAAAACAGAGCACACATCAAATAATGAATTCTGCATCATTTCCTAACTTCACGTATTGGTGGATGTTTAGATATAAATTGCTGCAGTAGTCACAACGTGAGAAATTGTGCTATAGATATTCAACCATTCAACCCTTGCACGTGTCACCTCTCTATGTTTTTCATAATGATTGAACCTGACTGTCACAGTTCGGTCTCCAACATGTCAGTCCAAGAGGAAACAGTTGGTATTACAGCACAGGTCAGCAGCTGAGGGGGCGCACAAAGGTCGTTATGGCGCTGGTCTGAAATCACTGGCATTCAGCATTCAACCCCGAGGCAGTCTGGGCATAATTAAGTCTTGGTAGACTGAGAGAAACCCAGAATGAAAGAGGACGTGGACCTCTGACAGGCGATACGTCCATTGTGTCAACTGTCAAACGTTCTTGATGAGTGACTTGTGTGTTATGTGACACACAGGAATGCAGCCGTCTGTGACGGAGTCGGAGGAGGCTCAGAGACAAGCTTTTAATTAAAGATGCATAAAAATCCTCACTGCTTAAACAAACGTTTACAAAAGACACGTAAGCACACAGAGACTTGCACCTGAAAGTCAAACAAATGACAGCAGTTAATTTGTCTGATAGCTGTTTTGGGTGAATTCCTCAGGAGTCACTGGGATGAAGAGGATGATGACATATGGCGATTCTCTGGCTGCTTATGCCTTGGTTGTGTTACATCTGGCTTCCCCTCGGTTCTCTGTTGCACTGTTGCTGCTCTCTGTTGACAGGGAGCTCTGTGGACGACTACACGGAATCTGCTTGTGTTTCTCATGCAACCAACGCTGGGCTCTGTCCAGCTGAGCGCTCCTGGGAATCCCAGCCTGGAGCTGTAGACGAAGTGGGCGATATTTAGCAGCGTACAGTGGGCTCCAGGTTTACCAGTAAAATCTGACGGCGATTAGCCCCTTACCTCTACATACAGCACACAGCAGGTTGTTGCTGATTAGCGGATGCTTGTTTTGTTTGTTGCTCTGTCTTTTGGCAGTAGTTAACTTTCTGACACAACATCGCTCTTCTCTGTTGTCCTTGTGATGCTTTTCAACTGTAATTCGGCGTCTCTGGCGTGGTATGTTCACAAACACAAAGATGGAGTCAGTCATCAATGCCCCTGCCCCCCTTGCAGCCCCCGGACAAAGGCATGTCTCTTGAGTCTGGAGTCTGGGGGCTCATTTCAAAGGCCTCCATCCTCTGGGGGGCCGGTGGGGGCCTGCTGGGCACTACTGCCCATAGGAGAGGGCCCTAAGCTGGGCTGACGGATCCACAGTGACTGCCCCCCACGGGGCTGGAAAACGGTTTCCCTTCTCATCCCTTTTTTGCGACAAGCCCTGCAGGGCTGGGCAGGGTGGGGTCAGGTGTGGGCCAGTAGCTCGGGGTTATGGAGGAGGGGTAGGCAGCAGAATGAGGTGTGGAGGAGTTGGCATGTCACAACACACACATGGATATGTATACGCTCATGCATGCGCATTCATTTATGCAAGGCTGCTCTGTCAGTAACGGTTTTATCTAGATTTAGCCCTACTTAAACCCACTCAGGATTTCTGTCCTTCTTGCTTTCATTCATTCTTTAACCGTTCTTCGTGTTTTTCCTCCTCACCCACCCATCTTGTTCTCACTCTCTTTATTGTCCTGTGCAATATAGGAATGTCATACATTCCTCGCTCTCGCCCTGTGGGTGCAGAACAGGAAAGAGTGCAGTTCCAGATCCTCTTATCCTCACACATTTGACTTTTTATAGTCCCCGACCAATTCCAGGTCTGTTAGATTGAAGGTGATAATAGCCACAAACATGCGGAGAGAACAGAAACGGTAATTACAGGTATTGCAACAGTGATTTCAAAGAGCTGCAGTGAGATAAAGCCTCAGATAATGAGCCTGTAATAGAGTGATCACATTGTCAAAGTAATTGTAATTTAAACACAGATGAATAACTGTAAAACTGATTACAGGTAGTGAGCTGTGTCTATCAACACTGACTACACACTGGATAATGAAACCTCAAACCAAGCAATGTTGCAATATGTGGAGGATCTTAATAATAAATGATAATTGTAACAGTCATCCCACATAGCGGAATATGGATTTCAGGGAATAGCCCTGGATTAGTGCTAAATTATTATCTTTAATGCTTGTGTGTGGTAATGTTGTTCTCATTGATCATTTTAGGACAACATTTCAAATGTTTTTTTTTTTATTATTGAGCAGCAGAGCTTGAAATTATCTCCACTGTCAAGACAGAAAAAAATCGCTAGAACAATTCTGTGTAAAAAGTCATTTGTGATAGATTTCTCGGGGTCTCTGCTTGTATGTGCTGCACTGCGCTGCAGACAACATTTGTTATGTTATTGAGCAAACTTGGCTTAGCATCAAAGTTTAGGGCAAAGATTCTACAGTATTGCTGAATTAGAACGATTGTGGGTGATGGCAAAGGAATTTACAGGTCGGGCATGAGAGTGGATTTCAGCATTGCTGTGTTTTACGGCAGGGATGGTATCTGTCATTAGTGTTTAATCAGATAAGTGTGTGCAGATCTTTGGTGGATGATGGGCTGTGGTTCATTTCAGATGCATTAGGTTTAGCTTACATATGCAAATGGTGGGACAAATGCACACACACTGGTGAGTTTCTCAGCATTTCACCCGCACAGTTTGGGTTATACCTGCAGTACTGGCAACAGCCCTGTGTGTGTCTGTTTGTGTGACAGGTTGTAGGTATAAAATGTGTATCATGGCAGTCAATGGAGTAAGAATTGTTTTTTGAGGTGGTTTGTTATTTCCTTTCCAGCCACTGACTGCAAGTCTGTGGTGTTACTCATGTATACAGCTTTTGGGTGTTAGGAGTGTGCATGCATACGCGTGTGTGTGTGTGTGTGTGTGTGTTTACAGTGTGGTTTGTGTTTATGACCGCAGGGATTATCACCACACTGCACTGTGACATTAGCTCGTTGGAGTGACTCTCACACCTCGGTTTACTGGCTACTTGGTCTTCAGTCACTTTCAGCCAGACTTATGAGACATGACTCTGAAAATACTCTGAGGCTGTTTACAGTATACACACACACACACACACACACACACACACACACAGTGAGAGAGAGAGAGAGGGTGGCTGAGAAACAAACCACTTAACCACTGCAGATGTCTAGATTATTTGAGATGCAGCACTACTTTTCTAGATACACACTAGAGATGTTCATTAAATGCATGTGAGGCAGTTTGCAATAGACCAGCGCTTCTCCTTCCCCTTTTCTTCATAGTAACACGCTGCTATGTAGCATGTTGATTGGTAGGCATATGTGAAAAAGATTCTGCGTGTTTCCAGCGCCAGTGCTAGTTATGGTGTTCACAGCTCACTGTCTGCACAGGGTAACTCACCGTTCTGTGCCTCAACTCGGGCATAATTGCCTTTGCTGATGCACTGTTACTGATGTATTTGTGCGTGACTGTGTGTTCTGTTCTCATCTGCTGGATTTGAGTGAAGTTTTTGAAAAATGAAGATTTATTTTTGTGTGAAATGGTTCCAACTATACACACGCCTTGTACATGCACAAAAGTACTGATTGTTTACACTGTACTGATGACACTGAATGATCAGTAGATGTTAGTACTGAAAGTTCTATCACTGGTGATTGATAGCACTGGTGTGGGTTCAGCCATGATTTACAGTATTTTGCTATGTTGAAATGTTTGTGAAAGTCTGAGAAAGGATGGCTGATATTACCCTTATCAATATTTGTAGCACATGTTTAATGTTGTATTGAACTCATTATAGCGAAGTGAAGATGAAATTAAACTTTTTAATAAAGGGTTTTTATGTTTCAATATGTTTTTTAATACAAACAAACTAAAATATTCACAGTCACTGTGACGCACTGGTGTTGGATAACTCCTGGTCTACAGTCTCTGCTCTAATGCATCCCAAAGGTGTTCTGTAGGGATGAGGGCTGAGGGCTGTCCCAAAACTTTTGGCAACATAGAGTAGACCTAAGTAATGTAAGTTTTATAAATTGTGACATATTAACTCTATTACTAAACACGTTACTGGTTAATCTGTAAAATAATCAGATATTGAAAATATTATTTGTAGCTCTGACCTGCAGCTTCTACAATGGATTTTGAGCGTCCAGCTGTGTTAGTTTTAATATTAATGTTGGTGCTTTATCAAGCAGATAAGCATACAAATAATAATGTGTGTGACAAGTGAAGACGTATGCAGTGCACATCAGAAACCATATTTCTGAGTTTGGATAATAGATGTAAAACAGCAGAAGTGTTCGCGGTGATAATCAGACAGCCACCTCAGAGGAACGAGAGATTTTACTTTACTCTCTGAGTTTCTTAGTCTGACAGCATTTCATCTATTTTAGGAGCATGAGCTCATACCCCCTCTCTGTCCTCCTTCCTCCTCCCCACCTCCATCACCAGTCTCTCCTGGGGGAGGTCTAGCCCACTAACGGGTGCTCATAGCTGGGCAGGACCTTCTGGGGGAGTGGGCCTCTTTGCTGCTTGAGCCGGCGCTAACGGAAGAGGAGTGAATAATTCAGAAACATCATTTCTGAGGGTTGTTAAATATTTGAGCAGCCTCTGATGTAACTGTAAGGTGTGGATGTGTGTGCTTGTGTGCGAGCACTTTCTCATATTTGTGCATTTGTGGGTGGAAGACAGACACAGGGGTGGGGGTGGGGGGTGGTGGTTGACATCATTTCAAGGAGAGTCCACAGCGGCTTATGGCAAAGCAGAAAGAGGTGAAAGATGAGCATTAGGAGGAAGGTCATTGAGAAAATAAGAAGGTTTTTGGGAGGTTTTGTGTGTGGCTGGCGACATTTTAGTGAGAAAAGTTTGTGTCATGAACTGTGGGTTGTTAGTCTGGGCTTTTCCATTTAGTTTGAGTCTTTCTTACTTCTCTTACCCTCCGTCTTTCATTTTCTTCTCCCCTCTCTTCATTCCTCAGCAGTAGCAGCCAGCACAGCATCAGTTGCTGGGCCTGTCAGTGTGTGTGTGTGTGTGTCAGGGTTAAACTGTTTCAGCAGCCTGTCTCTCATTGTGTCACTCAGTTGCCTCCCTGTCCTCTCACTCACATCAAGGCGCAACCACACACACACCAGCACACAAACCTCTTCACTCCACTCAACCAGGGTTAAATGATCGCACCCAGATTATTAAACTCACCCGAGCTCTCTCAACTCTTCTGTTGTGTGTGTGTGTGTGTGTGTGTGTGTGTGTGTGTGTGTGATGATGGGTTGTTGTGAGTTCCTCCCCTGTGAGGGCCTTGTTTACTCAGTGGGGTCCTTTTCACACATTCGGTAGCCCAGCCAGACTGCCTGTTTGTTTTTCCCACATCATCTCCTCTCCTCTGCCTTTGTGGTAAAAAAAAAGTCTCCCCCTTCTCTCGTTCTCCTCCCCCTGCCCGTCCTTCATCCTTTTCGAATTCACTATTTGTCTGGCCGCCATGTTGTACCCCTTAAATCAGGGGTAACCCCGAGTCTGTTTAACCACCCACGAACGTGTGTGTGTGTTTTTCCATCGTCTCAATTCTTCTAGACTTCCTCTAAGTAAATTCAACTGGATTACAGTCAAGATAACGTAATCTGATGTCTCCTATTAAAAACATAATTAGACTTCATGTATGGACAGTTTTTTTCTATTCCTAATTCCTAATCTATGTTCTGTTTTTTCAGGCGCCTGAATCGGAATAACCTGGCTGTCTTCCCCGAGCTGCTTTTCCTGGGAACAACAAAGCTTTATAGACTGTAAGTTTTCCTGTCATCATTCACATCTTCCACCCTGTTAGCAGAGGTCAATTCAATACATCATGTGTTCTACCTAATGAGAGCACTAGGAAGGTTTGAGGTCATTAAGGTGCACACGGTGGCGGACGTGTGTGTATCATATTATGACTTGCTCAGATATGTCACATGCAGTGAATCACAGGAAGAGAATATCTGGCTTTCTCATTGATGCAGTTGTAGTGTTTTACTTGGATGAAGGAGTTAGATGAGTGAGAGAACAGATTTTACATGGCCCTCTCCATAGAAGCCAGCTCAGTAGCTAATGGAGATTAGCACTCCAACAGCTGCTGCCCACTGGGAATGTGCGTATGTGTGTTTTGTGTGTGCCTCTGTCTGTGTGTGTGTGTGTGTGTGTGTGTGTGTGTGTGTGTGCGTGCATGTGATTGTGTGAGAGGATGGAGAGGGGAAAGTGAGCACGGCAGATCAAGGGAGGTAAAACCAGCGAAACACAGAAACAGGTTTTCTTCTTCTGATGTTACATTTTGTGTTTCATGGGCAGAAAATAGTTTTAGTTACAGAACATAAATGTTCCAGTCTCCATTGAAACCAGTGAACCGCTGTTTGTTGTCATCAAACACCTTCTTCTCTTCACGGCCTGGTTGAATGTGCTGTAAGCCAAGCTGTGAATTTTCAGCACTGTAGACCGGGCTGCAGTGCTGCTGAAACTGTGGGAACCAACTTCCCATCATGGTCATTTGTGGTCGCGGGGAATAATTATGGTTGCTTATATTTATATGTGCGGCTGAATATATTTATCTGAAACAATATTGAACGGCTCAGAGGATTCACAGAGTGTGTGAGAGTTGTTTATGTTATGTGGGCGCTCCAGTGGTTTGCTGGGCTTGACCTGTTGTGTCTCAGGGTGTGTGTCTGCATGTGCATCTGTGTTTGTGTGTGTGTGTGTGTGTGTGTAAGTTTCTCAAGGCCAAGAGTTGGCATTTTGCTCAGCATGTGGGCTGAGGTAAAAATACAACTCGGATATACTCCTCTCTTCTCAGCTGTCACAGACAAGTGGCCTCTGTATTAGAGCTGTACCGTACATGCATGTTGAGTGTGTGTGTGACTATGAAAGTCTCAGCTCTTCAGGGGTTATGTGTTTAGCAGAGGGTCTCTTGTGGGCTGCACATCTTCACTGAACAACTACTTTTAATTCAGCTTAACAGCATTCATGGTGTTGCACTCTGGACTGTACTGGTGTTACTTCATGTACTTTATGTTCACTCTATCAGCTCCACAGTGGAGCGAGAAAGAAAACTCTCAATGTTGCTAAATAACAATGAAAACTAAAAAAAGGTGCAAATGGAGCCACAGACTTGTCCGACATATGTAAGTTATTCACATGTACTGTATTTCAGGCTGTTTGGTAAATATTACTTGTACACCCCCCTAGAGTGTGTTTTTATTTTTAGAAAACACAACAAGAAACTCTTGAGAACCTCTAAAGTGGAATTTTATATTGAGGTCAGAAGGTATGTGCGAACTGGACCAACTTTGGTTCTTGCAACAGTACTGCTATAAATGAACACTTGCTCAACCTGCTATTATGAAAATTATGTTTTCACTTTTTTGGAACTTGGAAAATCTGCGTATGTATGTCTGTGAATATATACTTTGCTTAGCGTGGTGCTCCAGGGTTTGGGAGCTAAATATTTTCTTATTTTAAAGGAAATGTTGTTACTTATATAGCACCTGCAACAGCATTTTACTAACCAGGAAGCATAAATTACCTTTACTGCAGGTTTAAAACTAACAGCCTGCATGATGTGCTGTTAGGTCCAGACAACACACTCACACTCGCTGCTATCTGCTGCTGAGTGTTTTATATAATGTACAGTATGTTTTTCACACAAACAAAATGGTTTGATTATCTAGAACACTGTATGATTTATTGTGTTATATGTGTCATGTATCATTTAATCATAATTTCATCATAACTCACAATTTAAAATGAACTGAAATGATTTAAACAAATGGTGGCCTGGTACCTCAGTAGGTTAAGGCATAAGGCTGGGATGTAGAAGGTCGCAGGTTCGATTCCCAGCTGCGGCACCCATCCCATCCCCCACACCAAGTGTGTCCTTGAGTAAGACACCTGGGTGCTGTCTGTAGCTGCCCACTGCTCCTCCCAGGGGGATGGGTTAAATGCAGAAGGACTGCGTGTGGTACTCTGTGTAACTATGTATGTGACAAATAAAATTGAAATTTAAACAGAACCATAATCCTTTAGTTTAGCGTTGTTTAATTAGGTTTAGTGAATTTCACATTATTAGTTATGATGAAATTATGATTAAATGATACATGACACATATAACACAATAAATCATACAGTGTTCTAGATAATCAAACCATTTTATTTGTGTGAAAAACATACTGTACATTATATACAACACTCAGCAGCAGATAGCAGCGAGTGTGAGTTCTTATAAACGCTCTGTTTTCTCTTCATCTTTCCCGTTTAAAACACCTGCGTCCACACTGCTCTACCCCAAACCGTCCACATTACACACACACACACACACACACACAGTCTCAGGCGCCCCCAACACCCCAGGGCCCAGACTCCATTAGGTTACGTAGACACACACATCTGGAGACACCATGTGGTGGGCATACCCCTAAAATCACACACACTGATTCAGACCTCCTTTTCCTTTCAGTCCCATTGTCGATCATTGTACCCACGCCACAGTAATACTGAGGACACAGCTGTGACTGTTTGCTCTGAGAACAATTTGAGAGACAGAGAGAGAGAGAGAGAGAGAGTAGAGGGGAGCAACTAGGCACCTTGAAAGCTGTGGATCAAACAGAGACAGTTCATTAGAAAGACTCTGTAAAGTAAGACTCGCTAGTAAAACCTTGCAGCACTGCAGAAGAATTCCTCAAATAAATCACAAGTTTGACCCCAAGCTCGCACGCGCACGCACACACTTTCCGCCACATGTCTTTCAGATGGTATTAAAAAGATGAACTGTGAAGCTGCATGGCCTCCATTAAAGTGTTCCCATTTCCCCGTGTTTGGAAGTGGAATTAATCAAACTTAGTTGGACGACTTTGACAAGACGAAACTTTCTTAGGAATTTGTTAGTTTATGTAAAAATGTACAAAACAATAGATGTGCAAACTATACACAGAGAAATCAAATGTGCATATATACACTGCAGAAATATACACTGCAAATCAAGCGGAACTGTGCATCTCTATAATTGATTATTTTTAGATTTGACAGTTTATGTTTGCTCTTGATAAAATATTTCAAAACAAAACACCTTGCCATATCTATGCTGATGACAGCTGTATTTATTTCCCTTTTACATCACATAGACAGAGAATAAGGCAAGTAAACAAGTGAATGTGACTAAATATACAATAGTTACATAAGAAGAAGCAAACATTCTGTTGTTGTTCTCTTATTTGCACACAGATGTGCAAACCAACCCAAATGCAAATGTAATGTAATGTAAACACTTACTTCTATAATAAATAAATGTCCATCACATTGATGGATATTGTAAATGAGCTTTGTTTTGTTATTTTATTGTTTTTTTTTTTTTTTCTTTATCTTCTCATTTCCTCTCTCTGTCTAGAAGTGTTAATACTGAACTATATACTACATAACCTTTGCTTAGCTTGGTGGTTTCTGTATTTTATGTGAAGTGCTGCATGTTCCGTCTTTGTGAATGTGCTACACAGATAGATGTGCCTCCTCTCCTGTGCCAGCTCGTTCTCTTGTTCCTCTCTGCTGGCCTGAGGTCAGTAGCGTGATGAAACTGGGAGAGATGAAAGAGTGGGTTGATGAAGGGATGGGGGTGATGGGAGGACAGGAGAATGGGTCACTGCTTCCACAGCTGAAGAGTCTGCTTATGCTTGAGTTCGATACCAGATTGATGGAGCGGTGTTTGTATTTATGTGTGTGTGGGTGTTAATTTACTGCTTGACCTCCTCTGACCACTGTCCCTCTCACCGGGTTACCTTTTCAGCAAGTGTCATTTGGTGCTATGTGTATTTTTTTAACTCTCGCTCCTCCTTGCTTGAGAGTAGAAAGTGAAGCGTGATGCAAACATGAAATAGGAGTACTGTGCAAATTTGAGCCCTTTTTAGAGAAAACAGAAAAATCAAAGTGTGTTTTACACTTCTCATTCATGGCACCGTTCTGAAGTGCATTGTGCATAAAAAACGGTGATGGGAACACTTATAGGAGAGAGAGGACGGGAAACAGTGTGAGTGTGATAGAGAGAGAGGAACAGGGGTTTGGGGGAGGCTCACTCGCACTTCATTCCTCTGTCATCATTCCCTTAAGAGGCAGAATCAACACGGAGAAGCTGATTGAGAGAAAGAAAATGTCTCACAAACACACATTTAACCAGACTTAAACGGGTTCGAGGTTTGAATGGATGCGCTCATGAGGCTACGTTTTGGGTGTGTGTGTGTTTATTTGTGTGTAATAGTCCCTAATCCTCAGCTAAAAGGTGCCCTGATGAGGCTTTACCAGGCGGCATTGTTGCTTAGCAGCCTTGAAGGTTGTGGCTTTGTCTTCTGTGAGAGCTTAACCACACACACACACACACACACACACACACAAACACATACCACCTAGACTGAGATGACGAGCGCAGGCATCTTTCCCAGCATGATGACAGTTAACTAACACTGAAGGACGACGATGAGGAGGAGAAAGAAAATGGAAAAGAAAGGTCAAAGGTAGAGAAAATGGAAATTTGTCTGAGTAAATAATGATTTTTAATTAAGACAGAGAGAGTTTTGTGTTTTAGTTGCCTCAGTAACGATGACCTCTTAGTCCCACAGAGGTCAAAGGTGAGGAATGTTCCAGTCAGGACGTGATTTAGAGACAAAAGGAGGTGGAATCTCCTCCCTATTATCAACAAATAATCATGAGAAATTAAACTTTAATGTATGGAAAGTGCCCGTGTAACAGCTGTTTATCCTTTTCCTAAACAATTCCAAAGATATGTTCAATTCTAAGATCAAAGAATTAGAGTGAATCACGACGAAGGCTCTGGTCTTCCTCGTTATGATACGACAATATACAATAAAAAATGTGCAATAAAATCGAATTAATAAAACATTACATCTACATGAACCCTAATTTACTTTAGTTCCCGGTCATGTGGTTGTGAACGACACCAGACTAGACCAAAGTGAATTCTCCATCTTGGTCGTATAAAATTATCTACACAGTTTACTTCGTCTTTCTGACACTCCTAACTGTGTGATAAGGTCAGAGATGTTAGAGATTTGTCTTTATTTTCACAAAATCAAGGATGAATTAATATCCATTTACAGGTAGTGTCTGTGTGGTTTAAGCTTGATCCATCCTGTTTCTCTGCGTTGCCGTAGTAGCACTGAGCGCCTTGATCTGTAGAATTTCTAGCACATAGTGTCAAATATTTACTTGTGTTTGAGTAATGTTACATAAAGACTACAGGGCCTAGCTTTCTAAAGAAACTGCTAAATGACATTACGTCAGTGTTGTGCATTCTTAAAGATTCATCTTTGGGGGGTGAATGCTAAGAACAGATGTCAGTGAATGCTTAGAAACTGACTAATGCACTGTTGGGTTTAGTCTTTTTATGGGTTTGATAAAAATAACAAAAACATGGGATATTGGCAAAAGCTTTAAAACTGCATCTATTCTCTATGTAACTTGCAAAACAAACTGCTGCTTCTGGTTATTCCAGCCTGGTGTGTATATTATTTAGAGATTATTTAGATTCGGGATGCTGCCTTTAAAAAGATCTGTATCAGCTGGTAGCAAGGTCAGTTGCAGTGTTTTGAATGAAAAGATATTTAGCTGCTGACTTTGTGTACATAACATATGCAAATATCTGCCATTAAGTCTGTCAGAGGAAATGAAGTTAAGCCTTTGCAGCCCACGGCGTCTGTGGATGGGCCTCTCTCTCTCTCTCTCTCTCTCTTCCCCTTTCTCTGTCCCCCTCTCTCTTTCTTTCTATCTAACAAACATAGAAACAAACTGGCACAAACACACCGCTTTACCATTCAGCAATATTTCCTGCCTCCTCCTGTTTCTCTGAATGCACTTTGACAAATATAAAAACCCTCACACACACACACACACACATCTCTTTTCAGTACATACAAAGAAATATTGTCAGAGAAATGTTTTTACTATGACTCTTGGATCACACAGATCGTATCCATCCATAAAGAAACATGGTGTTTTTATTTCTCTTTCTTGTGGTTTTCCGATGTTTCCATACCATCCATGTGCACATTACAAATCCGTTTTAGTATAAACTAACAGTTACAGCAGCGCTGAGGTGTTGAGTGTCAGTGACTCACTCGTTTGCCATCATAAGAATCACATGGCTGCCTATCTGAATTGCTCAAGGCCACTCATTCCTAAGACGTGATTTGGCATTCAGATCCCAACACAATGCTGTAATTCAGTTTTCAGAGATTCAGAAAGGGCTTGCCAAAACAGAGCTGGCATTATTAGGAAAGAACCAGTACAAAAGATTATCTTATACACACAAAATGTAAAGTTATTAAAAGCCCTGCTTGACTTTTACCTCAGCTAGAGCTACTTGTAACTGAATGACTCCACAGAGGTGTGCGTGTTTGGAAAAACACTACATACATTATACAAAAACATTATATACATGAAGAGTTCAGCACAGGCAGACACGGGTCATCGTGGACAGTCTGATACGTCAGCAGATGCACAGCCCAGTACACAGCAAGCTGTCTCACACTGCGTATCATTGTCCCTGACATCTGTTGATGCTGGCTTTGGTTGACAGACTAACCAACATTTTCCTTTTTCTGCTACTGTTTTTGCTGTAGTGTAACCAGTGTAATCGCTCACCCAGGCTGCAGATCTTTATACCATGAATAGGACTTGTTCTGTCCTACTTTCTGTTCTGACAGATAATGTAAATAATGTAAATGTTTCTGTTAAGAAATAAGTTTTAGAGTGAGGCCAAGTTGGGCAAGGGAAAATGTTAACTTGTGTATTTTTAGATATCACAGACTGGAGTTACATGGAAGACAGTAGTGGAGATTTATGGGGACATGATGTAAGGTGGAGGGACAGGTATTAAGACAGCCCCTGGGCAGGGACAACTAACCTGCTTAAAAGACCATGTATTGCCCTTCATGTCTCTTCAGTCTCTGCGCCCCGGGCCTTACTCACTGGTTTATGTGTCCACCTTCCTTTTTTGACAATAAACCTTTAACACTTTGATTTTCGCCTCTCTGTCTGAAGCACTGAAGAACTCCTGAACCTCCTCTGCTGAACACTCACCACAATGCCATCCCAGTCACATGTACAAAACATTTCCAAAGTAGATATGATAAAACGCTAGTTAATTAAAAAACTGTGGCGTTAGTTTTACTTCTGACCTTTATTTCACCTGCCACCAGCCCGCACTGAGTTAATTTTTACTTGTGCCTGTACCTGCATATTCAGTGTGAATTATTTATTTTACCCATTACAAATTATTAAAGCCTGCAAATGTTCTTCACAAAGTCCATAACAGCATCATGACAGGTAACCTAAGACTAAAATATCGACTAAGTTCTAAATGAAATTAGGAGAAAGTTCAACTAAATTATGACTGAAACAAAGTGTAAATAATAAACAAATAACACTGTTCAGGATTATTTTTCAAAGTGTTTTTAATATGTTCATCAAAGGTCTGTTGCATATCACTACTAATATTCAAAAACCTTTTTAGTAGTTGCCAGCAGCAGATTAAACGCACGTCTCGATAGTGGCGTCACTCTCATTTTTTCACACTGCAACTTAGACACACTATAAATGGAGAAAAACAAGCTAATTACACATTTCACACATTTGTCAACACACGTTGAAGGAAATGCTAAAAAACAAAAAGGAAACATAACCAAACGGAAGTACAGATAACAAGAGAAACGTATTGTAAAATGACAACTCAATCCATTTAAATGCGTAGAGAGAGACTGTGTATTTTTTAAAAGGAAAACAAACACTTCTACAGAGCATTTTCATATAATATTTAATGTGTGTGACTTGTACATCCCCATACAAATGTCTCTTTTTACTTTATTTTTCAGTGAGCAGGTCAATTAACCACCTGTTGCCCAGGGTGTGCGAATGTCAGAGTTCAGAGCTCACAGGTTAAAGGTCAGGGAGCGTCAGCGTTAACTGATGAGATATCCAGGATAAGGAAATGAGCGAGGATTACGCCTTGGATAAGAAACAGTTCGAGGAGGGGTAAATACAGAAAGAATGAATGAGGGGTATTTAAAGGAAAGATTAGACATGTCTTTACTCTCTTAAATGGCGTGGAAAAAAGAACGAGGAGGAATTTACTGAGGCGAAGACAGAAGAGTTTTCTCCATTGTGAGCCAGCAGTAAAAGGACAAAGAAACGCAAAGCAGGGGTGGAAAGTAAGACACAGGGAAAATAAAGAAGGGAGGAGAGCTAGAGGGGAGAGTCGTGTGAAAAGGAGAGAGGAGAGGTATGTCAGTACTTACTGTAGATGGCAGGTAGCCTGAAGCCTGGAGCCAGCATGTCTGTCAGGAAGAAGTGCCATGGTGTGTGTGTGTGTGTGTGTGTGTGCGTATACGTGCACACCCTAAGTGTGGATCATTGGAAGGGGGGCTGACATACCGATACAACGCCAGGAAGAGCTTACCTGGAAGCAGGTAGTTACGATAGCTGTGTGTGTGTGTGTGCGCGTGTGTGTGTGAGGTCTGCTGGATCCTCAAAGCATTTCCCCGCCATGCTTGTGTGTGATTAAAGCTGACCTTGAGCAATAATACCTCCCAACAAACCATTTTAAATCATCCTCCATCCACTCTGCATCCCGCGCTCTGTTTGTCTACCTCCCCTCCCTCTTCATGCGCTTTAACCTCAGCGCTTCACGTAGCAGTGTGAGATTAACGCTCGTGGTTTGCAGCTTAGAAACGTGAGGATGTAAATTCTCCGTGTCCCCTCCCTGGATCTAACTGTCTGCTCTCTCCAGAGTGTCTTGACTCTCCAGCATATCTGCAGGTATGGATCCAACCCTCATATTGATGGATGAGTCTGCCTGGCTAGTGAATTATGGGACAGATTATGGAGTAATCAGGACAATTTATCATTCAATGCTCCTCTACTCACCCCAATCACGGCTACTCAGCAATATTGACCCCTGCTTGCTGTGTGCATCCATGTATAGGAGCAGGGGTCTGTCACGTCTCCACAGTCGTTGGTGTTTCTCCTTAGATATAAAATCTCCTTGAGCTCAGTGTAAACATCACAGAACATCAACAAAGGGGTGCGACATGCCTGATACTGAACATTCTGTAATAAGATTATTTTAACAAGCATAAAGCCGCTGAAGGGAAAACTGCATTTTAAGGGGCGATTATTGCTAATCCACGAGTAAAACTCACTTTGGCCACCAAGTGTCTGCTCTTTCAGAGACCAGAACAAATCCTAGAACCTTTGAGCGCTCACAGCGTCTTGTCAGTCAAATGGAAAACAGAAAGAGTTCAGTTTATGTCAATCAGTCAGCAGACCTAACATGGCTGTCTTTCTCTGTCATGGGTGCCTCCCTCCCTCCCCTCTAATCCTCCATCTTGGCTCAGTGTCAAGTCGCCTTGTCCAGTTGCACAATATCCCCCTTCGGGGCAGGCAACTGCATCCCCTCTCCGGCTCCATTAGTGCCACTCCACTGGCATAGCCGGCATTCTCCAGTGGGACCGTCATCGCTGGCCACTCTATTGGCACCCCTGTCACTCTCCAACCAGCACAAAAGAGAATCTCACTACCCTCCCTCTTTCCCTCTCCTGCTCACTTTGTCTTTTCTGCACCCCCATTTTCTTCCCCTCCTCGTCTCTCTCTCTCTCTCCTCGCCCCATTATTATCTTCCTTTTTCCCTCCCAGCACCTTTCTCTTAAGTCTTTTCCCTCTCACATGTTTTTCTTGCCTACACTCCCCCTTCACTCCCCTACCCGGCTCTCTCCACTCACACATTGGTTTGGAGAGGCTTATGCAAGACCCTCATCCATGGTAATGATGAAGAAGAAACCAAGAGAGGAAACTGGGAGCTGACCACTGATTCCTCCCAGAGATGTTGCTCACAAGTTTAGAGCCTCTCACATTATTTTACCAAAAGCTGAGTGTGTTTGAAGTGACCACGGCGACCCAGGCTCATTAAAACGCACTATGTTTAGCTAATGCGAGGATCCAGGCCAGAAACAGACTCACAACACATCAGATGCTGCGATTGTCGGAGGATTTTAAGATTTAGAGCTTCAAAATCACTTTTTAATGTAATACATCAGAAATTAAATGATAACACAATGATATATAAAATAAATGTCAATGTCAAAAGTGAGAGCAGGTGAAAAAAAAAGTGAGAGACAGACAGAAAGTGTGTGTGAAAGAAAGTGTGACACTGTAGCTCTGTTGCTGCAGGCCGGTGATAGATCAGCAGGTTTGTAATCACAGGTTGGTAGCCAGCCTCTGTGTTTGTGCATTTGCGTGTGCTCAGCCGAGTGTACACATGTGAGTCCTCGCTAGTGTCTAATGACAGGTTCCAACCCTGACGTGTCATTATCCAATTACCGTTTTCTCTCATCTCTACGGTAACACCATGCCCCCGTAATTGGACGGCTGCTCTAAAGAACTCTGACCTCTCAGAAGTGTAAGGCAGGAGAAAACACACCTACACACACACACACACACACACACACACACACAGGATGCCAGGGAGGTTGGGTAATGCAGGATATAACAGATGCTATTAGATAAAGTATGCAAAGACAAGTTAGGACTCTGATCACATCATATAACTCCTTCCTCAGCATGCTTATCCTTTCTTTTCTCATCTGTCTGTGAAGGAACAGTAACTAGAACTCGTGTGTGTTTCCTCTCATCGCGCCCTCTCTTTTCCTTCCCCTCAGTCTCGCTCTCTTGCAAGTGTGTTGTCTCTAAATGGGCCGAGTCGAAGGAGAGCTTTTGTGGTTTATGATTCTCCAGAAGCTCGTTCCCCGTCTCTCTTCACTTTCTCTCAAAAACAAAACACTGTTTTTCTTCCCCCACTGGCCCTCTTAAATATTTCACATGCTTAGAAGGCTTCACGCCCTCTCCTCTCCCTGTTTGTGTCTCATTGTAAAGCTCTATGAGGTTCACAGCAATGGCAAGGCAGAGACCGATCGTCATCGCTGAGAGAAATCCAGTTATGGTCTAATGGCAGTTAGTAGACAGGAGAAGACTTGAAGTAAAGCGCGATGGGGAAACAGTATGACACAGATAAGACAGTGTGTGTGTGTATTTTTGTGTGTGTGTGCAAGGATTTTTATTTATTTGTGGGTCAGATGTCACACATTAAAAGTCAGAGTCACCTGTGTGCTGACAGGTTACAGGCAGAGAAAGAGTTTTGCAGGTTTTCTTCTGTGTATCAAGCTGATTTGTCCTGCGTCTCATCTCACTTTCAGCAAAATCCTTTTTTTTCTAGCTGTAGTTATTGACGTGGGAACTGCCACGTGAACCTTCATTCAAGATGCTGACTGCCTTTCTTCACATTTCAGCAGCTGCAAACTTGATAATGAGACATTTTTATGTTTACAGCTTTATGTGTTTCCATTCATTGAATATTTCGCTCTTATCATCTACGTTCCTCTGCTATCACCAGCTGATCATGAGGACCAGAGTAAGGCTGAAATCAGGACAAAGTGTTTTTAGTATTTAAGGAGCAGCTGTTGCAGATTGTTGTAGCGAGAGTCAGACAACAGCTTAAACACCTGGAGAGTCTATCTCTATGATACACACATCAATATCTACAATATGAGGTATCAAGCGAATGAGCAACCCAAGGCTATGATGTCAGCCTATTTTACAGCTCTCATAATTACAAGCTCCCGATGGTTGTGTGGGTGTGTGGGTGTGTGTGTGTGTGTGTGTACAGCAGTGCACATAAGATTCCTGTCAGAGTTGCCTTAGTGACCCGCTAGGTAACACTTGGTGTTTCCCAGACATCTTAGCAGTTTAGGATATTGGGTTGAATGTGTTTTATAGTACTGGCAGTGTGAGAGGTGGTTTGGTAAAAAAAAGTTCAGAATTCCCCTCCTCAGTAAAATGCTGCATAGTTGTTCCTATTGTTTCACATGTGTTATCTCATTACTTTCCAATAAGTCATAGGGGAATGTGAGTGTTTGGTGTCTGTCCATTGGTCACTCCCTGTGTTGAGATAGAAAAATCCTCCACAAATTCCTGATGACTGACTTTTTGATACCATCATTTAGTTATACTTTTTTTGAATTTGATTTTGCCTCAGCATAAACTGAACAAAAATGTTGTTCATTCATTAAAATGTGGATAAAACAGATAAAGAATTTGCTGATGTTTCTGTGTAATGACAGTTTTACTTGGTGCCATGGACGTGATTGTGCTGTAACCCTGACATTTTAATAATAATAATAATGAATAATTTATTGATCCTCTTGGGGAAATGGTTGCTGCTAGACCTGTGTCTGCGCTACTATGGGATATCGGTGTCTTGTCCAAGGACACCACGACAGGTAGCTTTCTATAGACGCTGACCCTTAGGTTGGAAGAAACTGCTCTACCCACTGAGCCATCATTCCTTACTTGACATCCAATACATAAATAAAACTTTAAACTGCCATTTAGTACAGGGATTAATGCCATGGAGATGTCTTCTTAAACTTTGCTGAATAGCTTTAAACTGGATTTAGATTAAATGCACCAAGATGATGTGGACGTAGTAAAACGTGTGTGTCATGACCCCATGCAGAAGCAGTCGGAAGGGCCTTTGGTCCTCTGCACTGGAAAATGGAAAGTGGGAGCAAAAGAGAGGAGGGGAGATGTTAGGGAGGGGGAGGTAAGGAGGGAGGAGAGGAAAGGGTTATTAACCACAAGACATCGTCGCCTCACAACCTGCATGTTCAGACAAATCCACAAGTAATAACGCCAACGTGTGTGTGTGTGTTTGTGCAACATGCTGGCTCCATGCAGGTTTGTGGGGGTTTGTAAGTTCAGCGCTGTAGACATGACAAGTCTCATCTGAGTTCATACGCATGTATGTGTGAGCGTTACTGTGCCACGGGTCTTAGTGCAGCTCACTTGCAGATGGAGATAAGTAAATGCTGCATTTGAAAATTACAGCATTGCGCCTATCTCCTGCTTTTTTCAGCTCTCCCAGAAGACCGCAGCTATTAGTCCAAGAGTCTTTGACTCTTTTTACCTTCAACACTCCTAATTTCCTTTATTTAAAGTAAAGATTTGAATACATTATGGTAAAACATCTGAGGACATCATGTTTTTGTGTCCTTCACATGTAGGCCTTGTATCCCCTCTCCTCCTTTTATCTTGTCTTTCCTCCTCCTGTACGCCTGCAGCTCCTCAGCATCTTTATGAGTTGATGGGGCAGAAACAGGTGATATCTGACGGGCTGACGGTGATGACTGGTGTGAGGCAAGAAGAATGGATTGGTGTAATAGAACAGTGTGTTTTGGTGTCCGTCTTTATACGTGTGTGTGTCGGGGAGCGTTGGTGCAAATCGCAGCCATTTCCATGGCAGCAATTAAGCACTGGGAGATTTCAGGTTGAGGGTAATCAACATTCAAAGATGAAAGAGAGTCAGACAAGAGAGGCTGGAGGTTTGATCACTATTTGTCCTCCATCACCACTCGAGTGTGTGTTTGTGTGTTTCAAACAGCACGTATTATTTATTAAATTTTATTATACTTTACAGCTGTAAATCCAGCTCCAGGTTATGGTGTGAAATGCACCACAGATCATTTCTGATGCATAAGAAATGACAGTAAACCTTTTGATCAGGCACATAAGCAACAGAAACTGAATTGATTAATGAATTCCCTTCTCCTTTTCTCAGTCACTTTCTCCTGTCATTTCATTTTCTTGTCCCTGTCCCCATAGCTCTGCTTTCTGAACTTCAAACAGCTCAATATTCGCTGCAGAGGCTTTCAGCTCTGTTATTCACAGCTCACTGATACAAATCCTGCTGTATGTGCAAACTTGTAAGTGTGTGTGTGTGTGTGTGTGTGTGTGTTTATGGTGATTGATATGCATTAATGATGTAAGGTGAACAGCCATTAAAAGCTGGGAAACTGTAAGCACTGCCTAGAGCTGTGACTATTAGTCTGAAAGTTTCCTGTGTTGGCATAAAACAGAAAGGACTATGGTGGCAGATGTTTGGGAAAAGCGTGTGTGTGAACTACCAGTAGCAGGTGGTAAGTTTATTTCACCCCTCTGGTCAAAATTGCGTCACAGGGGATTTTGGGGCAATCGAAAGCTCAGCTGTTCATGAGTTGTAACTACAGTTGCGTGTGTGTGTGTGTGTTCACTGTACAAGCTCTGGGACAGATTGTCTCTTTACTCGAGCACAAGCGTTTCAATCAAAGATAACTTCACACTGTGCGAAACGTAGACATATGAATCTGCCCAGTTACCCCACTAACTAAACACCTGAGCGTCTCAAGCCGTAACCTTCTTCCAGTTCTTAAAATCTGAAGGAGATTGTTCTGCAGCCTCGCCTTCTGATCGAAGCTCATTAAAGCTAATTGGTAATCTGGTCATGTGGAAACCCAGCAGCAATCAGCAAACAATCTGCAGCCCTCACATACAGTTTACGCAGCCAGGGCCTCAGGTTTCCAGCTCGGTGCTCCAGATGGGCAGGTTTGCTCAGCTCATCATAAATAAACGTCCAACAGCTCAGGAAGGACAAAGGCAGCCGTTACTGAAGTGGCTGCTGACAAAACAGAGGATGAGAAAAAAGAAAGGATAGATTGTTTGTTATTAAATTCTCTCTTCCTGAGGTCAGTGACACAGAGGCTTTTAGTGCTGCTGGAACCACTCTCCCGCAACACCCCATCTAATTGGTTAATGACATCTGATGTCATAACATGCCCCCCTCTCGCAGCGCCAACGCCATCTTTCATCCCTTCCCTCATGCTGCTTTCTCGTTTTGCCATTTCTCAACAACAACTTGGTCCCTCTGTTCTTTAAACACGCCTGCTCTGGCCCCTTCATCTCGCCTTTACTTAAAGCAGTTATTGATTGAAGGAAACAAATGATAGTAACAAATCTTTTTGACTTCCTCTTTGTGGTCTCAGCTTCTCTGTTGAACAGGCCAATAGCTGTGACAGTGGTTGTTAATAAAATTACCTCCATATTCTTTCTTTATGACCCAACAAGAGACACAGTTGAGTTAAATAATTTACACAGAAAGAAAAAGGTGCAGCAAAAACACAGCAAAAGAGCCTATGACAGCATAATGTTGTCATAATAACGTGCAACACGAGCTGGTTGGTTTTAGAAATCGTTTATCTGATCTATCAGCAGGTCAGTTGCATGATGATGAATGCAAGTCGAGTCTTAAGGAGGTTGTAACAGTGGTTACAAGAAACCTCTGTGATTTGCAAATAACATTCTGTGAGTTCAGTAAGAGCCGATTTTACACTCACTTCATATGTGACGCATTACGCAATTCAAGCAAACATTCAAATCCGCCTGTTGTATTTCAGAAATCACAAATAGCTTGCACTGTCCATTTGAAAATGTCAAGCACGTATGATTACCAATTTAAAACTTCCAGAAACCCTTCTATGATACTTTAACTTTCCACTCCTGTGACGTTGTCTGCGGTCTGTTGACAACCATGTCTGCCAGCTGAGCCTTCTGTGTGTCTGCCCTTAACCAAGAACCCCGGACCAAAAATACCAGCACAGTCAGACCTCTTGCTGCTACCTTCTCACATAGCCCATAAACTTAACAGCTCTCCACGCGCCGCTGCTGTACGCAGAGCCAAGATGACAGCCCTCCAGTTTATTATTTACTGATCTGGTTGTTATTGTCTTCTTTTCGCTCATCATAACTGATTTACTCACAAACAGTTCATCCTCCGCTTTGCCTGCACTAATGAAAGTCTCGTCGCTCGAAAGCTCAGTGAACCTCGAAATACTGATGCTGCCTGTTCCCCTCCTCCCCGGAGCCCCAATGCCTGACCCCTCCTACACCCCTAAGGGACAGCAGCAGCAGCAGTGACCCATATGTGGTGCGAAGCATCGGAAATACATTTGAACCCCTCTAACCAAGTGCACCCCCCCTAAACTACACACGTGCGCACACATTGTTCATACAGGCAGTGCTCTCCCCAAGAAAAAGCTGGAAACAGGCTCCACACATTTTCATCCTGTAGAATGTGTTAAACCAGACACAAATTCTTTCACTCAATTGCACACACACACACACACACACACACACACACACACACACAGACAAAAGACGGAAAAGGGAGTAATGGGCTTAGTGCAGTGGAGCTTTATGTGTCTCATAATCTTGTCATGATACTGTCCTAAGCCTCCTCTAATCCACTACCCTTCTAGAAAGATGAAATTGGGATTACCCCTCTATCTGTCTCCATTACACAAGCATTGTCTCTCTCAGTGTGTGAGTGAGTGTGTGCAACGAGATATTGCAGCATTCCCTGGAATGTCAGCTATCGTCATATGCTCCGCTCCCCCCCCCCCCGCTGATCCCAGGACTCTGTGGTTTTACTACTGTGTGCGTGCGCATGTTTTTGGCTGTTTGTGTACATTGTAACAGTTTAAAGGAGAGCAGAAATATAGACACACACACACACACACACCTCAGCGGAGCAGATGGTCACCGTGTGTGTTTGTTTTCGCTCAGATGATCATTCACATGCGCAGGGAAAATTAACATACTAACAAGCTGCCTGCGCATATGTGTGCGAGTGTGTCAATCCTCGATCACCACTGTGGTCTGTGGACAGAAGCTGAATCTGCACCCATGTGCGCGTGTGTGTGCGTGTGTGTGTTAACATAGGCTTCACTGGCCATGACTAAGGCATGAAGGAGCAACCTTCGCCACAGCTTTTAACCTGTCAGTTAAAAGCTGTGGCGTCTTTACAACTGTGTCTCCCTCGTGGCGAAAGACGAAAACAGGCATAGACAGAAGGAAAAGAGCAATCAGGAGGGGTGAGGCAGAAAGACGGAGAAGTTAAAGAAACGTTGCAAAAAGGGGGAGGATAAGTTTGACGGTGAGAGACAAAGTGAAGACAGAAAGATGGGGTGAGGTAAGGAGAAAGGAGGGAAAGCTGCAGAAGAGGGCTTTAAAAATGAAACAGTAAAGTGATGGTAAAAGGAAGCGAGAGGCAGTCAAGAGAAAAAAATAAAAAGAGAAAAGAAGGTTGAGGACCTGCACGGTGATGGAGACTCAGAGAAAGCCACCACGGCATAGCATGAAAAGACTGGTCTGACTTTTACACGCTTGGGGCAGAGATGGTCTGAAAAGACGTTGAAAAAAACAGCGCTCAGTGTGTTATCGTAGGCATGTGTGTTTACGTCTGTGTTTGTGTACTTGTTCTCGAGCTTTTGGCCATTAATGGGCAGCGAGTCTTTATTCTTGTGCAACATTAGCTGTGAGTAATGGTCGCACACACACACACACACACACATATGATTATTCAGTCTTTTTCTATATGGCTGCCATCTGTGCCTTTATTAGTTCATGTTTTTTGTGTGTGTGTGTGTCTGGGTTTTTTGACTCCATGTATCAGCTTCTGGTGGTTGATTGCAGGCGCTCAGAGTCAGATTCTGGCAGGTCATTGGCTAACAGTTGCCCAGGGAGACAACTCAGTAGGCCATGATTGGCAGATGATCCTAATATGGTCTGACAGCCTTGTTAGTGCAACCTGATTGGTCAATTAGTAACATCCATTACTCTGAAATCCCTGAAGACGAGGGAGAGGAAAAAAAGTTGTTGAATTCAATGAAATGTATTAAAACAACGTTTTGAAAGAAGCATTTTGCAGCTTTGTGTTTGTGTCACAGTGAGTGAAGTGTTTATTGGAAGAAAGAGGGAGGTTGACAGAGATGGGTGGCAGAGGGCGGTGGGGGGAGATGATGGGAGGAAGGGGGCTCGGGGTGGGTGTGTTGTGGAGACAGATCCAATCTCTCCATAAATTATGAATGTGTTCCGGAGGAAAGCATTCAATAAGGAAATGCCACATGGTAGTGAGTCTAGGAATCCAACTGTGTGTGTGTGTGTGTGTGTGTGTGTGTGTGTGTGTCTCTGTCTGTGTGTTATTCTACTTTAATAGCATTTTAATCTCCACAATTTCTATGGGCTGCTTGATGGAAAAGATTTGTTTAAAATGTTAAAGTTATTACACGTCTAGTGGCATAATAATACTGTTTACACATCCACATCTACATAAACCGTTACAGGTTAGGGTGAAGGCGTGGTTTAGGTTTAGGGTAAGAATAGTACACTTGATTCAGGCATCTAGTGATTAGGGTTTAAGTAATATTAAATCCCGTGGAGTGATGGAAACCTGACTGTGTGTGCGTCCACATGTTTGTGTGCGGACATGGTCAACAAACGTTTAGCATTTGTTGTCTGCCTGTCTGGACTTGTTTGGATGCACATGTCAGGTTTAAGATATAAATGTACTAACATGATTAAAACATAAATCAGAATCTGGATGAAATTCAGAGTTCATTACAGTTTACAGAACACACAGATGTTGTTTTGTTTTTTTTATAAATTCATTTGCTACTGGTCTCCTCTCACACTATCTCACACAGTACTCATTCCCGCAAGACCATGTTTAGTATTTTCTTACAGCAGGAAACACATTTAAATTTATTTAAGCAAATCTTTTCCATTTAAAATATATGAATTTCTTCTTGCAAAGGGTTAGGGTTTAAAAAAAGAAGAGCTTTAGGTAAACATACATAGTTATTTAAAATATCTGTGTGTCTGTAGCCTTTTATTTGCATAGTTATAGGTTACAGAGACCCTAAACAATGAAAAAGCCTCGGGCTGCTGTGTTTCTATGTTTACCTTAACGTGCATGAATAGCACTTTTCCAATCCACCCTGCTGTTTCTGTCTTTTCCCTCCATATTTTGTTACACGTCTTTACTTTGGCAGTCAAGACAAAGTGACCTTTACTGTCTTCACGTTTGCCAATGCTGCAAGCAATAAAGTTATATTGTTTTTAAATGAGGCGCACAACTTAATGAACTTGTTGTGCTTGTGCTGCGCTTCTGCGACTGTGTCAATAGACTTGCTAATAAAGTTATGTTATCGGGACGGCAGGCGGCCGGCACAGCTTGCTGCTTTCAGAGACGCGTCATGCTGTGTGTGAGTTAATAAAGTTATGTGTCTTTTGAATGGATGTAATACAGTTGCCAGGGAGCTGCTGTGTGGTGACAGCATTAGAGCAGGCATTATGATTGTCAGTCCAATAGACTTGAACCAAAAGCCTCTCAGTGTGACTAGGAAGGCCAGAGTGAACAAGAGTTTCCCATTAGCTCTGGTTGTGTGTAGTACCACTATGTGCAGTAATGCTATTTGCCATCTTAATATCAAAAACAAACAAAGAAACCACAAATAGGAAGGTGATAGCACAGGCGACATGCAGTTCCAAAGATACGCACAAGCAGGAATGAGGATGTTTGCTATGTGGTTTCTGTGTCAGGTGGAGCTGAGAAGGCTTGACACCTCGTCAGAGAGTCTGGGAGAGGAGACAGGAGATCTCACTATGTGACACCAAGCTTTTTATAGAAACACGGGTGCATCTCTACCTTTGCCTTGCAGGACCTCTCCACCAGTTTATGGGCGCATGAAAAAGCCAGTGTGCATTTTAGATCTTTTTATCGAAAGAGATTTGAGATTAAAAGTAAAAAATACAACCCTGCAGACAACAATGACAAATAAATCAAAATGCACTCCATAAATACAGTAGTCCATCTATCTATCCATTATCTTCCGCTTATTCTCAGGTTGCAGGTCAATAATTAAGTAATAATCAAGTCAAGCCACAAAATTTAATAGAAACATATTTGAACATGGTTATTTTAGTAAATAGCCAACAACAGAACAACATGTAAAGAGAGAGAGTTGGGGACCAAGGTCTTTAGCTGCACATGAACCAGGAACATTGCTGTTCATGGTCAATACTAGTAGTAGATTAGTAGATTATTAAATTAGCTCTCTTGGAACTTCTCCTGAACCTTTGAATTTAAATAATAAAATATGTATCCTTGAATATTCAATAAGTCTACTTAATAATTATTTAATCTGTTCAAGTTAGTAAATGTCTTTAGAGTCAAAGAAACACATCTTTTAACACGATGTACAAAACATCTCATGATTATGTTGTGAAATCTCTAACTTACTGCATAGATTAATAACGTGAGATATGTCGCCTAACTTTGTGATGAGAGTGAGTTGTTTTAAATTTGATACTGATGAATAAGCACAATTTACTGTGTCTTACAGCTTGAATGTACGTGTGCACGCAGAGCTGCATTTGTTGCGTGCTCTCGTATGCTTTTGTGTCAGCATGATGAATTGATTTCAGAAATAAAAGAAAAATTAAGAAGTCACACAAGCCGAAGCACAATAGTTTGTAGATGTTTCGTGTCATGTAGATGCATGTGTGTGTGTATGCGTTGGTGTGCATGCGTTCTGTGCTCAGCGTGAGCGTGTGAATGCGGGTGAATGGTGCGCTGCAGGCGCGCTGACACTCTATAGAAAATGAATGTGCAGATATGACAGTGATACATGGAGATGTTTACAGTAAACCACGAGACTCAAGCTCAGGGGGATTAAAAACAAAAAAGAAGGCGAAGTGAAGGACAGACCCAGCTTGTAGGATGTTTTTACTGAACTCTGTTGAGAAATTTGGCCAAGTTTTACATTTACGATGGAAGACAATTCAGCCGTCTTTACAGTGAAGCTGCTTTCTTTCTGCTCTGTATGATATCACTAGAAGAATGTAGTTATTATGTGAACTGACAATGCTCGGTGATGATGATTGGCTCACGCTCAGCGCGCGTTCAAACAACCAACACACTCTCCAAACACATACACGTCCCCTGCAGACCGCACTGTTCTTGAACGAGCAGCTTATCTTGCTGAAATCCTACATTTACCTGCATGTGGCAAAGCGAGAAACTCAGTGGAAAAACACGAGACTCCAGAGAAATCATACAGTTTCCCTTCAGTTTATTTATTTATTTTATTATTATGGACTCTTTAATATTTCCTTGTGTTTACTAGTGAGCCCCTGTAGACTCAGTGAATTCTCACAGTGGAAGAAGTTGTCTTTGAATTGGCTTTACAGTGGCACCCCTACTCTGTGCAGCTTTGTATACCCAAGCACAACTAGTGTATAATATGATATTGGCTGGATTTAGGAGACTTAGCGCTGCTGTTCTTGATTTGTTGCAACTTTGTGGGAAAGTTGACTGTGAGTGGGATAAGCTCTTATTGCCTTCCCCTGTGAGCGTGTGCGTGTGTGTGTGTGTGTGTGCGTGTTTGTGTGTTTCTGTGCGTGAGCTGATAGATGAACTCGCAGTCTGGTAAGCAGGGACATTCCCTTCTCTGTTCTCTCTCTGTGCCATGGAAACCAGACAGGAGGGCTATGGTGGCCCACAGGAGCCAAATGAGGCGGCAATAATGCAGCGCTTAACCTCACATTGAAAAATGACTTCATTCTCTCATCAATAGAGCAGTTCCTAACGCCCTGCCACGCTTATGCATGCACATACACATGTACACACACACACACACATAACAACGAAGACGTGAGTAACTGAAATGCGCTGTGGGTATTTCCCATGGTTAAGGTATGATACAGTTAACCATTTTGCTGTGCAGACACACATAGATACACAGCCTCTTATGTGCGCACGGTATGTGGTATGCTGCAGTGCAGAAAAAGCCAGTTTGTTTTCTGGCTTGATTGAGGCTGGTCACAAATGGAGGTGTTTAAATTTCTCTGTTTGTGCTTTTGTGCGCTTTTAATGTTCAGTCAGTGTAACACTTGTGTGTGGGCTTTGTTAGGATTCTTATTAGCCAATCTAGCCGATATTAATCTCCTTGGGATCCATTATTATTAGACAAAAATACAAAGCAAGAAACAGAGATAACCGAGTGTGACAGATCTGACTGGCGTGTTGTAAAACTCTAATGATTTTCCAAAAAAAACATTGTTTTCTAATTGCTCCCAAAAGCACTTATTAATTCGAGGTCACTGTAACACATTACTACATGCACATATGCATCATGGAGCTTATTGATCTGGCCAAAGGTCCAACACGTTAATCTAACCACAACTGTTTTTTTATGAGTGACAGGCTCCTTAAGACGCTTCTTCCTTCTGTGTCCAGTGGCTCTTTGCTCACTTAGTGCAGCCATTGTACTTCTTTCTTCCATTAGTGTATTAGTGTGTGTCTGTGTATGTGAGAAAGAAAGGCAGCGAGCGAGAGAGAGAGAGATTTGATGTGTACTGTAATATTATAAGGTGAGCCCGGAGGGCAGCTAAGAGCTTTTAGAGAACGAGCAACAGGGACAGAATTGCAGCCAGCCGTGACCGACAGACAGACAGGAAAATGAAGAGAATGGAGGAAGAGACAGAAGAAAAAGAGAGAGTGAGGATGGGAGGAGAAGAAATGGGACATCGGGGTTATAAAAAAAAGTCTCATTTCGATGGAGGCAGCGCAGAATAATACTGTCAGCAATCAGGGATTTCCCTCCCTCATTATGTGTGTGTGTGTGTGTAATTGCTGGTGTCTCTTAGATACCACTTAACATCAACATATTCACCTGAGAAAAACAGGGTGTGTGTTGTTTTATCTAAAAAGAATGTGCTTAATAACGTGCATGTGTGTGTTCAATCCTTCTGTACATTTGTTTCGTACATGTGTGTGTGTGAGCCTTCACATGCGCAGTGTAGGACTGTGCATACTTGTGCGTATTGGTGCACACTTGCCCTGGGGCAGCCAGTCGTCTGTGCAGGGGCTCGAATTGAAAGCCTTTTGAAATGATAACCTAGAGTTATGAATGGTTGTATACACAAGAGAGAGAGTGTGAGACGTACAAAGAGAGGACAAAAGGAGAGAGAGACAGAGACATAAATGGGTGATGAGCAGAATAAAAAGGAATAGCCTAATTCAATAAAAAAAAAACTGTAGTCATTGTTGTAGATGAGAAATTGCTCGTGAATTGTTTTCTTATTCATAGCTCTGTCTTCTGTCCTTTATCTGTAAAATGAGAAATTGGATGGAGCGAGAGAAAAAAACAGATAAAATGTTATGGAGGTGGGGGGGGGGCATGTAAATGGGTGTGTGTGAGAGCAAAGCTGACAAAAGAGGACAAAGTGTGCGATAAGTGAAAGACAGAGGTTAGAGGCTGGTGCAGTGTCTTGTTAACCTGTGTGGTGGATGACAATGGCTCAGTAGGACCTCTGCACTCTCAGGCCTGTCTCAAGTGCTGCCTGTCAGTATTTGGAGTGCTCTATTTCTAGTCAGGCAGCTCGCTTCAGCGCCTCACTATTGCCTCAACTGGGGCATCCCAAGACCCCGCGGTAAAACGAAACAATGTCACATCGCCAACCTCTTCAATCTGCTACTATGGCCTGTGTGGCGTTCAAGTGGTGTTCTCGTGAGTTTTTACACCCGCGTTCATTTCAGTGCTATTTCTGGCACCACGCTTCCTGCAGATCACCTGTCAATCAAGCAGTCAATTAACCAGTATGGGGTCCTCTTTGCACTGCATTCCTTGCTGGCGTGCATATAATATCTGTGTGTCAGTACAGCTGCATTAAGATAGTTCGCCTTAGTGGGTTTTTATGCAGTCAAATCAAGAGTCACCAAACTGTTCTGTAAATAATATTCCACGAAATCAAGTCTGCACACATTGTCCAGATTTACCAAGCTGTGAACTTGACAACCCTTCGGGTCACACACTTTTGTATGTTGTTTCCCATAATGGCTGTTCTGTTTATTCCATGCAAACCACTGTTGCTACAGTTAGAAAAATAAACGCGTCACTTGCTGAGCAACAGATGAGTTTTTCATGGGAAAAGTGTATGTTACTTTCAAACAAAACTCATGACTTTGCTTTGTCGCCATGGGAAATTGAATCTGCAGTGCGATTGGTGTTCAAGTGGTTAAACAGTTGCTAAGTAACTGACAACACAAATGGACATTGCTCTGATCTTGTGTCAAACATTTGAGGGATTTTGTGGTTTTCTCCACTTTTGACATCATACCCAGGAAAAGAAACGGATAAATCCATGCGTCATCATGTAGTAGAGACTTTCACAGGCTACGTTTCTTAATGCAGTGACAACAACAGTGACATGAGCTGTGATTCTTGTGAACTTGGTAAACACAACGGCACATAACCTTTTACTGACATCAAACATTCAGAGCAACTCAAGCTGATGTCAGTTAATTCACCGTGGTTTTGACGTACATAAAAATAGGGGAACATGAATTTATCTAAAGGGGCCAACACTTTATTACACAAAATCTGGCAATTATTGCTGATTTATTTTTTTACTTTATTATTTTTATTTTTGAGAGTCAAAGGCTCTTTACATGAGTCGCACCTGGACTGTTGATAAAAGAAGCAATAAAAAGTCATATTAAGAAGTGTGTGCGTGTGTGTGTGAGTGAGAGAGAGAGGGATAAAGCATGTTCTGCCCTGTCCACCTCAGCACAAAATATTGTGGTGGGAAATATGTCTGAAGCATGAATTAGACTGAGATAATTTGAAGCCTGAAAACTACACTAAACTACACTTTATGAGCGGAGTATATTTGCATTAGGTAATGGTAGCATGCACACCCTCTTGGTATTCGCTGAGGAGCCCAAAATGAGGGAGTAAAGGAAGTTGCAAGGAAATGAACTGGACAGGAAGGGAAAGGGGAAGTAAGAGGGTGGGGGCAAAGGGAAATATAATAGATAAAAGGGAGAAAGGAAAGAAGGAGTAGTGTAACTGAAATAGAAGGGTAGACGAGAAAGACAGGAGGTGGGCAAGGAAGGAAAGAAAACCATTATGTGGTGAGAAAGAAGAAAAGCAGGAAAGAATGAAGGAGGAGTAAGGAAAGAGGATGAGCAGGAAGGAAGAAAAAGCTAAAAAGCTAGAGGAATGAATTTGGGAGGAGGACATAGCAACAAGAGACAATGACAAAGCAGGACATTTTGGCAAAGGAAAGAGGCAATGCAGGTAAAAGGGGAGAGAAGATAGGGAAGGACAGAGAAAGAGGGAAAGGGGAAGGGAAGAAAATGGAAAGGGAGGAAACAAAGGAGAAAATGAGGCAATGTAGGAAGGAAGTAAAAGAGGAAGGGAAAAGGAAGAAGTTGGAAGGAAAGAAGGAGGCAGAAGAAGTGAGTGTGCATGTGTGCAGGGGTAAGAGGTCTGTGTCTGTCTTCACGAGGATTAAGCTTCAGCCTTATTACAGTCTCATTACATCAGTCCACTTCTTCCATTACACACACACACACATGCACACATACACACACACACATAAAATTTCAAATGCACACACATACATATGCATTTAAAACAGTCGCCATGTCAATCAATCCCATAGAGGTCAGGGTTAGAGTTTGGTATTCAGGAAATGTTAATCAGTTTATATGTATGCTACTGCAGTGGTGTCTGTGTGACTGTCTGCGTGTGTGTGTGTGTGTGTGTGTGTGTAGGTGGGTGTGTAGGTGGGTGGGTGGATATGTGTGTCACAGCTGTTCAATGCATTACCAACTAATATGACACTCATGGTCACCCACAAACACACATACACACACGGCTAATCTAATTTAGTTAACAGCGGTACCCTTGAAAAAGCTCCCTGACGTGTTGATGTTGCTGCTCACACGGCGCCCCCTATGTCCCTGCCACTGATATGCAGCCTGTCTGAAGTCCCCCATCAAGCTCTAAGCTCCAACACATTCTCCATATTGAGGACACAAACCTCACCGTGGACGTTGTAGCACAGCCGGTCGTGTTTCAAACAGCTCGAGGTGTGCTGTGGTTTGGTAATGGAACAGTGGCATCACTCAGCTGCAGCCTGATGAGGCTGAACTTGTCCGGTGGAAATTTGATGTGCTTTGCTAAATTAGCCGCGGCTGGCCAGAATGTTGGATGTGATCGCACATTGTGAGGACAGACTTGTTTATTTATACAGGAGGCATTGGACAAATGTACAAAAATACTTTTGAATGCTATAAAAACAACACAGTAACCATATCACAAACACTTAGAGAAGATTACAGTGTGCCACATTTTAGACAGTATGTCCCACTGTGGGACTTACACCTCATACAAGGTGTAATCTATGAAGTTTTAAATAATATAGTATAAATAATTTACACATTTGTGACATTATTACATAATAGATACAGTAACAGACAAGAAATAACCACATAACATGCAACAAAGAGCTTTACATGTTTAAATATGTGTTTTCAATTGAAAATCAATTAAGTAATTTAAGTCTTTATGTTTAACATTAGTCATATAAGACATTTATTTTCTTGTTGTTTGTTTTAAAGAACATATAATCAGTAAGAATCATCAATACTAATTAAACGTTTGATTCAATTACACTTATATGTGCTTATATATGTGCGTGTGTGTGTGCGTGTGTGCGTGTGTGTGTGTGTGTGTGTGTGTGTGTGTGTGTGTGTGTTATCTGGCTGGTGTCCAGGAAACCTAATGGCGAACACTGTTTGCTTTCTTGGCTCGTCTTTCCATCTCACTGCTCATAGAACACACACACACACACACACACAGACACACACACTCACAGACAGTGTTTTTGCACACATATGGTGTTTAGGTAAAATGCAGTGCAAACAGTCAAGAAGCCCCAACAACCAATCAGAAAAGGGTACAAGCAACGTGCATTATGCTCAGCTTCTTATATTCACTGCTGGCCGTGTGGAAATGGATCTCAGCTTTTGTTTGGAAGTGTTTGCTCTCTCTTTTTCATACTCTCTCTTTTGTCTCTCACCCCTCTTGCTCTTTGTCTTTTTCCTATCATTGTCAGATATTGTATTTATTTTGACACAGCCCAATAAACAGAAATTGTTCTTGGGCACGCTGTCCTTGCCAGCAACTGCCACATTTTAGTGCCCGCACTGCAGCGTGTGTGTGTGTTGTGTCTGTGTGCGCGCTGAACGAACAGTGGACAGATGGTGCAGGACAGCTGGTCCAGAGTGACAAGTGTGTGTGACCCGAGCCTCTGCGGTGGTGAAAGAAAGAAAGAAAACATTGACGAAGAGAAACTATTTGAAGAGGAATATTTCAGCTAGTCTGTGATTGCCAGGAGCTGGCAAACAGAGGGGTGGGGGAGATGAGGTGGTGGTGGTGGGGGGACATCTTGAATAGATTTGGAGCAAGACAGAGCGGAGGAGGTGGAGTAGTGATAAAAGAAAAGCAGAAACTATGCCTTTCTGCCAATTTGTTCTTTTTTTTATCTGAATAGCGCTTGGATTTCTTTCTGATGGCCACAAATGTTGTTCTTCCATCTTTTTGTCCTCCCCTCTGGCCCCCGTGCCTCCTCCTTCCTCCTCTCCTCCTGCACTTTCTCTCTCTCCCTGCTCTAAAAGCATTGTGCAGGTGTTGGTTCGGATACTGTAAACTGTCGCAGCCTCGTCGGCCTCCCACAGCCAAGCGGCTGACTGATGAATCTCTCGTTTCCCTAAACAGCCCGGAGCAGACGATTGACAAGTGGTTCATTCTCACACAGAGTTCAAGTGAGAGGCGTCAGGGGAGGAAACACTTTCAGTCTCTGACATACACACAGCACACACGGAGACACAGAGTGTAACACACACTTTAATAGAGCCTAAGGGGGGAATCTGATCTGCTTCTACTCTTACTGAACCATGAACATAAAGAAAGTGGAAGAAAACACTAGAAGCGCTGTATGCTGCACTGAGGTGGACAGCGCTGCATATTGACAAAGAGAAATCTTATACTGCACACACGCTTTTCCTAAAAAACCACATTGTACAGTAATTACACTGTAATCTGTAGAACAGTTGTCATATTGTGGCCCGTCCCTGTTACGTGCCTGCACTCCCCAACACAGAGCAAGAGATAATAAGGTTAATGAAGACATCGCAAAAACACAAATAAATATGATGCAATGAGACGTCACGATGAGTCCAACAATTAACTGGTGAGAAGCACCCCTGTCCCGACGTCTTGATCAGCTGAAGGAGACACAGGCACTCAGACTAAGCTTATGATGGCGACTCGACAGTTCAGGTTTGTCATTACTTAACTGAATGTTTTGAAGAGTTTAAAATGTTTCTTCCGTGTTATCAGTTTTCCTCTGCATTAACATTAACACAAACCTTTAGAGCAAAATCTGTTTTATACAAATAAACCTGATGATGATTGGTTGACTGATAAGAATTCCCTGAAGGGGGAATTTTGTTGATTTTGTACATGTGTGTATGTGGAGTTTGGAAGCTGTTTAAATATACGAGCTTAGGTTTGGAGAGTGTAATTGGTGTTTTTCATGTTTTAGCTCAGGGATTTCCAAAGCCTGACACTGTGGCTGCCCATTTTTTGCAAATTGGCAGCATTAAACACACAGGAATCATGATTATGAAGTCTGCGTGCTCTGGGGAGGTTTTCATCACAGTTTGAAAACTCTGGTTTAGATCTGGTTTAATGTATTAGCATACTAACAGTTCCTAATTAGCACTAAACATAAAGTAGAGCCAAAAACTGATTGATGAACCTGCTGATCTGTCGTGTGTGTGTGTGTGTGTGTGTGTGTGTGTGTGTGTGTGTGTGTGTGTGCGCCAGATGAGGCCTCAGCAGCATGTCACTCCAAGCTGCTGGGTAAACACAGAGGAGGAAAGACAAAACCGCACATCTCTGAATGAGATGTGTGTCTGTGTGTTGCAGAGAGAAAGAGAGGGGGAAAGTGTGTGTGTGTGCGTGTCTCTGCCCATCTTGTCATGGTTTGTAAACTGTGAATAATGGCACCACTTCCACTGCAGTAATCCACTGCTACACACACACACACGTACACACACTATGTCTCTTTCCACTGATATACATAACACCGCAAACCTCCTCATTCCTGATGTACAAACACACTCTTTCCTCAACCACAAACTGTCTCCTCCGAAGCTCAGCTGTCGATCACACTGATTATTCTTAAAGGGGAAAATCTGACCTCTCTACTTCTTAGACATTGAATTCTCTTTGAGCTGTTTAGCTGCTTGTTTTGATGTTGTCTACGGTTGTTTGTTCACCAGATTGAGTTGCATGAAGCAGCAGATGGACTATTAGCTCCTAATGAATAGGATTTAACGGCACGTATCAGACTAATATAATGCAGGAACGGGATGGGGCCTTACATGATCCCCGCTCTCTCCCCAGACTTTAAAGTTTTACTTTAAATCCAATGTTTCTGGTCCTCCTGCTGGATGACAGACTCATATAAACAATGAGTGATTGATGGATAGAAAAAAGTGATGCAATGATTGAGCGATCAAAAGAACAAAGCAGCAATTGATGGATGAAACAAATTGTGAGGAAGAAAAATAGATGGAAAAGCATGTCTGAAAATAACAAAGGACTGTTGGGCGCCAGATTGATATATTATCCACTTGTGGGTGTTTTTTTTTGTAAGACGTTGGGGTTTGTAAGTGGAAAAGAGACAGACTAGAAGGGAGGAGACTGTTCAGCTTATTGGGTCATGGAGTTTGTGGCAGATCAGGTCAAAGACGTGGGTGAAAAACTTTCTGACCTGGCAAAGGCTGTGCAGACTGAGGCACACACACACACACACACACAAAGACCCAGACACACGTCCATGTCCTGTCACTTTCTATTTTTCTATTCTATTTATTATTGTATGGCAATGCATGAGGCAAACAGGAAAAGGATATGATGTCACTAACCAAGAGTTTGTGGTACCCAAGTGGTCTGGCATCATGTCCTGCAGTGGTCATTTTAGCTGTGGTGTGTGTGCCTGTGTCTACATCTCGTGTGTGTTTTGGACACGCTTCCAGGCAAAGACTGCAATAAATTTGGTCATAGTGCTGAGCTAGTTTTAAAATTCACACATGTAGAAATGCGCACACGCATGCTATCTGTCATAGACAGCGTGTAGGTGTTAGAGCTGGGGTTATTGACTCGTAGAGACGGAGACAGCAGCGAGCACCAAGTGAACACACTGCTATCGGAATACGATTAATACTGTCTGGCTGATGGATTAGACTCATTACACAAGGAGCAGGGCAAAGGGGGGTGTGAAGGGTAGAGAGGATGTGGAGGGGAGAGAGAGAGAGCAAGATAGACCGAAAAGAGGGAACGGAAGACATGTTGATGAAAAAACGCAAATGTAAAGAGAAGTGTGGGCTGGTTTCTCTATAATTACAATACTAATATATTATTAATACAGTATCAAGAGAAAATAAGTTAAAAAATATTATCTTGAATCAGTCATAGTTTCTGTGTCTACTGGAATCTACACAGCAGCTGAGGTCATCTGGAAAGAGATGAGGTTAAACTCCAAACTGACCAACAGTGGATGCTCAAAGCGAGCAATAAAGGCAGGAAAAGTGAAGTAAAAGGCGGAGTTAAAGAAATAATCTTTCTGTCAGTCTAGTAGTCACTTAGCAGGAACCCTCGCTAAGCTCACTTTTTTATTTTACTGATGACAGTTTCACCTTCTAGACACAACGTTGGTACATAGAAAGAAACTTAGCAAGATGGTGAAGATAGTACGTTAACCTTTCGTTAACACATCAGAGAGTATGGACAAGAATTTTACATGCATAGTGATATCAAGATGTTAGAAATATTAATTGTGCAATACGAAATGTAAGCCAGTTAGGAAATTTTTCAAAAAACTTTTTAACTATTCTATTTATGTGGCCACAGCACCCCTGCTCATTGTAAAGAGCTTTATTAGTTATACAAATAAAGTATATACTAGTACATACTAGTACTGCGTATTCTAAAGGACTTTTCTGTTTCCCCCGTTCTGTGTGAGGGGCTGCATGTACCTGGTAAAGACGTGGGCCACCTGCACGCTGAACTAACATCCGAATATAATCACTTTGCACAGCCAGGTGTGTGTGTGTGTGTGAAATATAAACCCAGAACTGCAAACTCTCCTCTCTTGGTAATATTGTGTCTTTTTATTACTGCCAGAAAACCTGAAGAACATGTGAGAGCCTCCCAACGAGTAGGAGGAGCACAGGTGCATAGTACGACAGATATTTCTGCTGAGGCAGCTTCAGATCTAAATGTCATCATCAGATGTTTAGTGTCCCCATTACTGAGTGTCTCTCCGCTGTGCTGATATGTAATTACTGTATTACTGCAAGCCACTGTGTATTTCTTCTGTATATGTGTGTGTGTGTGTGTGTGCAGCAGATGTATTCCCCACTTGTCTATAATTACACGTGTAAACATTTTGGATGATGTCATGGTCTCAGACCGCTGACTGATCTGTTCCTGAGCTTGAAGGCAACATAATCAGCCTGGTTTTACACATGTTCAACGCACACACCAGCACACGTGATCTTTATTTTTTCAGCTTTGTTATTTCACTGGTTAATCTTTCATAATAGATGTGATAAGACATGTCTGTTGAGTGTGTTGTTTCCTCAGCAACAAGACGCTTGTGTCACAAGTTTGGCAAGTGGCTTATAGCTGGCTTTGTTGAGAGCTCACTACATAACGATTGGTAGCTAAATGGAAAGAGCCGGGGCTATTAATGTGGGAAATCAGCAGGCGCAATGTAGCATTTCTAGAAAGCTATCGTCTTGGCTAACCTGTCTGTATAACCTGAGTATAAAGGAGGAAATGTTGCAAAAGAAAACCTCCTTAGCAAAGCCACAAGTAAAATAACACAGCTGTCGCCACAGGAGTCTTTGTGGAGTAATGTAATGCTACAAACACACACACACAGCTCTTCTGTGAGGTTTTCCACACAGGCCCACTCACGCGCACACAGGGGACATCCTCTCTGTCAAGTCAAAGTGTCCCCAAGGTGTCCACCCTGGTCCAGTAACCATGGCAACCCTCTTACCTGGCATTTAGAATATGTGTGAGAGGCATGATGGTGAATAAGGGAAACAGACAATGAGATGAGAGGTGAGGGAGGAAGGCTGCAAGTCCGTCACTCACGAGCAAAGTCAATGTTAGTTTAGAAGAGTGCGACTGAAGGAGAAAGAGGAGCGTATCTGTGTGTAGAGTGTGTGTGTGTACGTGTGTGTGTGTGTGTGTGTGTGTGTGTGATTCTGCATCATACCTCAGTCTCATGAAAGAGCAAACGCTGAGGAACATCCTATCATTTTGCGCACTGTTAAAAAATGTGCAATGCAAGATTTCCAGGATACAATTAAATACAATTAAAACCAGACACCCACACACACACACACACACACAGAGACACACACACATTCCTCCACATTCACAGGTGCCAGTCCTGCCCCAGTGTGTTCAGTGAGTGTGTTCAATCCTCTGCAATCTTCAACAAGCCTCCTCTCCTCCCTCTCCTTTCTCCCCCTCAACTCCTCTCTTTTCTTTGGGAGTCTTTCTCCTCCTAATTGCTCACAGAAGTGTGATCTTTGGGGGTCCACTTCATGGCATTGCTCCCTGAATTAGCTAAAGCATCCATGCACACACACACACACACACACACACACACTCACATACACACTCAGAATCCCAGCCAGGCCTATTCTGCTTACCACCTCATCCAAACGTACACTTTACCTCCTACCTCTTGTGAAGCATCCGTCTTGTATTCTTTATTTATTTCCATCTCTTCCTCCCTTTGTTTTAATTTTTTCCTTCTTGATTCCTTCTTTGTCCATTCACACATTCTTATACTTAATAGGATTAAGGTCTCGGAAAGGGATTTGAACAAGATGATTAGTTTACTGCTCTGCCAACTCTAACCCATACCCTACCACACACACACACACACACACACACATATATAGATCCACAGGGACCCCTGGTTCGCTAGATCTGGGAACAATGTTGTTGCAGTCGCTCTTGTACAAAAGGTGTTCAGAAACTGTATAACAGTAGGTGAGAGGGAGAGTTTGTGTGTGTCCAGTGTGAGACAGAAGGAGCAGAGAGGAGGGGAAGGATGAAGGGGGTGCATGTGTGAGAATTGAGTGCTGCTCTTTCATGCCCAGGTCTTCTTAGACACGCAGGGTGTCAAAAGACCCTCTCACTCTGAAAAGACCCTTTAGAAAAGCAGCACTAAGCTCTTAACACTGGAGACCTGACTCTGCCATGCACACACACACACACTCACACACACACGCACCCTAGGCCACCAGAGGTGAGAAAAACAGATGGGATGGTCACAAGAGAACGTCCACAGTGATTCTGTCCGTAGTGAAAACCAGAAATAGTATTAGATACTAGATTTCTTCTTCTGTTGATAACAGTGTGCATGTCAGTCAACACTTGGTAGGTCTGGGACAACAACAGGAACCTTTGTTGCAGCCTCTCACCTGAGAGCAGGAGATCCCTATTTTTAGACGTTGGGTTTAAATTGTGACTCATATTGCTCTTGGCTGCTAAAGCTACCCCATCCAGTGATGGTGCATTAAGGTGTCAGCCAAATAGTGACTGAATAAAGACTGTGAAGTAATCTATACACAAAACTCCGCTGTCATGACAGTAAGTTGGCTCGTTGATGTTACAGCTACACAGTCCCAACCACAGGATACAGGACATCACTGTTTTTAACTTTATGTGAAGAAGTATGCAAGTGCTATATAGGTGCAGTCATTTACTAAGATCAGCAGTGGGTAGTAACGTGAGTGTGTTTAAGTCTGTTTTCTTACTTAACCTCTAGTGTGCCGTCAGCTGTCAATTTCCAGCAGTCTGTCTGGTTGTGTGTGTGTGTGTGTGTGTGTGTGTCCTCTTTCACAAGCTTCCTAACTTAGCAGCATGATATATTCCTGTGTGGCTTTAATACCTCCGGCCCTTTCAAACAAAAACTCACACACACACACACACACACACACAGAGCTCAGCGGGAGCCTCTTTTAATGAAGGTAACCTCCCAGTTTAGGCTCAGGAGCAGAGGTGAGGGGTTAAATCTGGGCAAAGTCCAAAAACAAGACCCGTGTAGGAGAAGAGGAAAAGAGAGAAGGATGAGAAGGAAGGGAGAGGAGGGAGAGGAGGGAGAGAAAGCCACAAAAGGAACAAGAAAAAGAGACAAAGTGGTGGGTGGGATGTCCACCTAATTATTTATCTGAACATGAAACTGTATCAGGTGCCTTTTCCACTCTCAAATCCCTAAGAAGTCAATTTGCTAGTCAGGGTAAAACTCATTATTCAACATCTCTCTTGCTCTTTCCCCCCTCTCTGGTGGTCCGAGGGATGAATAAGTGCCCTGCTTCAGTCCACGGAGAGCCCTACTCTCACCCAAACTGCCAATCACATGTGTACACATGTATTATGTCTGTGTACATGTGTATGTTTGCACGTGTATGTGCAATGTGCACTCTCTCTTCACTTTCACTTTGTGCTCTCCTATAACTGCATAGTTAGCGTAGCGTGCTTTGTGCTAAACGTTTGTTCTAACGCAGTCTGAGTGTTTACTGTTGTTTTACTCTGATGTTTGTCAACCATACAACATCATAAACCACACACTGGCAGATTTTTGCTGATTATTACATTCGATAGATGGATGTAATAAGTAGAAATGATACGACAACGTGTGTGTGTGTTCGTGCGTGTGTGTGTGTGTGTGTGTGTGTGTGTGCGTGTGCGTGCGTGTGTGTGTGCGTGCGTGCGTGTGTGTGTGTGTGTGTGTGTGTGTGTGTGTGTGTGTGTGTGTGTGTGTGTGTGTGTGTGTGTGTGTG
>JAUMTR010000001.1:10245368-10280410 GCA_032270685.1 Microctenopoma stevenorrisi
GTGTGTGTGTGTGTGTGTGTGTGTGTGTGTGTGTGTGTGTGTGTGTGTGTGTGTGTGCGTGCGTGTGTGTGTGTGTGCGTGTGTGTGCGTGTGTGTGTGTGTGTGCGTGCGTGCGTGCGTGTGTGTGTGTGTGTGCGTGTGTGCGTGTGCTGAGTTAAGGAGGCCTTTCAGTGCATTTGTTTGGTTTAAGAGTTCCAGTGGTTAAAGCAGCACAGCTGTTTTCCAAACCCCCCTGGTCATGTAAAAACAGTATCAGGATACACTCTATTTGATTCAGACCAGCCACACTGTGTGTGTGCACATGCATGAGGAGAGACACGCATGTGTTTGCGTTGTGTGTGTAAAATAGCAAAAGCAAAGCCCCTGTTTCATCTACCTGTGTTTATAAAGGTCTAATTCCAGGATCTCGTTGACTGATCTCAGCGCCAGAGATGGCCGGCATGCTCATGTATGTGTTTACATACAAACCGTGCTGTCAAAATATGTTTGCTTCGATTCTCACAAGACCAGAAATTTCTAAAGTACATTTTGTATTGACTTCTGTTATCTTTGTGTAATATCAAAATTCATCTGATCGTCTGACTTTTTTTAATGGGACAAATATGAAAAAAATCAAGAAGGGGGCAAATACTTTTTCAGTTTATAATTATTAAATATAACGATTCTTCACTCACCTATGTAGCATAGTTTGTTGTCGTGAACGTTGGTGAGCACAGAGTACCAGAGGGAACCTGTGATGCCTCTCTAGTTGTTTTCATCTTGATTGTGTGGTTTCAGAAGAAATTGGCACTGAAAATAACGGGCTCTTCGAACACAGGTGACTGTTAACATGTTGATAGATGCTCTTACTGAAATTATCTCTGGGTGTAGCTATGAGCTCTGTAACATAGAAACAAAAATGTGAACTGCTGCAAAAATTAGCTTTCCAGCCAGCGCATTTCTCTCCTGTTTACAAGCATCTAATAAACAGGTAAAAAGATGCCAAAGGTGACATTGGGCTATGTTTTCTGTTTGTTAGTTTCTTTGCAGGCTTGGCAGCATTTTGAACTTGTAGGTACAGAACAATGAGGTTCTTATTCCCTTTACTAATAAGTTTCAGACAAAGTTTGTCTACAGAGTTTATTTGTGGTGCTACCATCCCACAAAAAGAAGATGTGCACTTTTGACATAAAAAATAAATATGTAAACTTTCATTTCAGATAGACAATAAAATATTATCAACAACAACAACTCCAGATACTCAACAGTTTCAGTCTTTTAAAGTCTTCACTCCATGTTGTTTCCTTATTGTTGGCAAGAAACAATGACTTCAGCTGCAGGTTTAGGAGCAGCAGGTGGACATGTAGGGGTTGGATGATACCTGCAGTGCTGATTATAAAATCACAGCCACAGGAATGTGAGGAATGTGGCTGGACACTGGCTGTTAGCCGATTAACATGCTGGAGGTCACAGTGCCACAGTTGGGGTCAAGAGCTGGAAGGGAAGTGCTGAAAGGTCAGATAGTTTGTCTGGACGTTTGGTCTGCGTTGGCAGACAAAAGCCTGAGATTGTGATCTCTAAATATCCTCAGCAGAGATATTCTGACATTAAATGAAATATCCCATAATATTCTATTGTATGTTTGCATATTTACATATAGCCTTATTTAATTTGACTTTGTCTGCACATTGTTCAGCATCTTTATGTTCTATACACACCTGTGGTAACTTGTTAGTCACTGCAGCAAATTTGGTTTCTTTTTTGTGTTTTTTTTTTCCTGTATTTGAAGCTGCAGCTTAGTTAAAGTGGCTGACAATTAAGTCTCTGTAAATCCCAGCGCTCGTACCCACACACACCCACACATCCATCACTAACTCCTTAAAAGCAGAAGGGGGGGGTATGAGTGGGAGAGAGGAGAGGTGAGGAACAGAAGTCATCAGTGCCCCCTACAGGTTGATTTAGTTTTTCACATTTCTCACCTGTGTTGGATGGATGGTTCAAAGCACACCACTGAATTGCGTCTGGCTGTAGATCTGTGGACTCCTGTCAGAGGAAGCGCTTTCTGTGTCACTGAGAGATGAATAGAGACAGCTGATTACATTTGGCGAACGAGTGCTCTGTGTGCAAGGAACTAAATTTTTCAAATGATCTGTGTGGCTCTGAAGTTCCCCCCGCTGCATTTTGGTGATTACATCAAGTGCTTGTGCTGCAAAGTGGCTCTGTGACAGCTTGGCTTAACTCGCTCCCACCTTATTTATCAGTCTCCCTTCTCTTCTACATCTTTTTCTCTGTTCAGTGATCTCAGCGAGAACCAGATACAGGGGATTCCAAGGAAAGCTTTCAGAGGAGCAGTGGAGATCAAGAACCTGTAAGTGGCACTTTGGCAGCACTTTCTGTACATGTGTTTGTGTGTGCACATCTGTCACTCGCATGTCAGCGTGTAAGCAAATGTGCACAACCCCCATCTGCCTGTGCATCAATATTTCACTGTGTTAAATGTCAGGTGCCTCCTGCTTGGTGTATTGACTGGCACCGCTGCTCGTTAGCAGCTGTGTGTGTGTGTGTGTGTGTGTGTGTGGGAGTGCTATGGATGTCACGTCGGTGGCATTTCTATTATTTCCTCTCTTTGTTTTGCCTCAGTAGTAGTTACGATTATGAAGACAATTATTGGTCATTTTGCAGGTAAAGTAAAAGCTCAGCAGTAATTTTATAAATGTAGACTTTTCAGCTATTTCACTGCATCCTGTTTTTGTTTCACATCAGATGTGTTTTTAAATGCCTTCCGAATAATTGTAAAGGAACAGGGCAGTGTGTGTGTGTGTATGTATGTATGTGTGTGTGCGTGCATTAGTATGCGGGTGACAGCACATGATTTACTGTCCTTATGTCTTAATTAAATTGTTTCAGCAAAGCAATTCTGCAAAAGAGTGAGAGAGAGAAAGAGAGGGGGGGTGGTAAAGAGCAGCGCATACAAATTAGACATCACATAGGAGAGCGGTGGAAACAGGAATGCATACAGAGATGAGTACACTGAAAAATAAATCTACAATGAACAAAGAGCTCAGGAGTCTGAACTAAGCCAGAAGAGAAAGTGAGTGAGTGAGTGTTAGAGAGACAGACAGCAGTTGTTGGTGACTTTGGCCAAGGGAGCGATGCATTTTCATCTGTAGCTGACTTGAATTTCGCCTGAAGATATTCTGTTCTGTCCTTCTACAACTTTAAAGCCTCTTTTTCTCTTGTGTGTGTGTGTGTGTGTGTGTGTGTGTGTGTGTGTGTGTGTGCGTGTATACAGCCAGTTGGACTACAACCACATCAGCTGTATTGAAGATGGAGCTTTCCGAGCGTTACGTGACCTGGAAGTGCTGTGAGTACCTGCTTATTCAGTCTCCTTGCTTACAGCAGCAGAAGGAGCCGTGAATGATAAACACTAACAGCAGTGGGATGCTAAATATTCTCACTGTACTGTCTCTGGTGCAGCACATGTATCTATAGTGGAAGGAATCACACTCGGTTGCATCACATCATCATGTGATTCATTAGAAAGATCACCACTGGACAGATTCCTTTACTGCCCTGGGATCAGCTGCAACAGTGTGATTACAGATATTTAGTGTGTGGTCATAGCACTGTATAAAGTACATATCACAAGAAGGCACTGAAACAGCAAGACAGTTACAAGTAGTCGAGTCCTTCTGCTGAAACCTGATGAAGCCACGTCTATGTGTCTGTGTACGATAACCCCGTGAGTCCATGGTAGATCTCCTTGTTTTCTGTCTCCTCAGCACCCTTAACAACAACAACATCAGCCGACTGTCTGTGGCCAGTTTCAACCACATGCCGAAGCTTCGGACCTTGTAAGTGGCACTGCAGTGTATTTGCTACACATTTCTGCCCCCAGGGGAAGGCTTTCTCTCATCCATGCCTATTTGTACAATTGATTGATCAGTCTATACTCGCAACTTCCCCTCCTCCACCTACTCATCTCCTCCTTCCCCATCTATTACTCCCTCCCCAACAAATCCCATCTTACCTGCCCTCCTCTCTGTTCTCTCCCTTCTTGCCACCTCCTCTCTCCCTCAGTCGACTGCACTCCAACAACCTGCAGTGTGACTGCCATGTTGCCTGGCTGTCAGAGTGGCTACGACAGCGCCCCCGCCTGGGTCTCTACACGCAATGCATGGCCCCGCCACATTTGAGGGGGCACAACGTGGCTGAGGTGCAGAAGAAGGAGTTCGTCTGCACAGGTAGGTTCACGGAGATGAAGGGATTCGATGTGTGTGTTCATTACAATCTGTGGTTTAACCGTGGCAAACCCCTTTTTTCTGTTTTGTCTCGTTTGCTTTTCCTTACCATCTTTTGCTCATGCTTTTCGAGATGGGGACGAAGGCAAGTACTAACCTTCCACTGCCTGGCTTTGACAGGCTCTGCATTTTCAGGAATGTGTAGTGATTCCTTTCTACGGCAGTAGCTTGAAATAATATTGCGGACAGACATGGACCTTGTCGCGTTTAGACAATGTTTTGTTAGTAGCTGTGCATTTGCACTTTCTGCTGTTTCTCACTGAATTCTGTCAGCTTCTACAGTGTTTTCCATTGGGATTTAATATTGGCCTTTTGTCTCCGTATAGGTCACCAGTCGCCATCGTCTTCCTCCTGCAGTGTGTTACAGTGCCCAGAGTCTTGCACCTGCAGTAACAACATTGTAGACTGCAGAGGGAAGGGACTGGCAGAAATACCCACAAACCTGCCTGAGACCATTACTGAGATGTAAGACACACACTCATAGAGTAGAGACATGCACTCGCTCTACTTTACATGCATACTGTACATGCACACTTGCACACAACTACCTGCATACAGAACTTGGTGCAGTGACATTTCTCTCGCTCCTTCACTGTGCATCTCTCTCATTTTCTTGTCTCCTTCCACCTTTATGTTTCACTACTTCTCCCACTCCACGTGTAGTGAAATAAAACCACACATCTGTGAAATGAGAAAGCCCGGCCGTGCAGCTCTTCCCTGCTTAAGAAAATAATTAAGGAAGGAGGGAGGAGGACTTGAAAGATTACTCTGAAGGACAAGATGAATCATATCTCTGTCTAAAAGAGGGAAAGATCAGTCTCAGCAGATTAAAAGTGAAAAACTACAGAGTAGGACTTAGGACGTAGGATTTGAACTTGAGTCAGACTTAATTTGAACTGCTCTGAGAGTCTAAAGACTGTTCAACCATTCACGCGTGAAATTCTGGTCTGGTAGATTTCTGAACTTATTTAACAGCATAAGGCAGTCTTTGTGTAACCGCATCATGTTGCATAATTAATTACCATGTCTAACCACTGAAAGGAATTAGTGTCAACTGAGTGAAATCCTGTTAAGCCCTGGCTGGAAAATATTACAATACTGTGTCATTTTAAGACTTGTGCTTTTGGACGTGTCTGTATTGACTTTGACGCTGCTTTGACAAGAACGTAAGACTTGACAGGAAGTGGGACTTGACTTGGACTCCCCTCAGTTATGGTGGTGTCTACAAACAAAGCACTTCAGTCATGTTTTTCTCTCATCTGTCTTACAGTACGTGCATTAAATCAAGCCAGCTGTCTGTGCAGGCTGCTTTCACATTTTACTCTGACTGTTTACCATTAATATGACCAGAAGCGCATTTAAATGATTTCTTTATTGTGTATTTAGGTATTGTGTATTGGCCTGTGTATGCTTTTGCTTTGAAATTCTGCACTATACGCTGCTCCTCTGCTTACATGCTGCTCTTACTACACCTCCTGTGTAGACACAGTGTGACCTGTGACCATCACTTGGGACACATAAACCCAGAATACAGCACAATACAACGATCCTGTGTGACCAGGCAAACATTTCGGGGCTGAAGAAATGTCTGGAGCTTAATGTAAAAGAACAGCAAATTGAAAGTAAACTCATTTTAGAAATGTTTCACAATCTAATGGTTGGTTTGCAAATCATGTTCCACTGCCATTCTTGTCATGGTGACTGATCGTGTGATATGTTTAGAGAGCAGTTGTGTATGTCTGTTTTCTGTTTTGTTTGCCCCCTCCCATTCCTCCTCTCTCTCTCCCCTGGCCTGGCGTGATTTGTCTGGGCCTGACTGACACGCGTGGCACTGCCCACGCAGTTAAGGGTGCATGTGTGAGTGTATGTATGTTGGGCTGTGAAACAGGGCAAAATATTTCTGGTAGCCAGAGCCCGCAGGAATGAGCGGTCAGTGATACAGTGGAGATGGCTCTGTGATAGGGGAATGTTAATGTTGCTCCTCAATGGTCTGTGTATGTTTGTTCCAGACGACTGGAGCAGAACGCCATCAAGGTGATCCCGGCTGGGGCCTTTTCTCCTTATAAGAAGCTGCGCAGGATGTGAGTAGATGAGGAGTATTGTGCACCCTGTCAACCATCCACGAAAACGGCTAATCCTGTCCAGTTTGTAGCTTGTATTGACCTTCGTGATGCGACGTCTGTGTTTTCCTTTGCTCACTCGGTCTGTGTCTCTCTGCTCCCGCTCTGCTCCCGCTCTGCTCCCACTCTGCTCCCACTCTGCTCCCACTCTGCTCCTCTTCTTTGCTCTGTTCCTCACAGAGACTTGAGTAACAACCAGATATCAGAGCTGGCTTCAGATGCCTTCCAAGGTCTGCGCTCCCTCAACTCTTTGTGAGTACCGCGTGATGTGTTTCTGTTTACACATCAGCATAACTCTTAATTCCTCTAGAGAGGCTGTAATAATAATGTGTTTTGTTTTGCTTTTTTGTTATTTTAACATATACGTTACATAAATACTATACTCAAAGTTTCTTTCAGAGAAAATGACAAAAACACACACTAAGCACACGTTACACTGCTCGTTGAGTGAAACAATAATTAATATTAATTAATTGTGACATTTAGTGAGTTCGTAAAATTGAACCCAAAACTACTTTGCTGGTTTTAACAGTGAAAAAGATCCTCCGTAAATTAACCCTGTTGTGAGGAATGCGCGTTAAATGTGTGTCACTGCTGTTTTACTAAGCATTTAACTGCACTTTGTGGAGGAACGGCGGTGTTACCTGCCTCCCGGGCCTGAATCTCAGGCTGGACAATTTACTTTGCGTGTGAAGCTTTGTAAGGAAGACACAGAGAGGACCAGGAGAGGGATACGGAGCGATTTCATGAAGGAGTTATATTAAGGTCTCGTCTCTCCAAAGTCAATAATTCATAAATGCTAAATTGCTGAATGGAGGCTTCTGCCACCTCATTACACATTCACCACAGAAAGAATGGGACATACACATTTATGCTGACGCACCACATACAGTTTGACTTTCACATTAGGCTGCAGTGCGTGTTCATCGCGTGTCAGTGTTTGGTTAGAGAGGATGCAAATGAACCTTCGACTCTGTTTGGGTGTGTGTCTGTGTGTGTGTGTGTGTGGAAGCGTAGAGCAGTTCGCGCTAACGCGTGTGTGAGAGACATAAATGAAGCATCCAATCCCTGCATCGTGCATTTCCCAACTGCAGGTCTCTCTGGGACAGCCACTCAGCACAATGAAATAAAAGCCAATGTGAAACACATGTCTTTAAACTGCCTACATACACAAGTCAACTCAGCGCGGAGCATTAAGATGGGCTGATAACGGTCTAAGGCATGTGTTGGGAAAGTCAGTGGCAGTCTCAGCCTTGACCTGTTTGTGGATGTAATCTGATGTATTTATAAAAAGCTTCTCGCTGATAACAGCGCACATTCCTCACATTGTAGCTGCAGTCAGATTTATGGAGGGTATTTTTCACAATGACATTTAGATGAAAAGTGTTCATAACTAGTTATAGTTTATGTCCTGAGTGTTGAAATACAGAGCAAAGTGTTGGCACAAAGACAGAGTCAGTGTTTTTACTCCTGGTGTTTTATTGGTGTTTTACTTGGAAGGGCAAAGAAAAAAGGAAAATATGGTCTTATCATTCGTGATATAGGACGAATGTTTTGCCACGAATGTTCCTGTGCTCTCTTCAGTAAAGACCTACAGTTCCGCCTGTGTAGTTTATGCTACATTCACACAGTAAATAGTGATCAGAAGGGGAACAACTGTAAAACTTACCATTATTCTGACATGGGAGCTTTTAAGTAGGAAGATTCCACCAATAATTAATCTTGTAGTCAGACCACATAAATATAGTGTGTTGCTTTTCACCACTTCTTGTCTGGATATATTTTTACTGTAATTGTATTCCCTGTTACTTTACTTTACCAAAATTATCTTAAGGCCCATTCAGCATCTAAGTACTTTACTTTAAATATATATACTATATTTTGTTCATAATACTCTGTGTGATATTACTACTTTTACTTAAAACAAACTTATATAATGCAGACTGTATATTTAGCATACATATGGCTGATTTGTTTTTGGATAAGAATTTAATTTCTTGATAATCAGATGATGGTGAGTCACAGTGACTGTTAGAGTTATCTTTCATTTCTGAAAATCTGCAGCTCGTTTTCTTTCTTATGGGCTGCTTACTGTTAAGGTGTAAAAGCAACTGTTGACGGAGCTTTGGAAAGCAAATAGAATGTAAAAAGAAACGAATAGAAAATATGATCGTGGTACAATTTGGACAGTAACATTGCACAATTGATAATGTGTGGTTGCAGATGAGAAACACATGGTACTAAAGGAGAGTTATGAGGATTGTTCTGATTCTCTGTACAATATATGAGTTATGATAATAGATATATAATAGACAGTGTGTGTGTGTGTGTGTGTGGTCTTATTACTGTCGTTTGTTCTCCACAGGGTGCTGTATGGGAACAAGATCACTGAGATTTCCAAAGGGCTTTTTGAAGGACTCTTTTCTCTGCAGCTATTGTGAGATATTATCGCTATTGAACCCCACCCCACCCTCCGAACACGCGCACGCACGCACGCACGCACGCACGCACACCTACACACACACAAACACACAAAGTTAGTTGCAGCTCACATCTGCAGTTTATTGATATTCTGCTGGAAAGTTCTTCGCTACAACATTGTCATCAGAGTGTAGACATCATGATTGAAAGTCATTATCACTGACCTGTAACATCTGAAACACTCAACCAAGAATGATAACAAGAAAAATCTGTCATCGCCATCTCCCCTTCTGTCTTCCTCTCTCGCTCTCCCTCTGTCTCTCTCTCTCTGTCTGTCACGTCTTTCCTTCAGGTTGTTGAATGCTAATAAGATAGCGTGTCTGCGTGTGGATGCCTTTCAGGACCTTCACAACCTCAATCTGCTCTCATTATATGACAACAAGCTTCAGACCATCGCCAAGGGAACCTTCTCGTCACTGAGAGCCATACAAACACTGTACGTTCACACACACCTCAGTATGCACAGAGACTGCACTTGAGTACTGGCGCTAAATAATAAGGTGCTAAACTTCAGCAGCAATTATCACAACAACTGTGGATGTGAAAAAAATTTCTACTTTCAGAAAAGCACTGTAATGTAGGAAAACACTCCAGACTGTGTCGTCAGTGTTAAGAAAAACAAAAAACATTTTGTGCTAATGGTCCAAATGACAGATTTTTTCTGTGACAGTGATCTCCGTGGTAGACACCTGCTCTCTTCAGTAGATGTACACATTTCTCACTTGTTCGAACTTTGCTGAAGTTCTGTATATACACATTCACGTGTATATACAAAACAAATGAGGCAAAATGTGAAGGTTTTATGTACAACAGAATAAAATGTCATGTTTTTGTTTGTTAAAATTGTTCTAATTGTCTTCTGTGTGTGTGATGTACATGTGGGTTTATCAGTCATTTGGCCCAAAACCCATTTATCTGTGACTGCCATCTGAAATGGCTGGCCGACTACCTGCAGGACAATCCCATCGAGACGAGCGGCGCTCGCTGCACCAGCCCTCGACGGCTCGCCAACAAACGAATCGGACAAATCAAGAGCAAGAAGTTCCGCTGCTCAGGTATGAACGCACCTGCACACACCACAGTGTATGCAAACACAGAAAGCCACACATGCCAAGTCTAATTCTTATATTTAATATAATTCTGAAGACAAACTGTTCTGTCCCGTGTTCACATTCTGTGTATTCCTTTTGGGATTTTACCTCAGTCTTCTTTTTAACCAACCTTAATTCCCTGTTTTCAGTAGATCCTGGCATCTCTCGCCAGTTTTGCACACACACACACACACACACACACACAGATAGCAAATGAGTATTTTCTATCTTTCACTGTTTTCATTTTCACTCTTTTGTCTCCATTAGCTAGAGAACAGTATTTCATCCCAGGTACCGTACATCAAGCATGTGTGTGAGACACTTACGTACACTGCCGACTCACCCACTCTTAACAGCTGGAGTGACCCGCCTGGACTCACTGACTGATGCCTTTTGGAATGTGCACACACACTTTTAACGGCCTAACATGCATCATAATGCATCCTGTCTAACCACACAGCAGATAATCACACTCCGGTCGCTGTCAGCTGCGTGTTAGAGACATTGAAAGTATATCAGTACAGCGATCACAGGTACTACATTTCATACCAGTCCTCCTCACTTCTAAGACACCTAATGAAGGCTAATATATGAGTGTGTCTCCACAAGCATCTGTGTCTGTTTCGCCCACTGCAGAACATCAAAAGGTCACGCAGTTACCATGCTCAGGGGGGTGCTGGGAATTATGTAAATTAGACATGCATATGAGATCAGTAGCAGGGCTAAAGGCGGTCATTACCACTGCAGCACACAGAGGAGGCATGGTGTGTTGTAGATGAGAACATATGTGTGAGTGTGTGTGTGCATGCTCACTGCAGTCATTAACTCTCCCGCTCACTGGGGGGACAGAGGTTTCAAAGCACGGATACCACATACGGGGCAGAACTGAATAATTTAAGAACGTTTGAAAGCTTGAATAAACATGTGCCATCTTTTTTATATCGCGCAATACACCATACATCAATACAACTAAAATCCTCCAGCATAATTTGCATCATGTCCCCTATTTCATGGGGTATTATTTTGGATCCCATCTCACATTTCTGTTTCGACATAATCTATGACCTCTGGGTGCTTTAATTCTAGTTTGGTCCCTCCAAAGAAAGTTTTCGCTTGTGACTGAATAAGGTGAGCTTCAAGCAAACACGAGCAGCACGGGCGTTAGATAAAAGCGGGCACCTTATGTCACGTTATTCCAGCACCATTCTCACTATTCACGAGTCATTACCCCTTTAAATGAGTCACCGCCTGGGCACTGAACACCAAAGAAACTGCAGAATCCTTTCACGTTTTTTCTCTCCTGTTCTAATAAACGAGTGAAATCCCTTCTTCTTTCTCCCACTGCCTCTCTCACACACTCAGGAGTACACCATGTCAGCTGTAAGTAACCATCACTCAAACACGCACGACTCTCTGTCAGCTCCGAGTCCCTCCATTCCTTGTCCCTGAGCTGGCCTCTGATCTCTGACCCCTCCCCGTGTGACTCCTACTGTTAGTTTACAAACAACAACTGAGAGAATATTCGTGAAATTTACATTTTAGCACATTTAGTACAATGGCTCGTATTTTTTTTAGTATGTGTCCGACTGTGTGTGTGTGTGTGTGTGTGTGTGTGTGTGTGTGTGTGTGTGTGGAACCTGTGTTTGTTCCTGGAAAACAGGGCTTCTCTTGCCTTCAGTGCTGCTGCTGTAACTCTCCTCCCACTGTTCCTGCTCTCCTGTGTTATGTCTGTGAATTTAGATGCCTTTAGATACTTCAGTCTCTTTTCCCCCTGTCTCCGCTTTTTCTTGATCTCTTTACTGTACCTGTCTCATCTTATCCTCTTTCTCCTCTACCTACTGTCTTCATTCCAAGTGATACATTTTCTGGAGCCAGCTGGCTCTGATGTTATCCTTATTTTGTGTCTTTCTTCTCTGGTTTATTTCTTGGACTTCTCATCCATCATTTGCCCCTCCTCTCCTTTCCTTCTTTTGTATCCTCTTCTTCCTCTTCCTGCCAGCAATCTCCTTACCTAATTATCTCTTTTCCCTTCTCTCCTTTTCTTACCCTCACCTTTTTACCACCCCTCTCTCTTCCTCTCATCATTGACTCTACCTCTCCAGTCCTCGCCCCTGCCTCCTTTTCTCCCTCTGTTCTTCCCATCCCTCTGTTCCAGCGGAGGAGCAGTCAGTCAGCAGGTTGTTCCTTTGTGCTTGATCTAACCATGTGGCTGCCAGGTTCCTATAGTGGAACATGGTTCTGTCAAGCACCATGGAACGGCCCTGCAAACCCTACAGCATGGCCAAGACGCAAGAGACAGCAAACTCCTGTTGTCTCCCGCAACCTCTGTGTGTGTTTGTGTTTATGAGTTAGAGAGAGAGAGAGAGAGAGAGAGCCCTCGTGTCTGTACAGTGTGATAGATGATGTCTGGGTGTGCGTAAGCATTTTTCTGCTATGATCTAATTTTTGAAGCTGTTTTGTTGCACTGTGGTTTCTAACACTAACGGTTGCTTTGCAGTCTGACAGGTCAGAAAAACGTCTACAGTACATGGTTGTTCTGCGTGTGTGTGTGTGTGTGTGTGTGTGTGTGTGTGTTTACACGTCTTGACAGTTTGTGTGTCTTGTGGGCAGACTGTGATACACATGCGTGATACACATGCAGCATTTTGAAGTAATGCTCATGGGAAATGTTGCAAGTGATCACAATCAGCCATAGGTTTTGAACATGTTTTGTTGATTTTGACAATTCTTACTCCAAGCAAAACACACACAGCCGCTCTGCAGCATTTCAACATTTTTTCCATTGTGTCGTGACCTTCACTTTGGCCATCCGGAGTGTTTTTGTTGGAGCCAGTAAACGCCTGCGTTCAACTCTTGCGCATACTGAGAGCATTCTGTGATGTTGCTGTTGTGATTGTGACCAGGTACCGAGGACTACCGCAGCAAGCTGGGAGGGGACTGCTTCGCCGACTTGGCCTGCCCTGACAAGTGCCGCTGTGAGGGCACCACGGTCGACTGCTCCAACCAGAAACTCACCAAAATACCAGATCACATTCCCCAATACACAGCTGAACTGTGAGTCACGCCACATTAGTAGAGTACAAAGTGAATTTGTGTGCGTGTGGTATTGAAAAACATCTCTCTTGTCCTCCCTCTCTGTCTCTGACCATCTCTCCTCTGCTCTGTTTTCAGGCGTCTGAACAACAATGAATTCACTGTGCTTGAGGCAACCGGGATCTTCAAAAAGTTGCCTCAACTGAGAAAGATGTGAGTCCGACGTGTTGTAAACATAATGGGAACAAAGCATTTCATGTGTGATGTGAGCTGGTCATATTCAGGTCACACAGAGGAAACTATCCTTGTAGAAGTGATGGTGAATCATGTGTTTTCTCTCTGTATTGCTTAACCTGTCCCACTCCTCACCCTGTCTCCTTACGCCTCTTGCTTTATCTGCATGTTTCTTCCCTCTACTTTCTTTCCCATTGCCTTCTTGACTGTCTTACTCCTGCTTCTCACCCCCTGCAGTAACCTGAGTAATAACCGCATCACTGATATAGAGGAGGGAACATTTGAAGGCGCCTCAGGGGTCAATGAACTGATTTTGACCTCCAACAAACTGGAGAACATACATCACCGCATGCTGAAGGGACTGAGTGGCCTCCGTACACTGTGGGTATAAACTCAAATGCATATGCAATCGCATCATCATACAAAGTACTGTAAATTATTCAAATATGCTCTCACATACTGTGACTGCTAGATCCACACAAGCGTTTAAATCATGTGATTATGAATTATTCACAGTTTTATGACATCATATATTCACTAAAACATTGTATATTTAATCCCACCCTTTCTTTGTGTGTGCGTGTGACTAGTATGCTGAGGAGTAACCGTATTAGCTGTGTGAGCAACAGCAGCTTTGTGGGGCTGAGCTCAGTGCGTCTCCTGTCACTCTACGACAACCAGATCACCTCCATGAACCCTGGGGCCTTTGACACATTGCACTCCCTGTCCACGCTGTGAGTGAAATATTTATATGAAACACACACATGCGCCTGTGTCTCAGTATAAAGGCCAAAGAAAACAACCTCTGTGCCCTTTCGCCCCTTCTCTTTGCTCTCCAGCAACCTTCTGGCCAATCCTTTCAACTGTAACTGTCACCTGGCTTGGCTTGGCGATTGGCTGAGGCGTAAACGCATCGTCACTGGTAATCCTCGCTGCCAGAGCCCCTACTTTCTGAAGGAGATACCTATCCAGGATGTAGCTGTCCAGGACTTTGCCTGTGAAGACGGTGAGACGAAGCAGACGTATTTTTAACCTTCCACATGTGACAGGTTGATGTTCATTCACGTCCTTTCTTTCATCCCGGTCAGGTAACGAGGAGAACAGCTGTTCTCCGGTGCTCAGGTGTCCAGCAGAGTGCTCTTGTCTGGACACTGTGGTGCGCTGCAGCAACAAGGGTCTCACCACTCTGCCCAAAGGCCTGCCCAAAGAGACCACTGAGCTGTGAGTTTAAAACCAGCACACATGTCCAGAACATTAAACAATCCATTTCATCATATTTCAGACAATAAATAAATATTCTCCACCCAGTGATCTTAAGTAGCATAAAACCATATTTGCTTTGTTTCTTATACTGTAAGAAACAGTTTGATGAAGATAGTTTGTCAGCCTGCTGTCCTGGCAGCATCCCAGGAGCTCTGCTGCTGATGGACACTCCAGTAGTGCTTATAAAGCATCGATGACTTATATCTGGTGTTGCTTGGTATAATTCCCCAATTGCATATGGACCTGCTGTCATTGTACCACCAGCTGTTATTGTTAGAAAACCAAAACTTCAGACAGTGTGAACTGCCTGCAGGAGAAATGCACACAATAAAAAAACACAATGCACAGATAGACATCTTGCAGACTTAGAGATAATTTTAACGTTATTTCAACACACACTCATACTCAGTGCTTCACAGAAAATCCTAGATGATCTGAAAACGATGGCCTAAAACTAAACACTAGACAGAAGACTTTCTATTTTCTATAATTTTACAGTCACTCCTGTGGGGAACATGCTTCCTCCAATATTTACAAAGACTTAATTAATACGCTAGATTAATAGAACATCGTCACACAGGAGATAGGATCCCAGTCATGCATGTGTTCGGTGGGGGGCTTACTGCATTAAGATGCATCAGGGGATATTAAACTCCAGTGTGTGTTATGGCTCCAGCAGCAATGATGACTGCTCGCACAGCTGGAGATGCTTAAATAACTTCATTTTCTCCCTTCTCATTTTCTTTCTTATAGGTTCAATATTTCTAAACCACCTCTCCCTCTGTGCTCTCTACCTGTAACTTAGGTATCTGGATGGCAACCACTTCACTCAGGTCCCTGTGGAGCTCTCCAAGTTCAAACACTTAACACTCATGTAAGTTTCACATGCGTCACCTCAATGGAAACGTATTGTTAAATACTGAAACATGAATTCCTAGATCATAAGGCGAGAGTTTTGCACACTTTGACAGTGACTTGACCTGTGTTTTCTGTGCACTGTGTTTTAAAAGTCTGAAACTAACGGACTGGTCCTCTGTCAGAGCTCTGTGTTGTATCGCAGTTGGCATGACGATGAAGAAGAGCAAAGATGAGCATTATGCATTACATATAGTGGATGTGGATGTGTGTTTATGCATGTGTTGTGTGTTCTATGTTTCCTTTTCAGTGATTTGAGTAACAACCAGATCAGCACGTTGTCCAACCACAGCCTCAGTAACATGTCCGAGCTGCTTACGCTGTGAGTCCGGCTTTACATCAGTCCCTCTGCAATGTTTGTGTGTGTTACTGAGCAACACTAGTTCACAAATCCACAGGAAGAGAATGCACTTCAATAATGAATGCTTCCTTTTGGAGCACATATTTGTGTAGACACATGTACACGTCCCACGTGGGTCACCACAGGTGATTCATAGGACTAAGCTGTTTTTTTCAGTGCACTGTTAGCAAAAATATATTTCTTTATTACAATGCAACCGAGTATGCAGGTTAAAGCAGCTGAAGATTTTGTCACCACACAATCGAACGAGAAAAAGCAGAATTCATACTAAATACTGTATAAATAATACATTTTAAAAACTGGTTTTAGGCAGTGAAGAAAACAAGGCAAACATCTTATTAGTCCAGTCTGTTTGTACTTGTTACTGACATGTACATGTGTGTTTCCAGCTGCTTTTAGCTGTTTGTTCTGACAAGTGTATGTGTGTGTGTGTGTGTGTGTGTGTGTGTGTGTGTGTAATTTGCATGTCTGTCTTGGCTTGACACAGTTGCCCAGTAGATTGTAATCAGAAACATACAGTAACTGTCTCCTTGCAGCAGTGGAAGATGTTGAAACTATATTTTGGTATTTGTCGCCTTGCTAACACGTTTATTCTGTGTGGCAAGAATCCTGAGCTACAACCGGCTGCGGTGCATACCAGTGAGGGCATTTGATGGACTCAAGTCTCTGCGTTTGCTGTGAGTGTCTTTCCCGACACATGCTGACACTTTGGACCATGGTGCCGATATTTTAGTGTCAGACTGGTCCTAAATAAACATCCAGACTTTTAACATTCTGATTTCTTTCTAATATTCTGTGTCTGTTTCTTTCTTTTTCCTCCTCTCGCCCTTTCGTAGATCTCTCCATGGTAACGACATATCAGTGATACCAGAAGGAGCCTTCAAAGACCTGTCATCACTTTCTCACCTGTGAGTAGCACACGCGTGACTGTTCCTGTCTTCTTCTGTGATTGAAGAGTTGGCATTTTCACCATATAGAATTGCAAAATAAAGAGACATTATCATAAGAAAAAAGCCTTGTTTCATCATCAGAAATGGAAGCGTGCAGCAAGTCTTTCAAAGAATCTGGCTTAAAAAGTGTTTGAGGAATAAACCCATGAACAGGCTTTCATTTTTTTCTTTTTTATTTCTTAAAAGCTGGATTTACTGGGACTCTAGAATGTCCTGTTCATCTAAACTGTGCTCTGTTTGTGGCTACAGCCTGATTTAGTAGTTACTTTCTTTTCTAAATAATGGCTTTTGTGGAAAATGTCTAAATTGATTTTTCTGCAGAAAGCGCAGAGGACGTTAGTGCATTGAGTCTGAAGTTCAGGATGTCTTAAAGTCGTTAAACAATAGTCAGATATGTAACATATAACCCAGGAGACTCTTGTTGTCAATGTTTTTTTATTATTTTCACCACTAAACAATGGTTACTTTTATCACTGATGTGGTCTTAAACCATACTGTCTCCCCCATGTATATAAGTATCATCATGTGCTGCATGAATGTGGTTAGTTAGGAGTCAGATAGTAGCCAGGTAGCTAATGAATGACCCAGTTGCTGCAGAGTGTGAATGCTAATAAGCTGAGACCACTAAATTAATGTAAGTCTGTTTGAATTAACTGATGAGGAAAGGAATAAAAGACTGACTGTTGTTTTCACTCTTCTTTCGCTTGTCCTGACTGGCAGGGCTCTCGGCGCCAACCCACTGTACTGTGACTGCCACATGCAGTGGCTGTCAGACTGGGTAAAAAGTGGCTACAAGGAGCCTGGCATCGCCCGCTGTGCAGGTCCTGGTGACATGACCGACAAACTGCTGCTCACTACGCCTTCAAAGAAGTTTACCTGCACAGGTAACCGCACACTGACACGCACAGAGCAGTAACACAGGTCAGATAAATGGTTTTCATTGGACAGCAATATTTATTAATAATAAATTAAATTACCCCAGAATTGTTTGTGGGCATGACTTTGGTTGTAGCTCATATCAAAAATGCTACTGACTGTTGACCTAAACCTTTTAACCTCATGTTATCACATTACCTATGAATACATGACTGAAACCTATTTTTAACCTGATCAAACTGACGCGCTGTAGAAGTCCCGGGGCCTTGTGGTTTTCTTGTGCCAGGTAAAGTAGCCAACCAAGTCAAATTATTTACTCCTCATTCTCACCTCCTCCAAATCCTGACAGTCCCAGCCCTGTTCCCCTCGTCCTTTGAGACCTGATCAGACTCTGCCCTCATGTTCTGACCGGCACCATGTCCCCACTGTTAAATGTAGATGTTCTGTCATCGGAATTTTTGTCTGTCTTTTGTACACGACATGGTCCTGCAAAAAAAATCTGTCATCTTTCTCATGTATAGCTCATTTGGAACCCCGTGCTTCTGCAGCCCTTCTCTCTATTATTAGGTTTTACATTTATATAATATTGAAATGCTTGTTTGATCCCATTAAGAAACTGTTGTTGTGATCAGCTACCATTCAACATGTGGCCAGGATAAACCAGGGATCCTGACGATGCATTTTCTGACTGCTCTGTCATATGAGCTACAACCACCTCCATATATATATATATATATATATATACTACATTATGAACTCTGGTGCTTAGAGTGTACCGTAGCGGTGAGGGATCAAAAGTTTATCTGCTGCTGTTAGTTTCTGGAGATGCTGGATTTGTGCAGGTCCCTGATAATGTGCATCGGTTTAGTTATTCTGACTTGTGTTGTTCCCCTGAATATAAACCATTGTTTAATTGTTAATGTCTCCCATGGTTCTGCTTTGTTTGTGTGTATGGGTTGGTGTGTTTGCATCACACAGGCCCAGTGGACTTGAGCATCCAGGCTAAGTGCGAGCCCTGCTTGTCTAACCCCTGCAAGAACGACGGCACATGTTCCAATGACCCTGTGCACTACTACCGCTGCACCTGCCCCTATGGATTTAAGGTACATATCCTATGCAAAGCCAAGTGGGGTCGTATTCACTTGTTTACCCAGTTCCAGCTTAAAACACAGGCTATGTGCGTGTGTTTGTGTGCACTCAGGGCCAGAACTGTGAGGAGCCCATTCATGCCTGTATCAGTAACCCTTGCCAGAATGGTGGAACGTGTCACCTGAAGGAAGGAGAAGGAAGCAACTTTTGGTAAGAGAATCATTTTTTTAGCCTGGTTACTTCTTACTACTATTTATCCTAGGTTATGTTAAAGAAGTTTTTAACCCATAGATATTAGTTTATGCGTTCAATGCGGGGTGCTTGTAAGTCACTTTGGATAAAACCGTCTGCATCATCTCCATCTTATGTCTTTGTATGCTTCCTTTTCCTCCTCCAGCATAGAGGCTGAATATTCACTGTGAAGGGCTGTCATTGACTATATAATGAGATATTAATCTACTCGCGTGTGTGCCGCATAAGAGCTCTTTATTAGACACATAATATACCGCTCTGTATGTGTGTGTGTGTGTGTTTTAACGCAGTAATAAAGCTGAGTAGTAGTTACAGAGCTGAAGCACGCTCACGCTAACAGAATAACGACCCACTGAGGATATGAAGATGGAGCTGACACTGCTGTTATGAGCCACTTACGTAGAGAATGGTTTGTGTGTCTTTGTTATTCAGAGGTCCCTGTGATTTCTGTCACTGATCGACTGTGCGTCGCTGTCTTTTCTCAGGTGCGTGTGCCCGGAGGGATTTGAAGGTGACGCGTGTGAGATCAACATCGATGACTGTGAGGATAACGACTGTGAGAACAACTCGACCTGCGTCGACGGCATCAACAACTACACATGCATGTGCTCACCCGAGTACACAGGTAACACATGATGATAAGGGAGAGCAAAAGCTTGTCACACTTTGTGTTTCCCATTCTTCCTTTTAACAATAATCTGTCATTTAGAGTAAGTGACGTACTTTCTGTTAAGCCTGTCCCGCTCACTTCTTCATTAAAGATATGTACTATATATATAAACTAGTAAACCGTGTAGATGCACATTGTTTTGCTGGTTCCTCACTATGACTGTTTTCATGTACAGTTTTTATATCGGCGTGGATGAGTTCAAGACAATCTTAAGTTGTAGAACAGTGAGTCGCGTAGACGCGTGAGTTTATAGGAAAACACACTTTAAATCACATTGTTCTGACTTACATTAGTCTACTGCTACTTGTGTGTCTGCTTTTGCACTGTGCTAATCATGTCTGACTGCTAACCTTTGTGGCGGTGTTCTCTCTATCTTTCTACGTCTCGCTGTCCTGTGTCTTTTTTTCCTGTCTCGTTCTGCTTTCTATCATCTTTTTTGTTCTGTTTTGTTTTTTTTGTGGTTGCAGCTGCTACCAATGAGGTGGAGAGAGGTTAGTCTGTTCTCTCTGTCCTTCTTGTCCCCTTTCTCTCTCTGTCCTTGCTTCCTTCCTTCCATTGTTTCAGCCCTTCCCTTATTTCCTGTGCTTTATTCATACCCCTGGATATTTGATTTTGAGTACTGCGGCTGTAATATACTGTATGCAGCGGTGCTTCATGTTAGTAGTGCATGTGCTTTATGTTAAAACAGAGCTCTAGGTCTGAAATTTGTCATCTCAGACACCTGTGGTTATTCTACTTGCTGCTTTGCTATCATCTTACCACATTTAAAGTACCATGCACCATAGTAATCCAGGCACATCATTTCAGATTCAAAACTGATGATATTCTTGCAGTTATTGTCAGAAAAGCTCCATTAAAAGAAAGACGCTCATCTTTTGGTACACGCAGACTTCACTGGTCTGTCTGTGGCACTCACCCATAACTTATGTATTCTTTCTAAGGACGTGGTCTTTTTTAAAGGTCACAGATTAAAAAGATGATTAATAAAAATTAATAATGAGCCTCAGTGACTTCCTCAAACAGCTGGGCACTTTAGTTTTTATGAAAATGAACTAAAATGTGACTACATAGTGCATTTGCTTTTGCATTTTCAACAGTGGGTTTGGTGCTCTAGTTAAATTTTACAGCAACAGGATCATTTATGATTCTAATTATCTAAAGTCCATGTTCCCTCTAATGAACAATTGTGTTATTCAGTGGGACAGTGTGGAACATTTTTAGATTTTAATGGTATTTCTGAACAACAATAGAGTGACATAACACAAAGAAATAAGCAGCTCCACGGGTAATACATAAGAATCAATTAATTGTTCAGTTTGGTCTTTTCATTAAATAAGTTATAGAGAAAAATATAGAATATCTTAAATGTATCTCTCTGGGATTTTTATTTGAATGCATATTTTACAGAAAACACTCAAAGACCTTTAAATACAACTCATCATCTTAATTGCAGCAGCTTATTTTTTATTAAAGTTGCTTACTGAGCTAAGAAAACTAATAAATTGTGAGATGAAAACAACATTGGGTTTTCCATTTATAAATAAGACATAAAGATAAATGTTCTAAATAAGTGAACGCAGCACAGTTACTACTGGAAGAGAAACTCTGAAGCAAAAACATGCATATACGTTCTCCATCATTTCACACATGTACGCATTGATCCCCAAGTGATCATGTAATTATTCCCAGAGGAGACTTCCTGCTGTCAAATGTATTGGTTTATTCCCTGATGCCTCATCAGTAATTCATTTGGAGGCAGAGTTTCGGGAACATCGGGATACACTCGGGAATACCATCGGGAATATGACATTCCCAGAGATGAGATCGTTTATCAGACCATTGTGTTGGTCCTTGCCACAGGAGAGTTATCCATCATCAGAGTGCACACGCGTACAACGCAGATACACACACACACACACACACACACACTTCTGTGCATACACACACGAAAACACTGAGAGGGAAAATGGAAAGTTCTTTTTTTAAATTCTAATTGAACTTATTTTCATTAACATTATTGTAGTGTTTTACATTGTGTTTGTGTGTGTTTATGCCTGTGTGTGTGTGTGTGTGTGTGTTCCCAGGGGAGCTATGTGAAGAGAAACTGGACTTCTGTGCACCAGAGCTGAACCCATGTCAGCATGACTCAAAGTGCATTTTGACTCCCCAGGGATACAAGTAAGTGGACCACATGGACACAAAGACACACGCGCACAACCATACACAGAGAGTTTTTGAAGTTTGCAGTGTTTTCTTGTTTCCCTCCCACTGGATTTTTCTAACTTTCCTCACCCTGAAATAAACGTGTGTGTGCATGGGGAGGTGTTGCAAGTGTGATTTTAGCTGGACTTTGTGTTTTACTCCTGTTACTCCCACAGTATGTGGTCGGCACACTGTCAAAATACTTATTGTGTGTGTGTGTGTGTGTGTGTCACAATATCCTAGCATTGAGTGCATTTTGTGTGCATTGTGATTAATTACTGTCTGGGTCAAGAGGGAATTGACATGTTTTCCTAAGTGTCTGTGTCATGTTTTCGGATATGAGCAATAAAAACAAATCCACCCGTAGGCAGACACAGTTTGTATAACCAAAGAACATCTGTGTCTCTGTACGGAGCAGATTGCAGATTAAAATCCAATATCAACAAGCATTTCTGTGTCTGTATGTGTGTGTGTGTGCACTGTAGGTGCGAGTGCACTCCAGGCTACGTAGGCGAGCACTGTGAGTTGGACTATAACGACTGTGAAGAGAACAAGTGTCAGAACGGGGGTCAGTGCATTGATGCCATCAATGGATACACCTGCGTCTGCCCAGAGGGATACAGGTCAGACTCACATCCCAACAGGATCTCACACATACTGATCATATCAAAGTGCTGCAGCAGTGGTGTTTATTTGCTTGCAGCGCAAACTTTGTATGTTGCTTTGCTCTTTAAAATGTTTTAAACATAATCAACAGTTTACATTTGCTTCTTTCCACATGCAAGAAACACTGTGTCGTGTTGGAGGGCTCTCTCTTGTGTTCATTGTTAGTTATTACAATAAACACGTTATTGGCTTCTGCTAACTTACAGCAATAATATCAAAGTGTTGTAACTGGTTATAATTTTGGAAAATTTACTATTTTAAAAACTCTCTCCCACGTATATGTCCAGAGTTTCATATTTCATCAATGTTGCTTTTTAATTCAAAAATAGATGATTAAATAATAAATAATTAATTTTAAAACAAAGACAAAGCCTTCACACTCACAGGAAAAATGTATATAATGTATTCAAATATGTGTTGCAGTGGGTTGTTCTGTGAGTTCTCTCCTCCGATGGTCCTTCCTCGAACCAGCCCCTGTGATAACCACGAGTGCCTCAATGGGGCTCAGTGTGTCGTCATGGGAACAGACCCTCGCTGCCAGTGTATCCATGGCTACGAGGGCGAACGCTGTGAGACACTCGTCAGTGTCAACTTTGTCAACCGCGAGTCCTACCTGCAGCTTTCCTCAAGACTCCTCTCACCAGAAACTAACATCAGCCTACAGGTGTTCACACACTCAATGAAACACTCATGTACTATAAGAGGTACTTGTACTTCAGGTTAATACTACTTTAGCATTAGCATTAATTGTCCAATATTTCACAAAAAGCACTACAAATAAAACTTCACAGATGCTGTTTTACTTCATATCATTTACTTTTATCATATTTGAAGCTAGATTTTGCATTTTTGTTGTAACAAAGTGTGAAAATGTGAAAGAAGGGACTGAGAATGATGAACCAGCAGAGAAATTTTACCTAAAATGCTTTGCTGAGCTTTCTAGCTTTTTTCAGCCCCTTGTTAGGCTGTGTAGCCCACAACTTGAATGTTTTCGACTGATTCGCATTATACTCACAGACCTCTTATACCTGAGTGAGAAGCAGCTCAAGCATGTGTCTCACATATTAACATATGGTTATTAACATATTATTATATTAAGAAAACCACCTAGGGTCACACTGGCAATGTTACCAGTTTGGTATATCAATTACACACAGGTTTTTACCAGTGATGTGTTCACAATTTGTTTTGCCTGCCCCCAAGTGGCCAAAAATAATTGCATATATAGGATGATTCTTCTGTTTCTGAACTACTGCTGTATTTTAAATGTAAGATCTTTACTAATGGAGGATCTGAAAAATACTTTCTACCCTAAAAATTAGGGAAATTTACATGTGCATTCTGCTGTAATTTTAGATTGCTACAGACGAGGACAGTGGTGTGTTACTGTACAAAGGGGACAAGGACCACATTGCCATGGAGTTGTACAGAGGACGCCTTAGGGTCAGCTATGATACCGGATCCTATCCTCCTTCTGCTATATACAGGTACATGCACATACAAGCAGAAATGTCTGACAACAAATTGCAGGATGACGCCGCAATCACATGATGGATGATCCAAATGTTCCATCTATCCATTCTCCCTCTCAGTGTGGAGACAGTGAATGATGGCACTTTCCATGCTGTGGAACTGCTAGCGTCAGACCAGACTCTGTCTCTGTCCATCGACGGTGGGCCGCCTAAATCCATCACCTCCATCAGCAAGCAGTCCACCCTCAGTATAGATTCTCCACTTTACCTTGGAGGTAAGGATTTGAGTGTTAGCTGCATAGATTATTATGTATTCATGTTCTCATAATTGTATTTGTGTACTGTTCAGTGCAGTGACCATCACACATGTCCTGCACGTAACCAGAAATGAGAAAACAAACCCTTTCAGCTTTAGAAAAACACAACATTAAATCCCACAACATCACTGGTTAGCGCAGACATGCAATTCTAGTTTTATCTTCATGGTATTCTTTTGAAATCACAGTCTCATAAAAAAACATTTAATATACTGGAGAGAAACTAGATTCAGGTGTAGGTTCCATCTCCCTCCCTGCACTCTAACATTGCAACCTGGTGCCAGAGGAAAAGAAATACTTAGGGGTTCTTCCTTTTTTAAAGGTCTGTTTTTTGGCTCACATTTTGCCTACATGTCAGCCACTGCATATAGTCTATATATTTAGATAATGTATCTCTGCATTGATGATGCTCTAATTCCCATTATTTTTTGTCAGGGATGCCAGAGCGGGCCTCACCTGCCGGGGGTCTCTCTGCCCTGCAGCATAGCTCAGGTGGACGCAACGGCACTAGTTTCCATGGCTGCCTCCGTAATCTGTATATCAATGGAAAGCTTCAGGACTTGGGGGCTGGGCTTGGGCCTGGGACTCCAGGCTCTGGGACAGCACAGAGCACCACCAGACAGTGGCTGGGCCACGGGGTGGAGCCAGGCTGCCAGCCCTGCCAGAGAGGCGTCTGCATCCAGGGTGACTGCCACTCAACGGGGCACCGGGGCTTCACCTGCAGCTGCCATCCAGGCTGGACGGGCACACTGTGTGATCAACAAGTCAACAACCCATGTGATGGCAACAAGTGAGTGGCTTTGTGCTGTGTGCAGTTTTAAACATATTACACGTAAAATGTCAGACTCCAGATCTGTATTATATGACTGTTTATCTGTCTTAACCTGACAGGTGTATCCATGGTACCTGCCTTCCAATCAACTCTTACTCCTACTCCTGCCGCTGCCAGCCCGGTTTTACTGGTGTACTCTGTGATGAGCAGGACCCTGATGCAGCTCACCCCTGCAGTCTGTCTCGCTGCAAACACGGCAAATGCAGAGTGTCTGGTCTGGGCAAAGCATACTGCGAGTGCAACAGTGGCTACACAGGAGAGGCCTGTGACAGAGGTGAGAAAAGCAATGGTCCATGTGTAGAAATGATTGCCTTAGTGTCTGTACACTAAACAGACCTTTTCTTCTGAAGATAATACCTGTTCAACCTTTGCATCTAGTTTGTGTTTCTCTTAACATAATCTTCCATAAGCTTCTACTTTGCTGTCTCACTGCAGTGTGTACCTAACAATGTTCAGTCCTTCTTTGTTAACACTTCGAATACATTCCTTTTTCAACTCAGCATCTCCTGAGCCTCCTCATAACCCCACACGGGGAGTAACTCAGGTGAGACTGTCTCTGACCCTTTTTTGTTGTTTCTCTCCAGAGCAACCTTAGATCCTCTCATCCACTGCATCCGCTTCATCTTGCTTTTTGTTTTGTTTGTTTCTATCACATGTTAAAGCAGTTTTATTTTTTAATAGATTTCAACTTACAAACAAAAAATTGAAATTAAAGAAAGTCATATGTCTTATTTCAGGAAAGGTCTTTGTTATTTTTCCTCCTCTCGTACCTCTTGATCAACTGCATTAAAGTATTAAACTCATTGTAAAGTAATTGCTCTTGATAATTTATAATAGTCCAAATGTCATTGTTAATGTTTTGAATAATGTTTTTAATCATGCATGGAGACATATTTCTATCATAAATCATGTCCCTTATCCCCATTCAGAACTGTTTGATCTTTTGCATGGAAAGTACATTTTGTGCCTTTTGGTAAAATGAAATTATTTGCATCAAGGATGCAACTGGTTTGGCAAATGTCTGTATGTCTGGTTAACTTTCCCCCCAATTAAAGCAGCACACCGCCACTCCTCTTAGTTTTCCTTTGGTAATATATATATAGATATTAGAACTTCTTCCTATGCAAAGGATGAGACACTGGTCTACATATCTTTTTGCCTTCTTTTCACAGCCTTCTTCCTATTCCCTTTACAGTACACTGTCCATCAATGTTGGGCTACTGCGTCATTCTTACCATCGAAATTACTGTTGTACTTTGGTTAATTCAAAACACCAATAACAGCATGGATGACTTGTGACCCCTCTCCTCCTTATCCCTGCAGAGGTGGCCTGCCGAGGGGAACGGATCAGAGATGTCTACCAGAGACAGCAAGGCTACGCGGCGTGCCAAACCCAGGAGAAGATCTCCCGCCTAGAGTGTCGGGGCAGCTGCCCAGAGGGGGCAGAAGGACAGGGCACCTGCTGCATCCCCCTCCGCAGCAAACGCAGGAAATACACCTTCCAGTGCACTGACGGCTCCTCTTTTGTTCAAGAGGTGGAGAAAGTGGTAAAGTGCGGCTGTACAAAGTGTTCCTCATAAAAAAAGAAAGAAAAAAAGAGACAACACTCACGGCAGATTTCCTCCCTCTCCAGATATGTTGTGTGCTCCTGCCCGCCTTACCTGATCCATGCTCCCTTTGTTGTCCAAAGTCCCGATTCCTCCAGCCTCCATAGTCCTACCCCCACCAACTCTGTTTTTTAAAAACCCTGAAAAAAGTGAAAAAAAAAGAGAAACAACTAAAAAAGAGTTTCTTTTCTTGTCAGTGCTGGACTGATGATCGATGCTTCCTCGGTGGGGATGTTAAATTGTATTGTAAAAAAAACAGACTTATTTTTCATTATGAAGTGGAAAAAAGACAAAAAAGAGTTGAGAGTTGACTGAGAGTTGACTCCTTATCTACTTCTTTTTGTTGGTCATGATGACTCCAATGGTGTGCCACGCTGTCTCTTCCCTGGAGGACTGATCAGTCACTGACAGGCTGACCGCCTTCTGTAGACTTCATGCTTCCTGTCTGTGCATTGTGTGTTTTAGGAGTAACCTTAACTGGTAGAACCAAAGACTCACCACTAGGAGGAGCTGCATCAAGGCATGGGAAAGGCAGCGATACAACACAAGGAACCACCACTATAGTCTGCAGTTTTCTGTAACAGACCTCCTGAACTCTGTGTGCATGATCCTACACACAGCTGTGCTCCAACGTGTGGTATTTTATACAGCTAGCGAACAACACACATACAAATGCTCTCACCTGTAGAGGAGTTATTCGTGTTACCTGCCGGGTCAAATCCACTGCTCTCGGTTTATCTTCCCCAAGTCATGAATGACAAGTATTTATTGTATCATAAATACCTGTACTTATTCAGTAGATCCCCCCATGTATCAATCTGATTCTTTTAATATATATTAATTTATATTTGTCCTTATTTTTGTATTAAAAAAGACATAATCTGTCAAGATAGCTAAACTAACAAAATAGTGTCCTTTATTTTGGTTGAAGAGAAGTTGTTTTTTGATCACTGAATCTATTGTGCTTGCCAGAGACCTTAGTTACATTTTAATCTGCAAATGTGACGTGAAGACATTGTATATTTTTGTCGCGTTTCCTGAGAGTTTGTACTGTGCCATTACCAGAAGGTCTTTATATTAGAGTATAAATGTATAGATAATTTCCCTACCTATGTATTTCACAAAAAGATCTTGTGAGTAGCATTGACCCTAGAGGATGCTTAGAACTGTTTTTACCTTTTTAACAAATTTATGCTTAAAGAATACTGTGACTTTTTCTAAATGAAACTACTTTGTTAGCCCCTTGGTCTCCAATGTTAACATGTTGCTGCTAAGTTTTTGTACCGTAGACTTGGATCCTGATCTGTATATTATATAGAACTTCCTGCTCCTACTCTACGGGGGCACCTTGTGTAACAGATAAATATGTCCCCTCCACCTTTACACATGTGCATTGTGCTTTATCTCCTCCCCTTCTCTATCCCCAGACTAATGTCAGTTCCCTGACTGATGTTTGTTAATTAAACACAATATTTACCTCATATTTCTCACCTTTGCCTTTTTTATCACTCTAAAAAGTGAGGATTGTTCCCCATCACACTGTAAAGAGTGATTATCAAAGCTTTAAAGCATAATAATATCTAATATTCCCTTATTTTTTATGGATACTGAGCTCAAAAATGACTATCCATCCCATATATTTTTTTGTTAATTAATTTTTAAATCAATATAAGTATATTTGGCAGAATTATTGAGCATGCAGATAGTAAAGGTCAATCTGCAGTGTCACTATATTTGGAAATAAGAAATAAGCTGATATTTTATACCTGGCAACAAATCATACAAATAGACCAAAACCAGCAAATGTTTGACTAGCGTATGATACAACCTGGTATGAGAAATGGGAGCAGTCTGATGCTTATTTAACTGAACTACCAGGCCACCTTATTCATGAGCAACCTAATTCAATTCAATTTTATTTGTATAGCGCCAAATCTCAACAAAAGTCACCTCAAAGCACGTTACATTGTAAGGTGTAAGACAAAATAGACAAAACAGAAAACCCAGTGGAAAACCCAACAGTCCCACTTGAACGAGCACTAGGCGACAGTGGGGAGGAAAAAACTCCCTTTAACATAAGAAACCTCCAGCAGAACCAGGCTCAGGGTGGGTGGTCATCTGCCTTGACCGGTTGGGATGAGTGAAAAGAGGAGAGAGAAAAGGACAGCAGAGATCATCACCAAACAACAAGAAGCAACTGGTAGGGCCAGCAGCTGCACACTGGGTATCTGATCTGAGCTGGGAATTCCTGCAGAGAGGTAAAGAGAATGGAGGGGGCAACGAAGAGGAAGCAGAACTAAGAGAAGACACAGTTAATAGAATTGTCAAACAAACTCTAACTAAATGGAAGGTCTTAAGTCTTATAGGTGCTAAACTGTCTTTCCAGGCTATGTGAGGTTCACTTAAGTTAGTGGAGCGCCACCTCATTTCCAGCTTTTGGGATGTTGGCTTTAAGGTGAGGATTTCTGAATTGTGCTAACCTCCTGATTAACTACCTTCTTTTTCAGAGGTGCAACAGCATCAAGTACTGCACGCAATGAGGCTGCAGTACTATCAACAATATAATCCACCTGTACAGTAGGCAATTTCTATTGCCCTATATTTTGTTGGTCAGTGGATAAGGAGATTTATGTTTTTTTCTACTATCATTGCCTGGGGAATCATGTCTAATGGGTGGCATGGTGGTGTAGCATTTTTGTCTCACAGCAAGAAGGACTGGGGTTCAAATCCACCCCTTGCCCAGTTGTCGTCCTGTATCTCTGCAGGATTCCTCTGGGTACCTGGCTTCCTCTTATTGTCCAAGGCCATGCAGTTAAGGTTAGAGAGGTTTAGGTTAATTGTCTGATAGTTCAAATTGAAACCAAGTTATACCTGTACCTTTAATCCCAAAAATATGTTCCAGTCCACTATTAAACTGTTGTGAGATCATGGACAACAGTAACACTTTCAATACTTTCCTGTCCAACCTATGCACCCTGCCAGAGATAAAGCTACTCACCTTTGATCCTAATACTAACCTTCCCATCAACCAAGCTTTGCTTTTTATTAAGGTCAAACCCACTCTACCTCAAAAGAGGTAGAGTGTTATCTATACATCGTGAATCTATACATCCCCCTTTCTGTACTTCCTGTAACCTCTTAACTAACAACAATAAATAGATCAAATTCTAATTTCACGACAGAGATCCTTCTCTTTGAAATAACAGATGCTTTAATAAGCTACTATTGGTGAAAATGCAGACATGATGTGATAAAGACATCTGCACATGATCCTCTCAGCGGTAAAACAGTAACACAGCAGCCTCAGTCATGTCTCTGGTGGCGCTCCAGCCTTGTCCTGTTCCCACTCCACTCCAATCAAATGCTGTAAAGTCGCCACATTGTCTGCTGCTTTCAGGGAAAAATCCTCCTCCGATACAATACTACACACACAAATAACAGAGGTGTTACACTGTGTATCATTAGTTAAGTTGACTGACAAAAGTTGTGATGATAGACTCACGTGTTCAGTGTTGCACCCAGTAGTCGGCTTGACCCCGGAGCAGATAGCCATGGCTGCACGTTCATTGTTTATCGCTCTGAATGTGATGAAGCCACTCACAAATTCCTCTTTCAGAAGGACACATAATTGTTTTGGTGTTTTAAAGGCTACTTTGATAATAATGCTATGACTGAACATCTTAACAATTTTATCAGTTCACTAGCAAAAATAAATAAAAAATATTTATTTGGATTTATTCATATTTATCCAACAACCCTTTTTTCTTTTTTGGAAAATGTTTGAAAATTGCAAATCACTATCCACCTCTATTCACAGTAACAAATATCTTGTTTCCCTTTTACCTACTGAACTGGGTCCATATAAGTTTTTGGTGGATTCTTTGTCTCCATAATCATACACAATGGGAATGGCTGGTCCTCGGTTGATGCATGAGCCAATGTTGTATCTCACTGGATATTGCTGGAAAAATATGACACTACATTACAAATTAAAATTCATGACATATGTCAGGAAACCCACTGGTTTGCTTGTGTGGTCTATGTATTCATTTAATCACCACTGCCTTAAGATCTTGTCCCATAACCGGTAGAATTACCAGTTCAGATTGGCTGGAAGTGTTAACTGATGTCTAGTAAGCACACAGCATAATTACCCACTGGTTGAGGCTTAGCAACAGTGGTTAATGCTAATGTTTTCTGTGTTGAAAAAAAAAAACAATAATTTTAAATAGCTCTCCAAAGAGAATCACACACAGTGAATTTCAAATGCTTCTGATATTCCTATGAATCTGAACTTCAAAATCAACCACTGCAATAGTCAAAGTGGGAGATCTCATGCGTCTAAAGCTGTAAAACTGAGAGTGGGGGCCACAAGCAAGCCAGCGCAAAACCTTTGACCTGAGAAGACGTTTTATTATCATTTTAACATTTGCATCATTGTAATGATAAAACAGCCCTCCTAAACTAAATTCATTGACAACCATAATAAAGTTATTATAATGACAGTTAACAGTTCAGAAAAAACTTCTTATCAAAGTATAAAAGTATCTATTCAAAGACAGAGTTCAAATGCAAAGAGTTTTGAATATTTAATGGCCTAGTTTCTCTAAGCTGTAATTTAACATGACTTCAGGACTAAGTTACCTGGAAGAGTTGAAACAGGTTGCCCCCGTACAGCCTGAAAAAGTGGTTGGCAGTGTGGTAGCGGAGGATAGCTGCCAGGTTCCAGTTCTCTACTGGGAGGTTGTTGGGGACGTGCCACACAGAAATGTCGTCTGCTACTAACTCATAGTAACCTGGATTCTGTCAAAAGGCAGCACATTTTTTTTTAAGTTATTGAGGTAAATCACATTGTACAGCAATTATGCTGACTACCTGGTATTGTCAATATCTTATTGAGCCTAATATTTTCTATTGTTTACTTCATTAAGACAGGTTTCTGAATCATTAAAATTCATAACGCAACGTAAATAATCATTTTTATACAGTATTTTTAAGGATAGGGATTTCATATCTAATGAAGGTCAAGGTGATCGTGTCATCATCACTCTAATGTCTCTGCTGTATTTGTTATATACATTTAATGTCAGACATTATTTGCTGGCACATTTACATTTCGAATGATCAAATGATCATCAATCCGCTGATCCCAGCTAGTCCAACATCAAATCATGCCTGAGGCTGTAAGCACAACAAAAAGTCTCCACTGTTTTCACAGTTCCTGACCTAAAATCAGTGGTATCCAACATCTAACTGCCGGTGATGATTCACAATAGCTTCTTCATAACAAATAATTGATTCTTCATCTCTCTATGGTCTGTGTCTGCCTTATTTATTCATGTCATACTGTTATGTATTTTGTTACTGGACTGGAATTTTATCACATTTTACCACACATAATTTCCCCAAGAGGATTAATAAAGTATCAGTTATGAATTACTATTATTATATTTAATTAGATTTAGTCAACCAGTATAGAACAAGATGTATCCATCCAGGAGTACGTGATTACGTGAAACTTGATAAACTTAGATGAGAGTTTGTTTCTTCCTGCAGTTTATAAGCTACATCCCTATATTTATTGTCCAATATTCTTACAGGGTTTTATGTGTGGGAACCCATCTACCTTTGAAACACTGTCATCATCATTGCTACAACACTTCATGACCACAAGTGTCATTTTGGTCCTGGCTAATATTTATTTTAAGTTAAATTTAAGTATAAGTTTCATCCTAATAGTGCCAACACTTCCTTGGGCAAAATCTGTTAAATTGTGTCTTTCCTGATTAAATTACTGTGAGAAACCTCACTTCACTTCTTTCAGTAGATTCTGTACCTTAAAATCATCGGAGGTGGCGCCCTCTACTGTTCCAAAGGTGTTCCTGTTGGACCAGTTCCCGTCTCCGTCTGGCACATTAGCATCATTGCCCTGCTGACTGGACCAGCGATCTCCAACTGTGCACTTCCCATACATGTTGTTCTCATGGACGCTCGCCACCAGTGTCCAGCCTCCACCCGCTGTGGTCATGTCACAGAAAGTCTGATAGACCACGCCATTAGCAGTGGTCAGGTAATACAAGCCGTCTGAAATATATGACACATGCTCTCTATTAAAGCAGTATACTTTAGTAATATGTTTTGAGATCTTTCCAACAACTTGAATTAAACAAAATAGTTAAATAAAGTGCCAAATAAAACACATTTACCTTCATGTTCCTGATATCTGTCCTTGATTTCTTTACAGCTGCTTGAAACATATTTCAACCTGTTCTTGAGTTTCTCCAAATATTCAAAGTGTGTCTTGTTGAATTTCTGTGCACTCTCAGCTGGCCCTGTGGTGTCCGTCTCATTTGCTAAAAATAGTAGCAAAGATTTAGGAAAGTGTACCTAACACATATAGGTAAAAACATTTCTTTATATTACCTGTTTGTGAAGAGGGAACAGCTGCAACGAATGCATAATCCACTGACACCAAAAACACCAAAGACACCAATATATGTTGTAACATATCTGTGAACATAAATAAAGGAACCTGATACTATTTTTATCCGTAAACACTGGTCACACATTAGTACATTAGTAGTGGTCAGTGAAATAGTAGTTTTTGCATAGAAAGGTGGATTTGTTGTTTTAGTTTTCTAGTTTTAACTCCTCAAATGATTTTCTGTTCTACCTTGCTTTTATTGTTATGGACTTAATCCCTTAAACAGCTTTCTTGTCCTGATCTGGGTTTGGGTCCACCATTGAGGGCCACCTATCAAATAAAAGCTATCCTGTTTTCTAATGGAAACGTGATTCAAAGGGTTATATCTCCATTTCTGAAAGGCTCTGACTGAGCAGTTACATTTTACAACAGAACAGACAGGGAGATACAAGATTAATTAGTTTATACATATGTGTGATAATAATTAATGAACACTTTACTCATAATATGTTGCTCAGTAGTTTCTAAATTCTGTCTCTGTAAATATGAAAAGTAACTCAGCTCATGCGTTACTCCTTAACTCACTTTTTGGTTGCCTAATAAATAAAAACAAGTATTAACAATTTCTATGAAATGCTAATTAATTGAAAAATCCAGCGTTCACCTGACTCTAGCCTTTTCAGGAAACCTTAATTCTTGGAGGAGCAATGAAGAGGAGCTGCTGTTGAAGGAGCTGAATTTAAAAATCTGCAGTGTCACGAATTCAGTAGTCAAACTGGAGTCTATCATAAGATTACATGCACAAACTTAATCTTTATATAGACCAGAGAGATGGAAAACAATACCCTTGTTTATAATATAAACCTGATCAGCCTTTGCTTCTACACTCTACTTGAACATTAACAAAAGAAGAAAAGAAGAATCTCATTTCAGCGAGTCACCTTGAAATGTATACTTTCCTTTTTTTTATCTAATCAATTCAATGGTGTCTGGGAAAACGTATTAACAAAGACCAAAGTTTAGTGAGTTTAGTTACACACAGAATAGTCAGTGTCAGTTTATATATCATACTTAACTCCAGAGGATTATAAAATAGGTCAGTGCTTTCAAAATTGTATCGTATCAGTTTCAATAAATAGGTGGGAGGAAAGATTCTGTGCTTTGTAAACCTAATCTGACATCTTGTCCTTGTATTAATCTGTCTTCTGTAAAATGAATCTATATGAATAGACAATTGCTTTGGATTTATGCACTTGCCATTCATGTGATAACCAAATCCACTATCTAAGACTTAGCAAAAGAATCGGATTATTTAATATTGTTGAAGGTTTTGTACTTTATTTGGAAAAGTACAGAGAAACAAAAGCTATTTATAACAATAAACAAATCCTGTCAGTCCAGAAAAAAAAGAGTACAAGAGAGGGTTGAAAAAAAGATACTTTAATGAAGAGTACAAAAATGTTAAGCTGGAAGCAGGTTATGAAGCATCATTACATCACAAAAGTATCAGAGTTTCTATTCTATTTTAAAGTCTGTTATGACATTTTATTTCCTAATACAGCATAAAGTGATGAAAAGAACACCAATATCAGCAAATAGACACTTTTATTCTGACTTATTTTTATCTCAAATTAATTTCACCCATTGAAATGCAATAACAAGTATTTGCCCGGCAGATGGTCAAATGCTTCAAAACACTGAACCATTTTCAACAGAGTTGCTTCATATTAATTCAGTGGTTCAGAAATTTCCAGTTATCCAGGGCCCTTTCTAGCTTTTGGGGGGCCATAACCAAGATATATCAAAAACCGAGATCTTGTTCTTTCCAGGCAGCAAAACATCTCAATCCAAATCGGCTCGCTAAAACTTACACCTACACAGTCTGCCAAAAGCCTTGGGGTTTGGAT
>JAUMTR010000001.1:10280510-10299521 GCA_032270685.1 Microctenopoma stevenorrisi
CAGCTGTAACATCTTGATTTAGCACTTGTTAAATGTGATGATATAACTAAATAATCATAATAAAATACTTTTACCTTGTTCATCATATCTTTCTTTGATCTCTTTATAGCTCCTTGCAACATATTTAGACCTGTTCCTCAGGTTCTCCAAATACATATAGTTCTGCATTGCTTCATCTTCATTTGTGGTTTCTGTTTGCTTGATTTTATTTACTGAAAGTAAAACGAAGAAAATACATACATTAATAAATAAAATAAATAATAATTTAAAATAAAAATAAGTTAGATATGGATAGATGCATTCTATATGTACACCTCATAGGTTTTATTAGTACCTGTCTGTGAAGAAGGAGCAGCTGCAACAGATGCACAATCCACTGACACCAAACGCATCAAAATCAAAAATATACGGTGCAACATCTGAATAAGAAACATACAAAATATTTAAGATGCCATATTTCATAGCTCATACACACCTGCCACAGATGTGTCATGTTTTAGTGTGTTGTCTTTTGTGTGTGTGTGTGTGTGTGTTCAAGTCAGAGTCTCCTGAAATGAACTTTCTTAACTTAACTTTGTTATGTATTTTGTTATTCATGTATTATGTGTGTGAGTAGTAAACTGAGAAAGGAAAGATGGAAAATGTTTTATGGCTAAGTCACTTGTATCTGATTAAATTCTTACGTGTCTTCTATGAATTTGTTATGTTAATATGGCTTCATTGTTTTCTATGCCAACATTTTGGGTTTGATATGTTTTTCAATATATTTTCTTGTCTTCTTTTAAGTTTTAGGTTTTCTTATTGTGTTTTGGGCTTTCATTGTTGAGCTGTAACTCCTTGAAATTTGAAAGTATTTACATTCTCCAAATCTTATGATAATAATGTCACAGTTCTTTACGGTTTAGTTTGGTTTTCAGATGTTTTATTATTTTTTATGTTTTCTTTTGTCTTGTGCTCCCTCTATTTCACACTCTCACCTGAGAGTGTGGTTTTTATCTCTGACATTCTCCTGCAGCTATTTACCTTCCTGTGCCTCACTTGTCAGCCCCGGTCTTTCCTCTTTCTGGTCTCCTCCCTCCCGTGTTTCCAGCTCCTGTCTGTGTCTGTTCAGTGAGGTGTTTTGTGTTTAATCTGATCCTGTTTGTTCTCGTTTGTTCTCGTTTTTGGTCTCATCTCTTACTTAGAGTTTATGCTTGGTTAGTAGTTGTGTGGGTCTTTTATCATTATCTCCCCCATCTTTGGTTTGGTATGTGCCTTTCAGTCTTTCAGTTTTTGTTTTTTTACAACTAATGGTTTATTAAACATTTAGCACATTTTTTAATTTAATACTAACTAGTGGTGTACAACAGATCCTTATTAACAAAAATGTTACCTAGCACTTCAGTAAATTTGAGGAGTTACTTACCACGTTTTGTTGCAACATCTCTAATTACCTGAAATAAATGGTAATAAATGATGTCCAAATTATAAGAAATGTAAAGTCCGAAGCTGTCAACACAATCTAGACGCTTTCCTCCTGTATACGAACACACATTAAAAAAATAATTTTCTAAAGCAGAGCAGTATTTCTGAAAGTGCAAATTGCGGTTGTTACCTGCAAATTGTTCACCGTGGGGTAAGTTCTTTCCTGGGCTGAATGATGTCTGTGCCCGAAAAATAACCAGCAAAGAATATATCTGTTATGGTCACGTGACATTTATGGGGAGTTTTGTACTGTAGAAAGTCAGGCTTATGGAAAGTTATAAACACTCACGTACAACAGATTAATCATTAAACATCACATGAAACATATACAGTTAGCTGTTAATTTTATTGCCAGACTTTTGTGGGTGGCAAGTTGTCTTGTGTTGTGACCTATAGATTCAATACTGGTCATAAATATCTGTCTAATAAATGTTCTGTTGATAAAAGTTGCATTGACAAATTCTATGTGATTCCGCTTTATAATGCAAGCTGTGAAAAAGTATTTGTCCCCTTCCTGATTTGTTTACATTTCTGCATATTTGTTACATGTCAATAATTCAGATTATTATGAGATTATTTGTGAGTCTAAAACCTCCAATATAATGTAATAGATGTAAGGTTTCACTTATGTTAACAATAGCATCTTTCTGTTGCTGTCTTATGTCTATTTTTGGGCATTAGAGGGACACTGTGCGAATGGGGGAAGCTTTTCTGACATCTCGCACTAATAATTTAACTGCTTCACTCAGCAGCAGGAATGTGATGCGGCAGCCAGCTGAGCACTCGCAGCTGCACAGACCACATGTGGTCATCTGATGCAAATGCTTGCTTCTTATTAATATATAGTATTTCAATAGTTAAGTGACATTTTCTTGAACTGTCCCTTGTGTTTTTTATCCCTTTTTAATGTATTTTATTTAGGCTACATGTAGCCATGTAAAATACAATGGATTTTAATGACTGATGATCGTAAAGGTTTTATTACTCTGTGTTAATTATAAACATGACCGTGTTATAAAATAACAACAAAACAGGTCAATAGGTTTCCCTCTATATATATAACCATGCTTGTATGTATTGTGCATATATATATATATATATATATATATATATATACATATACACAATACATACAAGCATGGGTTTACATTGAATGTTTCTCTAATGCCAAACATGGCCAATATTATTGCCGCGTATTATATGCTGCTATGTGCCATGAAATGAGGTTAAATAAAATGACTGGTAAAGGGAGAGAGTCAGATGTCAGGTAAGAGGAGTTCTGTTAGAGGAAGTGGTAGAAAGATAGAAGCAGATTTCAATGGACACGTAGGTGAAGGAAACACAAGCGTGACAAGGAGATGTTGGGCAGGTATGGTGTAAAGGATAGCCAAAAGGAGGGAGTGTGAGCTAGGCAGCATGAGACCGTACTACGTAGGATGAAGTTGAACAAGACAAAAAAGCAAGTGAAGGCAGAGGCAAGAATTAAATGGTGGAAGTTGAGGAATGAATACGGTTTCAAAGAGTTCAGAAAGGAGCTGAGACATGCGTTGGGCAGAAAGGAGAAGTTATCAGTCTGGAAATGTACAGTTGAAGTAGTGAAGGCAACAGCCACGAAAGTGCTTGGAGTATCCTCTAAACAGAGAAAAGATGACAGAGAGATTTGGTGGAGGAGTAAGGAAGTACAAGAAAGTGCCCAAAGGAAGAGGTAAGCAAAGAAAAAGTGGGGTAGTCAAAGATACTAGAGAAGAAACGAAACAGGAGTGAGAATTTAACTCTGATATTTTAAAGGTGGGCATATATGGCCCAATAAAAGTGTCCCCAGACGAACACAGGGAGAACAGGTGAACGCATCTGCATCTATGTTAGGATGAATAGGTGTGTGTCTCACGCTGGTCTTCTGTCACGTCTCACTCTGTCCTTTTGCAACATACATATGAAAAATTCTGTTAAATATAAGCTGGTCTATGTGGTTTCTGGGTCACATTCAATTGTGCACTGAAATTTTCAGTGACTGAGAGCAATAAATAGCAATGTCCATCACAACAAGTGTACCTTATTTTAGATTTCACTGTAACCGTTTTATGAACCCACATTTCTCTCTCTCTCTTCTTTTATTCATAATTTACACACACGTTTCCCCCTTTGCCTCTCATTTTGCTTTCTCAGTCCTGTCCAGTTTGCTTATGTTATCTGACCTAATTCATCGTCCTGCCACAAACATTCAGATTCACTGACTCATAAATAAAACAAACACACACAGAGAACATTCAGTTCTGAGATTTGCTCTGAGCGTTCCTAAACATAGAGGATATATACATACACCAGGGACATAGCATAAACGTCCATTTCCTCCCAATAAGATTTTAACAGTGCAAAACTATTTTATAGTTGTTCAGGCTTAAAATAGGTCAGTGATTAAAAATTCCCAGCAGCAGTGAATAGGTAATAAGTTATTTTATAAATGTTTACAGCCGCTTTATGTAGCCACAAACATGAATGTAAAATAATGCCATTTATTTTTTAACTTTACTGAAAGCTTGCTACTGGTATTTTTATATTATCTTTGCATTGGAGAATTGACTTTAGACCTATTTTTTATTAAATAATAATATAGTAAAAAATAGAATATTATAAACAAAAAATCCTGAGATTTCTATTGCAAATAAATACCCCCTCTCCTTTGTATACTGTCAGTATGAGAATCTCCAGCCGGTAATGGTTGCGCAGTAGGTATAGGCAATGGGTGATTGCTAACTGTCTAAGAACTTCAGGGTTGGTCGTTCACGTTCCTGTTCCTCCCTAGTGTGTCAGCGATGGGTTGCTTCAGGGAGGGAGTGTAAAAACCTTCAAATCAAATATGCCGAGGCAGATGATCCACTGTGGTGGAGGGGAGCCATGAAAGAAATTCAGAATGAGAATATCCGGTGATCCTCAAAGTTCCTCATACGTGTTGTGGCTCACAGCACTTTGCTTCCTCCTGACAGACAGTTGTCTCTGTCGCCTGAATGTATACCTATATTGTTTAGGCACATTTTGCAATTTGTAAGTGGCTGTATGTTACACTCTAAACATTGGAAACATTTGTTCTGTTTTCATGCACTGCTATGATACAATTGCCTAAAACATACTGGGACTGTTTAGAAGTTGCCTTACCCTGCTGTAGTGGAGGTTCCACACCTAAAGCAGATAAATTGCACCCCCCTTATGAAACTCCCTCCCTATGAATCTCTTTTATTTGCCTCAGACACCAATTTAACTCTGATGCTAATACTTTGAAGGTGGGCGTGTATGGCCCATTAAAAGTGTCCCCAGACAAACACAGCTACCCTGGGAGACATATTAATGCATTGAGCTCCTTCCAGGTGACATGAGAATGAAATAGAGAGGGAATGAAATAGGGACAGTCATTTGTCAGTCAATATTAAAAGATATAATCACTTTACTAATCCTCAGGGAGAGGAACCCACACACTTTTCTCAGTTTTCTAAGTAACCTACATGCAACATCTGTAAGTGGGAGACACAGTTTTAAAAATGCATTTGACTGTTTTATTAATACTCTTTGGTATGTTGACTATTCTTACATAAAGCCAGAGAACCCTCCAGCTGATGGATGTTCTATGTAGGTTAAAAGTCCATTACACAGTGAGTACCATAAAGATGCAGTGTACTGTACGATCTCTGTGTTTGCTCACTTCTGCGTGATCAGTAAAAACACAAACATGCTATCACTGGTGCCTAACACTGATCTATGCATACATTTTAAGTGAGACTGTAAACTAGGACTAGGACTGATTCATAACATGTGGAATTTAAAGGAATTATTTTACATTTGGGGGAAAAAGTACTTGCCCATATAACTTGTGCTGTTATTTCGTAATCCTGTTTTCTGTTTTCGGTTTTGATCTCCCTGGCTGCATGTTTATAATTTAGTTGAATAAATGTAATGTGTTGTGTTATTAGTTACTTAAGTGATGGTCGTAGATGGCTTTTGTTACTTTAAAAAAACCTGGACAGCTATTTCTACCTATTTATACTAAGCTGAGGATGTAATAACAATTCTTGTTGGCTCCATTAAGGCTTGTGGCTCATTGAGGTTTCAACACTCTTTTCATATTTAATATTAACAAGGAAGTCTCATCAAAAATGAACAGATGCTAATCTGTAGAAATGTCATCACAGAGCAGGATGTAAGACATATCCCCAGCCACAGTTCTGTCTGTCTACCTGTCTGCGCCCCTGCAGCACTGACAAAATCATCTCATCTTGTGTCTTTGAGGGTTGTAGCAGTAAAAGCTTCTCTGTCATCGCTGGTCAAGGCATCTTTCACAGGAACAACCTTTACAAATTATTCATGGTTGTTTCTTTCAGGGCATACTGTGGATGGGGGGAAACAGAGTGTGCAGTGCATTCTCACAGCCGACCGGTGCTAATGTGAGTTAGTTACATAATTCCATTTCTAGAGATTCAGAGAAAACCCGACCTCTGATTACTCACTCTGCATCAGGGGGGTGGCCACACTACAAACCCCCAGCTTCACTGGTAGATGTGTTTGTGACTTTTGAGTGAAATGAGTGAGAAGGTTTCACTTCTTTGCCGTTAAGTCTGGGAACATTCTTAAAAATAGCCTAATTTTGTTGGCAGTGTGAATTTTAAAAATGTTTTATCATCCATGTAACACTTATTCTAATCTAACCTTGACAATGAGAAAGGAGAAATAAATGAAAGCAACAAGACTTTAGCCATACATTTCAGTGCCTTTGTCTTTCTATGTTTTGTCAATAATTACAGCTTCTTGGAAAATTATTCAAATAAATACTGCACAGTGGAAAAAAGAAATGACCCCTTCAGCCATTATACTTCATTTCAGTAATAAGTGTAACACCAAGTCATGGACCCTTGTTTCATAATACTGCCTGACTTTAGGCACCCAGATGTGTCCTGTTCAGGTCCATCCTGTGTAGGAAAATGTGAGGATGATGCATTTGCACCAACATTTCCACTTACAAAATCGTTATTCTGTAAACAATTATATACAATGAAGCTATAAATCCTGAGATATAACAGAAAATAGCGGCTCAACCTACAGGCAGGCCTAAGTCTAATAATAATTTATTCTTACGAAAACAGGTCTGGGAGTTTGCAAACTCAGTGCGCTTCAATGTGCTCACTGTGGTCCACCATCCACCTTCTTTGCATTTGAGTCCGGTTTCCTGAGGCCCTATATATTTCTCAGATTCATATCGGTATCTGCGTCAGTCTGTCCTTGTCGCTACTTTCCGCAGTGTCGGTCACCTGCTCCGGGTTAGTGGCCCTGTGGTAACACACAGTCACTGTGGTGTTTCCGCTGTCTTCGCTTCCCCTGGTGTTCGCGGCGCAGGAGACCTTCAGCTTCGCGTTCAGCGGGCTCTCCTGCTTCAGGTTCACCGCTTCGTTGCTCGCCATCATTGTCTCCACCGCCGCGCTCACCGCGGCCCAGCAGCCGCGCCCGCGGCAGCGCAACAGGCACAAGAAGGCGTCTCTGAAGTCCGCGTTGAACGCGTAGATGATGGGGTTGAGCGAAGAGTTGCTCCAGCCGATCCACACGAAGATGTCGAAGGTCTTCTCACTGACGCAGTAGGGACCCCGGTGGAGCCCCGGGGCGCCTGGCTCGGGACAGAAGGGCAGAGCGCAGTTCAGGATGAAGAACGGCAGCCAGCAACAGACGAAGACGCCCATGATGATGCTCAGAGTTTTGAGAACTTTTGTCTCCTTCCTGATAGAGACTTTGAGCTCCCGTTGGGACTGATGGTGCTGGGCATCAGCATGTAGATTAATATGACAGTGATATGAGTTCGCACTCGTTTCCGCGCACAGGTGAGGTAGTTCGGGTACATCCAAGCGGCAGCTCTGCGCGTGCTCTGCTGCGCGCTCCAGGGAAGATATCATCCGGATCTGCATCTGCGCTATCCGGTAGATGCGGGTATATGTGACGATCATAATAGCCACAGGGATGTAGAAGCTGATGAGAGAGGAGGATATGGCGTACGTGCGACTCAGACTGGAGTCGCAACTCCCATCAACGCTCTCACCGCGCAGCTCCGCAGCCTCTGGGTCACTGATCTCCGCCCGGTGCCAGTTGAGTTGCACGGGAACAAAGGAGATGACAACAGACACCGTCCAGGTCACGCCGACCATAATGGAGGCCACTTTTTTGTTCATGCTCCTCTCGTAGCGGAAAGGGCTTGAAATGGCCCAGTAGCGGTCCACGCTGATGACGCACAGGTTGAGGATGGAGGCCGTGGAGCACATGATGTCGCAGGCCAGCCAGGTCTTACAGAACCCGCCAAACGGCCAGAAACCGGCCACTTCTGCAACAGCTTTCCACGGCATCACGAGCACGGCGACCAGGAGGTCCGACAGCGCTAAGGAGACGATGAAGATGTTGGTTACTTTGGCGCGCAGGTGCCGGTACCGATACACGGCTGCGCACACCGTGAAGTTCCCTAAAAGCGTCCAAATGATGAGCAGCGCCAGGACGCAGCCCGTTAAGGCTCGGTGCGCCGGTACTTCCTCCCAGCTGCCAGCTCCTACCTGTGCCGAGTCGGTGGTGTTATTCATTTAACATCTAATAAAAAGAAAAAGCCCAGGAGGAGAAATAATCACAGAGAGTGGAGATCGCGCCTCCTGCTTCAGTCAGACTGATGCGTGCTGCCTCTCTGCGCCCGGAGCTTATGGAGCGGGGACCACATGCACCTGCGGCCGACGCGCAGGGCTGACACAAGTTTACCATATGAGAAAAGAACAACATTTCCTCGCGTTTCACGTTACCACTGGCTTTAAGTGTCTCCATCACACAGCCTGTCGTTCATGTCTGTGGAATCACACTATTTTTCCGATATGCTCTAATTCCCACCCAGTGGGCGTGGTTAACGTGTGACTTGGGATGTGTGGCTTGATTGAGAAAGTGCTCTCTTGAGAGATAATTAAAAAAGTCAAGCTGCTTTTACTATTGAATTACTAAATCTGGAAATGAAATTCCTCTTTACACCACAGAGACAGACACCAGTGTCTTTTCCATCCACTTTCTTTTTGCCCAAAGCACCAAACACAGACATTATAACTAATAAGAACAGGTTTGATAATTAGAAAGCAAATGTGAATTCAACCCATAATCCGACCTCTAGATCTGTAAAGTTTAAATCTCCATGTTGCAGTTTTAAGCAGCAGGTATTTTAGAAGAAGAAGAATCCATTTATTGTCATTGAATAATTTTTACATGTTACAACGAAATTTGTTCTCTGCATTTGACCCATCCCCCCTAGGGGCTCCTGCTTCCCAGCCCTCTGCCTTAACCACTCTGCTGCTGAGGCAGTCCACCTGTTTCCAGTCTCTATGCTAAGCTAACCCTCTGATGACTTCTTATTTAACTTGTTAACCTGAAGAAGCACATTGTGAAGTTACTGCATTCCCTCTCCTCCTCCTGCTACATTTAGATTGTATTTTTTAAGTACAATTATTACACACTCTCCCACACACATCTCTCTCTCTCACACACACACACACACAGACACACACACGCAACATGCTGCTGTGGATAAAAGCAGACTTTTGGCCGAGGACACAACCAGATGGCACAGCTGCAGCATCAGTGAGGAACGCTGAAATAGCACTCAAGCAATGTTTGATCTTTATTAATGGCAACATGGTTTTGTTTGAATACAGAATTAGATGATGGAGCCAGTAACAGGCAGGCGGAAGCAGAAGGCGGGGCGTTTATAATCAGATTAACGCCATCGTTTTTTGAGAATTTGAACTATTTTTGTGCATTTGCTGATTTAGGACACACTGGAATTACAGCCATTTGTTGAAGTGAAACGACTTTCACATGGGCATTAAGTTCTTTTCTTCTCATCACAGCGGGTTAACAGTCGAATCTAATGCCAGTGGTGATTTAAAAGTTAAAACATTTGTAACAGCACACATATTCATGAAAGGAAAATACAGATATGATGGACACATAGTCCTGATGCATATTAAATGTACAACAATAAATACTGTAGTTAGTCTGCACTTTTACTGTATACTACAGGGACTTCCAACTGTTTCTAAAGCTGTGTTCAGCCCCATCAATCCCATTTCTTGTGCATATCCAACAACAGTTGTCACTGGGCTCTCTGCAGATTTCTTGCTCGGCACGTTGCACATCTCTGAACAACTGTTATCGTTCTGCTGTTTCAATCCGCAGATGTCTCTCTCTCTCCGCAGGTACCCCTCCAGCTGTCTCTTGAGGTTTTCTTCACTCGCTTTGTGTTCCTCGGTTCTCATTCTTGTGACTTTCAGCTCCTGCATCAGGGCCTCGGTTATCTTTTTCTCTGCTCTTAGATTTTCCATCTGTGTTTCCCTTTCTCTCTGATTCTCCTCCAAACTGTGGGCGAGTTTATCCAGCTCTGTCTTCATTTCCTCCCTCTGCCGGATGGCCTGTTCCTTCTCGATCTGCTGAAGCTCTCTCTCTCTCTCTCTCTTCTCATTTTCCACACTATCTTTTTGCATCTTTTCCTCTATTTCCCGTCTCATTTTCTCCGAGTGCTCAGTCTGCTCATCCAGCATTTTTATAACCTTGTTGAGCTTTGTCTGGATCACTTCCCTCTTTTCTTCCTCCTCCTTGCGTGTCTCCATCATTTTCACCATCTCTTGTATCTTCCTCTGCTTCTCCCTCCTCTCATTCTCCTCCACCTCACGTCTGAAGGCCTCCTCTCGATCTCTTGCCAGTTTTTCCTCATGCTGCTTCTTCAGCTTCAGTATTCTCTCCTCCATCTCCTTCTTGCACTTTTGCTGAAAAAGCTCGAGCTCTTTTTCATACCAGTCTTTGATTGCTGCCTCCTGCTCCTTTTTGACCAGCTCCTCCTTCTCATTCAGCAGCCTCCTCTCCTCCTGGACCTGCTGAACCAGACTGTCCTCTGCTTTATGGAGCATCATGCTATTGTAGTAGCTTCCGTCGTTATCTTCCATCATGCTGTCCACTAAGGCAAGCAGCTCGGTAACCTGTTCTTTGTTGTTCTTGGACGTCTGGTTGTTGAAGACGCAGTATCTGTCCCCACATTCAGCCACCAGCTCAGCTAAGTCCTTGCACTCGTCTATCAGACAATGCTTCACTGAGGTTATGTCTTCCAGTAGGTCTCCGTGGGTAAAAACCACCACTGAGAAACTCAAAGCATGGGAGCCTATTGCCTGTTTGATCTGCCTCACTGCCTCCTTCTCCTCCCGAGTGAACCTCCCAATTTGTATAACGATAAGGAGAGCATGGGGCCCAGGGCTCAGGAGGCTCACACTCCTCCTTATCTCCTTCAGCACTTCCTGTGGAGTCTGATGGGTGTTCAGCAGCCCCGGCGTTTCTAGGAGAGTCAGGTGTCTACCTCGAAATTCTCCACAAGCTCTGCGACAATAGCGAGTGACGGAGGAGCTGCTGGCCTTTATATCAAAGACCTTATTCCCCAAAATGGAGTTGGCAGTAGCACTTTTTCCACTGCCTGTCTTCCCAAGCAAAACTAGTCTGACGGCAGTGGTGGAGGAAGGCGGCTTCCTGCCTTTAAAGAAAAAGAGAAACAATAGGTTATGTTGAAATGAAGGAAAGAAACAAAGACAGAAAGAAAACACAACTTACTTGCACAGCTGATTGAAGACAGCTGCCTGCTTAGGGATGTCATGTTTCTGCTCACTGTGCTTCACAAATGTGGATCAAATAAGAGCAGCGTATCTATATATAGACCCCCAACCTTTTGGGGTTTCTACCCCATGACAGATAAGTCCCCTCTGAACTCTAACCACTGTCGTCATCATGCTTCTGATGTCTGTATGGACAAAGACAGGTCCAATAGTCTGTCTCTGAATGGCTCACTGAATGCACTTCTTATCTTTTACTATACGCATTCTAGCACGGGGACATGGTCCAACTGAGGCTGAGATCTGGGAAATGACCTAAGAATCAGGTGAGAGGGAGTGATACAGGTAGTGAGGTTGTTATTTTGGGTCAATGGGATCAAAGTCCAACTGTTGATAATTTGATTAGTTGTCAGTGATGAGTCCAGACCAGACAAAACATGTAAGAATTCAGTCTGGGCAGCTTTTAACCTTAATAAATGAAATAATTTAAAAACAGCATTGCATATATTGGTTATGTACGTATTAAAAATTGTTTGATGAGCCGAATCATAAAATTGGGACAAAGGGAAAAATAAAAAGATAATTTCAGTTGTCATTTACCAAACTGACTCAGTGGCTTTTTAAACCTGTTCTTTCTGCATCATAATGGTAGCAGCCAAAATTCATCAGTCCCTTCTGGACACAGGATGGATCAGATCACACGGGCTTTGTTCAAGGACCTGACCTTCTACAGTTCATCAATGTCATTCAAGGATGCACTAGCAACTTCACTGCTCACCTTCCCGATAAAAGAAAAGGTTATGTAATAACAAGGATATCATGTTTAACATGTTCACCACCTTAGTTTAACATGTCGGCATTTAGTCATAAATCTCAGCAGTATGTTGGTCAAATGGCCTTTGATGAATTTCTTGCCACTTTGAGCACTAGGTGTTCACTCTGGAAGAAAGTGGAGCACCAACCAACAGACGTCTCTAGAGCTGCTCCACTAGCTACAACCTGAGCAATAATATTCACAGTTTCATTCCTGCATCTACAGACGTTAGGGCATTGTCAAATGAACATATTCTCTTATATCACTCTCCAATGGAGTTGCTTAACACTTCAACTGAGAGTAAATACAACAGCTAGGCAGTTGTTGACAAACTCCACTAGATGGAGGCAGAGGTTAGTCCCTCTCATGTTGTCAAACAGGTTATTGACACTTTTTGTGTGTGACTTCATCAGTTTATTCTAATATTGCGTAAAGCAAGATAATTAGTGAAACTAATCTGTAAAAGGAGACTGTTAATGGGAACGACTATTTATAGAACTCCTCATGACCTTCAGCTTCAGTATTTCTTACATTCAAACTTGTCTTTACTTTAATTTACTTTGCTTGGCCGACACTTTTATTCAAAGTGACTTACAGGGAGCTGGTGCTGGGTGTCTGGCTCAAGGACACACCTGGTAGGGGATGGATTAGGAGTCACACTGGATTTCGAACCTGCGACCTTTTGCATCCTAGTCTGACGCTTTGAGCTACCAGGCCGTCCTACCACAGTAAGTTGCCTCGACAATAGATTGTTTTTTTGCATCTGTGTAATTGTTATTTCCTGTCATGATCCTCTTGCTTTTTATTTGTGTATTTATTGTCACATACAAATGATGTAAAAAAGTTCAGTTGTGGTAGAACTGTATTGATTTTTCCTAAATAATGATGATTCATTTTTACTGTAAAGCAATGGGACTAATAAAACATCTGCATTATTATAGTGATATTAAGCTTGAATTTATACTTTATGTGCTTCCTTTTAATAATACTATAAATATTTCACAATCGTACCTTTTAGCTCATTAGGAGGATGAACTGATGCTCTACATGCTTCTATACTTTATGTGCTGTATTATTAAGCTGTGAGTTGGGAACTTGCAGTGACTTCAGTAATTCATCGTCTCTGTTAGTCTGTCAGAAACTGAATCCTCCATGATTATCACATAGCTGCCTTCTAGAGGCTCTTAGAGGAACAGATACTAAACTGTGGACAGTCACAGTGTGTGGTGTTATGGCTTATGCGATACCAGTCATTGTATCCTTCGACTCTCAGCTTGGAACACATGGAAATATTTTGTGTTTTTTTTATGTCTATACATCACGGAAAATAATTAGAGTTATAGAAAGCAAACTGTTGAAACAGTGAGTAAAACCATATTTAATATCAAGATATAAAATTTTTATTTTCTACTGGGCCGAAGAGCAGCAATTAACTTAGTGCATCTAACGAGGTAGGCTTGAGCTAGTCCTGAATGTTTTCTTTCTTTTTTGATAAGAAACATAAACATTCACCCTCTATCTATAGTACAAGTCTCAAATTCGACATTTTACAATTCAAGTAAACCATTTTTTTTAAATCCAGAAACAGGAGGTTCAACTCTGAATTTAACATCCAACAGCCTGTGCACTGTGTCACTGACCTTTGCTGTTTGAAACACCATCATCTGGTAGCTTAAAATGTAAAGTAAATAAATATGATGCTGACAGCTGGATGTCTGTTTGTTACCTCATCAATAATGGGGAGTCTGTGCATGTTCAAGGCGAGACCTTCTCACTGCTCCATGACACATATCAGCACACCCAATGGTAACTTACCAGAGGCTTAGATGAGTATCTTACTGTGGAGTGTTTATATCAAAGCAAAAATACAATGAACTTACACATACATAACGCAACTCTCGTGTCAAATACATCTCATTTGTAGACAAAACAGTTTTTCCTTATCTCACAGTGCTAAAGTAGAAATGAGACAAGTCTTGGGTAACACTGAGGTCCAACAGTGACAGCAGATAAACGCCATCACAATGGAGAGAAGAGGATGAGGAGACCGTCAGGATGCCTTGGCGATGATGAGGATGCTCATCAGAAAGACCATGACAAAGAAGATCCACATGAAAAACCGATCCATAACCTTGGCAACCTTCTTCCACTCTGCTACCTTGAGACAAGTAGCCCTCTGCTCGCGGAAGCAGTTGGCGATGTATTGGATGTTCTTCACCACCTGAGGAGGAGGCAGACAGATGAACAAAAGCAAGCACTTAAAGAAACTTTAGAAGAACAGTAATCAGATAAGTAGGTAAAATAAGTAAAGGGGAGAAACAGCGTGCTCTGGTGCGTCACCTGTTTATGCTGGAGGCAGGGACAGCAGCAGGGGCAGGCAGGAACTTGATATTTCTCTGAAGGATAGAGGAGCTGCTCCTTCAGGGCCCCATTCAGGTGCTGGAGATGAGCAGGGGCCTGGTAGTCTAGTTCATCCCGTCTAATGTGGTGGTAGTGCTGTGTGCGCTCTCGCTTGGTCTCACCCCTCTCCAGTCTGGAGGCGTGGTTGTTATGGTTGTTATAATGGTGACTCCTGCTAGTGGTGCTGCCGTTTGCCTGGCTTTTCTGATGCTTGTTGTTATGGTGCACACTGTGGCCATTGCTGTACTTGTAAGGATCATGAAAATGCTCATCGTGGTACAAGCACCGATCGTTGTTTTGGTTTGGAACTGGTTCCTCGGGGTAGAGCGGGGTCCTCTCACTCTCTGGTGTCGTGCAGTTCTCCCCCACCTCGTAGACAAAGAAGATTTTGGACATGTAGTCGATGATGAGCACCTTGGCCCAGTGAGGGACTGGCTTGGCCTCAGCACCACAGAAATGAATGTTCATGATGAAGATGGTAAGGGAGGTGGAGGCTGTGATCATAGTCATGGTGGCGATGTAGTACTTCCCTTGCGGAGAAAAGAGAGAAGAGGAAAGATTTGTTTGAGTTGACTATTTAGTTTCAAATTGCCGTTTGCACCATACTTTTTACTCGTAAAATCTAAATTATGAGAAACTTGTTTCAAACATGTGAACTACTAAATCGCAAGACATATTAACTCATGTCCTTATGAGATACATACTAATTTAACATTTTAAGCTCACGTCTTATGACTTCCCATATGAATTTATGCTTTTGTGAGACATAGCAGAAGTTGGCTTTTGTAAGTTCTGTAGTTCAATATTGGAACAAAACCGAATATCAGCAATAAGTCAGACCTATGTAGGGCATGCTTTCTGCAGGAGGCATGCTCTCAGCCACCAACAACTGGAACACGGTGAGCGCCAGCAGCACCGTGACGCCGAGGGAAACCTTCTCCCCAGAATCAGCTGGCAGGTAGAAACCCAGCGGGGCGAGGAACGAGATGAGGAAGCAGGGTAGGAGCAAGTTGAAGATATAGAAAGAGGAGCGGCGCTTCAGGAGCAGGGTGTAGGTGATTTCGGTGTAAGGGTCGGAGCAGCAGCCATACATCATGACGTTTCTCACTGCGGGCATGCCGTGGCACTCCCACTCCACGTTATCCACAAAATCAGACAGGTCACCACTGTCCATACCCAAACTAATGTCCACCTGTGCAGAGGACACACACAGTTAAAGCTGTAGGGATCATTGAGTATGCAAATATACTAACAAACATAATGATGAATTCATATTTTCTATGTGAAACTGTTTATTGTTTTCAACCAGGGAAGAAAGTATTTTGTTTATGCACAGTTGTCATCTTCACTATTATCAGTTTTCTCTGTATGTTCCAAATGTTTCAATACACTGCCCTGTTTGCAGATTAAATGTGAAGTGGATTACAAGTGTCTGTGAAGGATTTCACAGGATATCATTTTTCAGCTAGGGCTGAAACAAAAATAACAATATAAGCTTTTTATAAGCCACATCTTAATACCAGATTTTGAGCAGCGTACCACTTCTGTTCATCTGTAATGGGCACGAGAGCTTTGACTCATGCGATGATCACGCCGCAATCCAATTCTGGATAGGAGATGTGATCACATCAGTCCTCGCAGACACACCTGATTGCCGTTGTAGGTCCAGGAGCCAAAGGTAAGGTTGCATTGTTGCCAGTCGAATGGGAAGTAGGAGACATCCACCACACATGTGCTCTTTGTGATGGCCGGAGAGTCCCACACAATCTCTCCGTTATAGCGCAGCTTCACGTTAGTGCTGGAAGCACCTGACGACTCCTCGTCTGCTCTACATAGACATTAGGAAACAAGTTATTCTCTTTTTCCTTATATTGGGCTTAGTTGATTGACTCCTCATGTCTTGTTGTGTCTATCTCTTATTACTGACTTGTTATAGAGGACAATGTCTGGTTTCCAGACCAGGTCACTGGGGATGTTAATCATCTCTAGGTCATCATAGTTTTCCTTGTCCCATTTCAAGTAGGCATCGTGCCAGACCTGCCTGATCCACAGGTATGTGGTTAGCACCTGGTTCCTCTCATCCTAAACACACACACACAAACAACACATTTACAGACATGCTAAAGAGGTAATAGTTAAAAGGATGAACTCTAGTTCGTGGTTCTTGAGGCAGGCAATGTCCAGAAGCTTCATGGAGAGTTCACATAAACCTGCCTGTTGTTTCTGAATAATTCAAGAGACTGGATAAAATCCCTATTTAACACTCCAGTGGTGTCCGGTGGTGACCTCTAGTGGCTTCTGTAGGAATAGTAGATTCAGTAGATCTGCTTAGAAGCCACACATTTGTTCTCTAGTTCCTCTTTAAGTAGAGTCACAAGTTAAGTTAATACAACTAAATCTAAAGTATACTCTAAAGTTATTTCACTGGGAGTACTACACGATTCTCCAGAAGCTATGTCAAGAAAGTTAACTCAGGTGATTTCACCCAGGTTCCTTGGCTCAGACCTGCAGCCTGGAAACTTGAGTTACAAGATGTGGAAATTTACAGGTCATGGACAGTCTGAGAAAACAAGCACAGAGTTGCATAATGAAAAGTTTGAAGCACAGTAGGGTCCTGAGCCGGCTCCATAATTGCTCCATTAACCTTTAATTTAACTGAATCTCATACCTTTGCCTATCTTTATATGTGTGTAATTCTAGATCACTGGAGTATTTAGTTGGAAAGTGTTGCTTTGATTTAGCTATAATAACGCCCCTGTGTATACTGAGTGGCCCCTTTATTGTGTTCCTTTAATAGTCAGAGATGTCTGGCTTAAGGACACACCTGGTAGGGAATGGACTCGGAGTCAGATGGGGTTTCAAACCTGCAACCTTCTGCATCCCAGTCTGACACTTAACCCATTGAGCTACCAGGCTGTTTTAATGTAATCATCTTCATTTTGCAAATTGGTGAAAACACTTTAGAATTAATCATGTATGGTTGATGATTATTTAAATGATATTTTTTAATCCAGAGGAGTGCAAAGCTTAAAATTTTACTGACTAATTAATGGAGAAATGTTTCCGTGTGTGTAATTGTTGTTGTGTTTCTTAATATTCTGATCATTATTCTGTGCTGCTGTATCATAACGACACAGCCATAAAGAATATTCTGTCTTTGGTTTGAATATTTCCCTAAGGGATCCTGCAGAAGTATTCAAACAAGAAACTATGCCCAGTTGTTGTACTCATAATGACTTTGTTCAGATTTAGCTGAAATTGTAAAGACAGTCAGGGGAACATCTAAAGATATTTTTTGTGGTTAAAGGGTATCTGTGGCGGGGTTGTGCAACTGTTTTATCTCCTAATCTATGTTGCGTAAGGATAGGTATTTGAGCTTCCTCTCCACTCACCATATCTTTAATTTGCGACAGCGTTATCTGCAAAGAGACGTTGAGAGCTTCGTCTGTGTCCTCTACAGGCCTCAGAGCATTGGAGTAGTTCTCCATCAGGTCAATGAGAAGTTTGCGGGCATAATGACCCTGAGCACAATGGGACACTGAGGGGACACAAGCAAAGACAAAATTAAGATTAGAAAAGACAGGAAAAATTAACTGCAGAAACAAACATAGTATATGGGCACTAGCCCAATGTAAACATCAACAATGATCCATTAAACAGAGCTGACCTTGCACCAAAACACTGACCCAAACAACAAGCGCTGCCTTCCCCATCTTCAACCAGTCACAAGCCGAGGAATCAATTATTCAGCAAAGCAATCGCTGGGACAGCCTGGGTCCAAATCCAGACTGTCACTTTGTTCTGATCTCCATTCTCCTCTGCCGAGGCTGAGTGAGCTGAGACCACAGAAAACTCTCGAAATCTTACATCCTGTCAGAGGCTCTTAATGCTTCGCTAGGTGTTAGTCGCACTTTGCCTCTATCACTGTGTGTCTCTATGTGTGATCGCTACTTTGGAACAGGACCTGGGGCTATCATTCCCAGACACACACACACACAGGTACACTGCAGTATCACATGGCACTGGGTGAAATGTGATGCCGGCTGCCGCTGTCCATTTGTGTACTTGACCACAACCAGCTGTACAACACACAGATGCACACACACACACACACACACACACTGAACCGTACTGCATTACACAGATCATGACATGTGTCAGTCACAGTAACAGTTTCCTGTCCATACACACACACACGTTAACGAGGATGTGACACGGATGTGACAATGAACAGATGCGGGTTCACGTTTCACCCAGGAAAGAGGAATCTTTTAACATAAGATGGTGAAACTTTACAGTGATGAAGTAGGATTCACCCCGTTTGTCTGATGGTTGTTGATGAGATTAGTAACCAGAAACAAAGGTCACTGACGTCTTTCACTTTTAAAACTTTACAGTGTTCATTTAGTGTTTTACTTTACTTTACTTTACTTTACTTTTTAAACAAGTGAGTTTTTAAATGTTTTTTAAAGATGGTGATACTGTCAGCCAGTCAAATATGGCAGGACAAGTTGTTCCATCAGCCAGGGACCACAAAGGAGAAAACATTTGATTATGATCAGGTAACTCGTGAAGACGAGATTTTTAGACGGGAGTTTAGAAGCGGCCTGGTAGAAGCGGCCTGGTAGCTCAATGGATTAAGCGTCAGACTGGGATGTAGGAGGTCGCAGGTTCGAATCCCGTCTGACTCCT
>JAUMTR010000001.1:10299621-10326774 GCA_032270685.1 Microctenopoma stevenorrisi
CCCAGTGCTAGCTCCCTGTAAGTCGCTTTGGATAAAAGCGTCTGCCAAGCAAAGTAAAGTAAAGTAAAGTAAAGAGTTTTTATCATAAAGCCAGAACCACTGATGAAATGAAGTTTTAGGATTTAAAGAAAAAAGAAATGAAAATGAATGTATCCAGTATTGTCACGTAGATTTCATGTGTATATAACTAATAACAAAATATATAAGTAGAAAAGAGAAAAAGAAGTGCAAAGAGCAATGTAGTTAAATTAAACTTATATTATCTATCAAAGTGAGAGATTTCACATTCATGTGTTTGTCACACAACATATAAATCTTGTTACAAACACTATGTCAGCCTTTATTTTCCTCACATGATCAATGGTTTGTAGGTGGCTGTTTCAACTTCTCAGTTTGTCTAAAGCTTTTTTATTTCAAGGCTTATCTTTTTACTTTACACACACCTTCAAATATTGAGTAGGTATATAAATACATTTAAGTTACCAATACGTTAGGGAAACAAGCAATTAATCCAGAGGGTGTTAAAAAAACCGCTGTCTCTTTTCTATTTATCTCAACATGCCACGGTTCCCTATGGTGGGTTACAGTCAAACAGCTGTTTATTGAAGTTTGTAGACTGTGTAAATGTGAGACAGGGTCTGACTAAAAAGCATTTTCTGTACATAGAATGTAGAACAAGTAGGTCAGACAGTTTTGTTTTAAAAGAATTAGAGTATTGTTATAATTTGTTGTAACAGTTGTTATAATTATTTTATGGCACATGTATATTAAAAAACTGAGAACCATCAGATCAGGCTTATCTCTGAACAAGATGACGTTCCACTAGTGTACAATAAATGAACACACCAAAAGATTGCATCAAACTACATCTCCAAGAAATGGAGACAATAACATTGTTTTGCTCAGTACTGCAGAGAACGGCGCATGGTGATGTGATGTGTTAATGTGTCACTTCAGAGTTTCTGTGGTACTGAGCTCGCATAGGACAGGTGTTTCCTGTGTGTGTGTGTGTGTGTGTGTGTGTGTGTGTGTGTGTGTGTGTCTGAAAGGAAGAAAGCGAGAAGGTTTCACTGTACCAGTGTAAAAATGTAACATGTGCTTCTGTAAACCATGTTGTCTGAAATGCTATGTTAAGGGTTAAATGTATGGTGTTGTGGTGTGTGTGTATGAGACAGCAAGAGGTTGAGTACAGAACATAAATCATAAAATAGAGTATGCACTGTGCGAACAAAAGAAGGTACTGTGTGATTAATAATAATAATGGCACAGCTATGTGGTGTGTGCACTGGTGTTCTTACAGTAAATATTTTAGGGCAGGGAAGATAGAAACACAAATAAGAAACGGAAACTAAAGTTTCCAAAGGGAAACGTTAAGGAATACATTGTGCACATACCATGAATATGTCCCCCCTTATTGTAATCAGTAGCATGTAGTAAACAATGATTGAATGCAGTGATACATGTAATTTTAAACACACAGAACTTAATTCATCCTGTGAAATCTGAGCATCGGGTGCAACTTGATTGTTAAACATCACATCTGGTGATGTTCTGTATCTTGTGGTCAACATACCCCATCAAGTAACCCAAACCGCTGATGAGCTAATCCTACAAAACAGTCATGTTTGTGTAGACAAAACTTGTTGTGTCTTACTCATCTGCACTGTAGCAAAGCACACGTTGTTACCTATAAACTGTTAAAAGCACATCAAATAACCACACAGCTGCGCTGAGTTGAATTCTGCTTCACATCTTTTTTTTCACTGAAGATATTTCCACATGTGATAGTAAGAAAAAGTACAGGTGTCATCGATAAAACCATAAAAACTGACACACTGTTGGTGTATTATACAAAATGTAACTAGTTGTTTCCTTTAAAGTATCAATAAAATGATTTTACTTCACTTTCAGTATGATGACACAGAGCCATTGTTAACGTGTGCTTTTCCCACAGTGATGACTTAAATGGTCTGACGTAACAAACAAAAGGGCCAGTGCCTCTACTTACACTAAACTAACGCACCGGTGGTTTAACAGCAGTGTAAAATATAACCAGTTGTTGCCTTTAGAGCAATTACATCACACTGCAGTCTATAAAACTGAGTTGGGGTTTGCCGACTGTGACGGCATTAGCTGCTAACGTTTCGTCCTCACTGTTGTCAACAACAAACATAATACACACTGTAGCATGGTTTTGGTAACTAATGAGACTCTCTTCAGTTTAGCTGTATTAATAAGCCATGCTAGTGAGCCACGGCGTATATAACACCACCGGAATAACCCTGAAACAACATACAGCAAAAATGAGATGTGACCCTCATCACTGTTATTAACACCTGTGCTACTTCAGCTCGAATATGTCAAAATGTCTGGTGTGAACGAGGCCTGTTTAGCAGCTCTTTGGATAACAGATCAGAGCCCCTTGATAAGCGAGCACAACCACGACCTGTGAAGTGGCTCCACTGTGTTCACTTCTGTATACCCCGTATGTTGCGAAGACGGAGCGAGAGGAATAAGGCATTGTGGTAGTTGTGGGAGCCAGCGCAATGAGAGATGAAAGATTTGACCACAGCCGGCTGTCAAATGTGCTGAACTCTCGAAGCTCTCTTAGTTATTCTCTGTCATTATAAATCAGACTGTACCAACACAAAGAAGTTATTTAAATGAACACTAATTTGATTTTGAGGCATTCTTGGGACAAGATTTGGTGAATTCATTTGTACAACAGGCATTAGTGTCTAAAACAATTAACCTGTAACATGCAGTAATACGCTGAGGTTTGTTGAAATAAAGTAATAGTATTGGCTTTTTGCTTATGATGATGATGATGAGCGTAAAACAACAAAAGAGTTAGTGGACATGCAGAGACCGTTATTAAATTCATACCATCTCCAGGTGGCCTAAGTGTGCTGCTGAATCTGTACACTGTATTAGTGAGCATGTATAGTTGTGTATGTAGTTTGTGCGTGACAGACTGAACAACTGCGTGCTAAGTGAACGCATCACTGTGTAAGTTTGCAGAAGTTTAACTCTATAATATAAATGTATGTGCTAGGATGTGGTTAGGTGTTTTCAGCATATCCTAGAAAAGCCTATGTTGTATCTCTCCTCCTCAGCAGCTACGAACACCACATGACAAAGAGATGTGTAAAGAAAAAGCGGGAGAAAACATGAGGAGGAATAAAGAGCTACTATGACCTTTTTAATTACTGGTTGTTGCTGTTCCTGGTCATTGTTTTAACTTGATTCCAAACAGCGTCAATTTCCTCCCATATTCACACATCTGGACAAACTTTAAAATATTTATGCTGAACAAACTAAGTCATTATTCAAGATTCAAAAAACATTATTATTCCCAGGAGGAAATAATTTTGCTCTGTAGCTGCTTTCAATTCAAAACACACAATCCTAATATACGTATTTGAGACTGTAAGACTGAGTAGTTTTCTTAATTCTCATGGCTCTAAGGATAGACACGTTGAAAAGAAAACCTGACTTGATTAAGTTTAAAGTAATTTAAGTATTTAACTTAACATGACATATGATAATGTATCATTGTAATAATTGTTATTAATTGCAGTTGTTACAATTGTATTTCTGTCAATCTATCAATCTCTTAAAATCTGTCAGAACTATGCACTGTAAAAACGCACATTTAAAATTATTTTTCAATGTTACACAAGAACACCAAACGTGTATAATAATGCATACTCGTACGCTACATACGGTACACATACTACCTGTAGCTGTGTGTACTGTGTATATTTTGTATTTTAAACGCATGTAACAAAATGTTTGATAAATATTTACACCACATATAGTACAAACACTACAAAAGCGGTTTAATACTCGTCATAAAAAATAAAACTTCCATTTGCATAGTAGACAAGATGTTCACAAAGTCAAAGTAAACCTTTACACTTTTACAGTGTACAGTATATTATTGTTGTAGCAATTTTGTCCAGACAAAGTTTTCACACTAAACGCACACTTCTATTCAAACAAAATTTTATCTGTGCGAAAAGGGTTAACAAGAGCCAATAACACAGCCATTAATCGCAAATAAGAAATATAAAATATTTATAAATAATTATAAGACACCTGATGTTTCTCTTGTGTTCAGTCTGCTTGTTACGCTTAAACTGCAAGGATACTAATAAAACCAAGATACGTTGATTATTAAGGCCTCAGTTTAAATTTATGACATAAAAGTAGTTGTTAAATGCACAATACGCAGGTAGCAGTCTGTCTTAACTCTACCAACATTAAATACATTTCTAAATTACACTTTCTATTCGTTTTTTTTTATTCAACTACAAATGTTTTGTGTAAAAGTGTAATAGTATTTTTGTTTTATTAATAAAAACTTATGTGGTCCAATTAAAAGGCTGATGCAGCCCGATAACAGACAGAATAATATGGTTTCCCTTTGGCATTACTTTATTGTTAAACAAATACACATGCTTTGCTGTACACGTCACCATTTATGTTTTTAAATTAAATAAAAATCTTCCCAACTTTAAATGGCTCCATGTAAAGTACTGCTTGGCTATAAAGAAAACATCAGAAGAATCAAAGGTAAACTATTTTCTTTTTCTTCACTTTTTATCTCTCACTGGATCAAACAAAGTTAGTATGTTAAATCATAGCCCAGAGACAGAACCTGTCCAAGTTGCACCCAACCTCTCCCCCCTGGCCGCTGGACTCCAGCACCCCTGAGACCCATAAGAGGACGAGTGGATGGGATAATAAATGAATAGATGTTTAACTCACTGTATTCTCAGTTTTAAATATATCCCAGTATAAGTTAAGTTTCGGGAACGTCTTGGGGGGCAGAACAACCTGTTAGTGGGATAAAACATCTGTATACATTAAAGAAATACAACTTTAGTTTGAACAGCACACTAACACATTATAATGAGGTTTTGTGACAGTCAAGCGTCGACCAAATCGAGGTCAAGGGTCAAAAGACCTTGCACTCGTTTATGCCGAACAGGCGCCTCCTGGACTGCTTCCTGGTCTGTTTAACAGCCATCCGCACTGCGTACTCAAACACCTGCTGCACGCCACGGTTGCCCAAGGAGGAGCACTCCAGATAGCCTTTGGCTTGGATTTCATGAGCAACTCGTCTCCCTTCTGCTGGTGAGATACAGGTGCTGCGGTGCGCGCCCACCTCCCGCAGGTCAGTCTGGGTGGCCACGACCAGCACTGGCACCCTGGGCAGGTTTTCTCGAACTTCAGCAATCCACTTGTGATGGACACTAGCCAGAGAGTTACGGTTGGCCACAGAGAAGCAGATGAGGACAACGTCGGCGTGCTGGTACGATCTCGGTCGGATTTGTCTGAAGTTGTCATGACCCGCCGTGTCCCACAACCCCAAGTTGATCTGAACTCCGTCCATGTACACCTCCACCCCTGTGTTGTCAAACACTGTGGGCTTGTAACTGTCTGGGAAAGTTTCTGACGTGAAGCGGACCAGCAAGGCCGTCTTCCCAACCGCACTGTCCCCAACCAGGACACACTTCACTGACATCTCCGTAAGGCCGTTCATGGTTGCCACTTAAATATGTCACTCCTCTAAAAGAATGTGGTTCTTTGGCAGCTTTTCTGTGACTCTTCAGTCTGAAGTCAAAGGCTGTGTTCACTGTGTTTGCTCTACTTCCTTATGTGGTAATTTTCATTGCAGATGACTTGCAGCCCTGTTTTCTGGTAATTCCATTCATAGGGATTTCTCTGGCCCCTCAACTAGTTAACCTGAATTGACAACGTCTCTCTTTTCAGAATCCTTAGATATCTCTCGAATAAAGCAGGTATGTGCAGTCAGCCGTTCGCCAGCTGTGAGCTTCACATGCGCTTCACATATCCTCTTAATTTTTTTGAACTTCCGCTGAGTGTCTGCAGCATGGTTGTCAGGTTCTGGTCCTTCTCTCTGATGATCTCGAAGACCAACATACTTCCCAAACAGGCTATTCTCTCAGCAGTGAATGAGGACATTAACTGCAGAAGAGGAAGAGATGATTTGTTATAAATGATTTATAGTTATATACGAGGTATCTGTAAGTATCTTCGTCTAGAAGCTGAAATGTTACGCATCTTTCTCCAAACACAGTACGAATGATGACAGTAGTGTTGAAGGATAAGCCTGGTAATTTACTGTATGTTTTCTACAGCAGTAAAAAGACTAAAACAAACAGAAACTGCAACACAGGGCGATTTTACATTATGAAATGAAATATGGCATTTTGACAGATCATGTTTCAACATATGTGCACTTTATTAAACATTACAGACGTACGACTGCTAGAGTAGTGTTTATGGAATCAACTTTTTGTATATGTATATAAAAATAATGCTGTACAAAACATATCTATGACAAAGTACTTATTAAATACGGAAGTAAAGATTTGTATGTTTGGGTGTGACCCAGAATTCACATCTCAATCCTGAATCAGCAGGTGCTCTATCACAGTATATCTTCAGTGTGTAGCCTGTTTTGTGTTGTTGGGATCTTACATGTGATATGTCGGTTTCCTATAACTCTAATATACCTACTTCAATTAAAAACAAGTTAAAACAAAAGAGATTTTCACTTCAAGATCATCAACAAACACATTAATACATCAGGATGTGCATGTTCTCGTTTGCCAGACTGATAGAAATACATCAGTCTTATTATTCCAAATCAACTAAATCTACTAAAGGTTTCTTTTGAATTCTGGGGGGTGGGGTACTGACTTGACTTTTGACTTATTGTATGAAACTATCAGAAGTGACAAGCTATAACCTCAAAACCACCTGTCATATCACGCACACACAGTCCTTAAGATGGAAAGACCTCCGTAACGTAGATGGGACATTTTAATGAGTGTTTTTTTCCACGGTTTAAGTTTCTGTAGTATTTCGCTAGAAAAACCTTTAGTTTAAACCTTGTGTTTTATCCCTCTCAGGCTAGAGAGGGATAAAACTAGAGACATTAACAAACAAGGAAAACAAAGAATTAAACCTTTAATTCATCTGATAAATCTCTTTTTGGCTTATCATGAACAATTCACATGCTTAAAACGTAGTTTATAAGAAAATGTTATTTGAAAAAACAGCTCTTCTATTTATTTATATATTTAATCTAATAAAAGTAGAAGTAAGAAAACACCCTGAAGACCTCAAGTCAAAGAGCTTTGATAGTTAAGTTTAGGTTGTTGCTTGCAGTATAGGGTCTTATTTCCGAGAACAGAATAGAAACTATAAAGGAATAAGGAGTTTTCTACACAATGTACACCGAGGACAAAGAAAACTCACCTTTTTTTTTTCTTAGTCTTAATCAGGCGGATGCTGCTGCCGCTTCTGAAAACTTCACAGCGTCGAGGGGAATAAAAAAAAACAATCTTAAACTCTACAAAATGTTAACTATCACTTGCAGGATCAAAACAGGACTTTAACAGGATGCTATAAAACATTCATCAGACATTAATCGGTCCAACACGGAGACAAAATATTTCGACACTTGATTAAACAACGTCGAGGTTTGTCAATAGAGGAGGGAAGAAAGAAAGTACAAGAGAAAAGAAAAGTAAAACGCATCCGCTTGTTGGAGTGTGGAGGTGTGACAGACCGTCTCCTGCTCACCTCCCCCACAGCAGCTGTGCTTCAAAAAATAGATTTTTCTTCTATAAATTTGTACCTCATTCTTTACAATGTTTAGATTGAACCCAAAGTATATGTTCAAGCAGAGAAACACTTGTATTTGTATGTACATATTTATTTATTAATATATGTTAATAGGTTATCCACAAGTGGGTTAGAAATATGCTCAAGTCCTCCATCTGGTGTTGCAGAGCAACTGTACTATTAAAGTCAAATCTGCTAAAATTTCATTTCAACAAAAATGTTTTTTCCTTTTTTCTTTGGTTCAGAAAATGTGTCCACTCAGAAACATTGACATTGAAAACAAAATAAGACTTTAATCCTTAATACATTAGTTTCTGTAAAATTATCTGAACAAATGAATAAAAAAATATACAAATTTCTCCTCGTAATTCGTGTATTCACAACTTTATGTACAGCGAGTAAAAAAAATGCTGTCTGTGTAACTTTGTGAAAAATATTCACACAGCTAGAAAAACAGAAGCAGTTAAACAAAACTACAAACTACTGTACCACGCTACAGAACTGGGCAAAGTGTGTTATGACAGCTATTTGGAACAGGCTGGAAACAATAGACCGGCCTCCACAGAAAAGAAAACTTAACATTGATCACTGAATATTTCCCTGAGTTTAAGTATCGTCTATATGGAGAATGAGAGGATCATCATTGCATCTGAGATAACAGGGGGAGGTTGTTCAAATTTGATTTATCACATTTTTCCTTTGGTTGTTCAACACATTTACTGGCCTTTTTCATTTATGTACAACACACAATCAAAAGATAACACACAAATCTGTGATAACTCCCCAGACGACGGTCCTCCTTGAGAGGGAATACGGCATAAGTAGATTAAAAAAAAAAATGTTAATGTTGTTTATTTACTTAAAATCCAACCTCTGAGCAGCAGCACGATGAAGAAGAAGTTGCATAAAATACTGTCATATGTGAAACATGACCCTAGATAAGTAAACATTCGAATGATTAAATAACACCTTATTCAACAGGGAGCCTTCTAAACACTCGGGTATAAATAATTTTTAAAAGGCATAAAGGCAAGTGTAAAGCAAAATACACCACACTGTAAAACACTTTAAATATAAAATACACTTTACATTGATTATAGGTTTACTGTTGCATAAAATACCTCGTTTGTGTATGAACACGGCTCTCACAAAAGAAAAGTGTGCTGATTAAGATCTGTGAATTAACCTCAATTTAACCAAGGCCACATTTCGATTAATGTAAAGAGAGCATATGTGTGTGTGTGTGTGTGTGTGTGTGTGTGTGTGTGTGTGTGTGTGTGTGTGTGTGTGTGTGTGTGTGTGTTCGCGTCGTCTTCCATAGCAGCTTTAGACTGAATCCAAGAAACCACGTTCACTTCACTTCAAAGACACCAACACGAGACCTGGCTTTGGCTCAGTGAACCTGTGCCATAAAGAGACAGGAGAGAAGGTGGGTAACCTAAAATGTGTTATCCATGTCTGTGTGTATATCTGTGTGTGTTTGTGTATACCTGTAGTGTTTGTTAGTGAGGTAGTCTAGAACGGCGGGGCGGATGCGGGCCACGCCCCCCTGGCTGTGGTTCCCTCTTCCTGTGATGACAGAGAGCTGAGGTCGACACAGACCCCGCTCACAATCTACGCAGAAAGAGGCCAAAAAAGAAGAAAAGACAAACACAGTCATACAGTTAACAAAAGTGACACGCACAAAATGGCGCTTGCTAGCAAGAGGCGCAGCTGGGCACCGCCTTAATGGACACTACGTCAATTTTACACACTAGTTGCAGTTTAACTTGTATTGAGTACTGTTCAACCCATAAAGCCCATTTTATAATGTACTGTGTATTGTGGAGGGAGCTCTGCAAAGCTGCTGAATGAGTGGGAGCAGAACAGAGAGACGTGGCATAAATACGGGGACATGACATCAGCATGTTAAACTGTCATCAGTGCAACATAAAAAGGTTTGAGAGGGGCTGTACTGAGAACGAGAATATTTTCAGTGGTAGGTGAACATATGTTCTGGGGGTGGGCAGCAGGTTTGGAGACTTATGATTCATTATTTAATAATAAACATATCTCTTTTTTTGAGCATTTCCCCTGTTGTACATTATTCACCTCGCAGTCAATAGCGGTGTATGATGTTAAGACTCAACAATCCAGCTTGAGCAGACACTCCAAGTACAGTCTAAGTGTATGCAGAGCCACTGTATTATTTAGCAGACTACCTGTGCGTTTGTCCTGTAAGACCTGGGCAAGATGCTCCAGGGCCTCGTCTACATGCAGTCCATGGAGGTCCAAGATGTTCTTTGGCAACAGTGAGGAGTTCACCCTCTGAAAAATCTGAACTGCTGCTCGATGGTTGGCTTCACGCATCCGCTGGCCATGCAAGTGTCCCTGCAAACAGAGTTCATACAAATTCATCAAGAGTTAAAGGTGAAAAGGTGCTGATCTAAAACACCGCATTTTCACTAAGTCAACAACACAACCTTCTCTACAGTAACTTACCTGCTGTGCATAAAATGAGGCTACTTCTTTGCGTCCTTGTTTGTAGGCCTCTGCAGCTTTGGTCAAACTCTCAATCTGTCGGCTCCTCTGCAGGTTGGCCTCGGTCCTGAAGTCGTCATACTCTGGGTCCACCGTATCCTGATAGTCAAGTACGAGCGACTCTAAGACTTTCTGCCTCTGAAAAGTTAAAAGGACGAGTTATGCAGTCACGTTTTAGCTGCTGAGGCAGCATTTCTTTCCACTGCACTTATACCTTAGGTATTATAAGGTATTGGTGGTATAAGTCTTACAAGCTTGCTTGTATGGTGATGCCATTGACATAATAGACACAGTGGGTATGTGTTAAGTGACAGATTCCGCACATGAATGACTAGTATGTGAAATGGACGTATCCACTTCCACTGTTAATACCTTTTCCCTCTCTTTGCTAGCTGCTCTGTGGTGGTCAGACCAAGGAGCTTCTGGGGCAACAACCGTCTTAATGGGTTCCTCATCCAGAAGAGAGTGAAGGAACAGCTCTGTCTGGGTCAGACTGTAACTACACAAGCATAAGGACGCACAAATTAGTCAATAGCATACATCTCATTACATCAGACACATTCCTATGAGCTGAAAAAAATATGGAAATGCACCAAAAAATGATTATGGCAAGTTGCATTGAATGATAAAATGTCAACAAATGAAATATTTACTAGAAGGTACTGACACTGCAAAACCTCAGTGACTCATTTATGGATATTCAGAGAAGGATTTGGACTGGTAGTTAAGTTAGTGTCAGGTTTGTCTGGTAACTGATACGATTGTGTCTCACTTGTGGTCTCTGAAGATGTCTTTAAGGAAATGCCTGTCAATGGTGGGAAAGCACGAGTACAGCTGGTTCTCCTTTAGCTGTGTGGCTCCATCTCGCTGGTGGTGGTCTACACGGCTTTGTCTTGTCTGAAAGGAAGAGAGTAGGAAGAGAGAAGGATAGAGAACAAACCAGGATACTATTTTGTTTGTAGGTACACCAAGTGTGTGTGTTACCTTCTCCACATTCTCCTGCAAAGCCTGCTCCTCCTTTATAATATCTCTAAGAGAGACATGTGGACGAGACACATTCCAGTGGTCCATGAACGGCATCTGACCGTGGGGGTCTGGTTGAGAGTCATGCAATGTGCAACCATCTGCACTAATCGGGTAACGTGCCGCTTGTGTTCGCTCTCTTGAACCAGGTTTGTCCCCCTGTGATCCTCCCCAGTGTGCTGGATCTAAACAATGAAAAGTTTGACATGTGGTAGTAATGGCTGAAACACTCTTCTTGCAAACACCAAGTGAATTCAAACTTACCTTCCATACGTAAGTGAAAGGAAAGAGCTGCTTGTCTCTGCCTTTCCTGTGAAAACACCATTTACACCAAATCAGCATATCTGGGTACGTTTATAGTTGCGCTGATATTACTGATGTTGGTTATTTACACAGTCAGATGATAAAACAGCTCACCTGGATTGTCTCCTTCCACTTCTGATGGAGCAGTTTAGCCAGGTGTAGGTCTATCTGCACTGCACACTCATCCCTGGAGCATGTGCCTAATTTTAGTGACCGACAGAGGAGAGAGAGCTTTATCAGTCCAGCGTGTTAAAGTGCTTCAGATCATCTAAAAACAAATGATTGTGGTGACAGAATCATTGGTGCTGGATGCAAAACATTTAGATATGTGTCCAAAATATGTTTATTGGCCAGATGTGGATGTGGAGATGGATGCAAGTGTGAACTTCTCTCAAAGTCATTTCATTTTTGACACACACCGTGGATGCCTTCAAAGACAGACTGTACCATGCTGTGAACCTTATGACCCATCAGCTGTTATATCCTAAACGTTTGGCTTTGTATGGTGAAAGACAACATACGACAGCTTACTGTGTCTTAGATTGTGTATGTATGTGAAAATGTGACACCTGTGTTTTCGTTACCTGGATCAACTCCCACAGGACCGAACAGCTCCGTTAGCTGAAGAGCCAGCTCAGTGGGGAGTTTGAGCTCCAAACTCTGAATATCCAGGTGTTTGCTCCTTCTCTCCTCCACCTGCCTCCTTTCAGTCTTCTCCACCTGCCTCTTTTCAGTCTTCTCCTCCTTCTTCCGTTTTTCCTCTCTCTCCATCTCCTCTAATTCAGCCTGCAGCAGACGGTGGACCTCATCCATGCTGGCAGTGTCGTACTCCATCTCAATTGTTGACTCTTCAATAATTACGCCGTCCTCTAAGCTTCCGCCCCAAATGCCACCACCTAAGCCGGGTACTGATATTACTTTACGCTCCTTTGTTGCCTCAGGCCGACTAAGTTCTGTTTGAGGAGCTCTTTCTAATTGCGAGTTTGTATCGAGGCAGTCGCCGTTACTCGCTGAAGCAGCAACACTTTCAAAACATGGTATGTCAGCATCACTTGAGCTCTCGTTTGACTCACTACCCGTCCCACAGGTTGGCTGCGGAGTCCCCTTTTCGAACTCAGCTGGTTCTGTCTTCTGCAGATCTTCCTCCAATATATTAGCCCACATGTTTGTTTGGACAATCTCTCCCAAAGCTCCACACAGACTAAATGTATTCTGGTCCTCCTCATTCTGAGCACCATCCTCATCTCTAAAGAACTTCTCTCCGGAGTCCAGCAGCAGGTTGGTGGTCCATTCCAGGTCTTGATGGCATTTGTCATACAGATCTTCTAATGTATCAAAACTTACTAGTTTAAAATGACGACTGAGAATACGCAGGCTCTCAAAACGGTCTTGAGCCGCCCCAAGCTCCTTCTCCTCCACCTGTGTGCCTTTCTCGTGGACCACACGATAGGGCACCTCTTTGTGGCCAGATGGGTGTACTGCAACTGCAGCAGAAACAGCAGCAGACATCTCCGGCACAAAGCGAGTCGGGTCACCAGACATAACTACGAAGTCACTGGAGTGGTTACAGGCAGTGACTAATGTATCATCAGGGCTGTCTTGATGATTCAGACGCCAAAGGAGGGAAAAGTCTTGAGGTTCTGTTTGGGTGAAGCAGCCTGTGTCAATCAGAGGACAAGGGCAAGGAGGCTGTATGTCAGCCTGAGATGTGGACTTAGTAAACAGGTCAAAACCTGGTTTAGTATTAAGGCTAGAGTTAGAGGTAGGATTTAAGTTAGGTTCTACTTCAGTAACCTGACAACTGTCTATGTTATGAGCTGTGGTTTTAGGGTATTCAAGAGTATTCAATGAAGACACGGGGCAGTTCTGAGTGAAGGTGAGGGCTAGCTTGCACTGTTTCCCCGATCTGCGACCATGGCGCTGCTTTCGCTCGTGACTGCCTTGATCTGCTTCCCCAGAGCCCTCACACAAAGGACTCTGACACGCATCATCAATAGAAGTGCCTTCAGCCTCAGTTCCAGTCTCTCTACCATCACCGGTGTATCTGTTGTTGCTCCTGTCAGTATGACCACTACCTCCAGGTTCTGTACCAACCTCAGCACTAAGATTTGACAGAGGATTTATACTACTGGTTGGCTGAGTCAAATCCATAGCTTGCGCTTCTCTGAATATCGTCTGATCATTGCCCCCTGTTGAATTACAGGTTTCATTTTGGGTTTGAAGCTCCTTGTGATCATCAGTTTTTGACTTCCTAACTTCACAGATGTCGGCTGTCTTCCAGTCTAACACACAGTCAGGTAAGTGACTTCTGCTGCTCTTAACACTGCTCATGTTTTGCCCTCTCTCTTCGCTGTTAGATCTACTGCCATGGGATTCCTCAGACGTGTCACCTGCTTCCTCTTCTTCCTGCAATTCCTCTCCACAGCTTTGGGAAGGGGAGGACAAAGGGGAGGGGCTGGCCTGGATGGCAGCTACACCTGAATAACACTGAATAAGGTCAACAAGCTTCTGAAACTCTGTAACAGCAGGACCAGTTTCCGGTATTTTTTTGATCTCTTTAGACAGACCATCACCTTCCTCGCCACTTTCCTCTCTATGTCTTTCTCTTCTCCTCATCTGTCGCTGTTCAAGGGACACTTGAGAAGGCCAGTCCCCAACAAAATCCAGCATCTCGGGCATTCTGGTGTCTGTCTCACCCCTCACCACCTCAGCCTGTCCTGTCCCGCCTTCCTCTCTCTCTTCCTTCTCTTTTGCCTCGTTCTCTGACTGGTTGGCATCTTTCACCACATCTGCAGGCTCCTTCTGGTCAAAATCAGGCCTCCTGCTTGGCCTTTCTCTCCTCACCCTCTGTCCAATAGATTCAGAGAAGGCCACTGGCATCTCATCACAACGATGATCTTCATTCATCACGGATTCCACAACACAGTCAGGAAATCTTTGGCTCCCTACTGAATGATCTATCTCTACGTGAGCATCCAATTCAGAGTCTAAGTCCTCCAAATCCAAGTCGTCACTGCAATCAGAAATGTCAATATCTTCTGTCTGTCTTTTACCAGGTTGCAAGACAAGTGACTCCGTAGATTTGTGGGTGCTGTCTTCCAGCATCCCCACTTCACTAGAATAACCAATGGACGATACATCAGGAAGGGAGGAAGACAGCTTAGGGTGGGATTTCTTATACCGCTCAATTAATCCAGGTTGCCCTACCAGGTCAGGACAAGGTGTTCCAGAGGATACTGTCCTAGAAAAAAAAGAGGTATGAATGGGACAAGAAGCATTTGCTCAGTATATCGGGCTGCATACAAAAGTAACTTTTTTAGTGTTTTACCCATGTGCAATATCAATTCAAAATAATAACTGTACTGCATGAGTTGAAGTGGGGGGTATTTAATCTTACATATGACTAAAAATAAACAAGTCTGATGAACCACATTGAGAATATGAGCTCTACAGCACATCTTAATGCCAACTAAAGTCGGTTTATCTCTGATCACTGCAACAAACATTAGCATTCAAAGGATTTCCCATTAGCTCACAAAATAACCCGTGAACACCACAAGATTTCCATTTTAGTCTGAGAGTGCCTAGTGCAAAATGGCACCACGTTATTAGGCTAATATATAATACTAATACTGCATATATTTAGAAAACGAGCTATGATAAAGAAAGGGGCTGAAATTTCCGTATAACACAAGCCATCGACTATGGAGTATTAAAGACAATAAAGATATTATATGTGCTTAATGTTTTAAATGAACACAATTTCATATACATGAGAATAAAGCACATCTCTAGATAAACACCAACTTTGAGCTTTTGTTCTCCAGAAGGAGGCGCTGTTTCCTCTCAGGCATCTGTGAACCCATTATAGTGTGGACTGTGACAAAGCGCTCATATCCATTAAGCATGCGACGGATTGTTTCCACTGGCACATTGTGTGAGGTGCGTCTGCAAATACACAAGGATAAAGAACAGATAAAGTCTTTTTTTGCAAAATTTATTTAGGTCACAGTCTGGAATAAAGACAGATGTCATTGCTCTCTCTCACACCTCTCCAGTTCTCTGGGCTTGTTCTTCCACCAAGTATCTGGCTCTCGGAACAGCACTTTATATCCATGTCGCAGCGCCTAGGTCAAGACAATAAAGTATAATCTAGAAAGTCCTGTTGTAGGAATGCATATTTCATTTAATGATGCCACAACAAAAAAATGTGATTTTATGGGAAAATCCTGCAAATCTTTTTCACGCAGGACTAATGACAGTTTGCCAAATTTAGGGTGAATTTCAATGATGTTTTATGAAACTATTCTTATTATCGCAAAAGCAAAATTAGCGCATGATGTCTGTTACTGTGCTGGAGGCTGACTGACCTGAGCCACATAGGGTTTCATCTCCCAGCCCTGCATGTTGGTATTGTCAATGATGATGGGGTTAGTGCCCCTCTCAAAAGCTTCCTTGGCTGTGTGATGATGTTTCCATAAGAGAGACAGAGAGGCAAATTATTTTTGGTTTCAATGAAACTAGGGCCAAAACAGAAATTAAGATTGGGATTTTGACTTGTGGCTACTGCACCTATCCTTTTAAAAATTTGTTTTAATTTTTTTTTTACCTCGTTTATGGTTCCACTCATGAGCCTCCCCGAGAACAGTGGGATCAAACCGAAACTCTCCATTATGGGTGTAATATTCGTCAGTGCTCAGGATAACTCCACCTTCGTTATGCTGTAATAAAGCCCTGCAGAAAGACAGACACACACACACACACACAGGCAAAGACAGGTGTTCAGTTATGTTATCACAAGTTCCGACTGTTGTAGTTACGCTGCATGACTGTGACAGGTACTTTCTGCCTGTTCAATGATCAAAGCTAAGAATCTATGGTGGTGCTTGATGCCCTTCCCAGCGCTATGTAACATCTTGGATGTCCAAGGTATAATTAATCATTACACCATCAACAATTTTTCAAAATGTTGATCATTTGAATAAAGCTGAGTGCCTTTAAACTTTACTCACTGAACATTATGGTGAAATCAGAATTCATCTATCACATAAGGTTAAAGAGAGACAAAAGCAGGTTGTGTTAAAATGTACATGTTTTTTGCTTTTTTTGTTACCTCGCCATGGTTGACTTGCCAGATCCTGGAGCACCACGTAGCAGCACAAGCAGCTTCCCGTCCAAACAGAGCCTGTTGTGCTGGTTAGGATGCTGCGCGGCAGCAGGCACAGCCCAAGATTTTGGAATAGTAGCAGAAGGTTTGAAAGGTGCTTGACTGACTGGGGCCTGATTCGACCAGGGAGACAAATGTCTAGGTTTGCCAGACCAGTTGAAAGGTTGATGTGCCACAGGGGTGATGAAGGCTGGCTTTTGGTTTCCGTGCAAACGTGGAGAAAACACTGGTGCCTCCAGGTTCCAGGGTAATGACTTCCAGTCAAGTGATTCTTGATTTTTTGCTCCTCCTTCTAAAAGAGAGTGGGGTGGGTTTTGCTTTTTGTACACCTGGAAAGCCGAGGGACGTCCTGAAGCAGCCAGGTCCAAAGGAGGTTTCTGCTTGTCTTCAGGCATGTCAGCCATCAGGTGTGTAAAATCCACCACTGACTGCTGCTTGGCAGCCCTGTCTTCCCATGTGCTGAGCTGGTCCAGAGAAGACGAAGCTCTAGACACAAGCTCTACCAGGCTGGTCACTGGGCAAAGCTGCTCAGCAGAGGGCCCTCTTGATCTAGGCTCCAGGCTAGACTGAAGTAGCTCAGGAAGGGCTTGTTGTGGAAAAGCTGGTGGAGGGTGAGAGGAAAGGGACACACCATAGGATGAACACTGGTTGTGGGAGTGCTTGTCCTTAACATCTTGTTGGGCAGTGAGTATCTCTAGTTCCTTATCAACTAGCAGGTCCAACTCATCTGTCAAGATGTTAATGGAGAGGGGAGAGGAGGGCTGCTGTGACGGTTTAGACGATTCTGGGTCTGGTCTGGGTTCCGAAAAATGGCAGGGGCTGAGCAGTGCTGCTGCAGTGCGCTCAAAGCCAGAGACGGGAGAAGGAATAGGGACCGCAACTTCCGCAGCCACCGACAGCTCCAAGAGGGAGTCCATTGCATTTTCAACTGTAAAAAAAGTGAGAAAGCAGTCAAATCTATTATATTTACCACAAATGTATGACTTACAGTGTAAATGCATGATTGCCATTAGAAAGCAGTTAAGACTTCCTAGTTGCACGAGGCAAAGTCCATTTGGTTTGCTGCTGTAACCCCACAGTGCTAAATGTACCCAGGCAGGACTCTGAAGTTATCTGAGGAGTTACTTAACCTTGGCTAAATGTAGTTGTAAGCCACCCAGAGGTTATAACTGCCTTTTACAGTCTGCAGTATATCACTGTATAAACATTTAGTCGGTGAGCAGTGGCAGTGAGCACTTTGTTTGCTATCTACATGCTAAATATTTATTACTAGTTGGTGCCAATTACTGGTGGTACGCACTGAAACCATGTTTACAGGGTGTTTGTCACTCATATTTATTGGAAACTGGCCTTTTCGTCGCTCAAGGAGTAGTTCTAACAGAAACAACGGGTAGAAGAAGGTGAACCCATCAATGCAAGGTGCAGGTTTCTATTACATATACCTTTATATATGGAAATCCACTGCGTGTAGAAAAATGCTCTGACAGAAATGCACTACCAACAATCAGCCCAGCTAACTAACTGGTTAGCCTAGTTTTACTAAATAGCATTCCCGGGAGTAACACTGCGAGTCTGACAGCTAGCGTTAACAATCTTCTGTTTGCTCATAAATTACCTTTAAAATCACACTCGGACAGCACGATGTATATAACTTCAGGGTCCAGATGTGAGAACATCTCCCGCATGCTTTTGACGATTTTATCCTTGTCAGAGCTGGACAGAAAGTTGTTCGTCATAGCGTCGTGATGGCCGTGGGGTAGCCGGTAAGCCGTGCTGTAGCCGCGGCTGTCCCCGTCTGACGGCCCGGCGGGGACTCTGGCTGGGCTCTGGCCGTTCTTCTTTCGCCGAGGCATTTTGTGGCCGAGGTGTACACGGACCTAACTAACGTTAAGTAGCTGGGAAACTACAAAAAGGTGTCCGGGAGCTGAAAACATACTCCTCTAGTATGTGTTAGAGTAACACTAAAAAGTCCAGCAACTCGAGGTTATGATAACTAACAGCTCTGAGAGTGGCGGAAGTTACGTCACATCAGAAAACAAGACGTACTGTTCAAGTCCGCCACACAGCGGTTCACACCAGAAATCAACATTTCAAAATAAAGGTTTGCTCTCTGACCTACCTGACCACAACACTAAACCCAAAGCACACTACTGAGGTTACATACTTAATGCAGTTTATGTGGATATTTTATTTTATTAAGTGGATATTAATTATATTTAATTACTGTTTTTGTGTTTTCCCTTTTACCACATAATTCCACTACAGGCTGCCTGGTGGCTCAGTGGTTAAGGCAGAGGGCTGGGAAGCAGGAAAAGCAGGTAACGTGTAACCAGAAAAATGTATTCAATGACCAATAAAGTGCAATCTTCTTCTACACTTATTTAACTTCTTGAGTTATTATTATTTACATTTTGTCATATTTACACATCAATGCATCATAAATTATATTATGATCTACTGCGTTCTATTTAATGAAAATTAATTTTAAGCTAATACTTCAAACCTCTACCTAAGGCCTAAACATATAAGCTCTCTGTAGAAATGTTCAATAAATCTGCACTATATTCTTACATTCATATTTAAACTTATTTCAAGTCAGGAACTAAACTGGACTGATGCCCAGATAAAACTTTTTATAACAAGTACGAGTACCTAAATGAAGAAGTGGCGTTTTTACTTGTAGTAAATATAAAAAGATGTATAAAAACATAACTAAAGAAAGTTTGAATACTGTGCAGCAACATACACAATAGCACAAATATACCACTGCTGCTGCTTCTACTATCACTACTACTATATGTCAAATAGTACTGAAATTATAAAATAGTTCGTAGTCAGGCTACTGGCAGATGATATGCATCATCCTTAAGTGAAGTTAACTCGGGGTTTTGTTTATTTGTGGTTGGCCACCAGGTGTCAGTACTCTTTGCTTTTATTTTATTTTCTGAGTTAAGGCGCTAAATTTCTTCCTACCACTAATCGCTGAAGTATTGGTAATAATAAGAAAGACCAGTATAAGCAAACGTATTGAGTTTATGGTCCATCGACAACCTTTTAATGTACATGACACAAACTACAACAATTATGGTTATCGTTTCTCTAAACTATGTGGCACAACACCAGGAATATATAATTGCTAAATTATAGTTGTTGATTTGATTTGTGATTGATTTGATAGAGTTGATTTGTGGACTAAAATAGCAATTACATTCAACCAACTAACCTAAAAGTTTACAAGTGCTGCCTATGGTTTGGGACAGACGGTGAAGTGAGTTGTTCGTGTCCGACTCCCGCCATGTATGTGGTGCTGCAGTACTCGTGTAGGACCGAGGGGGGCGTTATGTACTCAACCTTCACAGATAGCACTGACTGAACGGACAGAGAGCTTTGTGCCGAAACTAAACCCAACCTGTGTCAGACAAATGAATTAAAACGGCCCACTTGAGAGGTAAATACTAACGAAGAAATGCTTGGCAAATATACTGGGGTGTTGGTCGTGGCTGTATATTTTAAATTATGTTCATTTTGCATATGTTATGGTGCTCAAAATCATCCGTGGGGGCAAGTTGGTGGTGAGAGAGGAGGGCTCAGGGCGACGGTAGCAGCCCTTCTTCGTCTGTGAACTAGCGGCAGTACCGTGCGATGCGTTGAAGTTGAAAAAAGACAGTAACAAGTAAATTTGCTTCATTTTTAAACTTCACAAAGTAGTTGCATTTGCTGGAAACCATGGGAACTGACCACGAGTGTGGCTGTTTTAGGCAAAGATTATAGGACACTTCACTTCCTCTGTGATAGTGTGTAGCTGGAGATGTGATGGGTACCTGAATAGTTTGCGGCCTAGGCTAGCAAAGTAGGCTAACTTAGGTTAGCTAGCACGGCTAACGTGTATTAGCCGCTCACTGCTAACATGACTTCCTTCCCGCAAAATGCCAGCTAGCCGTTAGCCAATGATTTCTGCTGTGAAACTAGCCTAGCTAGCTAATTCGATTACCTGTATGACAGTAGACCTACAGCGTCTCCACTCGTGCTGTTTTTAAAGTTGTTGGTTCAAACAACTTAGTGGTTCAAATACACGTAAGGTTACCGAAATAGCAGTTGAGCTAATTTCTGTATCTATACGATGTCTGACGGGGAATTTATGGAAAATATGGAGCTGATGTTTAGCTTGGGCAGTTTAGCATGCAAGCTAATAATATGCACAAAGCTGTTTTTATTTTCGTTTTGCGTTTGAAAAGTTTTCTGCATTAGAAGATCGTCGAGTGTATACGTACAGTATTATCAATTTCAATGAGCAAAATCGATGATTGGCAATTGAGAATAATGGTTAAAAGGAGGTTTTTCATAAGTGCGGTAGCATGGTTGTGTTGAACTTTTGTTTTCTGACCCATAGAGGCCAGTAGAAGACCGTGTGGACTACACATCAACAAGCATGGAGTTCCCGCAACAGCAGAAACCGGCGGGGGACGGAAAAATCGTCTACCCTCCCGGAGTAAAAGATATTACTGACAAAATCAGCAACGATGAGGTGGTTAAGCGATTGAAGGTATGTTTATGTGATTATGTGCTGTAACCTTATGTATCGGTGTCCATACCCTGGCACAGTGCCAACAACCTTCACAACTTTGTCAGCTAATGGATATCCAGCAAAATCTCGATCCTCTGACTTGCTGTTGATGTCCTCAGTCTGTACATAATGCTTACAGTGATGCCACCACTAACACAGTATTGTGGTGCTAAGCTTGAGTGTGACATGCTTTAGAACAAGACTATGTATTGTTCTGGTGTATTGAAAGCTCAGACTTTTTCAGTCCTGTAATTTGTTCTCATGGCTAGAAATATGACAATCATGAAATCTGGACACAACAAAACCAAACATTACACACTGCTATTTTTATGCACAGGGACAGAACATGCATTTAAGAGACACTATACATAGCAGCTATATAAGAAAACCACAACCAAGATCAACACAAACACTAAATACTTTTATATGAGACACACACAATGGTTTAAAATGGGTCATTATCAGACTATAGTGTTGTGAATGAATACATATGACCTTGATTTATGTAATGCACTATACACTAAATAGTTTATTAGGTACACCAATCTCAAACTGATGCACTCTAACCTATTTCTCCTGAAGGAAGTCTTCCCTTAGTAAAAATTATCCGTTTTTGCAGAGAGCTAATAATTCAGAACTACACAGATGTGTTTCTGTTGTTAAGCTCAGACTGCTTATTAAAAATGATGTAGACAAAATAACAGCCAAACTTGTTCTATGACTGAATACATTCCAAAAGCACCACAGATTGCATCTTCCATAACAAACATACAGTTAAATTAACTTTACCTTCAGCAGTTTCAATCAAAAACAATTATTTATTATTTAGTTATTTCAAGGTGATGAACTTGTACCTAACAAGGGATTGCCTTGTTTATATCTGTAAGTGCATCAATACAAGTCATTTAAAGTCATAAGTGATCACCGGGCAATTGTAGGTCCAATATTTTCTGAAAATCTCTGCAAACTCCTGAATAGAAATATGATTGTCCATTTGCTAAATGCTCTAACCACAAGCTAGATGCTAACAGTGTCTATGGTTTAGTGCTAAGCACACAACTCTGAATAACTATTGAGAAAAGATTGATGTAAATCCTGACATATTTTTTATGCATCTGCATGATACGTTTGTTGTAGAAAATATCTAAATATAGCCTTTAATATTGATGTTTAACCTACGCATCAAACCTTCAGCTGTACAAATGTTATTCATTCATTCAAAAATCCCCAGAAGAACAACTTATAATGACAAAGTAATCTCTTACTATGATGTCTGTATTTCAACACAGAAAAAACATTTCCCTGGAAATTGTTAAAATTAAGACAGGTAATGTAATCTGTAGTTATCAAATTGTTTGTTTAGTCTTTGAAAAGATTGCAATCAATACAACATTTATAATATCAAAGCAACCAATTGGTGAATATTTGTGAGGGGGACAATAGTGATCTCAATTCTAATTGAGAATAAATTGCTTGTTTGATTGACTTGCACACACAATTCCTACTAAGTACAAATCTTATTTGATCAGGTTGATGTAGGTATTTTGATCTAAAGTTGGGTACGATTATAAGTGATTTTATAGTTTGGTCTGATACCTGTAGTGGGTCATGTTTGTGTAGCAGTGCGAGTTCATTGGTCTCTCTTTTATTAAAATGTTACATAATGTATGTAATCCACTTGGCTTTTGTCAGATGCATTACCCCTTTTCCAGTCTTTTTGGCCTTTTAGACAAAAATCATTTCACTTTTTGAGCAGTAAAGGTTTGCCAGGCATAAAAGTTGCTGACATTGAATTTATACTAAAAACCACTACTGGGTTGATTTATATTCAAAAAGCAGAGGTTTTTAACTTGATTAAATACGATGGAAGCAACAAACTATTCCTATTAACTATTACACACACAATAGAGGTTTCTTAGTATGTTTTAAATAAAAAAATTAAATGCTTGGCAAATTAGCTTTCAGTAACATTTGTTGGTTTGAGGCCCTCTAGGTCAATTTAACCTAAAAGAAGGACGGCATGTGGGTCCAATTTGGTTTAAATGAATTAATTATTAACTATACAAGAAGGTGATAAGATATTTTGTTAAAACTTTGTACTTATCACGCAAACATCATTGTTACCAAAACCAAACAGGGAACTCTAACATCTATCTAACACACACACACGCAGTGCTTTATAGAACTTGAAGCAACTCTGGTCACATAAAGAAAATAACATTTGTATTACATTTAATTTCCAATGCTCTAGAGCATGACCTTCACCAGGAGCAATGAGCTTACATGGCTATGTTTCAAATTGCATTTCAGAGGAGTGGAAGGCTGAAAAAATCTCTTAGAATCTCTTTTTAGTGAAATTCAGTATTGATCTGATCAAATTCTGCCAGATTAAACTGAAATTTCCATTTCCAACCCCTAAAGGAAAACACCGATGGCTGCATATGAACATTAGCTATGTGTGTTGAATGTTTTGAAGTTTTTTAAATGTTTAGTCATCAAGTTTGTCAATGAATGGTAAAGCAGAGAATGGAGGCCATAACATATAAATAACAACTCAATTCCTTGAGTTGCTTGTATTGTAATAAAAGCATTTTATGGGTCATGGGTCATGATAGTACTGTGTAGTGGGTGATCATTCATGTCCTAAAATCAAATAAGGTAATTATGAAGAATTGTTTCATGGCTGAACCCCACGCCATCTGCAGGGCTCACAATGTTTTTAAAAATGCCAAAAGGGGGGGTTTATAGTTTTGAAAAGATAATAGCTAATTGATCCTAGTCAGTAGCAAATTAGTTTCACCAGCACAGACTGGTCATGTACTCTTTGATGATAGAAATGCACTTTATTGAAGGAAGAATAAGGATGTGATCTGTATTGTAGCGATGACTCTTTGAATTCGGCCATAGAAGTATTTGGATACTTTAGGGAAGCATTCGGTGTTGAACTTTAGATAACAGAAAGTCTTTTTTTTTTTTTTAATACTGACATTAGCTCGTTGAAGCAGCACAACCAGTGGGGCCAAGAATGATTGCCTTCCAAAACCACATGTAAAGTAATGATGAAGACATACTTCAATTTGTCAATATTACTCATAGATTAAAATGGCTTATGGATTTCATAAACAAGATATGACTTACATTTATTAGTTAACCTTTGAATTTGCTGATAGACATTTTACGCATGATAGTTTTTTATCCGTAGATACTAGTCTAATTTCAATAACACATCAAGGTTTTTCAGCTACCAAACATCTGCCCAAATGCGTTATGTGGAACAAATGTAATATTCTGGAAAATTATCACAGCAATGGTTTTATTCTTCATGGAGAATCACTAATCTAAGGAACATGGGCCTGTACGCATTCATTTGGCTCATAGGCCGGTCTACAATTCTGTTGGCCACTCTTTGTTGTTTTGCTATAGCCTGCTGTGCCAGCACTCTACTGGTCTACTGGTCACGTTGAAATGAATGAGTTTTTTTCAGCCACACAGTGCTGCTGTCTGTTTAAATAAGCCAAAGGTTCAATATGCAGGCTAACCTGTCTGAAAGATGTTAATTCAAGCAAATAGAGAAAGAGGAACATTTATGACTCCACCCTAGGGAAGGAAATAGTTGTTGCTTTACAGTTTATCAGATGGCATCAGATCTGCTTGCATACAGTACATGGCTAAGTTGTGGTTTGATTTTAGTTAAACATAACAAACGGCACCACTCTTGTGGAGTCTCGGAATTTGCATCAGCAACAAAATATTTAATTTATATTTTTAGAATATATTTCTATGCAAATAAACTAGAATAAATTTAGGCTGCAGAAACACACATATTCAGCATTTCAACAGGCCCACACAGAATTGTGTGGAGAGTTTTCACCAGCTGCGTTGTGACTGTTTCTGCTAAGAACATGGAGTGTGTGTGTGTGTGTGTGTGTGTAGGAGTGAGTGTGGGGCTCTGCAGTCTGCTGGAGCAGTTGGCCCATCCCCCCCTGACTGACTGCCTGGTTGTTCAGTGAGCTCAACTATTCTGCTTGACAAACACACTAACAGAGGAAGTACATCAGGGTAGTAGTAGTAGTAGTGGTAGTAAAAATACCAGTAACTGATATGTGTGGACACATGATCCTGTGGGCAGGATTTTACATGCAAAGTGTTTAGGGTTCACTGTCTTGTCCAGATATTGGGGAACATGGGAGTCAAATCACAACCGCCCTAGCAAATGCGCCACAGGAACCACATTGACAAATGGATGAATCCTTTTCTAATGTTTCTGTCACTATCATTATTCTTATTATTCTAGATAATTATTTTTTAAATGATTATAGTGTTGTTAAATATATGTGGTAGAGAATTGGGAACCCAGAGATTACAAGGTTTATCTGTCACGCCATTTTGTTTGAAATTCTTTTATGCAGTGGAATAGAGCATTAAATAACTGTGTGCTTCATTTTTTAGTGGAATCAAGATGATTGGGATTTACTCATCTGACTAAAGGATCTTTGGATATTTACATATAGTCGAACCTTTCCCAACTTTTCCTTGTGGAATAACGGAGTGCTTTTTGAGTCAGTGAAATGCATCAGGGTAAAGCCAGATTGCATCCACAATGTATAACGGCTGTTGAGTGTTAGTTTTTTGGCTAACAAGTCTGAACTTTGGTTGGGCTTTTCAGGGAAAGTCTGAGATTTAAGACATCTCATCTGTAATCTGGAGGAGGTTTGCTTTAAGCGGTTGCCTGTATTCGGCTGCATTCATACTTCTTTATTCTTCCTGCTGCTTGAGTTGACCCCCATAACATGATGCTGCCACCACCATGCTTTTTAAATCTTTCTACATTTGCTCTTCTTTCAATTTTTAAGTTCTTTGAATTATGTTTGACAATCTCTAAACAGATCACAGTGAGATGCAACATCACAGGCTGAAATTCATTAAAAAGCTCTGAGGCAGTTTGGAGTAGGAGTAATGTGAGAACAGAAATGTTAAGTTGTCCTAGTAAAATCTTCACGGGAGGCTGTGGTTGAGAACAGACAGGCTCTATTAGTAGATCTGAGGACAAGACAGTATACAGCACTTTGGGGCTGTGTGACAGTTTTTCTAATATAAAGGAAAAATATTTTGTTCTTTTTGGTGGAGCAGACTTTTGTTCTTATTGGTTGGGCTGGACAGAAGCTGAGTAAAATTATAAGACTCGAGTAAAAGAAATTAATTAGCACTGGTCCTGGAATTCTTATGCATATAATGGTGGAAAGTCACACTGCAATTATAATCTCTAAATATCACCCCCTACACCTCTTTTCCCCCACGCTGGAACCTAGAACATATCTAGTGATATGTTCTAGGTTGAGCCGCATGTGAGTAAACAGATGTCTCAGTCAGATGACCTAGAGATTACCCGGACTTTATCCCACAGGACCCCAGATGACCTTTTGATATTAAACGCTTATGTTGGAATGTGATTTTCGCTGTGTCCTGTTGTGTCTCCGGCAAGCTCTACACATGCACCCTCACCCATCTCTGAAATCAACTGGATTTTTTCCCCCTTGTAAGAACATGTCTGACTTGGACAATCTCTGGCTGGGCACTACAGGTGTGAAAACATAACTCTGCATGGACCATATTTTCCTGACATTTCTATGTGAAAATTGAATTGTAGTAGTCCTGTCTAGGTCCTTGCTAAACATGCCGGACTCCATCTGATCCTAACGAACTGATTTTGGTTTTATCTGATCAAATAACAATCATGCTCATTTTCATGTTCAAATTTTAAGTAGCTGTTACATGTTTATGAGCTGTGGATTTTCTTCTGTACATTGGGGTTAACTTTATTTCACCTTTTCATAATTACTCGTGCACTGACTTCAAGCACTTACCCATCTGTTTTTCACTGCAAGGCTGTTTAATTAAATTGTGCATGACA
>JAUMTR010000001.1:10334007-10380954 GCA_032270685.1 Microctenopoma stevenorrisi
ATAGCAACTGGACTTAGTAGGTTTCTTGACGACGTTTCGCCCTTCTATCCAGAGGGCTTTCTCAAGTCTGACTGACTTTAACTGTTACCCGTTACCTTTTCCAGACGGTGGGGAATAAGAATGGAAAGCTGTGGACCACTGATGAGGAAGTCTCGCCTGAGGTTCTAGCGAAAGTAGGTGGCAAACATTTATTTCACTTCAGTTTAATCTGATATTTCATGTTTACTTGCACATGCACAGTCTTGTATTGATGACGGTAGTTTCAACAGTGGTTGGGACTTTTAAATTACATATAAAGTTGTTGTAAAGTTGCAGGGACTTCTTTCTCCGACTGATCACGATCTTCTTGTTCATCCAGGTTCAGGCCATCAAGCTCCTGGTGCGTTGGTTACTAGGAATGAAGAACAACCAGTCAAAGTCTGCAAACTCCACCCTACGTCTGCTGTCAGCCATGCTGGTCAGTGAGGGAGACCTCACAGAGCAGAAGAAGATCAGGTAACGGTGCTGCATCACAGAATGGCTGTTTATGGAAATCATAACCTTTCTCTGAAGATAATTTTTGCAAGAGATTCAACAAGTCCAATGCAAACACATACAAAAGCATCAATCATACAAAAGGATTTTTGTTACTAATTGTGTTTTAATTTATCTTAATAATCTTTACCTCCCTCCTTTCTTGCAGTAAGTCGGATATGTCTCGTCTGAGGTTGGCTGCAGGTGGAGCCATTATGAAGTTGGCTCAGGAGCCTTGTTACCATGACATCATCACCCCTGAGCAGTTTCAGCTCTGTGGCCTCGTCATCAATGTCAGTCTCACCTTTATGTCACTGTTTTCTTAATCGTTTTTTAGGCTTTTCTATTATTCAGAAAAGCACAGGAGTAAATGATTACGTTAACAACAACAGAATAATTTTTAGCCGCTTAAATTTCCTCCTTCATCCTGCAGGATGAGTGCTACCAGGTTCGTCAGATCTTTGCTCAGAAATTACACCTGGCTCTCGTCAAACTGCTGCTGCCCCTGGAGTATCTGGCCGTCTTTGCCCTGTGTGCCAAAGACCCTGTGAAGGAACGGCGCGCACACGCCCGACAGTGCCTCCTCAAAAACATCTCCGTCCGCAGAGAATACATCAAACAAAACCCACTCGCTCAGGGTCAGTGTTCAGCCTCTAGGTGTTTTTAATGCTTAAACATATGTAGAGTGAAGATAGCATATGTCAAGTTTCCATTTGAACTTTGTGTAAATATTCAATAGAATATTCAAGCCTGTTACTGTCCATCTAAATGTTAGGAATTTAGGCGAGATCATTTGGCACTACTGAAGAGTCTGTTCTCTCTCCTCAGAAAAACTCGTCTCCCTCCTTCCTGAGTATGTCGTCCCCTATATGATCCACCTGCTGGCCCATGATCCAGACTTCACAAAACCACATGAATATGAACAGCTCAAAGACATCAAAGAGTGAGATTTGATTTTTGACTTTATTTCCTAAATTATCTCAGTAACCAGGTTTCTCCATGGCAGGATAACTAGTTCCCCTGTTTCAAGATTCAAGATTCAAAACACTTTATTAATCCCAGAGGGAAATTGTTTGCCATGAATACAGCCGCTCTCGTTATAGAAAAATTAGAAGACCCACAACCATAAATAGCACCAACAATAAATAATATAGAAATAACAACTAAAAAAAGCACAATAAACATAAACAACAACATGATAACATCCATCATTAGTATAGTAGTATAGTATAGTATAGCATAGTCTGTGGTGTAATAGAATTGACTTGTAAATCTGTACACACCCAAATCAAGAATGCGATTTGAATGACATGTAAATCTAGCTCTGATAAGGTTGTGTGTTATGCCTTTTCTTGACAACAGGCAGCCTACAAAGACGCACAAAGAGTAGCTTCTTATTGGCAATTAAAGTGAATCCGTCTGAGTGAGAGGACTATTGATGAATGAGGGTTAGATGTTTACACCTGAAATAGCTGAGTGTCTCAGCAAGTGGCCACATGTCTCTAGTTTTTCATTTTTGCTTATTTGTGCTGTCATAAGCTGGTAAGAAACAACATTTAGTTTCAGCCTGTTTATCTCTGTAAATACCATGCGAAATGTCAATAATACTTCTTGAATCCAACTGCCTGTGCAGGGATATAGAACATTAAAATTTAATGGAGTGAAAAGACCTGACCTGAGCTGCATTTAGTGACGCCACAGCGGTGGTTTTACACACTCACAACCATGAGCCATGTGACGCCCTGGTAAAAAAACGAAGGCAAATGCAAGTGGTTTATTGTGGATTGTTTGTGTGTAGGTGTCTGTGGTTCATGCTGGAAGTGCTGATGACCAAGAATGAGAACAACAGTCATGCTTTTCTTAGGAAGATGGTAGAGAACATCAAACAGACAAAAGATGCCCAGTGTCCTGATGATGCAAAGGCCAATGAGGTACACACACACACACACACACACACGTGTGTTTATGCATCAGCAATGTAGCTAAATCCTAAAACCACAAAATTGATAACCTAACAAACTCTGTCAGAAATCCAAAATAAAAAGGTAATTTTTATTAGGTGTGAGTTAAGAGTTTAATAGAAGAATAAACTACATGTTTCCATGACAATGGTGTCTTGTGCTGCTGTGGTTGCAGAAACTATATATTGTCTGTGATGTTGCTCTCTTCGTGATCGCCAACAAAAGCACTGCATGTCACCTGGAGTCCCCGAAAGACCCTGTCTTGCCTTCCAAGTTCTTCATCGTGCAAGACAAGGTAAAACACACCTGCGCGTCAATAATGTATTCAGCATTGTTTTGTGGATTTGTTTCATTTAAAAAAACATCTCAACATAAAGTTTTTCCTGACCTTCTATTACATGTTTGGGAAGGAATGATTTACACACATTTGTGGGTAAATATGGAGACAAAATTATGACATTTATTATTTATTTATTTCAACAGGACTTCAAAAATGATAAAGATTATCTGTCAGCTGACATGAGGCAAATGCTGCTCACTGGGAAGGTACAGTCTGCTATAAATATTTGACTTCTCTGCATTTAGTGTGTATTAGTGGTATGTTCTGAGCTAAAAGGGTAAATTATTCTGGGGATCCACATTTTAAATGGCTGTTTAGAAAATGTCATTAACCTCACTTACGTCCCTTCATGTAGCCTAAACAAGCTCCAGTGTTGGGAGCTGTGAACAAGCCTCTCACAGTACCAGGAAGGAGGATCTTCACCAAGACCACCACAGCCTCAGACACAGCCAGTAACACCAGCACCAACTCTTCTCTACTGAGCTCCTCATCAGTCAACAAGAACAGGTAAATACACACTCAGTCAAATATATATTCAAGGAAATTATGCTTTACTCAACCAATTTTTATTTCTGATGTCTTGTAACATCACAGCAACACTGTCACCGAGTCACCTGAGAGCCAAGCGCAGGAAAACAACGAGAACCCAGTCATCAAGAATGATAAGGAAAAGGTAAGCTCAGACGGGAATCCACGTCCTGTCCTGTAGTTTCAGGAAATGTTTTTCAGACTAATAGTTGTTCTCGCTGTCTCTCAGGAGGACTTGAGTCAGAACATGACCCCTGATGCCGGGACAGATGGGACGCCTGTCAAACGACGTGGCCGCCCCCCTAAAACAGCTGCCGTTCCTGCAGAAAAAGAGGTAGCAGCTGCACCAACAGGCGGCGGAACTGGCAGAGGCAGGAAGAGAGCGGCTGACTCCAACACATCTGCAGAGACGATCAACACCAAGATGTCAAAACAGCAGCAGAATGATGAAGGGACAAAGAGACAGATTGACTTGCAGAGGTAAGAGGGGAAGAAGCAAAGCAGTGGTGATTTCAACCCAGCTTAATGGACAATAAAACGGTAATGCCACCATCCACGCAGTTTCAGCTTTTTTCTCAGCAGGTGGTCATTTCTGCACAGACAAAAGATGAGACAGGGAGAGCCTGAAGAGGACACGGGAGGAGCTGTAGGGACAGCTGCTCTGGGCAGTCAGGGTGACGCTGACATAGAGCTCGAGTCCAGTCCAGAGGAAGTTATCTGGGGGAAAGGAAGGAGACAGATACAGCGGTGCAGCATGGCCCAGCACATTTAGCCAGGGGAAAGCCAAGTCTACAATGAGGGGAGTTCCCTCTGGCAGGCAGGGAGAGCCCAGCTGTGATAAGGCAGGCAGGCTGACAGTGAGTTGAGTCTCTAACCAGAGCGTTTGTATCTTAAAGGAATAGTTTTGGGGGATAGAGACGTCTGCTTTCTTTGGTGACATAGACGAGAAGATCAGTACCGGCCATCACTTACCTGTCATCCAGGTCTGGATGGTGACTATTTAAGATTGGATTAGACCTGGAAAGGTCGAGCCTCAACTTCAACAGTTATTCATTAACGTAATTAACATGAACATTTGTGTTTGGATGGAGCAGATGTTATGTAGTGACGTCAAGAGTAATATTGATCTTCTCATTGACCCCTCAGAATAAAAGCAAGAACATATTTCCCCAATGTTTTACTCTTGAACTCGTTTACTACCATGTTGGGTCAACAGTGGAACCAGTGGATGTTCCACAAACATGCTCATAATCCAAAACACTCGTATGTTAAAGCAAATTTCTCCATGAGAAATAACAGAAACACAGACGATGTGTTTCATAACCCAAAAACATTTGTATAAAAATTATTGATACAAAATATAAAGTAAAAGCAGTCAAACCAACATACAACTCGGATTACGTGGGAAAGAGATATCGATGAATGTCATTTTTCTAAAACGCTGCAGAGAGAAGACTCAGAAAACAAAGCGTATACATACTGCTCGTATTGCGAATTGTCACTTGTTCATTAAGTTAAAATGTATAACATTTCGTGCTCGACACGTTACCAAACCAAGTTAGTTGTAATCCAAGGTTTCACTGTGCTCATCGCAGAGTATTACACTGTTATTAGCAGAGAAACTGCTTTAAGACGGCGGGAAATATAGGATCCAATGTTTCAGGCACTTGGGGGGACACTGGAAAGTCATGTCTTTGACCTTTTAATGATCAACAGAAAAAGTGGTTGGCAACACTAAGCAATTTATTCATCAGTGTTGTTGACAAAACGGCAATAAATACTTTTACTTAGTACAATGTTGTCATCGTGTGATTTTGTGCTCTGTTAAATCACTGAGTCGTTATGGGAGCAGAGAGCCGGTTGGTCCGACACTGATCCAAACTTTGTTTTTCAGGTAAAGAGGAAACCAGTGAAGGTGAAATCAAGACTTTAGAAAATGGGCCAGAATCTTCCTTGTACCTTTCCGACCCCTGCATACACGCTCCTCTGACTCCTGAAGCTTTTCTGGACACATTAAGGACCTTTCTTATAACACACATATTACAGTATACACACACGTACCACTCACATCCTAGAGGGTTTTAAAACCTTGTAGTCATAATTTGAAGCTCATTGTATGTAGGTCTTACTCAAAAAACATGTTATTTTTTTTCTTTGTGTTCGTTGCTCTTTGCTTCTTTTGTGGAGCTGTTTTTACGAGAAAAAAAAAAACAGGATGGACATTTTACAAACGTTTTAATCTGGTAATGATTGTTGCTTATTAAATTCCCTGGGAAAAATCCTACTGTACGTCTCCTGACTTCTTCCTTTTTGTGTCTCTAATGTACAGTATTTTTATTTTGAACACAATTATTTTACTTAACACAGTTCTATTTTGTAAATACTGACGTGCTGCTTTGCAGTTACACATTTTCAAAATCAAATACCATTTAAAAACAGAACAGGCACCAGGATTTTATACATTTGGTACATTTAGGTGTTTATGCTCGGTTGTGGCTAATCTGTCACTAGCTTCCATATATGCCACCTGAAATACTAATGAAGTCTTTTTGGTGTATTTTCAGCGTATTAATGGACAATTTTATGTTAAAGTTATTTGTCCCCTCATAACCTGTAGTTAGGAGTTTTAAATTGAGCTGGATTTTTTTGTATTGTAATCTTTTTGAGGAATGCATAAATACTATTCAAGCATGTGTTCACAATCATTTATAATTACCTATTTTTTGTACTTCTGTTAAATTTGGGTGAAACCTGCTTTAAAGCATTGAATGAGTAGACACCTTACAGGCTGTGTTGATAACGTTTTGTAGTAAAAATATGCATATGACATCACTTTTTTCATACAATAAATGCTTTTAGGTACTGTGCAGTGCATGTGTCTTGATCACCATGGTGCAGCTCATTCAGAAACCAACAGACATGACGAAAGCAATCCTTATTTTCCACTTTTTTAATCAAAGAAACATGACACTGTCACAATAAATAACCATGCTTTTTATACTGCTGACAATTGCTTCCTAGGAAACAAAAGAAGAAAATAAGTCTCGATCCAAATAGAGAAACTGAGATGCAACAGCCCCATTCTTATGCTTCTTCGTGCAATATTGTACATAGTGAGAACACCAGGAATATGGGGCGCAATGAGTCTTTTTTTCTTGCTAAGTATACAGCTCTGGAAAAAATTAAGAGACCACTGGAAAATTATCAGTTTTTTGAATTTTGTTTAACAGTAAAATTAACATTTAGAGCTTTTAAGACTAAACAGAAAGGGTCCAATGTTTTTAGACCAAAAACCAAAACAAGTTCATATTTATTTTCACTCATTACTAATGTTTTAACTTTTGAAGTGTTCAAAAATTCATATTCAGCTTTCATGCAGTGTTCTCTTAACTTTTCCCAGAGCTGTAGATTCAGCCGCCAATGGCAGCTATAAGGGGACAGCTCTATATCAAGAACTTGACTATTTACAGGAGCTGGCATGTGTGTTCTACCCCCAACTATGAACCTTTTCTCGAACCGTTCACTGCCAGAGATGGCTGCACAATACCAATGTACTGTAACATGCCACTGTGTTGGTTGGGACTGAGCTTGAGGGCTAGCACACAAAAGACAGTTTCTCTAAAAAGAAAAATAAAGGCCATACAAGAGGATGCCTCAGCACCCCACACCTCTAGAAGTTAAGCAGCTCTTCACAGTCTATGTACCCTTAAATACCTGTAAACACTGTTCAGGCCTTGTACCTGGTTTGTACCAGGTGTTCGAGCCACTTTTACTTCTGAAGACATCAAAGACGACCCCGATGAGCATTTTATTTGGCTGTTTAGTGAAGCATGTCTGGAAAAATAGGGCATAACCTGTGTGTCTGCATATGTGGGCAACGTTTGAGTTCTGCTAGATTGGATTAAAGCACCACCTTAATCTGTAATTAAAACAGACACACCTATAGTAGAAAGTCTTAAATTAGTAAACAAAAAAATAAGGCTACCTTAAAAAACCTTAATTCACAAACACCCGATCATTCTGGCGGTGTGAGAGACGAATCTGTTCGGAGCAAAATGCCTAACAGAAACAGATTTCACTCCAAACAGGGTGTGTTTCAGCGACTTGCCAAGCAGAGGTTACAGGCTTCTCTTTCCAGGTCTGATGGGATGTTCCACTCAACAGCAGCCTCACCACCACATCATTTGGCCAAATAAAATAAAGGCAGCATAGAACATGCAAAGACAATAAAAGACACAAGAAAAGGTTGGATTGTGGCGCAGCAGAAGAGGTGGCATGTAATGAGCTTCAGGGGCCTGAGCAGACTGTGCCACCCTCAGACAGCAATCTCCAAAGGAAAACACAACAGCACGTTCAGGGGGATTTCTCATGGATCACAAAGCATAAAAAGATCTTTCATATAATTGTAAACTAGGCATAGTTTATATTTAAAATAATTTGTTTTACAATGCCATGTAAGAAAAAAAGTATATCCCCATTGTATTTTCAAATTTACACGCATCTATTTACAGATAACCTTTTTCTGCTGTGCATGTGTGTGTGTGCAGATGTTGGAGGATGTCTGTTTTCCTAATTCTACAGACGGAGAAAACCTTCTGCAAATGACAGAAACATTTACGATGAACAGGTCAGGAAGAATCCATTACACTGCTCGCGCAGGACACTATCCAGTCAAGTAAATGTGATCCAGCTAGACTTTTACAGTATGAAATGTCTATAAAAGAGAACAATCTGACATGAGGTCCAACCGGCTGTTGAAGGAGTAAATGATGATGTACTGTGAGAGCAGTATAAAGGACTTCTTCTACATTTCACCCTGGAAAATCCACCAGGAAATGGCAGTTGGTTGATTCTTTGAAATATTAAAGAACAGATATTTGTGAAAACGTCATAGCGAATATGATTAAGAGGCATGGAAGACAGAATGCATGATTGACCGTTTTTAGGGCTTTACACATTTGGAGACTCAGCATAATGATAGGATCAGAGGCAACAAGATGATGTGCATATTGGCCATCGTAGTGCTACCGGTGTTGAGTTTGTAGCAATCAAACTTGATATAAAAGGCTCAGACTGCTGTGGTAAATGGGGTGTTGTCTGTGTAACGAAAGGCAATGGTGGAATGACGCCAGGGAGGAACTGATGATAGGACAAAGGGGATTTTGGGATCCTCACACCTGACTTGGCTTCAGTTGCTAAGAAGCAGCTCTGTTGCAGTTTCCACATCCCAAGATTTTGATGACAAGGCCGCTATTACTGCATTCTGTGTGCAGGGGAAAAGTATAAATAAAACATTATTATACATTCTCTATAGGGTGTCACTCCCCAGTAAATTATTTGTGATGCTGTTATGACAACACCGTAATACAAGTAAAAGATGTGCTTTCTATGACATTTAGGCTTGATTTAACGGTGTGTGGTAGGTTTTATGAACTGATGAAAACAAAACCACCCTTATACTCCGATTTAGTAACTGAATAAATGTCATGGCAAACCAAAAACAGGTGCTCTTACCTTATCAAAACCCATGGCACAGAGTTTGTCTATTTTACGTGTGTAATCGGGACTGGAGACAGGAGCGCCTGCATAGACATGAGACCACAGCCTAGCAGTCTGTTTGAACATTTCTGGGTTCTGCTTATACTGAGGAGACAGAGAGATACACAATAATTTAACAAAAAATCTACAAATACTAAGGGCACAGAGAAGCAGCCTGTTAAGATGCTTATGATTGTCTACTGACACAATAGCCAAATATGACAAAAACAGACACAGTTACTAGTTACATTATTCCCCAGAAATGTTATTTATCATCTGAATATAGTATTGAGCAGTAAAACTAAATTAAAACAAACAAAATGTCTTTCTCACCTGGTTTGCTACTACTGCATCCTGTGGATCATCTGGTTCAGCTGCAGCAAGCAGAGCCTGTAGCGACAACAACACTGTCCTCAGGGTCATAGCTGCTGCCCTGGGTGAGACAGATTAACATTTAGAGCAGATAAGTGAAGGGGACAAACTAGTACATAGGTCAGAAAGTTCAAAAGTGTCACTTACCACTGATCTTTTAAAATGTCCAGACATATTGCTCCTGTCACAGAACTGATATTAGGGTGCCAGATCTTAGTGATAAAACGCACCTAAAAAAGACAGATGTGTAAGGTTATCTAGATAAGAAAAAGTGGCTAATGACAAAATAGTAGCAAGTAAACACATTTGTATGTGCAGTATAAACTGCAAGAAACTGTTTTGATCATATGTGTATATGGCTGGATAGTTTGAGAGAAGATTTGTTTTGCACCTGTTCATACCATGGTAGCTGATGTTGGTTTTTATGAAAGTATTTTTATTTACCATTATATTCTTTGGATGAGCCACAAACAGACATTCTCTGATTATGTCAATGTTTTTAAGCAGGTTTTATAGAAACTTCATATAATCACATTAGAAATATTATAGATAGGCCAGGACTTTCACCTGTGATTAAACTTGAATTATTTTACTAACCATTTATTTCTTCAGGAATTACCCATCTTATTTTCATTATCTTGCATGCCAAGTTGTCACCATAACATTTATTACAATCCATTTTTTCTACTAAGAATCCACTATGTAACTCAGCTTGAGGGTGAGCCTTCACAAATGCTAAATAGTAATCAGACACTGGGTTTAGAGCACATTTGTGTAGCTGGTATTTGGCTTTGGAAAACTTTGGATTGTGTGACTTTTTTTGCAGAGAACCAGTCACAGTAAGAAGTGACACTATAGAATACTGAAGCACATACCTTCGGTGGGTTAAAAGGATATGTTTCTGGGATTTTTATTTCAAGCTGATACCTCCCGCCTAAAGAAATAGACAAAAATATATTTAGCATAGCAAAAATCATACAATCAGCCTTGTCTGAACTACTTTGTCATATCATTATAATGCAGGTGTTAGACAATACCTTCATATGGTGTATCTGGAGGACCTGCTATCTCCCCCCTCAGCTCTGTGAAGTTCTCATCCACCAAATCTACTTTAATCTGGTTTTTACTTGTCTATTATTTGGGACAAATAAACACAATGAGTGTTTGTATGAAATCACAAGTCTTTCTTTGTGTCAGTCTAGTCAAATAATACAAAAGTTCAAAAATCATACATTTTTATTTTGAAGACACAACAGCTGTAGGTGCCTATAATAATCTAAGGCGTTTTGTTTCAGTGTTACATAAAGCGTTAGGGCATTTATCTTGAGCTACGTTAAAACACAACAACAGCTAGTTAGCTTTCCAGTACATTCAAGCTAGCAAAAAGTTCATTAAAAACACACACACACAGTCGGATTTTCAGAAAATAAACTATTTAAGTGCGCGCCCCTCCCTTCCATGTTGCAACCAACAGCTGGTTAAATAAGTTTAAGTTGGTGAACGTTATAGCGTGAACACCACCAGCTAGCTAATGCTAACTGTGGATGAGATGTCAAAATAACCGCAAGCTAATAAAACCAGTAACAGTAGCTTTAGGTTGGTAAACAGTTACAGAAGCGTATACGAGGCGAGTGACCATCAAACGAAAGCTTTTTTTACTTAGGTAATTATCCAGAGGTATGTGAGGTATTGTTTGAGGGCCTGTCAGTTTACCAAACTGAATCCCCGGTGTTTCCTTAATACAGCACCTGACATAACATGAGAGCTTCGACCACACACTAATATCAAGCTAAAGCTAGCTAAAGTTCTGCTGTTAAGGCCTGACCTACTGCAACACAGGACTGGGACCTGCGTTAGCTGAGGTAATTTGGGTCTGTCACAATAGCTACTGAAACCTTACGTCTACATAGAGTTGAAACATTAACAAATGGAAGCTGGAAAGAAAAAAACATTGCCAGAAACGTAACCGCACCTCTTCGCTTTTGAGAACTTCTTTGAACTCCCGCTTGATCCTCTGGACCGCGATGTTAGCCATAGCTATGAGTGCGGAGTTACTGCTGACTTGAAGCTAGACCCGGGGCCTCTTTCCCTCTGTTGTCCGTCTGTACGAGGACTGCCGGCTCACTGCTTTCCACACGTTATCAGTCCGTCCTTTCACTTTCACGTCTGCCCCTTCTTGGCACTTCACTGGCAGGTCACCGTTGTCGTCGACTGCCTACCTGCCAGCGCACACAGCGTCAGTCCAGAACATGCGCGCACACACACACTCACACACCGTGTGCAGCTAAATGAAGTACAAACTAGAACTTTCGTCAAAGAGCTCTGCTGGTAGAACACGTTTAAACTGAACAATTTTGTGTTTGCCCCCAGGACAATTCTCATCATGCGCTAAACATGTGTTAATGGTCAGGTTTTTGAGGGGGAGTGGGGGACTTCTTATTAATAGATTTGTTAATTACAATAAGCAGAAATAAGTAATTAGTAATAAGCCCACAGGATGCTGATAAGAAGTCTCCACGTTCTGATAAGGTGAAATTTGTTATAAATTAATCAATACATTTATTGATTGAATGTTATTTCAGAACAACAATACAGAAAAATAATTAATTATATTTCTAGATTATTATTACTGATGCAATACAAAGGCATGTTTACTGTTGTAGCTGCTAGAGGTGATATTATATATTAATATCACCTCTACCTAACTGTAAACAGTATGTTAAGTTTACAATTAGGTAGTTACTGGACTGGCTTCAAACCTAGAGATGCATTTAAAAGCTCACAATGAAATTAGTAGAGTTCACAATTAATGGGAGAGAAAACACTAATAGCTGCATGTAATTTATAACACAGATATTAATTACTGAGATTGAAACTGGGATTTCTCAAATGTAACAAAAAGTCACAGTGAAAAACGGTTTTTTAGTCGTGTGTATCTAGCAAACAGATGTTAGATGAGAAATGCCTCATTTGCCAAAGGCATAATGTACATAGGAATTAGATTTTTTAGTACAGCACGGTGGAGGCTGCAAGAACTAGTAAAACACTAAACATAGCCTAGTGTGTACAAATACTCAAGGGAAGTACAGGTAAATAAAGTTTAGTGTTTGAGTAAATGTACTCAGTTACACATCTCTATTGTATATGTGTTTAAAAAATTCTACAGATGTTGGAGGTCCTTTATCTAATAACAAGCAACTAAACTGTTTGTTTACTATGCAGACGAGAATAATCGTGCGTTAATGTGATTGGTCTAAAGACCCGTCCTTCAAAGGTTTGGACCAATAGGAGAGTTTTAACAAACTCCCCGAGTACCCGGATGTTGCTCGTGAAGAAGCGCTGGTTGGTTGTCTCACGTGTATTAAATAAAACACAGACGGTAGGTTGACATGTCTGTATTTTAGCAGTGTTTGTGGAAAACAGCAGTGCTGCAGCAGCTATCGGGCCGCTAATGGCATTAAACGTTGTCTGAAGATCTACATATCTCTAGTAAGACATTTGTGTTTCACTGCTGCTTATGGTTACATCTGTCTCCACCTAAATGTTCGTTAACAGGCGACAAAACGACAACAGCGGAGTTCTTTCATGGTCTGCTGGCATAGTTAGCAAGAAGCTACGTGTGTGGTGTGGTTAGCTAAATGAGTTCGAGGACAAGATTGTGTAAAAGTAAATGTCAGCGGATTAAGAGTATATCGATAAAGTGGCCGCTCACTCATCAGTAAAGTAATATGCATGCAACTACCAAACGAACATTTCACGTGATTTACATATGTTATAAAAGTGTGGCCAAACTCGGGTAGATGTTGAATTTCTTTGCAGATGGTTAAGACATTTATAATTTAGCATTTTATTGCCGTAAGTATTAATTATTGTAAACCAATGCATCAGGCAATATTGGCAGATATATTATTGACATGTGTTTGTTGCAGACGTTTTCACAATTCAATTCAAACGGAACATAGAAATTGTATATACTGTGGAAAATTTTGTATGTTGTATAATGGTAATGATATTTTGTGACAGATAAGAAACTTTATGTTTAAAGTGACACTATTTGCACAAAGGCGTAGGTGTTAACCAGTCTTAGCCCTATTTTTTTTGTTCACCTATCAATTAATTCAAATACTTTTATGCTACATTCATGTAATCTCTGAGTTGTGATGAAAACATTATTTTCGATAGTCAATTGTATTTATTCATATCAACAGCTAGGATACATATAGTTAACAAATTCCCTCTGGGATTAATAGAGTTTTTTAAATTTGGAAGCTGAATAAATACAGAAAAAATTGGGGCAACCCTCACTTAGCAGAACAGACTCTGGTAACTGGGCAGTCTCCTCCCTCTAATCTGTCTGTGTTTGGGAAACAACAATTGAGTACAGTGCTGAGAAGAAGCAGCATTAGGTTTCTCTCCTGTGTTTCCATGTACATTCTGGTTAAATAGATTGTTATAGAGTACTTGCTTGGTTCCAAGGTGGATACTGTGGAGAAATGGCAGAGGGAGGCTTCGACCCTTGTGAGTGCATCTGCACCCAGGAGTATGCTATGAGACGCCTCATCAACCTGGTAAGTATTGGAACTAGGAGGCTTTCTGTGTCCCTTGAAATGTAAGCATCAGACCTGGTTATGACAGAGCTAAGGTGCAGGGGCAGGTCTAAGCAAGTATGTAAAATCAAGTAAAAATATCTCATGCTGAAATCAGAGACAACATTAGAAAACAGCTTAGCACTGTACAGGAATGCCTCTGAATAAGGAGAAGAAGGAAGTGAAGTGTCACTAAGCCGACATATCCTGGTTCCTGCTTAGTGTTTATATTGAGAACGTGTCACTTTTTAGCAATGTGTTCTCAGGGTCTCACTGTTATTGGAAGTCTGGTTAATCTTAAGTGTGTTGTAACAGTTATTAAAATTATAAAGCTAGAGTAGTTTGTGTAGTTAGTGTATTCATGAAAACGGCTTGTAAATATGTCGTGTCTGTGTGACGGTGATCTCATTGGCTCATTGTGCACAGGTGTAGCTTGCATGGCAAACAGCAGTTGGCTCAGCTTGAAACCACTCCGGGAGCTTTCTGACCTGCTTACAACATAAAAGGGAGTTGTCTAAACACCGTATTTAGCAGTTCAGTATATTTTAGCCAGAGCTTAAATAGTTGCCAGAGCTTAAATAGTTGCCAGAGCTTAAATAGTTGTTTGGTGCTCTCCTCATGTGAATATGTGATGTTAAGAGCAGTATGCTGTTGAGTGGTAAAAATACACTCGCAGAACTAATGCCACAAAGTTTTAGTGTCTTTATAGACCACCAGTCAGAGTGTAAGAATTAATAATAGTTTTGTTTCTATCGTCTTTGTCATATGTTCTTTGTACTTTGTACTCCAATTTCTCTTTCAGCTCAGACAATCTCAGTCCTACTGCACAGACACAGAGTGCCCTCAGGACTGTATGTATGACCCCTTTTAAATGCAGTTCACTTTAGCCCTATGTCTGTCATAACACATTCTGTCAAATCAGAAATATCAATCTAGCTCACATGTGACAAACAAAGATGCATTACTTTCCAGTGCCAGGTCCCAGCGGGCCAGTTGGTGCAGGAGATGACTTGACCCTCCCAATGGTTCTGATGGGGTGGGTGGTGGTGGCTCTGGTCCTGTTCCTGCTACGCCCTTCTAGTCTCAGGGGTCCCCGTGTCACAGGCAAACCCACTGGACATCACAATGTGAGTGCAACTCATTCTCAGTTTATATAACAGTGACATGTTAATCATAGGTGCTCTTCATCCATTGTCTGGTCCGTTAGTGTCCCATGAACAATGAAATCTGTGAAAATCTGATGCAACTGAATAACAAACAAATGCCAAAGAGTTATTTATTAATTAAAATTTTTTTTGAGTTAAAATCCAAAAATTCTATTTGCTAAATGCTAAAATTAAGCACTCAAAAATATAAATACCTGAATACCTTATTAGTTAGGGTGAGTAATAGAAGTAACAGAATTTGATCAATACGAGTTATTTAACTTGTTTGGTAAAGTTAGAATCATTTATTTCAGAACTATTCTGTGTACTTACTCTTTACTTTTTCACTGTGAAACAGTGTGAAACATGTAGAGAAGAAATGTGTTTACATGACTAAATTAGCGTTTAATATTTCTAGTTCCTTTGATATGAATCACTGAAGAGTAAAACACTTTGTGCTGACGATTTATTGCAGAGAACCTGTAGACAAAAAAATAAAAGTAGTAGTGACTACACACAGTCAAGGTTCTTTTAACATTTACCATTAAGAATATAATTATATTTTTGTAGGATAAATGAAAAATAACATTACTACAGATGCTTGTGGATTATTTTTATATTTATAAGTGCTGTGTTGTTAAGTCACTCTTTATGCTTTTATTGAATTGAATTGGATTCGTGCAATTTAAAACTTGTTGGTAGAAATATTATTAAGCTCTGGTTTTGAAGGTCGTTCTGGAAGTTTGAATACTTTTATTAAATATTTCAACTACCATAAATTAAAGCTATCAGCAGTGGTAAATTTGTGAGGTCAACATTTTACCAGAGAATAAACTGGACTGGTAATGTGAAATTAGACCCTGTGTATTTACAACTAAAAGAAAAAATGTATATGAACTTATTATGTATAATGTGACTATAAATACAGTTGTATTCAACATTGCAACAAGAATAGTGTCAGGTGTTCTCCACGGCAGCCATCACTTCTGTTCAATTGATTTTTGAGATCTATGTGTTTCTATCTTTGGTTGCAGAGCAATGGAGGAGAACCCCCAGCACCTCCTGTTGATTAGCAGTGGAGCCACACAGCTAGCACCCATCCACCAGCTGAGACTGGGGCTGCACAGTTAGCAAGTAATTGTGACCAAGACGGCGTAATCTCTCTGTCAACCTTCATACATATATCTTATTATTTTTCCTTTTCTAATAACATTCCATGGTTGGGTAGATCTGTCTTTGATTCTTGTTAGTAGAGCCCTATTGTTGCGGGATTGATGAGACCAACACAGTCATGATATTTGAGATGATATAAATGTGGTACACAAACACTCAATTGAAGAAGCAATTTAAGTTATGTTGCTTGAGCCTCAGTTATTTTTTGCCCAAGATATGTACTCTTATTAACACCTTTTATTGGAACTTTAATAATAGCCATACATAAAACATAAATAGATCAAATACATAACATTTTAATTTGGTCAAATTTGTCTCTTCATATTTTCCAAATTTAAAGACTTTGTCTGTGGGCAACCAACTTTGCTCTTGTACAAACGTGGATATATTTAGAGTTGTGTTACTTTAATCAATCGGTTTGCCATCATTCTTGGTCCCTGATGTCATCTTTGATGCTTTGTGGTGCAATCTTGAGAAACTTAGACATGAACTCAAAATGAAGGAATGTTACACAGGTTAGGAAAGAAAACAGGGAGAGCAGAGAGATTTTGTTGGGCAATTGAATTTTTGTTATAGTTTCTTCAGTCATTTACATGTTTTTTTATGTATACAACTACAAACAGTGCCAGTGAAACATTATGCATATCACATAACCTTTTAATAGCCTATTCAAACGAATAAGATTGAACTCTGATCTCCTTTAACTTGGCACATTCAGTTTCAATGCAGTGAATTCCTCTTTTCACTCAATTAGGTTAGAAAATTATCAGATCTGCAAGACATTTTGCCCTAGAAACCCACAATATTTATATAATTATATTGCCCCTTTAAGTCGTCAGTCATACTGGAGCCATGTTTCAGGATTATTTCTTGTTTCTTATAGCTCATGGTCTTGGTATCCAATGCTGCGCAAGCGTTGTTCGGCCTTTTTTCTCTAAAAACAGCTACCTGTTGTGACCAACTAAAACAGTGAAGTTACAGCCAGACAGATAAACAAACAGTTCAAAGCTGGTAAAAACAACGTTTAAACCAATATACCATATGCTCAAAAAATAGAATCATAAGTTTTCCCTGCAGTCAAGAGATGCACAGTTGACAGATATTAAAGAGTCGGTTCAAGGCTGCAAGCACTGTAAAACTGGGAGGCTTTTTGCAGTTTAAAGGCCAGTCAAAGGCTTGCAGTAATTTCAGAAAATGGAACTAGTAAAATACAAACCAACATGTTACAATAGATATGGTCTTTGTAAAACAATGTACTCAAATCATATATATGATTCCATATACTGTAAATGTCTTGTGGTTAAAAGAAGAAAATTGTGATTGTATACAGATTTAATAGTTGCTGAGAATCTTATTTTGCTGGCACTTTTCTTGTGGTATGTCGATTCTTTTTGAAGGTGTGTTTGTTCTAAAGATGGTGGGTGGTAGATGTGGGCCTGTTCTTTCCCTCATTAGAATAATAGCAATTGGGAGCAATCTAAAGTTTCTGGTTCACAGTGTCTGTGTCATAATATGCCAAACCAATGAAAAGGAGACAGTGCCAATTACCTGTATCATTTCTCATTCAGAAAACACTTTGTTGAAGAAAAGCAATATTTGATGTGATTTTTTTTGTTATGAATGTATGATGGTGAAGATGCACTGATCTGCAGTACGAATCTTACATCATCTTAATTACATGTATGTTCACTGTTGCCCATTGGATTGCATAACATGATAAACGGTTTGCTGTTTTGTTCCCTATCATACTAACAAGTGTATCTGGTTTATTTGTGATATCATCAATTATAGAGATTGGTTAAATTGACAGCTCTTTCTTAGTTGGTGTAAGAGTCACAAAGCCTGGATTTGACTTCATCCCAAAAATTATTTAGCATCTGGGTATTTTTCATTTCCATATCATCAAATATTCTCTGAATCCATTTACTATGTCTAGACTTGATTGGGAGATAGCAAGAAGAAGGTGTAACAAGTGAGGCTTTGGTATGTAGTAGGTAGTATATAATGAAGGGAGAACATAAGATGGATAACAGGAGACCTTAATTTACACTGTTACTGTCTAAGAGTAAAAGGGCTTCAACTATGCACTTTTCCTATAACAAAACAAAAAATAAAAATAATTCACTCTTATTCCCTGTATGTGTTTTATTGCCTGTGTATATATATATATAATGTTGTGTATCTGTCCAAGACTTAAGAGGACACTGCAAACGCACATTGCTGTGGAGAGTATTTTCTTATCCTCCCAGCGGATGCAATAAAACAATATATTTTTACAACCAGCTGTGAAATGTGACAGCCCTGCCTGGTAGGTGGAGTCCAAATCCTCAGGGCGATACAGTATACCTGGTCTTGCTGCCTTATTTACAGCTAGTTTTCGTCATGTGTGACTGCAGTCATTCTACCACTTTCCCATTTTCTGTTTACTTTGGTTTTGGTTTAGTTTGGTTTAGTTCTCTATACTGCACCATAGTTTGTCTGAGTTTTTACATACAAACCCTCAAAGGATCTTATACTATTTGATATAGCAAACTGATTTATATTATTATATAATTATATATAATTTGTATTTGTATTACACAAAAACGAGGGCCGTATATTTTATATTGCTGGAAGTTAAGTATTGCCTTAAAAATAGTTCTCCGCATATTTATACGAGTTAGCTATTTTATTTTTCATATCAACATTATAATTACAATGCTCCAAAATCACATTAAGTCCGATTTCTTTTGAAGGCATCGTCTTGTTCAGCGTGATCTGAGCATGCGCACTGTTGAAACGGGTTTCCCTGGGTTACAGTCAACAACTCCGTTAGCAGTTAGCTCAGTGTAGCTGAGGCAGTCTACATTCAAATACTTGTTACACGATTATCTGAACCAAACAACAATTGTTTTGCAGAATGTGAAGATGCACTGGCGACCAAGGATGCTCAGTGGGTAATAACTAACGTTAGTTGTTATAGGGAACCTAGCAAACACTAGCTAGCACGCTAATGTCGATAAACACGATCAGCGGAGAGAATTTGTAGTTTTCAGGATGAGTAATTCGGAGTTCACGACACTTGCCTACACGAAAAGCCCCCAAACATCGAAACGCACATCTTTTCAGGTAAAACTCCTCCTTTATGCCGTCCGGTTACATTTGATTGATATCACTCTGCAGCACCTTTTAAGAAGTAGATGTTAAACTGAAATCACGTCATTCTAGGACGAGCTTCAGGCTGCTGTCTCTGCCAGGGCGAGCAAAACGAAGACCGATCACTACTCCTACTCTGATGACTTCAACGAAGATGAAGATGGTAAGATGGTAGAGCACCAAAATATAAGCCTATATCTTGGCTTATATTAAGCAAGAATGCAATAAAAAAAGGAAGATAAATTGTTAAATGATTTTGCGAAAAGTTTTCTTTATTAATTCTATAAAGCACATCTGGGAGCTCAACAGAGGAAGTGTCTAAGATGGAGTTTGACTTTTCCAAAACAACATTGTGACAAAAAACACAACTAATTATAGTGCTACTTAAAGTGAATTGTTACTTTTCTATATCTAATCTCTCTGTTATCTCTAATTTCTCTCTACTTAGTTATCCACTTTGGAAAGAGTACTGTAATAACGTTGAATGCTCCAAAATACTTTTAAGTGGACGTTGATTTAGAATTGATTTCCCATCTTCTATAGTAATTTTGTGGATTGCAGCATCCAATAATTGGTCAAATAATTATAAAACTTTACTTAGAAAATTAAAACATCTTTTTTTTGCCATTTACTGAATGTCTGTACTTTACAGATTTTTTGAATGAACTTCTCAAATCAAGAAAAAAGCGGACAGAGGCATTTAAGGCTGGGAAGACTAAAGGCAGAATCAACAACTTTGACCTTTCAGATGATCAAGACAAACAAGGACGGACAAAGAGAGTTTCATTTCTGAAATCCCAAAGAAACAAATCTCCCTCAGAAGACACAACAGAGTCAGAGATGCTCAGTGAACACCAAAATTACAGGGATTCAGTTTCATCACAGCACTCAACAAACACCAATGAAAATAACACACAGCTTAAAAACAGTGACCCGGGGTCTATGGATCCTCAGCTCACAAGAGAGAGCTTCAGTAAGTCTATGTCCAATCAAGTATCAGACGATACGCTAATGGGCATGTCTTTGCCATTACCATCTGACAGCAGTGTGATAGAAACTCCAGGTCCTGAGTTTCCACAGCCATCAGCATCCAAGCTCGAACACATGTCCTCTGCAGGTCTGTTTACTTCTTTGTTATATGCAGGCCACAGTGGTCACAGTACATGTTAATATAACAAATGAAGCCACGCCTTTAACTATTTCTGCAGATTTTGAATGTGTATTTACATAAGCTATTATTATTCAAATGTTACAGAGAAGGAGCCACCCAGACCCAAACCAAGACAGAGGACACTTGGATTAAGTCTTCACACCACAGAGAAGCTGCCTGAAGAAGCTGAATCTCAGGACTTCAGCAGGACCCAGACATCTTCTATATCCCTTCACCTTTCAACAGATACATCCAGCAACATTGCTGTAATGAGTTACAGTCCATATATGTGTGTCGTTGCTTAGTCGTGTTTTGTTTTAGCTGTTAAGGTTTTAAGCATCAGAGTGAAAGGAAAGCTTGTCTAACTGGATCCCACTTTTCTTATTTGTTGTATGTCAGTGGACAGCAGAAGATAACTCAGTTTCATACAGCCTCAGCAGATCTTCTACAAATAAGAGTGAGCAGTCGCAGCTATTCACCAAGTCCACAGCCACAGTTAATTCTGGATCCACAGGTGATAGTTGACATGTTCAACAAAATAACTTGAAAGTTTAAAATGTGTCATTAATGTGTCATGTATTAAATGATATTTAATACACAGTTTTAGATGGCTTTATTTCTGATGACAGCAAAGAGAGAAAGTACTCCACATCATTTGAAGACTTTAATGTAAGAGTCTTCAAGATGCACTTTACCCTTTTAGTATACTTTCCCTCCCTCAACCCTCCCTGTTTTTCATATTCTTACTTTCATAAAATGGGATTTTTGTTTTCTTTTAGGAAGACCACTCAGACCGTTCTGTTGCTCAACCATCTCAGGAAAAATCAGGCGACACCAGGTAGGCAATCTTCTCCAAGCTGCACCAGTACATAAATACAAAATGAAAAAAATAAATTGACAGTTATTTTATTTTTGTGTTAATTAGGACTTCAAGTGTTCAGTCCAAAACCACTCAGAGATCTCAGAGTGTGTGTTCCAAAAATGTGGAATCAAAGTATATGGGAACCCTCAAAGTTTTGGACCGTAAATTTTCACTGCAGGGGTCTCAGCCACAGGCAGCAGATTCTCTCAGAGCTGCCATTTACCAGGTCAGTGCAATAACAAACCTGTGTCGTCTAAAATGTAAAATATTTAGTGGAGGAAAAGACCAGAATGATTGTTAATGTCAATAGAGGAGACGGTCTATACAGTGCATTCTGAACAAAAATCACCAAATACATAAAATGTACTCCATACAGGAATGGCTTAAAAAGAAGAAGGACATTTTAAGAGAGAACATGCACCAAAAGAAGAAAGAGGAGTTGCTGAAAGAAAAGAAGAAAGTGGTAAATAATACACCTAATACCATGTCTAATAGGTTGCAGCAAACACATGGCTATTTAGATATACACATCATGCTCACCATCTTTCTAAGGATCAAGAGGCTAAAAAGGAAGAGGCTGCTGCATCATATGCAGCTTGGAAAGAAATGAAAACAGAAAGTTTCAAAGCAAAAGCCAAAGAAAAGCAGGAAATCATCCGAAAAGAACAAAGAGCAATTGAAGAGAAAGAAGAAAAAAAGCAGTCTGCCAAACAAGTTTGTAGTTCTTTAATATTTTAATTTTTAAAGATGTATGCATTTCTGATTATTATCATTATTATAATATGATTTTTGTATCTTTACAGGTGTTTGATAGATGGAAACATGAACATGATGAGCTACTCAAAGACAAGTACAGAAAACAGAAAGAAGCTGAAAATAAACTTAAAATAAAAAAGCAAGAAAAGGAAGAAGAAAGAAAGATAGAGAGCAAATATGCCTTTTCTAACTGGTAAGTGCAAAATCTTTACTTAATTCTAGTCATATTATTTATTTTTTCTCTCTTTTTCAAATAGGTGATGAGACACATTTTTTAGGAAGGTTTCATGTCTGTTGTATTTGTGTTTAGAAGTGTGTGTAGTTCAGGGTCCTCTCATTGGATACAGACATCATTAGGTTATTACCTTGCAGTATTCACATAATAGAACTTGTGCGTGTCAAAAAGCTGTATAAGCTTGTGGCTGTGTGTGGGTCATGCCCCATCACACGTCTTTCACTACTACAAGTTTGTACCTCCAGTTGTTGAAATGATCAGTCACTAGATGCACCGAAAGCAGAATATTTATCAATCAGATTTCAGTCAAAATGAACATTAAAAGTGAATAAAACACCCATTTCTGTCAGGGGTTTGAGGTAACGGACCCAATAGCACTCGGAACACAGAGAACGCAGACCGGGGCGAACCGTGACAAGTTAAACTGTTTATTCCTTTTTTATTAATGAAGGTATGACAAGAAGAAAGATATTATCCAAGAGAAAGTTACGATGGAGCGCAAAGAAATAAAAAACAAAGCAGAGGAGGAACGATACATAAAAGAAGAGACAGATAAAATTAATTTAGACACGTATGAAAGATGGCTGGTAAGTAAAAATACCAGTCATATCAATGAATAATTCTAAAAAGATATATGGAGATTTTTTGTCATTGATTATTTTTTTCCCAACAGGTAAGAAAAGATCGAGAACAGAAGAGACAGAGAGAGGAAAGACGCATACAAGCGATACTCAGAGACAGTCCACCTCCACCGTGGAGCCCTCCTAATAAAACTATACCATTCGGAAAATAACTCTTGAAATGTACAATAATACCATTTGACAGGGTAGCAACATGGAAAGTCCTTGATGATTTGTATTAACTAAACCCTTTTTATAACTGTGCTGTTCTGTTTTATATACTATTTAATAAAGCAGCAGTGCAAAATTGTTAATGTAATCAAAGGCTTCGCTGATTTCTCCTATAATGCTGCTTCTGTTTAATTCTTACCGAAAATGTTGAACTGTTGATGTGTTATTGAAAAACAAACAATTTCCTGAATTGTTCCAACAAATGTTGGAAAATTATATTGATGACAGGCACACAGTAGGCACATGTTCAGCCAGATGACCGAGGGGATCCGACCAAATAATTTCATGATTTTTTAAATAGATTCCAGGCTAGATCTCAGAGCCACCTGCACCTCAGCTCCATAACAGAGACTTTGTCCCACCCCCAGGTATTCAGGGTGGAGATCTCTAGCTCAACATCAGCAAAACTAAGAAACTGGTGGTGTGCCTTAGAGTCCTGTCACTCCTCTCTTTGTATGGGTGGAGGAGATTGAGGTTGTGTCTGAGTACAAATACTTGGGCTTGTACTTAGACAAACTTCACTGTCAACACACACGTCTCTGTACAAACAGACCTAGAGTCAACAGTATTTTCTGAGGACGTTGTATCTGAGAAGAAGATGATGTCCAAACGTTTCTCAATCCTGGACAATCCCTCGCACCCACGTCACGGTGACCTCAGCTCAGACAGACGCACATTGTTTAACAGTCTTGGAAAGTCTAAAATAAAGCTTTGAAAATTTATTTTTTTTAAATAAAAACGTTTTCACTTACACTGGCGCGTGTTGCTGCCCCTGGTCATTACTATAGAAGACTATTTATTTGGGTATTAAATTATTGAATGAATAAATCATTTGTGCAACCACTCAAATCTACGAGAGCTTCCATGGCGTCACTAGCTGCTTTTACTTTGAAATCCGTCACCGGACGGATCCTTGCCTTTTAAGAGCCGCCTCAGTTTGGGTAAAGGTGGTGCTTTAAAAAGTTGTGAGAAGAACCCTGACGCCTCTTTCCGAGCTCTGGTTTAACTCGGAGACATTTATCGTTAGATTTCCAGTCGGTGCTGAATCGACGTCTGTCTGTACAACCCACATTAAAGCGAGGAGCCGCGATCATCTGCGCACCCCTGAAGTTCACCGACTGTCGAGTTGGCAGAGGTAACGTAACGGTAACGGGAGCTAACGGCTGCTAGCCAGCTAGCTAACTGTTTCAACATAGGCGTCCATTCATTTATTTCTCAGTCAGCTTTAAGAAAGAGGACGTAAACTGGTTCAAACGATCATGTTTACGTGTAATATTGAGTATACACTACAGACCGTAAAACCAACTCTGTAGCACAGCTAACAGCTGAACCAGCTCAGATGAGTCTGTAATGAAAGATGGTTTTAATCTCTGCGAGACGTGGCCGAGCTGTAATGAAAAGGCTCTTTATTTCCTACCAGGCGACGTCGGTTTGACAGGTAGTGTGGAAATAACGCAAGATCCGATGATTCAGAAACGGAAAAATAGTTTGTTACAAAGTACGAAGGTAAACGTAACTTTTCTGCTGAAAGATTTCCCCGTGTGGAAGTTATATTTGGCTTAGTAAAATGAATTTACCTGGACTGCTTATTTTATAATTATGTCAATCATCAGTCAACCTATTAACACTTTAAAAAATAGAGTTTGTCTAATAATGTGTCATTTACATTAAAGATTAACGAAACAATTTATCATCAATTTTTATCATTGTAAAGTGGATGACTTTAATTTTTTTGTACAGAATTTATTTTAAAGTGATAATATTTGTGATGACCCCCCTTTAACAGTTTTCTTACATTTAATAGATGAAGCAACTAATCAATCATCACAATAATTATTGGCAGTTTAATTAATAAATTACAATCATAAGCTAACTAGACACTATGAAAGGTCTTATGGATCAGAAATATATTTAGATTGCTTTTTTAAAAGGATTTTCACTACTCTATCCTGTATTCTAAGCATGTATTCATATTACAGATGTTTCAGATAAAAAAGATATGTTGCATTGGTGCTGGATACGTAGGAGGTCCAACATGCAGTGTGATCGCCCAAATGTGTCCAGAGATCACAGTGACTGTTGTGGATGTCAATGAGTCCCGTATTAAGGCCTGGAACTCCGAGACACTGCCTATTTATGAGGTATCTTATCACTTATGTCATTGTCCACAGAATCTGAGCTAAAGGTAACTGTTTTGTTATCAGGATGATTTCTGATAAAACCTTTACCAGTGGGTTGTGTTCTTGTAGTAGCACTGTTATACCATGCACGCGTCACCCACGTCGTATCTCCCATGTGAGATTTATTGACTGTATCTTAGAGTTGCCAATTGTTACGTCAATGGTTTTTAAAAACTAGACGTTGCTTGGTAACTGTCCCTGATAATGTTTTTGTGCAATGCGAGTCCACTGGGGGCTGCATGAACAAATTGGTTCCAGACTGTTTCGCAACCTTTCTACGTCAGCCTCCACCACAGGCTATGACATCATCATGGATGACCATCTGTATCTAATTGTGCTGTGACTTTTCCTACATGTTCGCTGACACTCCCTCTCTGTCTCATTCACTTCCCATTTCAGCCGGGACTGAAAGAGGTGGTTGAATCATGCAGAGGGAAAAACTTGTTTTATTCTACAGACATAGACTCAGCGATCAGGGAAGCTGACCTGGTCTTTATTTCTGTGAGTCTATCGGAACAGCCTGCGCACACATCAACACAGTGTATGTAGTTTGAACAGCTAATTATTAAAGGCACCTTACATGTTCTGTACAGGTAAATACCCCAACCAAGACCTATGGCATGGGAAAGGGTCGTGCAGCTGACCTCAAGTTCATCGAGGCATGTGCTCGGCGAATTGTGGAGATGTCTGATGGCTACAAGATTGTCACAGAGAAGAGCACTGTCCCAGTTCGAGCTGCTGAGAGCATTCGACGAATATTTGATGCCAACACCAAACCCAGTCTCAACCTACAAGTGTGTATCATCATCTGTATAAAATTCTTTAGGCAGTCGGCTGGTATGTTGCTAAAGTCTCACTGCTGTTTAAGGTGCTGTCCAACCCAGAGTTCCTTGCCGAAGGAACAGCAGTGCGGGATCTGAAAGAGCCAGACCGCGTTCTTATTGGTGGAGATGAAACTGCTGAAGGCCAAAGAGCAATCAGAGCACTGTGTGCCGTCTATGAACACTGGGTCCCCAAAGAACGAATCATTACAACCAACACGTGGTCGTCAGAACTGTCCAAACTGGTTAGTGTCGAGCTGCAACTAATTTCATTGGTTTTATTCATCAATTAATCTTTATGGGAATTTTCTTTCAATTGAAAATGTTTTCTTAGATCACAAGAATTAAGATTAAGATTCATAAAGCAGTTCAGTTTTCAAATGTGTAGCTTCACAAAGTATTCTATATACAAAGACATATTTTTATATTTGTAAACCTGGAATTGTCAGATATTTAAAATGCATTTTTTTAATCATTGCAGCCCTAAAGGAGCGTTCTTTTAAGTAGCTTTTAGTTTTTGGGGTTATTTAATCTAACAAAACTGTGTGTTTATGTGTGTAGGCAGCCAATGCATTTCTGGCACAGCGAATCAGCAGCATCAACAGTATCAGTGCTCTCTGTGAGGCCACTGGTGCTGATGTGGAGGAGGTCGCCAAGGCGATTGGCATGGACCAGAGAATAGGCAGCAAGTTTCTTAAAGCCAGCGTAGGTACGAGACATATTAACAATATGCTTAAGGTAAGCCTGAATGAAATTTTTAGGTTAATACAGACAATGTTATACATCTGCCTCTGTGGTAACCTGGTCAGGTTTTGGAGGAAGCTGTTTCCAGAAAGATGTGCTGAATCTGGTTTATCTCTGTGAGGCCCTCAACCTGCCAGAAGTAGCGTCCTACTGGCAGCAGGTGAGAACTGCACAGCTCCTTATTTTTCTAGTTTGTCTGAAGGCCCACACTTGGTGTTATTGTGTTCATATTGTTTCAAATTCTCTCAGGTGATCGACATGAACGAATATCAAAGACGAAGATTTGCTTGTAGGATTATTGACTGCCTCTTCAACACTGTTACTGGTAAAAAGATCGCTCTGCTGGGCTTCTCATTCAAAAAAGACACAGGTGACACCAGGTTGGTCTGTCTTTATTTACAGTTTTATTCGCACTCCCTCCTCTCACCCTATAACGTCGCTGCTCTGTTATGTTAATCATAAACTTGAATTAGTTTGAAAAGCACACAAGCTTCAGTCTGTCACTTTGTACAACCTTTGTACATTAAAAACACGCAGAGTCACTACTGATCACTCAACCCTGTACAAACACCTGCTAACATGAACTGTCACCTAAATCAGGTTGATTTACCACCTACTTACTCACTAAAGCATATGTCTGTGACAACTTCAGGGAGTCTTCCAGTATCTACATCTCAAAGTATCTGATGGATGAAGGAGCTAAGCTGTTCATCTATGACCCCAAAGTCCTTAAAGAACAAATCATACAAGACCTCTCCCAGCCCAGCATCTCGGAGGACAACCCAGAAAGAGGTGTGTAAGGTTCAAATGCAGCTCTTTTTGTAAGAACCATATGCTTTGTTACATAAATGCAGGAGAAGGTTTAAAAAAATCAGTCCCTGAAACATTTGCAAAAGGTTTCCAGCAATTTTCTTTGATAATTGCAAAACAACTGTCAGATTGATCTGTAAAAGATTAGCACACAAAACACGTAGAAGTATTTTGTTGTTTCATTATTATTTAGTGTTCTACTTTTTTCCCTCAGTTTCCGAGCTGGTGACCGTAACCTTAGACCCATATGAAGCTTGCCAGAGTGCACATGCTTTAGTCATCTGCACTGAGTGGGACATGTTCAAGGTCAGAATCGCACTTGTTTTTTTAAAAACAGCTTAATCTTGAGTGTAAATGTAAAAAAAGACTTCATTTCAACCAAAGGAACTAGACTATGAGAAGATCTACAAGAAGATGCTGAAGCCAGCCTTCATATTTGATGGTCGCAGGGTGCTGGACCACCTCCACCCTCATCTCCAGAGCATCGGCTTCCAGGTGAGCAGGCAGAAAACGCACCTCATGCAAAATAAAACTATCGAGTAACAACTGCACTTCACAACTTTTTGTTTTCCCTTTTCAGATTGAGACCATTGGTAAGAAAGTGACATCCACACGGATCCCATACGCCCCAGCAGCTGTTTGTCCTCGCCTCAGTGCCACTGAACCTCCCACCAAGAAAGCCAAAGTCTAAAACTCACCTAACCCACACACACACATACATTCCTCTTCCACCACAGTTGTCAACACATGCTCGGTGATTAGGAACAGTATGAATATTTGAGGAAGACTTTTGAGTCTTCAGTTCCAAATTGTGTGGAAGAAATGTCAATAATAAATCATTCCAGACCCAAAATATCATTTTTCTACATTTCGTGTTATGCACTACTGTCAATTCACAAATGAACTCACTGCGAGTCTGTTCTTACAGTATTTACCTCTATTTTTTTTATAAATAATTTCCTTATTTGTTAATCATTGTGTGTCCAATTGATCAGAAGGGCCAATGCAATAAAATGTGATGTGTTCTTATCTTTTGCCTGTTGATTATTTAAAACCTATTTGGGGAAACGACAATGAAACATGAAAATGCAATAGTAGAGGTTTTAATTCGTTAAATAGAATATGTACATTTTACATATTTGTTTTGTCTGTGATGTATCAGTAGCGTATGATTTTTATCAGACGTTAAGTGTTAAATTAATTTTCCCACCAAGCTGCTGCAGCAGTGCCCATAAACCAAGCTCTCTGTTAAAAGGTCAGCAACTCTTAGGTGTAGTCAACGACCCCTTGGGGGAAAGAGGTTACTATGAAAATGATTTAGGTCCCTGAAATGCAGAGACGGCAACTACAGCTACACTAGGTTGTATTCCCTTAGGGAATAGGTTGCATTCTCCTGCCAGAGTGACCTACAAAGACTGCACCGGCTAATCTACTCATCTGCAGGCCTCTACCTGTCATTTCAGTCCTGAACTGTTGAATTCTGGGTGTCACATACTGATTGTACAAGACGACTGCACTGAACAGTAGCAGAGTGGTCTCTGTATTTACCACAAGTCTTGTTGATATCATTTCTGTAGTCTTGTTCATTTAATCTGCCTTTTCTGTTTTAAATAACAGCCATTCATGACTATGTGTTAACTGTGGATCCTGCCATGTGGAAATGTAGCTGTATGTAAGGATGATGCAAACGGGAGATACAGGACAGTTTCTGGAAACACTTCTCAATCTTCTGTAGCGAGGTCTGCTTTTCTTTTCTTCAGTAGATTCTTCAAGAAAAACTCACCTGCACAGAGGAAAGTTTGATTAAAAAAGATCATCTATCTTTCTCTGACACTATCCCACTTTGTAGTTTTATGCATAAATGCTAAATAGTTATTAGTCATCACAGGAACTGTTTTCCAAAGAAAAAAACCCAGCTTTTACCACCTTTATCCTGTATCCTTCAACATTAAGAAAATCTTTCCATAAATGTTCTTTTCCCTAATTGTCTGTGTATACTATTATTGTTATACTATTTCTTATACCATCTTTATTCCAGCACACAATCTAACTTCATACTTGTTTTAATGTTTTTTTTTCCACAGCTACATCTACCTGCAGAAACAATGTCATCAGGTCTGTCTAGCATTTTAATACCTGCCCTGTTGGAAGAGAAATGTATTTTTTAACGTGTGCAGCAACATGCTGCTCTGTGGTGACCAGTGTCATCTTTGCTGTGTCTGCTGGGCAGCAGGAAGGTGGCAGACATTAGCAGGCTGGACAAATGTGCTGGTTCTGTTTTCGGTGTGGAGCTGGACTCTCTCCACGCTGGGACAAAGAGGAGGATGCTCTCCTCAACTCTTCAACTCTAAACACGACGTCCGTTTCTCACCTGCTTTGTAGGACGATCGCACCAGTGGACCGCTGGCTGTGTAAACAAAGCCCATTTCAGTCCCAACTTTCTCCCAGTAAGCAAATTTCTCTGGAGTGATGTATTCCTCCACCTAAACCCAAACAATTTGTCAAAATGTGCATCAATTGACCAATGTATGTACTGCTGGAAGTTGAATATGTTTACCTTTAGGTGACGTTTCGTGGGCTGCATATACTGACCAAGTGTTAGACAGTCCACTCCTATTTCCCGCAGCTCTGCAACATTATCACAACAGTGAAACAGGGAAATGACTGTAATGACCACAAAACATTGTTTTTATTTGCAAAGTTTGCAAGCATATAAAGAATGGGTCTTCATGTTAGTTTCCCAAATTAAACACAATAAGAATAAAAAGAATGCTTTGTAGAGAGTGTACAGACCAGTCAGAGAGTTCAGTATCTGTTGGTCGGTCTCCCCCAGTCCCAGCATGAGGGAGGTCTTCGTGAGCACAGACGGTTCGACTTGTTTAGCGTGTTTCAGGACACTCAGAGACTGGTCAAAGTTTGCTCTGGCATCCCGCACACCCCTAGAGACACGAAGACAATGCAGCTTTATTACACTGAAAATACGCACTAATCAAAGAGGAAACTAATCAGGAGTTTATCTTGTGTTTACACTCCTGCTGTTCATGAATTTATTTTAACAGCAGCTTTTCTGAACAACCTGCAGGTGTGTGTATAGTTAGTCCTCCTTCCTTAAGACTGACCTCCCTCTTGTGGTCAGAGCTCTAACCAACAGTACTATTATATTCAAAGGCCAAAACAACTGCATCGAGACTTTTGGAACAGCTACAAAGAAAAATGTACAAATCTATTCTTAAGCTGCTCTTAATGTTTAAGCAAAGTCATTTTTAAAAACAGAGGAACCACCAGCAGATAGAATACAGAAGAAATATGTCAAGTCTATGTACCTTTGCAGTTCACGGACTGTCTCCAGGTTGTGAGCATACACATCCAGGCCTGACAGGACGACCTTCTCGACTGCTGCCAGGTCACCCCGAAAATCGGGAGTCAGACATTCGACCAGGATCTGAGAGTTCCTAAATTAATGTGAAAACAGTGATTCGTTATTTGGACAGCGCAGATAATAATAAGAAACAAATACATGATAAATCCAAAAAAAGATGGGATTTTACATTTCCTTCAGGTTGGAAACAGTCTTAGCAAAGTGCTCTGCACCTCCATCGGCAATATCTGCACAAACAAGAAAGAACAGGTCGTTGTTAGTGGCATAACATAAATACAGAATGTTTTAAAAGGTTGGCTTTGGTGTTCTTTGTCTTGAATGTATCTGGACATTCATTTTGATTTAAATATATCTAGAGGACACATAATGCCATCATCTTAGAGACCTCAAATAACTAAAAGGAAGGCAACCAAAGTACTTTATGCATGTGTAATATTCCTGAACTTCCACTTAAGCTGCTTTGATGTCTGAAGATTCTCAGTCATCCATGTGAAGTTATCTAGAAGTTGATTAATGGCAGCTGGACTTTCTTGTTATGTTGAAAACATTTCACAACTCATCCAAGTACTTTTCCATGACTCAACTTCCAGAAAAGCTTCTATGATCTCGATGATCTATGAGTTAGGAAAATAACTACACGCTGTAATGTTGGGCAGTCAAGACCTGTAGTTCAACAGGGGCCCATGCACGAGTCAGCTAATGCAGACAAGTGTTGTCATGACCAACTGCCTCTGCATGAATCTGGTCCAAAAAGCAGGTTCTAAGTCAAATCTAAATATATAGTTATTTTACAAAAGTTATATTTGTGCTACAAAAGGTTTCCTTCTATTATTTTAGCTAAAGAGATTCATAACTGACCATCATGTACAGCAGCACTCTAGAAGCATTACATAAGCTATACTCAAGTAGGATGTTCTACCATCTCTATCTACTGAGGTGAGAACCACGTAGTCCAGCCCCCAGGCAGCGATGGCCTTGGCTGTATTATAAGGTTCGTTGGGGTCCAGAGGTGGGGGCTGACGCGCCGTCTTTATCGAGCAGAACCTGCAGCCACGTGTACATGTGTCCCCCATCAACTACAAACAAAACCAGAAACAAACTGAGCAGGCAACATTAAATGTTTCATTTTATTCATTAGTTCAACAAGTATATGATTTTACAGCACAGTGTTTGGGCTTATGTGTTATTCATCTGGGTGCATTTCTGTTGCTGGTAGTAACTTGTGCTGCACCACAGAGTCAAAGAGTGACAGCAGACTCACCATGATGGTGGCTGTGGCTGTGGCGTACTCTCCTCCTCCCCAGCATTCACTAATGTTCGGACACCTGGCCTCTTCACACACCTGAAGAACAAGACAGAGACACATATGTTCAAATGCAGAAGCACTGACACAAGATTTTTAGACCCAGGATGTCTGCAATGTTCACCAAATTACATTTAACTTTAACTAAAATGTTATTTTTAATACCACACATTAAAAAACTTCATACCAGTTAAAGAAATAAAGAACACTAATAACATGGCCTACAATTATTAATTAACTGCATGACCTAATAGAGTAGTCACACACAGACTGATATATTTAAAATGTCTTTTAATTTTAATAATTATAACTGACAACTAATGCAAATCCCACATTTCCCAATAAATCACTGTGTGCAATGAATTAATAAAATATACAAGAAGAATATAATATATAAGTTTCACTTTCTGAATGGAATTATTAAAATAAATTAACTTTTTATGACATTATAATTTTATGACCAGCACCTGTATATGAAGGATATATGAAGGTTATATATATATTTATAAAACTCACTGTGTGCAGGTTCAGGCCTCTCAGTGTATTCTTAAGTCTGTTGTAGTTCTTTCCAATTGGGATCTCTGTCTTTACCCATGGAGGAAGCCGCAGCCTGAAATGAGCAGAGCCAGTCAATAAATGTGCATAAACAGTGCTCCCATCTTCATGTGTGTGTGGATGCAGAATATATATTGTGACATAGTAACTTCTGTGATCGCTAAACAAATGTTTAGATTGTAAATGTCACAGAAACATCAGGTAAAGCCATTGTTTTTACACAGACTCAAAAACGCTGAATATAAAGCAGTCACTGCAGTAGTTCAACCGTAACCTAAAGTAGCCTTTCTCATTTTATTGTCTTGTATGATATACTTCTGTGTTGCATGTTTTAAACAGTACCTGACAACGTAATACAAAGTGTCGTGATTGATACGAAATTGTCATAATAAATGAATACTTTGTAGGACATGGTTTGAACCCTCTGTAAACCACAGCTGTAGTTTATCTTACCTCTCTCCCTTCCCTCTCTTCAGGTTGCCTCTGTACTCTGCCCATTTGCCTTTCTCTGACAGTTCACCAGAAATAAAGTCTTGTAGATCAGGTCCATCCTCGATTGGAAACGCCTTCTTTCGGTCAGCCCGGTCTGTGGAGGATTTGGTCATTGCTGTCAGACTCCTGTTGTAAACCTGGAGGGTTGAGGACTGAGGGTTAGTTTGGAAACCTCTGCTTTAACCTTACTGGTACACTTTACATACAATCAAATACTCACATCGAGTTTATTGGTCAGTTTGCCATTATTTGGCAAACTATACAGACTGGAACTGTCACTGCAAAATATACATCACTGCAGTGTGTACTTTAAGGCCCCTGACCAGACTTTAGCTGCGCGACGGTACTCGCTAACCTGCGCCGTCGGATTTATTGTTTAGAAGTTATTCGAGCAGTTAGAGTAAATACTCACATGTTGGATCCATCTGACACTTAGCCACATATGGTTTGTGGAGGAAGGACCAAACACGAAACAACTTTGTTTGATCAGAGCCATGACTTTAGCTAATAGCAGGAGACTGTCATTGGCAACAAACTTCGAGGAGCGGCTGCTTTGGCCTGGCGTTGCATTCAAACGATTTAGGCAGAATGATAAAATAGGTCAACGTGGTGTTTAATTTAAACGTAAGTGTGATATAAGTCTTTATATGACACTCCCACAATTTTCTCACCCCTCGACATTTGCAAAATGCATGCAAAAAGGTTGACATAAAGGATTTCTACTACTCAGCTTGCAATCTTTACGATATGGTGTGAACGCGGCAGCGTAAAAAAAAGCCTACGACAACAAAGTGAAACGGTGTCTTCATTTGCTCCAAATTTACAACGTTTCTGTTATAAGTATTAATAAACTATTACATTTCTATATTTTCTACTTTCAAATACAAAAATTATCGATGAGTTCTCCGATCGACTATTATGCCTGGTGACGCCACGTACGTACGGTACAACAGCGTCGTGACGTCCTTCCTTCCTCCTTTCCTCTGCTACCGGCGAGGTGAGGATAGCTGAAAAATAATGTGTTAGGATTCATCTAACTCCATCTGTGGCATTTATTCATCTTTTGAGCTTATTATAAGACTGTCATATGTGGATGTTATTGTGCTTTACCACATATGTTGTATTTTGTCTCCACATTAAGTTTATCTGGGAAAATGTTTGTTGTTTTTCCATTGATTTCGATGTCTGTGAGGCCTGATGTTGCAGCTCTACGTATGTTAAGGGCCGCGGTCGATTTAATAACGTCTGTAGAAGACAGTGTTCGTATGTTTGCAATTAGTACGAACACGTTGGAAAGATTAAACTGTTCAGAAGTAGCGTTACACACGAGAGATAACCGGTGTCTGTCTAATGTAGCTTTCAATTAGCGCTAGTGCTAATGCTAACGGAGAGGGTAACGCATTGCGACTGGACTCGAGTTGCTTATGATAAATGCTAAATTTTACACTGAACCGTCACAGTGGAAGGATTTAATTGGTTAACCGGTTAAGTCATTGGGTTACACGGTGTTTTTTAGAATAATTGTTGAAGTACTTTATGTCACAATAGCTTTGGATAACTTTGCACACTTTTAAACCTAAACCTCCAAACTTTTAACTGTTACTAAGCTGGTGATAGTTGAACAAACAAGCTTAATAGTAATAAACCTCTTGTCTCTTTGTAGAATGAAGACCATTCTCAGCAGTCAGACTGTTGACATTCCCAGCAATGGTAAACTGCAGAATAACCTGAATTTGTACATTTTTAGTGTTAGTGCTGACTTTTTTGGAGTGTGTTGTTAAACCTTTTGTGTGTTGGTTCTGTTTTTTTTTCCTGCTATGTTGTGGTCTAGTCGAGGTGAGGTTGAAGGGGCGGACAGTCATTGTCAAAGGGCCCCGTGGTAAACTCCACAGGGAGTTCAACCACATCAACCTGGAGCTTAGCCTGCTGGGAAAGAAACAGAAGAAGGTAAGGACTGGTTTATGTTAAAAATAAAAATGCATTTGTTGTGTGTACACTGATTCTGTGTAAAATCCGCAATTTTCCTGATGTGGCACTCACCAGTCCTTCAGCCTGAGCTTTACAGTGGTTTAAGCCAATTTATCTGAATGTTCTATATAATAATCTGATGTAGTATGTGGAATAGAAATACACAGTAAGCTTGCTTCACCAAAATGTAGTATCGATAGCTTTTACTGACAAGCTTATAAAGTCATGTTACAAGTTTAAAAGCAGAGCTGAATGTAGATTAATGTTGCTGAAAGTGTCTTTGGATCCCATTAAATTTCTGTATGAACCAGTGAAGTCATCAGATTGCATTTTGCATCATTTAATATTAAACTAATGTATGCGCTGGTAAAATAGGAATGTGTACGGTTTTCCTCAGCTTCGTGTGGATAAATGGTGGGGTAATAGGAAGGAGCTGGCCACAGTCCGCACCATTTGCAGCCACGTCCAAAACATGATCAAGGGAGTCACTTTGGTGAGACTTGAGTTCCATTCATGTTTTGAGTTATTTGTTATGTGCGTGCAGTGCTTCTCGCCTCTGGTGTTGCGGTTGACAGAAAATCAAATTCGGTGCCTCTCCTGCTTTTTGAATGCAGGGTTTCCGGTACAAAATGCGATCCGTGTATGCCCATTTCCCCATCAACGTCGTCATTCAAGAGACTGGAACTCTAGTGGAGATCAGGAACTTCCTGGGAGAGAAGTACATCCGCCGTGTCCGAATGAGAGATGGTGAGTGTAGTCCTGGCAATTGGTTACAATCTAGTTGTAATGGTATTTAATAGTTCTATAATGTGGACTACGTTAGTAGGGGTAGAACTGATCTGCCACAACATTACTATTCTGTGGTTTTGCTGTGATAGAGGTCAGTGTATGTGTGAGCGAGGGATGTAATACCATGATCAACATGTGTCAGAGCACAGTGCATTGAGGCTTTCTGCACATGTTGCTGTGCCCATGTCGATTGGTGTATGTGGTATAGATGCAACTAATTACTTGCTAACTTGTCATTTATTGAGGGTTATGAATGACACACAATTGCAGTTAAAATTAATTTAAGTTTATGCTGTGCTTTCTGTGGTCTATGTTCTTGTAATTGCATGATACAGTTAATCTCTATTTTATATTGAATTGGAGGAAAGTCAGCATCTCAACATGGTTTTGTGAGATTTAACACTGTGGGAAAAGCAGAGTTTTCATGGGCTGGATGTTGCCTGAATGCACATCACAGTTTAGGATTAGGGCCGTTTGGCTTCCATGTTGCTCACATGATGCACACTGGACCAAAATGTTTTAAAGAGGCAGCTATAAAGCAGTGACAGTTTTTATCATCAGACCTGGCCCAGTATCATTTGGAAAGATGTGAAGAGCTGTAGAATTATAATCTGTCTTATTCACATGTACGAGGAGCTCGTGGGCAAGATGCTCTGAGAATTGGGCGCTTGGCTGAATGCGAGCATGTACAAAACATACTGCGGCGTTGCCAACTATTTGGAAACTAATTTGTAGATTCTACTACATTGAATAATGTTAGCGCCCAAAATATGTTACAGCTTATTAGATATATTAGTCTAGTAAAAATGTGTTCACTTTAGGAGACAAAGTGTTCAGTGTTCATTTTTGTGGCTTACAGGACAGAATTGCTGCAGTCTTTAAAAAAAACCTTTGTTGCCGTGAGCAGCGTTAGAAGAGGAATTTCTGGGTTTGCAGTTTAAAACTTCTTGTTCATGTTCAGATGTCCGTGTAAAACACCAAAACCAAACGGATCTAGTTAGACTGGACTAGCAGCTCCACCGTCCTGTGACTGAACAAGCAATTGTTTGTTGGTTCTTGGTTTTAACTACTTAATATACTCAACATGAAGATCATTCCTTATTTTATCGTCAGGTGTGTCATGTGCCGTCTCTGCTGCCCAGAAGGACGAGCTGGTGCTGGAGGGTAATGACATTGAGCTGGTGTCAAACTCAGGTACGAACTCAATGTTGTCAGTATTTCTACAAAACAGTCACTATCACTTTTTCTGCTCGCTGTCATTATACATATATTGACATTTACTCTCTAACACAGAATTCACATGTTCACTGGTATATAAGTGTAAAACATTTTTGGTTGCACAAGTATTGTGCACAAACGATTCAATAGCAAGCATGGTCTTGTTTGACCAACCACCTGTATGTGAAGTCATCGAACTAACATATTTCATTTGTTGAAAGCAGAATATTCTTTTCAAAATGTATATATTCACTTTATTAATGCCTATAACTGTAAACAGACAAAGGTAGAAACTTAAACCATTGTCAGTGTTTGTTTTTTAAGGGTCTCAATGTGTGACTTTGTCTCCGTCCTTGTGTGGTTGTGATGTGCTGCTCACTGTCCCAACTTCTCTTTTGTTCCAGCTGCTCTGATCCAACAGGCCACCACAGTTAAAAATAAGGATATCAGAAAGTTCTTGGATGGTATTTACGTGTCTGAAAAGGGAACAGTAGTGGAACCGGATCAGTAAACGTTGCATCTACACTCGTGGAGGTTAGACAATGGCGCCGAAGCCTCCTTGACTTTTTTTTTCTTTACAGGTTTCTTATCTTTAGTGTAAATATTGTTTCATCTGCGATTTCATAGTGTGGCTTCACATGATTCTTCATACATTTTTGTGTTCAACAATGTCCTGTCTGGTCATCGTCAGGAGTTGAGTAAAATAGGTATTGTCAAACTAAAATGATCAAAACTTGATTCATTTGTTTATTATACCAATATCCCAGAAAAGGTTATTCAGTGGCCACTGGGCTTGTTCTGACACCTAGGAACCTTTTCTGGGATAACCTGGATGAATCTTAAGACAATATACCAAAAATCTCTAATCCAGTTGTTAACCCATCTGGGTGACTGAGTTGAGTCATTGTTAAAACAGTTTTGTTCCTGTTGTACATGACGGCAAATAATTTGAAATTAATCTGGGTTTAAGGCACCGTCATATTCAATATCAGACAATATCACCATATACTGTCTGCAATTACTTACGTTGAGCTTTGTTGCTTCAAACACGGCATTTCTTGCATGTCAGGGCTTGTCGTAGCCACAACCTCCTAATTTATTTGCCCTCTCACCCACCTTGTTTTTCAGCGGCCCTTATCCAACTGGCCACCACAGTCAGAGAGGACATCAGAAAGTTTCTGGACGGCATCTACATCAGTGAGAAGACCACTGTGGTGGAGCCAGATGCCGAATAATGTTCACTGTGTTCTCTTATGAATTAAACACCATCGTTTCCATGTAATGTGTCCACTGGTTCTTTACTGTTATTGGTAAATCTAAAGGTTGAAAAAGGCACAACTGACCTCTGGTTTCGGTCAAATTCTTTGCCTAATATTTATATCACATTCACTTTGCCCTTCAGATGAATTTTCACGCAAAGTAAAGGCAAACCTAGAAGTGAAATTTATACACGTGTTGTGTAAAAAGCCACCTTTGTGTGTCATAGAGTTTCACATTGTACATTAATATTGGTATCCAAACTATGACAGAATACTATTAAATAAACCCAACTTGATTGAGTTCTCATTGAGTGTCGAGTACCTCTTGGCTGATTTTCCTTTACTCCAGTCCAACTCATCCTAAATTGTATCAGTTGGCTTCAGATCAGGTTTGTTGTGGAGGTCAGGCTATCTAATGCATTACTGTAGTTGGACAAGTAGAGGTATGTTTGAGTTTCTAGAAATAATCATAGTTTGGTATGTTGCTGCAAAGTGCTCGGGTATTTGTGCCAACTATGCCCTCAATTTTGACAAAACTTGGACTTCTCAGTTTTCTAAAGAACTGACCTATATTTTCGGAGGTAATCTACTGTATTTTCTCCTGGTTCACGCCATCATATTGATATAGTTTGATTCAGTATTTTTAGCAACACTAATAGGCTTATTGACTCTCTGCCCACCATTCCTCTGCGCAATACGCCCAATGGTCTAAAGCTCATTAAGAACGAAATCACTACTGTCTAGGTCAGGGGTAGGTGTGTTTGGTCCTAGAGAGCTGCAGCCCTGCTTGTTTTCCAACTCTCCAGCTGTTAACCAAGAGCAGGAACTGTTGATCACATGGATCAGGTGTGTTCAGCCAGTCAGAAGCTGCAAGTGCAGGGATGGTTGGAAAACAAGCAGTGCTCCCTGGGACCAAACTTGCCTACCCCTGGTCTAGGTGGTCTGTGAACTGAAAACTATTCCACGCGACTATCTTGTGAATATGAATGCCATGAGTGAGGAGAAGATGTTGACTATTATTCCATATTTGTCATAATTTCAGTGTCTTCAGTAATAATGCGCAATGCTATAAAGATGCCGTGTACTACTTTTTGCTCAACTTCTGATATTTAGGATATCAATATTTTTTTTAATTATTTTATATATGTATATATATATATTAAAACGAAAACCAAATCGCACGCTGAGGGACGCACGCTGACGCCCGGTCGTGCGTCATCTCCGGGCGACGACACAATCGAGCTTCGCGCCAAGTCGCAGTTGAAGGATTTTCTTTTACTTTTGCGTAAAAATAATTGACTAAACACTGTAATAGAACGTGTTCGTAATGGTAAGCTAACAACTCCTGCTGTTTACCCGCTCTAACGATAGTTTGTAGGTGTAAACAAAGTCGTTACATGAACTGAAAATGATCCTGTTATGTTCGTAAAGCTGCTGCTGAAACGGGTCAAGTGCGAAGTGTTAGCTGCAGCTAAACATCATCAACTTGTCAAATTGTTATTTCAGGCTAACAGTCTGTCGATTATTACTGTCTTCTTTATTCTGTTAATGTGCAATGATTGAAGCATTGCAGCGAGTTAAATTACTATTTATCGTGGGAAATGAAACCATCAAATTGTAAAACTATTTTAATCAGTATGTGACAGTGCAGTAGTGTTTCTCTTTTGTAATTAACTTTACATGCATGTGTTGTGTCCTGTTCTCAAACAGGATATAAGGCGTTTTTTTGCACCGACATCAGTAAAGCCTGCGGTGCAGAAACTAGCCCCAAATGGAAACTTCAAAGAGGAGGAGAAGAGGAAGAAAAAGTCTCAGTCTTCAGACGAGGATTTGAGAAAGAAAGAGACGACCAAGGCAAGAAATAATGTCATGTTATGGTGTTATTCACAAATATGATATGATATGTGACAGTGTCCCTGCTGATCTAGAACAGAAACTGTTAAGGACGGGATTAGCATCATTATCTTCTTATTGTTCTAATTATTATTTATTATCTGCGATGATTTTTTGTTTTCCATGATCTTATTTGTCAAGATTAATTGGTGATTGTGTGTTTCAGGTCAAAAGCTCCAAAACAGGGGACAAATGCAAGGATAGTGAGAAAAAACGAAAGAAGCGCGCAGTAATAGAATCAGGTACGAGTGTTTTGAGTCCACTCACTGCAACAATAAACGATTTTTAAATTGGGATATTTATATCCTAATATCTAGACCTGATGGATCAAATAACTTCTTTTTGATGTAGAGCTGCATTCATCAGTAATTAGTATCAATGTTGTTAGTCATGAGATTTATTTACTATGAAATCAATAAGTGGGTCCAGTCTTGTAGGTTGATCAAAAAACCGAACTCTGATTTATTCAGTTTAATGAGATAGAAAAGAAAATCAGCAAATTGTCACAATTCAAAAGCTGCGACCAGACAATTGTTAAAACATTCCCATTTGTTTTTAAGAGGTAAAAAATTTGCTTCAAATGTACAGCGGCTCGACTCAGTGTACACTTTGATCAGCTGTGATCAAAATCCTCAGTCCGTTAAACGCCTCCTTGTTTTGTTTTTTTTCAGACTCGGATGAGGAGCCAGTGAGGAAGTCGAAGAAATCTCCCAAAGAAAAACAGAAGGCCACAAAGCTCGATGCATCTGCAAAAAAAGATCCTGTGCAGTATGTCTCTGAAACAGGTGATGGTTTACCACCACAAAAAATGATGATTGATGCCCCAGCACAATGATAGTCAATGGTTATTGTGCTTACACTATCAAATTTTCAGAGAAATTACTTTGCATTTTGACTTTAACTTTATTATTGTAGACTCAGACAGTGACAACTTTCAGAGCTTGAAGAAAGCCTCCAAACCCAAGCAGAATGGCTCATCCAAGTCAACAAGGTCAGATGGAGACAGTGTCCGTCCAGGAGCCAAAGAAGAAATGATGTCACCTACCAAGCCCCCATCAACTCAGGGGAAGGCTGGAGTGAAGCATCCTGCTGTGCCTGTCACTCCTAAATCGGCCCCCCCTCCTCAGCCCAAACAAACCCCCACCTCAGTTGTCGACTACTTTGGCAGAGGGACTATTCAGCGCTCGGACAAGAAACTGGTAGCCAGCACCAAACGAAAGGCAGTGAGTACTGATGGATTTTATTTTTCTTCTACTGTTTTTGCATTACTTTGTGCAATAACCATCAAGGTCAGAGTTTTGTCTTACATTAAAAGCATTAAAACCTTTAACTCCACTTTTTAAAAAATTATTAATTCAACATACTGATGTTTTTAAAAACAACTATTTGTCAGCCAACTCAGGACACAGACGATCTGATAAGTGATGAGGAAATCGCCAGGCAGCTGCAGATGGATGAGAACATGGAGGTGGGTCAGCTGCTTATTCACTGAATTAGTAATTATAGCTGAAATTCATATTAATAATTTTCTAAACTGAGAGAACTAACCATATATTCTGTTGTCTTATTTAACCAAATACCATAAATGACTCTATAACTATAAATTAGTCCCTTTGCTTCTTGACTCTCACTTTACTCAGCTTGAGAAACAGGTTCATGAGGATGAGGAGTTTGCTAGAACACTGGCCATGCTGGAAGAAAGGCCTCAGGCAAAGAAGGTGATGAAAACCACAAAACTGTGACACATCGATTTTCAGTGTCTGGGAAATCCAATTTTTTGTCCCCTCTTCCAGGCTCGTAAAGGCTCAGATGAAAAACGAATCCCTACCACATTTCCCAAAAAGAGCCAGACAGATCCTGCTGCTGGCAGCACGAGCAGTCCATCTAAGATTAACAGGAGCGCGTCAGAGGATGTGATCAGTCCATCTCCCAAGAAGAACCCTGCCACTGCCAAAGCTAGCTCCAAACTGGCCATGATGAAGAAAAAGGAAGACGAGAGAGACGAGGGGCCAAAAAGCAAAGCGTCACCTTCGCCCAGAAAAGTGAAAATCTCCCCCAAAAAGGAGCCCGTCACCCCGTCAAGCTCAAGTGTAACGTTCACACCCACTTCTCCCATAAAGAAAGAGGTGAGTCGTGCAGGTGCCTTCAGCTGATTGAATCACATTTGTTTCCCCAAAGCACTGAAATAGAAAGTCTCAAGTACAAAGCTCAAAAGAAAACAAATCAGGGTCAAGTTAAGTGTCTCTGTCTTTGCCCGTCACTCTGAATAGAGCACAAGTACGAGTCCTGATGACCCGGAGAAGAAGAAGATCAATGCCTCAGCTTACAGGAACTTCCTCAACAGAGATGGACCGCGAGCTCTGGGCTCCAAGGATATCCCAAAGGTCACAAACACACCAGCCTGCGGAACTTTGGCTGACCGGGATCCATTCTGTTGTTAATGACTGTGTGTCTGTGTTTTTCCAGGGAGCAGAGAACTGTTTGGAGGGCTGTGTGTTCGTGTTGACGGGCGTCATGGAGTCGATGGAGAGAGACGACGCGAAAGCTCTCATTGAGCGCTATGGAGGAAAGGTGACGGGCAACGTCAGCAAAAAGACCACGTACCTGGTACAAGGCAGAGACAGCGGAGTCTCGAAACTTGAGAAGGTAATTTACCTGCCATCCTTAAAAAAGATGCACTGTATGTTCAGATTACCTTCACTCTGTGTTGTCTCACTCTGCTCAGGCTGAAGGCTTTGGTACCAAGATCTTGGATGAAGATGGTCTATTGGAGCTGATCAGAACCAAACCAGGAAAAAAGTCCAAATATGAGATTGCTGCAGAGGCTGAGGTCAGTGCCCAAATTACTGAAGCATAGTTTATCACGTTTTTCCCTCAGGTGTCAGTGAACGAGGTTCTTCATGCTGTGATTGTTCATTGAGCCCACAGATGTTTAAAAATGTATTCAGATATGTGGCGAAAGCCAATATAAGATGCATCCAGAGTTAGACTTTAATTTGTTTTATGTTGTTCACTTCTTCTATCCATCATTTAGTGCAAAGCCTCAAAGACCAGGACTCCCCCCAGCCAGACCTCAAAGAGCACCCCCAAAGCCCAGAAGGTCTCTCCCTCCAAGGGCAATTCCAGGTCGCCTCACACTCCAAGCCCATCGAAAACCGAACTGGCACAGGGTCACAACGGCAAAGCCAGAGTCGCCGGCACACCACCTGGGAGAGGTTCAGGTCACACGGCCCGGAGGGAACTGGGCCTTTCCTCCTCTGCCTCCTCGTCTTCAGCCACGGGAACATCGTCCTCGTCCTCATCGGGCGATGACGTTAGTCTGCTGTGGGTGGACAAGTACCGCCCACACTCTCTGAAGACTGTGATTGGACAGCAGGGAGATCAGAGCTGTGCCAACAAGCTGCTGCGCTGGCTGAAGAACTGGCACAGAAACCACAGTGGAGGCACGTCCAAGCCTCCAGGTATTAGATTTACTCTAGAATTACTGAGCGGTGAAAAAGTATTTGCCCTCTTCCTGTTTAATCTTCTGTTGCACGTTGGTCACACTTTGTGATGCAGATCAGATTTGTGTAAAATTTTAATATTACGCAAAGATAACGAGTAAATGTACCTTTTCAAATGGTTATTTTAATAATTAGGAGAAAAAATGTGTCCAAACCTGTTACAAATATTTCCCCCAAAAAAGCAAATACTTTTTCACAGCACTGTGTTAAGAAAACGATTTTCTTTGTGCCGTTTCTTTTTGCTACAGCAGCAAGGTTTGGTAAGTTTGGAGGAGGGAAAGATGATGGCTCAGGATTTAAAGCTGCTCTGCTCTCTGGACCACCTGGGGTGGGTAAGACCACCACAGCGGCCCTGGTCTGTGAGGTGAGTCCGTTACTCTGATCCCGACTCATTGTTGAGACATTGCTGTCATAAACATCGTCAGTTTGCTCTGATCCCAACTTTGTATGTTGATGTGTAGGAGCTGAACTTCAGCTACGTGGAGATGAACGCCAGCTGTACTCGCAGCAAAAACAGCCTGAAGGAAGTCGTGGCAGAGTCGCTCAACAACACCAGCATCGAGAGCTTCTATAAAGGTGATCGTCCTTTCCATCTCTGTCCGTGTTTCTGCTACCATTTGATTCCGCATCAGCCTTCTCAGATGCACCCAATCACACGACAAAGTTAGTGTAAAGTTAAAAGGGTCATTTCCTACCAAGCCACACAGAAAGAAAACATATATTTATTAATCCTTGTATAAGGATGATTAATATTAGAAAATACAAAAGAAATTCATTTATGTTTGCAGATGTGTCATATTCAAATTCTTCTTCTTTTTTTTTTCTTTTAATCTAAACGCTGTGTGGTGTATGTAACCGTTGGTGTGTTGGTGCTTTGCAGGCACGTCTTCAACCGTGAGCAGTAAGCACGTCCTGATCATGGATGAGGTTGATGGTATGGCTGGCAACGAGGACCGTGGAGGAATACAGGTACATGAACGTGGCTCTGGGTAGAAATGGATGTAGGAAAAAAAGATTTGTGACGTGAACTAAAACTGAGAGCAGCAACAAAAACATGTTTTATGTCTGCTCACAGATAGTCTGAACATTTCTGAAATGACACGTGATGTCAGGCTGTGAGACAGCAGTCATGTTTGATGAGCAGCCTACGGTCTGCGTGGTGCTCGGTTCCTCTGCCCTCATTCCTGAGACTGACCTCTGACCTCTTGCCTCTTTCAGGAGATGATCGGCCTCATCAAAAGTTCAAAGATTCCCATCGTCTGCATGTGCAATGATCGTAACCATCCGAAGATCAGGTCACTGGCAAATTACTGCTTTGACCTGCGCTTCCAGAGGCCGCGAGTAGAACAGATCAAGGTACGCACACACGCGCACACACACACACACACACACACACACTGCTTGTAGGTATAAATGTAAATATTAACCTTCACTTCTCTTTGTTTGTGCCTGCTCTTTGTCCCTTCATTCTTCAGGGAGCTATGATGTCTATTGCTTTTAAGGAGGGAATCAAGATCCCACCCCCGGCGCTTAATGAGATTATCCTAGCTTCCAATCAGGATGTCCGGCAGGTAAAGTGGAAGTGTCTGTGGAAGTAGTTGATGCCGTCATTACGTTTTCCTGCACCCCGTCTCACCGCGCTGCCTTATTCTCCAGGTGATCCACAACCTGAGCATGTGGTCCGCCAAAGACAAGGTGATGACGTATGACCAGTGCAAGTCTGACGCAGCCAGCGCCCGCAAGGACATGAAAATGGGGCCGTTTGATGTTTGCAGAAAGGTGTTTGCCTGTGGGGCGGAGACGGCCCACATGAGCCTAATCGACAAGTCTGACCTCTTCTTCCACGACTACTCGCTAGCGCCGCTCTTCGTCCAGGAGAACTACGTGCATGTACGTCCAGCAGCCGCCAGGTAACTTAACTCTGTTGTAACTTGTGTATTATAAGTTCTGTCTCACTTGTAACGGCGGGGAGATGACTTTAGAGGTTACTTATTTCATGAAATGGGAACCTAGGCCTTTTACTGTTCTTTCTTTTTCTCCTTACAGTGGAGACCACAAGTCCCACCTGGTGTTGCTTAGTAAGACAGCAGACTCCATCGCTGATGGAGACCTGGTTGACAGGCAGATCCGCTCCAGGCAGAATTGGTCACTTCTGCCCACCCAGGTAATATGCGAGGAGCACATTCACACTCTTGATTTGGGTGTCTTCACCAATGTGATGCCCACTCAAAGGCCTCAGATTGTCTTTTATTTATACTGCAGCATGTTCTCTAAGCTGTCCTTAGGTGGTAAAGCTCCACATCTTCATCGTTGTGTTCGTCTCCGTTTGCAGGCCATTTATGCCAGCGTGCTACCAGGTGAGCTCATGAGAGGCTACATGGCTCAGTTCCCCACATTCCCCAGCTGGCTCGGCAAGAACTCCTCCACCAATAAACACTCCCGCATTGTTCAGGAGCTGGCCTCACACATGAGTTTAAAGTGAGTAGGACACCGTCTTTCAGCTGTCGTCACTCTGTCAAACACGTATTCACCCGGCGTTCGTCTTCGCCTCTTGCAGAACTCTGAGCAGCATTCAGGCCGTTAACCTGGACTATCTGCACTACCTGCGGCAGGCGCTGCTCAGCCCGCTTCAGAGGCACGGAGCGGAGGGGGCCGGACAAGCGGTGCAGCTGCTGGACGACTACCAGCTCATCAGGGAGGATGTGGACAGCATCATGGAGGTCAGCGTCTGGGGCGGACAGCCAGACCCATACTCCAAACTGGATTCTAAGGTCAGCAAGAGAGGCGAGGGGTAGAGGTGGGTTTGGTAGTTGTACAGGTCCTTCTCAAAAAATTAGCATATTGTGATAAAGTTCATTATTTTCTGTAATTTACTGATAAACATTAGA
>JAUMTR010000001.1:10381054-10447194 GCA_032270685.1 Microctenopoma stevenorrisi
TGAATCTAAAATATATGACAGTCTAATGTTTATCAATAAATTACAGAAAATAATGAACTTTATCACAATATGCTAATATTTTGAGAAGGACCTGTATTAGAAACAGAAGTTGGCAAAGAATGATTATATCGACAGGTTAAACTTTATTTAACTGCTGTTTGGACAAAGCAAGACTTGAGAGAATGTCACCTTGCGCTGTTGGATGCTCTCCCCAAACCTCAGGGCCAATTTTTCTACTTTTCTTAAGTAGAATAAATAACACTTTGACCAATAGTATGTTGCTAATGTTTAGAATTATCAGCAATGGCAACATCTTAAAGTGTAGGTTCATAATTCCTATGTTCATTCTTTTCCATAACTGATCTATATGTCTAAGCAAATGGTGGCGTCGGTCTCTTTCAAGGTGAAAGCAGCTTTCACGCGGGCGTATAACAAAGAAGTTCACCTGACACCATATTCCCTGCAAGTTGTGAAGAAGGGCCGCCGTGGCGGCGGAGGCGGGGAATCTGAGTTTGGAGGGGACGACATGGACCAAAATGTTCAAGAGTCTGAGGATGAGGGGGAGAAGCTGAAAGCAGACGCCATGATCAAAGTAAGAGCGTTCAAGCTGTGATACCAGTGTACAAACTCGTACTCACGTCTTCTTCTTCAGGCTTTAATCTTGTCTGTTGCTTGTTTCACTGTGCAGCAGAAAAAGCCCAAAACCACCAAGGAGACAAAGAAAGAGACGGAAGATTCTGGAAAAGGCAAAGGCAAAGGCAAGGGGAAAGGCAGAGCCAAGAAATGACTACACGAGGAAAACCAAGACTTCCCCCACAGACTAAACTAGTCACTGCACTTATGAGACACTTGTGTAGCACAGAACAGTGACCGTGGCCTTAAACTCTGCAGGTAACTCAACCAAACATTTCCATGACTCTTAACCACACTGAACAGAAATGTACTCCTGTTTTTTTCTGCTGCGTTTCCGTCATAGTGTCGACGATTAGCTGCTTGTTTGACCCATCATGTTTGTGCACCTCTGTACTAATGTCTCTTATCAGGAGTGTTGTGCATTTCCTCCATCGTCAGCTTGTGGTTCAGGTCTTGAGGCTGTAAATAATGTACCTCTGATGTAAAAGACTGTTAGGAAAGCTGATCCTGTAAATTGCAATTCTGTAAAAACTTTCTGAGGATTAATAGAAAAATGTGTCACTCATGAGTGGTTGTGATTTTTGTTGCTTTTTAAATAAAGCGGTTTCCTGGGAGGTTATATTGTGACCTTAGAAAGATCGAGCCACACAAAATAAACTTAATTTAGTGTAACATTCTACCGTCGGACTGAAGCAAAGAAAATCATTTGAAAGACTTGCAGATAAAATGGCATTGACCTCCTCACTCGCCCACTCTTCTCTGCGGCCTTTGTCCTTCAAGCTCTGGTCCTCTGCCACAGGCCTGGGAGTTTGAAGTAGCTGTTCCTATGATTGTGATCTTCTGGATAGAGATCTCAGATGTTCCTGGAAAGTACTGGAGTTCAGAGTGTTGTGATTACTACTGGAACCACTATTGCCTTCACTCTCCACATCATTTCATGTTTCATGTCCTTCCTGATGTAACCAACGCTTGGGATTTTTGCAGCTTCTTCCTGTTTGTCCTCCACACCAGCTCTGGTTGGTTAGCCAGCACCAGTTTCAGTCTGTATCTACACATCTCACAGGATCTTAGCTTGGTCATTCTTAACCACCTTTAGAGGCGGATACTATTTGGACCTCCAGCCCACAGTCTGCACAGACCTTGTTTTTGTTTTCCCAGGCATTTGGAAGTGGTGTTCCAAGTTCCTCCTGCCTGCTAGAGTCGTGCACCCTGCTGGGTTGTGCTGGATTGCGTCAGGGTCATCTTTGCACAGCCTGCCCCTGGGGTCCTGTCTGCTGTAGTAAACCCCAGCCTCTATTGGTCTAGAGCACATAGAGCTTTTTCCTGTGCTGACATAATTTGTGCCTCTGTCAAGTCTCTTAGTCCAGATTTATTCAGCCACCAGTAGGATAGTAGGTAAATGCTGACCTTTGTGAAATATGTAGGATCTGCTGCAAAATGTAAACAATTCCCACATACAATACAAAATACTCATTTAAATCTGATTATAACTATTTTATTTCTCTGGCTAAACATAGTAAGTATAGAACCCATCATAACACCATACATTTACTGGCTTTTTAAAGAATCTCTTACAAATGAGCCGAACAAAATACACAATTGAATTAATATTCCCATATAATTTATATATTTTAACCCTGAATATTTTACGGGGCTACGGCTGATTGGTCTCGGATTATTCTGCACAGCATTCGCATCTTCTAGTGGACTTTCAGAAGGTACTTCTTAGTCACTGTAATCGACCATGGAGGGCCAAGGTTTCCTTAGTAACGATCTTATGTCTCAGGTCAGTTGCACATATTTAGTTTTTATTCTATTCAGATTATCCTCTTGCGAGCTGAGCTAGCTTGTATCTGCCCAATGCAGGTAGGATCTGAACCCTGGTTCACATTTAAAGGGTGACACAGAATGAAGCGTGGATTATGTCTGGGTTTCAGATTAAAATGTTATTAGTTTTTCATCACAGTAAACTCAATAGTTTGTGTTAAATTTATGGTCCAGCAGCAAAGAAATTCAAATGTGAACATGGCACTGGGAAGTTTTTTTTCACAATTTATTTTATTGACCTGGTACAGAACTCTCTGCTACTGCAAAATTACAAAGTGTTATTCAAAATGTGTGGTCTTAAAAAAAAAGATTTTTACAAATACACAAAACTAAAAGTTGCAGAAATCCAAAATATGAATCTTGTTTCGTTTGTCAAATAGAATGTCACAGGGCCAACATAACAATTACACACACGCAGTTTTCATTTCTTCAATCATCCGCCACTGTATCATCAGTCTTCAGGTATGTTGAACAATCTGAGATCTTTTTCACCTGTTCCACACTCAGAGACTCTGAGCACATGGGGCAGACCGTCTCCGTCTCCAGCAACCTGCAGCAGCAACAGTTCAGTGTAGAGTTGTTACTCATCAATTCCAAAAAGTTAGATGCTAAGATTATTACATCTGCATATCACATAAGTTTGTTTGTAGCCAGTTTAAAAAGAGTTTTTTAATAATCTCATCTAGTATTTTTATTGTGTTTAATTTAAGATAATTCTGATTTCTATATTATTATGTGCTTGTTTCACTTACAGAATAAACTGAGAGTACAGAGCAGGGAATTCACAATGAGGACACATGGACCAGTCTTCTTTCAGCATGTGACGACCCTGACAAATTAAAAAGGAAAGAAAGAAACCAATAATGTGGTGATAGCGTTTGTTTTTCCATAAACGAGTATCTTGTGTTTGTACCGTAGCGATGCAGTAGGGCAGGTTGTTCTTGCAGGAGATGCACAGCAGTTCATTCTGCGGTAGCTGGAAGCCACAGAAGGGACATGGAGTAGTTTCCTGCTCTAGCTCAGATGTGTCGGGACGTCTGTGGTTTGGATTTGGACGTTGAAACACATGGAGGCAAATCTTATTTTAAACGTGGGCAGGGTGTTAGGGCGTTGTTGTTACTCACCGAACCATTGCCTCAATCTTCTTTCTGTACTTTGGGTCAATCTCGTTTCGATATTCTGGCCTCATTAGCATCGTAGCAAAGCTGAAGGCCGAGTACCTCAGCCCAGCTCGGTGACATTCAATGACTGCTGACGTCAGAATGGGGACAACATCTGCATAAAAACATAAAAAAAGATTTCTGTTGAGAATATTTACGTTCACCTCACAACAGTTTTTGGAACATGCACATTTTCAGTGTTCACTCACGTGCAGGAAACTTGCTGATATTGTTGCTGACACGAATTAACATGCATGCCCCTTTGAAGTGGTCGCCTCTCTTCACATGGATCTACATAAACAAAACAATAGAAACTGGGTTTGCAGCATTACATCACTTACAGCAGATGACATGAAGGCTCAGGTGCACCGACCCTAACGAGCAGGTAGGAGTGAAGGATCATCAGGTTGTTGGCCATCTCAGCAGGGATCTTGATCTTCTGGGCCTGCAGCTCTGTATACATGCTGAACAGAACATCATGAGCGTTGCGATAATTCCCTGTGGAAGTAACAAATGTACAAACACGACATATGATTTCAGTTGAATGGAGGATTGTTGTTGGCAGGTATTATTTTGTTCAGCATCTTCACCTGCACACTGCTCTTCTCTGGCAATGATGATGGCAGTGCGAGCGGCCTCTCTGTACTGCTGCAGTGCCATATACAAACGGAACAGGTACTTGGCATCCTGGGAGGAGAGAAAGAAACGTTGACAATGTCTCGGTAAAATGGACTTCAAGTATTCAACGAGGTGCTTAAAAGCCAGAGTTTATTGTCTGGGTACCTTGGGCATGCTGTCACTCTCTCCCATCAGGTAATCTATCAGCAGATTTGTCAGAGAGCCGTCTTTGGCCTGGCCCACCTGGAGTAATGCACACAAAAGTCAAAAAATATTTAACTGTATATCTACATTGTTTTTTATTTAAATTCATAATGACACAAACTGCTCTCACTGTCTCAATAGCCATCTCAACTGCCAGATTGTCTTCAGTGTTGGGACACTTCAGGAAGTTTTTGAGAGCCTGAAACAGATGGTGGACAGAAGGAAAACGTATAAAAAATGCTGAACAGAAAAGAGTGCAAATGAAATATCTGAACCAACAGCAGAGGGCTCTTACTCTGGCGTACTGCCCACACTTATGAAAGAACTTGCCAGCCTGCAGGTATTTCTTCTCTCCCTCAAAGTAAAGAGCAATGCTCTGGTAATCCTCTTGTGTTGCCTCAGCACCTGAAGAACACACACGGGCAGCAATCCAGCTAATATTAATCAACTTAGGACGGATTGTTGGCTCACTGGGACATGGAAGTAAGAAAGTTAGTTAATACAGACACAGTTTGAAACATGACCAATACACAAAACTGTCTATATGCTCATTAAGAACCGACCGATGATGTCTGCGTAGACCTCCATCTGACCGTGCTGCTGTGCCAGCTGGAAAGCTTCATCGTTGCACTGAGACAGAACCAGGAAGTGGATGGCTGAGCTGTAGTCGTTCAACCGCAGGAAGAACCTGAGACACAAACACATTTTAAAGATCTATTACAAAACAAAATGTAGCACAGAGAAACAGCAGGGGCTGTGGTTGTGTTTGTCCAACCTGGCTACCATCTTTGCCCCATCGATGTTCTGCGTCTCCCTGACGATGCGTACAGCCTCCTCTGGGTTGTTCAGGTGGTCCAGCAGGACACGGATCACATTGTCCCAGTCTTTTGCACTCTCATAGGCCTGTGCTGCTTCCTTATATCTGGTGAACACAGGTGATATGACCCGAGTTTCTTTTTCAACGATTTACCTTGTCATCACTTGGGACAGACATTCACACTAGGCTTACTTTCCGTCCACCTCCTTGGCCTTGGCGTACTGCAAGTGGATCTTGGTAAAGGAGACATGTGGAAGCAGCTCTCCCACCTTCGCCCTGAGAGTGGAGAAAAATTAACCGTCACACAGGAGAAGAGAAACCTGCACGTGTGTGTGCGTGTTAGTATTTGTCTCACCAGTTCTTGCAACGAATGTAGACAGAAGCAGCCTTGTCATAATACTGGCCTTTCTCATAAAGCTGAGCAGCTTCGGAGTATTGCTGCAAGACAGAAATGAAAACCATATGTGCAAAGTGATGCATGTACAGTTCATTATTCCACCCTCATTGCAAATTAGGTGTAGTGATACAAAATTCTACATTAAATTGCTACAGTCTCATGATTATTCAGCCCCTTTATGACTTCAGTACACTTTAGTTGTGACTGCAGCAAATCTGATGCATAGCCAGGTCCAATGACAGCTCAGATTCAGCTCTTACACACAGCATGACGCTTTCTCCTAGGAGGTCATGCTACTTTGATAAAGCCACCTCGTCTTTCTCTACCTTCATGGACTCCAGTATGGCTCCACATTCCTTCTTGAGGACTCTGCTTGGGTGCTGAATCGCCTGAGCAGCTCCTCTCCTGATGTCGCCCATCCTGATGGACATTCTGGCTACACCTGCTTGACATGCTTCATCATGGTCTTGGAACTGCACAGAGGAGGAAAGTAAAAAGTATGGACGATAGAGAGTGGATGCGTCTGTGAATTAAACCGATTTAATTATTATTATCATTAACTATTGTTTTGATTAGTCACCTCATACAAAGTCACAATATACAACCACCTGTAACACACTGAGGTCTCGTGGGATCACACAAGGTAAACGTGGTGTACAGATAAACATACTTTAACTTGTAATGTTATTACTGCTGACAAATGTCCTTAATGTTATGTTGCACTTACTTTTTTATCGTGGGTCGTGCCTTTCTCATAGTGTGCCAATGCATTTACATAGTCTCCACTACAAAAAAGGAAAAGGAGTTGAGCTAAAGTGTAGACAGATCAAGCGTACTAAAAGGTAAATATATGTGTTGCGTTTATACACTCACACAAATTCCAGGTGAGCAGCATATTCTTTGGATATAAAGGGAATCTGGTTTTCTGCTAGCCTCTTGGCTAACATCAGAGCACTGTCCCAATGCAACAGGTCTCTCCTCATCTGAACCACAAAAAATACCAAGTATGTAAGGAATTATTAAAAGTTTGGCCACATGAGGAAATGACCATTTTTTGAGATAGAAGCAGATCTGGATCTGAAATACAGTGTTAATATTAAAATGTAAAAACATTAGTATTGTCTTCCAATAGCACATCATGCTTGCTAAAGGACGTTTATAAAACAATTTTACGATGATGGTAACACAGCTGAAGTGATGGTAAAGCCCAGGTGTCCAAACATTAATAAATATGACAAGCTATCGCACAAACAAACCTCCAGAGCAGCGATTGGGCTGTTCGAGGACAAATACAGGTCCTGAGACAAATTGAATTCACCCAGAAACATGGCCAAATGTCCTGCCAGTAAATTCCTGTCTTCTACACCCTAGACAGAGGGACACAAAGGGATTCTGTCAACATGGACAGAAGCAATGCTTATGAAACATAAACCAATGTGGGTTATGTACCTGGATGCCCTGCAGTGACAGGACCATGCCCACATTGCGGCTCATGCGGTATACCTGGATGGCCAGCACCACCTCCATATGGACCAGACAGGCTTTGCCTAGCTCGGCCCAGTCTGCCTCACTTCCTGCAACCTTACACAGATCCCAGGCTTCATGGAACCTGGACACAAATATACACAGATATATTTTGCCCAGAACAGACCCTCCTTGCCCAGTAACAGACATGTTAAAGGAACAAACCTGGGTTCTGATTAAACTGACCTCTTGAGCATGAGTGCCTGGGCAAGCATCTGGCTGATCTCTTGCGGTGACTCTGTTGGCGTAACAACTGAATGCTTGAGGAAGGAGTGAGTGCTCAGCGGCACTTCGCTGATCTTACCGTTCGTCGTCTGACAAGTTAGCTCGCCATTGTACAGGAGCAACGGAATGTGAGAAAAGAGGAGAGCAGTGCTTCCCACCAACACAACTCGCTGACCTGGGAGAACGGAATGAGAAAGTCAGGTGAAGCCAAGGTGTCGACGCTTCTTTTCTTTTTTGACATGTACATCACTGCACATTAGGTATACAGGAACCCCTGTAGATGATAATATTTTGTTGATTTCATTTACAATATTAAATGTATGATATTGCACTTTATGTCCCCAATGGAAAAAGCATATGAGCATGTTTATAAATGTGACAGTGTGAAGTGTTCCTACCATATATGGTAGTTTTATGCAGGGCATAGGTGTAGACCTTGTCATCATCATAAGCTACAAACACTCCTCTGTCTGCATGCCAGTTGTCCCACAGCACGCCTTTGATAGTGGGACAGAAGTTTGGGAGCTCAAAGCAGGCGTCTGTCGCCTAGTTGGACACACAGACATATTATTTAATCACAGAATACATTGTCCTATGAAAATGAGAACCAACTTTTCAGTTCTTGTATGCATAAATGTGTAAGTACATGTACTGACATTTGCAGGGGAGAGCAAGAAGCCACAGTTCTTGTCATCAATGAACACCAGCCGTGTGCCATTTAGGTCTGGGAACACTTTCCTCACACCAACTGAATGGCTGTAGCTGCTCACAGTCTCCAAGTCCTCCACTAAGACACACACCACATTACCTGACTGAGACAAACACGTAGACAGAAAGTTGAGTTTTGGGAAAACAGAGGAAAATGCAGGAGACGTTAGAGGGATTGGCCCAGTTGCACATGCATGTCCTTAATCATGTCTGTCATAAAAGCAAAGACTTCAATAGAGTAACTTTGTACGTAACAAATGTGGGAAAGAAACATTCTAATTATATAATAATAATAATAATAATACACTGACTGAGGCGAGGATGTTCTGCTTACATCAGTGCTGTAGAACAGGAAGTCAGAAGTAAGGGCGTGGCAAAGGATCCGACCTTGTCTATCATCATCTGGAAACAACTTCATCTGCTTCTTCTCCTCATGATCCTTGACTTCAATCTAAACACACACACACACACACACACACAAAAGCATATTCACGCTAAAGGAAAACAATAACTGGTGAAGTGCCAAATAAAGGTTTATTGGTCGATAAACAGAGACACAAACACATGCAGGCAACTCACCATATGCAGCTGCACTTTTCCTTCAAACAGCGCGGCTGCATAGTCTGAGTTCAGGCACATGCTGGCTATTGTTCCCAAATATTTAACATCCTTCAGCTTTATAAAACCTGAGTGAGGTACAACAATCGTTTGTGTGATTATAGTCCAACACACCACAATACCATTGTCTTAATGGTTAACACACACACACACACACACACACACACACACACACACACACCGGGTTCTTGGTCTACCAATGCGTAGAACCAGGCTTTGTTGTTCATCCCTACAGCCACGTGGTATGTTCCCACTGCAATGAAAGTGGGCTCTATCTCTACGTCTATGGACACAGGACTCTCCTGGAAACATAGGACATAAGACACATTTAATGAGATTGATAATCAGCACAGAAACACAGCTGCACAGAAACAAAACTACCCCGATCTGCATTTTAAAACCAACCAGAAGCTCACGGCTTTTTAGGTCAGTGTTACATTATTATTACACAAACACTGATTTTATTCTTGGCTGTTGTTATTTAACAGGAATTCTCAAAAACAGCTATTTAAACTAACTCATTTATTAACGGACTTACCATTATTTCCCCCAGAATAATAAGGAGAAGAAGTAAAAATTATGAATGCAGAAAATGTCTAAATCTTTTGCTTTGTGAAAAAAGGATTTTGTGAAACTGAGGCTGTTCAGCCTGCGTACTCTCCTTCTGTTTTTATTTCTTATAGTACTGCATTTATTCATTCGTTACACAGGTCACTCATTGTGTGATTTGGTTATTAATGTGTGAATGTATATGTGTCCTCACCCTTTCCACCTGGTTGAAGACGGTGACCTCTAGTAGAGAGGTGAGGTAGGCCAGCTGGGTACCAAAACTGTCACCCAGAATGGGAAGTTTGGTTAGAAATACATGAAGTGTTCCTTTCTGTGTGGAAACTGCCAAAAGTTGTCCATCATCTGTCCAGTTGAGCTGGTCCAGACCTGAAGGAGCACAACAAGAGGACGAAGGATAAGTGGCTTACACATTTGGAATTTCTCTTTGACAGTCTGAGTGCAAATCAATTCTTTCTCACCTTTAGTCTCATCATTCAACTGAATTACATTGCTGATATCTTTGAGCTCAGACAGCTCGTGGATTTTAATGCTGCAACGAGAAACACATGGTCTTCCTTTTTTATGTCAATGATAAAACAGAATGAACATGCTGCTTTATTTGTCTAAACGTACCTGTTGTCTCCACAGGAAGCAGCCTTGTTTATCGCTGGCGATATGGCCACACTGTTAAGACTATCTTTGTGGTTGTGAGCCTGGTAGAGCTCCTCACCAATCTCCTTAATGTGAGTGGAAATAACTACAAAGTATCCGTGGGAGAAGCCAATAAGTACATATCCATCACCAAACCTGAATGTGACAGAGGGAGGATGAAAAGTTATTATAAACCAAATACTGCTCACCACTTAGTATCTCTGCTTGGTCGCATGGTGTAACCATATGTTTTAGTGTATAGTACCAGCGGTAGGACACAATATTTCCATAGCGATGCTGAAAAGTCAAATCTATCCGGTTTTCAGGGTCGTTGATATTGAAAAGCATCAGTATCTTCTTGCCCACAGACACACTCACCTGATTGCAATAAAGTAAACAAACCAATAAATGAAAAGTGCATCATAGAGCTCTTTTTTAGCTGTTTAAAGTACAAACTAACAGAATACTGTGGCAGGGAAACCTTTTGTATTTGCCTATACTGTTTAAACATCTGAGAAGAATACATCTTTCAAACATCTACAGTGATGATGATGTAACTAATTCATAGTAAATACAGTGCCCACACAAGACAAATATTGATATGACAATAAATGCATAAAACACACACTTACAGTGGTTTCTCCTTGAGAGGACCTTTCATCTGTCTTCATCACTGAAAAGTAAATTTCAGTAGGCTCACCACGAAGTGTTGTCTGACAAAAGAAGAGAAGTATAAAAGAGGACGCTATCCCCAGGGTGGTCTCACACAAATGTATGACCATCACGGTGGGTAAAAACTTTACAGTTTCCTAGTTAAGGTGGCGCTAAAACAATGCGATGTACTTGGTAGTTATGACTACCTGCCTGATGGTGTCCCCCTCATGATTGCTGATGCTCAGTGTGTTGTCATCACTGCCTAGAGCCAGCAGGTTCTGAGAACTCCAGCACCCACAGGTGATTTTTTTGGTGTGTTTACCTGACAGGTGTGGAGAGAGGTACAGACAATCAATAAAAAAAGAAGTAAGTAAAAAACGAACAAAACCATAAGCAGGTGAGGTTTTATGTATATTACCCAGTACAGGAATCTTGCGTGATGTTTGCTGATTGTAGATCAACAGATTTCCTTTAACTGTCCCAACTGCCAACAGTGGGCCAGACTTTGACCAGAGGATGAATGACATTTGATCTCTGTTGCGATAAATGATACAGAAAACATTATTAATTATTTAGTTAGCATAAAAAATTGAATTATTAGGATTAGAAATCATAAGAATCGTTTCACCTCTATAAGTATCCAAAAACACCTAAAACTCTCTTTGGAAATGTTATGCAGGTGTGTATACCTCATGCCACTGTCTATCTGAGATGTTTTATTGACACTGGCATCCCATAGGTAGATAGAGCTGGATTTTGCAGCTATTACTGCCAAAATATCTCCATCTTTATCCCAGTCCATACCCACACAGCGCCTAGAGAAAGCAGGAGAAAGAAGAGAAAACATTATAACGGCTTGATCAAGAGGTGCAAAGCCCAGTGTCCAGTAATGAGTTTATATATTGTTGTGAAATACTTTAGAACAGCAAACGTGAACACTTAAACCATTCTGATTAGACAAAGTTGAAATAAAATAGAATTTTCTTATACTTACCCTGGCATGTTAAGTTCAGTCAACTTGTGTCCATGTCGATCAAATATTTTCACTGAGTTGTCCTGTCTGCATCGTTGCAAATAAATTGTACATTTTAAAAAATGTTTTGCTACCATACTATTGATAATCCATTATAAAGATTAGTAGAAAAACACACATTAACTACCACAACAATTTACTCACCCTGCAACAGCGATATAATTACCGAGGGTCCTCTGCCACTTATACAACAGGTTAGATCCTGCCCAGGCTTTTTCAGCAAGAATGAAAACACTCTGTGGACAAACATTAAGTTTTATTTTACTTTTAAAGAAGTTGAAAAAATACATACAAATAGGAGGGATTCAAGCATTATTGTAAATATGGTGATTCCTAAAATAATTCGATTTATGCATGTAATCTTGATTGGTGCACGTACAGATAATTCAAATTTTGCTTCAATCAAAGGCTATGACCATTAAATAATTAATACTATAAATCTATTGCGTGAAAGACTGTATGTGTGTAACAAACGCAGAAGGCAGTGGCACTAAAAAAAGTGACCTAATTTAGCATATTTGAGTGCAAAATGGCAAATAATTGTTTAACGTTATCGAACATTCCACTCACACTACTTGTAAACGTATGTTACGTTATGTAGCTATGTTCTGACCGTCAGATTGCTAAAGAAAATGCTTTCCTTGAGTGCATCTTCGTATTAGATCGTCGAACACTGCAGCCAACAAATTAGCTGGTTTAACCTTAACCCATGTAAAACTTCTTAATTAGCCGTTAGCAGTTAACCTGGCTCTCAGGAGTTTCCTTGCTAATTAACGGTACCCTTAGCAAGTAGCTGGAGAGCTATCTCAAGCCCAACGATGCAATAAAACTCATCATAATCATACTTTTTAAAAAAAACAAACGTAATACTGATATTTTAGGTTCTTTCACTGGTACTAACCTTCATCTTGCTGGAGTTTAGTAAGTCATTTGGCGTTAAACTTTAAATAAATATTTTCTGTAACAACGTAACGCCTGCATGTATCCCACAATCCTTCACTCTACAGCGTCTGCAGAAGCGATGTCATAGCAACAGTTACTAGCCAATCAGGAGCCTCCAAACAGAGCCGAGTAATGGGAAATTTTTTAAGGGATAAAAAGAAATAATAAGAAATAAAAGAAAGAAAGAAAGAAATAAGAAATAAAACAGGCTCTATGTGACCAAGGATTGCTCCCTTTTCTGTAGTAAAAAAAAAACAACCATTTCCACACAGGAATTGAACCTTTGGTTGTCAGTTATGCTAAAAGTAGGAAAGTATGGTTATCTGCAGGTAACAGCAGCAGTAAATTGGCATTTTATAGGTGTGGGCACGTGTAAAACACGTGTACCAGGGTCATATAACTAATATCAATTTTGTTTAGCATTTTGTTGTTACAACTTAAAAAGTAGTATGTCATGAGTTATTGAGTGAAAGCATTAGCTATTAACAAGCTACTTTTGAAAATATTTTACCTAATATTTTACTAGTTAGACAAGTTATCTTTAGTCCTCTGCAATGATGACTTATGTCAGTTTTTATTTTTTCAAATAAATAACGAATTATTTGAATTATGTAAACCTAAAATAATGAAATCCAATATGTGATAGATCCATTTTTAACAATAATATTACATGGTCTGCCACTTGTCAGATAATGTCTGAAATGTAATCTCATTTTGGTGCCTGTAAAAAGTTACAGTTTTGTTATATTTTTCTCTTTCTGTTGAACAACACGCTCTCTCAGAGCGACACTGTCAGAACAACATGTCAATTTAAGATTTATAACAACAGAACCTTTCCACTCGGATTAAGATGAACAGATTGTGAAGCTAAAACCTCAGACCTCCAATTATCTTTAGAAAAACTATTTGAGACTGTGTACATGCTCTGTGAGTGTGCAGACAGATGTGTTTGTTGAGTAGATAAGTTGCTGTATGTACAGTTATAACAGCGTGATTTGAGCTCTGCATCTGTCCCAGTGCCCCCGACCGAGGCCTGTACAGTAAATAACTGTGATAAACTGAAAGAGCAGATCGTTAATAACAATTCTGACATTTATTAGTTATTTATTTTATGTCCAACTCAGGGAACAATGAAACAAATATTTTCTAGTATCAAAGCAGCTTCATGTGCATTATTATTCAGCTCATTTTATATATCATCCCTCCTGGTGTGTTGATCCAAGAGCACTTGTTAGCATCCTGCAGACTGCCATGCTGATACTAGATAAACTGTAAATAAATCACCCAGATTACAAGAAAACAGAAAAATGAACTATAAGCATATTTGTTTAATTCCATATAACAGTATTATTTATTTGTGTATGAGAAGATAACAGGCCTTAAGTTCTCTGCCTGTGGGCAATGGGAACAGAAACTACAACATTGTCTGAGGTTGAGTGAGACTCATTTAAGAATAAAAAAATATATAATTTACAGTTTCTTAATGAAATTAAAATAATAATAATGATAAAAAAAATGTTTCCTGTGGGATCATAACTTGCATATAATCCTCTTAAAGTTAAACACAATGATTACTTGTGAGATCAGACAAGTGCGTATAAATAAAATATATAAGCAGATGCAGTTTATAATCCAGTTAATGACCCAGTTATACTTGCAGATTACTCATAATATAGTGGTGAACAGAAAACTAATAAAAATGCTTTGACATTTTTTTGCATCGAACACACAGTTGTACAATTTTACATGATGATGATACACAATGTTTGTGCTACTGGAATTTTTAGGTCCTAAGGACAGTCTTTCCTGCAGTAAATTTATACCAATAGGTCAGTTGTATTTATTATTTTTTCCTTCCACCATTAAACCACCTATTTTTGTATTTCCACCACAGATCCAGTAGACAGCAGCCTTGTACAATGTTTAAACTCTTGTCAGTGTCAACGATTTCCTAATATTTGCTGTCCTGTCTTATTTTTTTCTGTTGTCCATTAGGAAATAAATGTTCTTAAAAAAAACAACAAAAAAACCCCACCACCCTCAGCTTTTGTTACCAAATAATAAACAATAATAATAATTCTGTTCACCTGAAATAAATCATGGTCAACTTCTTCTCATGTTACTGCATTACTCGTGAAAGGTGCATGTGCACGTGACTCCCTCAGTACTTCCTTATATACTGATGGACGGATGACAGCTTTTCTTACTGAACATCCATGGGAGCTGGGATTAAATGCCAGCTGTGTGACACATATATTCCTGCCTGTGCTCTGGTATGTGGAAGCAGAATACACCCTGCTGACTCAGACCTCATTAAGATGCACCGAAGGGAGCATTTCCATGCAAAGTGGTAAAATTAGAGCAGAGAGATGAAAAAAAATTATAAAAAATATTGCCAGTGAGGCAAAGAACCCCAACTGAGTAGAGCAGTTAAATGCATGGACAATGCATGATACATTTTCTAACCACAAAAAAAGAAAAAAGGCATCAGTTTAAAAGAAATATGTAGTTATGCTGAAACATGTAAAGTGTGCAGCTTACTGTATGTCTGCAAATTTACCACTAAATACCATTACTAGTACCACTGGCCAACATCACACAACTGCAGACCAGCACTAGCTCCCCAAGTCACGGCCTGTAGCTGCCCACTGCTCTCCACAGGGGGATGGGTTACATGCAGAGGGACACATTTTACTGGGTGTTGTACACTGTGTAACTATGTATTTGACAAATAAAATTGGAATTTATTTATTTATTCAAATATGCCAAGTGAGGTTAGGTGAATTAGACTAAGATTCAGTTAAATAGAAACAACATGTATGTGTGATAAGGATAACCGTCAGCAGCAGGCGGAGCGTAACCGTCTGTCATTCATCTGGTGAGAAATATTACATGACATGAGCAGAAATAGAGACAGACACTTGTACATCACTGAGACAATTTGAGAAACTGTCCAGCTGCAGGTTACGTCTACATTTAGCTGTCAAACATGTGGAATCAGATAGTCCAGCACTTTCCGTTTCCCTTTTCCTCCTGTCATTTGTAATGGATTCAGGAGCTTATAAGGTGGCATGACAAGGTCACTAGCATCATTTCTCAGCACCACCGGAAGGTGTGTTGTGAAGGCAAGCTATGATTGAAGGCCTCTTCTGCAATAAATAACAAAATGAAGCATTTGGCTACTGGCCACTATCACAGGGGTTAAAGTACAGTATCTGTAAATGGTAAGCATTCTTCTTCCTCACACACACAGCAAACTCCTCAACCTGGAGCGATACCTCTGGCTCAGACTGCAGCTTTTAAGTTGGAGCATCTACACTTAAGATTAATGAGGCTCTATATTAACCTTGACGGCCAGAAAATAAATTCAGAGCCACACCGCAACAGAGAATCCTGCAGAAACATTTGAACTGCAGGGGGATTGAGGAGAAGATTTTGTTTGAAATAAGAAGCACGTATAAACAAAGTGAAAAAAATGTCACTTAAAGCCACTGTGACAAAATGTCAGCGGCCTGCAAAAACAAATGTACTATAAAGATAAATTAGCTGTTATTGTTGTGTTAGTGTTTTAAACACTACAAAAGAGAAACAAGAGTTAAATTTAACCTGGACTTTAATGTATAAAAGAACGATAACATAATGTTACAGCTGCATATATTTTACATAGAGTTAATATTGTAAACGAGTAGGTGAAATATTCTGGTAGAAAAAGAGGAAATGAGCAGCTGTATCATAGCTCACCAAATGTCATTCTTTATTATAACTCTACAATTCATGGTATAAAAAGAAACACACAATTGCACATGATATTTTGTGGGAACTGTAAAATATACAGCACAATGCAAAAAGACCACATACAGATTTAACATTTATTTATGTACATAATATACATTTGAATACTTTATATACCTTGATTTGGAATGTCTGTCCTCCTTATTTTACGATCTCAGTGTGACAGTGTGCAGGTCTAAAGCGGAAGAAAATAGAATAATGCAGCGGTGCATTAGGCTTAAATAAACATCAACTCCGCTGTGGGGAATTGCCATCCTTTTTATATGTCATGCCAACATATTTGGGAGGCTTTTCCATCTTTACTGACTCCTGGGGCACTTGGCTTTCAGCTGTGTGGTGAAAGTGTGTCTTTGCACGTGTGTATGTGAGTGAGACATGTCCATGGGCGTATGTGAAGTGCATCCTGGGGGCTACATTAGCTCCAGATCTGTCAGTTCAGACAGGATGCATGCTTTTCCTCTCACCGTCAGGAGTTGGCTTTTTTGTGCCTTAGACAGAGGAGCATATGGAGCCGAACAGGGAAAATCCACAATTAAGTCTTCTACAGAATAAAATGATTGTGGCACGTCTCTGGAGTTTGTATTATTCATGTGTCTTATTCACGGCACAAGCCTGGTTATTTCATGGGATTCATTTTTTGCTCATGTCTCATAGTGTGTCTGCCGCAGAATCAAATCTAATAACACTTTGAACTTGACATCTAACAAAATGTTGGCACAAGCTGAATAAATATGATTCAATTCATGATCTCATTATATGTTCTGTTGTTCAGTTTGTCTGAATATTCAAATCTGCTTAACAACATACTACACACACAAACGCGCGTGTGTGTGTGTGCGCTGATGAGATGAGAAAATGAGGATAAAGAGAAAGCAGCAGGCAATTGAAGATGTGGGGAGGGGATGGGGGAAGATTCTCATTTGAGATAAAAATATACTCCTGAACACATATATACACACACACACACACACACACACTGAAGAAACTTGTGCAGTGGAGAAAAAGAAGGTAGCTTACAGACAGAACAGCTCAACTCAGCCTGTAAAAAAACAAGCCACTAAATAGCTGACCCTGTGCTCCGCAGGAAATTGAAAACAGCATTTCCCTATAGGGATCAACAAAGGGCCACAGTGTTATTATTATTACTCTGGTGATACTAGGCTAAATGCAATAACAGCACTTAATGGACCCCGTTTATATGATATATGGCAGAATTACATAGTTAACAAAATCTAAAGCAATAAATAATTTTCCGGCGCATAAAAATGCACAATAAATTGCATATCACGGTACGCTTCAGATGTGTGCTGATGCAACATGGAAGACACACACACACACACACACAACACAAAACGAATGAAGAGGCTCACAGTTTGTTACAGTATAACTGCTCATAAGGTTGTGCTGATTATGTCAAAATACCTTCTTTTATCTGTCGGCTGGCAGGAAATGAAAAGAAAGAGGATTTGCCAAGTGCAGCAGAAAAATAAAAGGGAATGTATTGAAACAGCATCAACACACACTATCAGATATTGTTAGGAAAACTGAGAGCATAAAATGATGAGGCATCACAACAGTCTTGACAACCCCTCTCTATGCTCCTCACCATCCTTTCCGTCAGCAGAAATATAAGCTGAAAGCAGCCGTGTGTGTGTCCCACCTTGTCTACAGAAACAAAATAATAGGTAGGAAAAGAAAAAGCTGGGAGACAGCTGTTCTGTCATGCTCAGATCGACACTACACACTCCTCTTCACCGTGTCAGCGGCAGTTCACTTTGGCGGCAGGATATGAAACGTGACTTAACCCTTAAACATTTTAAATAAATGACTGGCAGTTTTTAAGAGTAAAACATTACACGGCCAAACTGTAAAACCTAAAGTGTTTTCAGCAATCGGCCTCTTGTCACCTGGTTTGGATCTCACAGTGTACATGACCCCGTCAGTGATGACAAACAGGAGGGTCTCTGAGCCACATCAGGGACAGTGGACCAAACATCAAGTGTTTTAGTTTATAGTTTCACAATCTGACGGCCACCACACACGCTCCTGCTCTGCCCAGACACAGAGGTGCTACCTGGAAGAAAGAAAGAAAGAAAGAGCAATGATGATAAGTTCAACCAAAACACTGACCAGCACCATGCTCTGGGTCATAAGTTAACATTTAGTGAAAATGACAGTGTTATAAAGTTGTGGTTTCAAGTGTAGTGGTTGCAGAAATAAGCGTTTCCAACATTTGTCCTTCGAAAACTTTATCTTAAAAAAAAAGATACCTTCTATTCTATCAATCATATACCAATTTTTACAAGAAAAAGTTAAGACCTAAAGAGAAACTCAGAAAAGGAGAACGAAGGCTTGTGTACCAGAAACATGTATTTCCTGCTTTCATAAATCATCATCTCTCCTATAGATTTATCTTGTGACCTTAATGCTCAGTCACTACATCTGCAATGTGAACCATGATGTGGCTCAGCAAAGATCCATTAAACTGTCTCAAAGTGAAGCTCTCGTGTCTTTTCCACATCAGTGTATTGCAGCTCCTCCAGATGGACAGTCACTTCTAACAAATACACAAGTATGTTCACAAATGAACACAATCACTCTACGGTAGACGTTCTGGTTTTGGACCACAGACGGTAATGTGATGGACATCTGCCCCCACATCTCCACTCCACCTTAAAGGTCCACAGCTGGTGTAGGCTACATCGTCTCAGTTGCGTGTGTGTTTATGGAAAGTGATAAGCGATATACATTTGTTTTAATGACAAGTCACATAACATCAGTCCATTAATAAAAACAACAAACGCCTGTATCTTAATAAAGTGTCATAATAACAATAAAAATATCTCAGGATACTGAGACTGTTGCCTCCACACAGACATCCAAGCTGTCAGTCACCTAATCCTAAACATTAGTTTACCTCCAATATTATCTGTCGAGGACAGAGATGGGTTTATGCTAAAGAATGCGGGAAACGTGATAGTATTATGACAGCGCACACAGTCCAGCCACTGGTGTGTTTGTTTCAGTTTCTGACAATGCGGACACATTTAATACCAAAGAAAGTCCCCTCACATCTCAGTCTATCCTCCTCTGTCTATGAAAGGCTCCATGTTGTCTGTTTTTCTGTATCCACCCACGTATTCCCGTTTTGTTCTCAGCATGGGGTATGTTTAAAATATAGCACATTTCCAGCAATTTTCTGTTGGAAATTCTCTGAGGCTACACAGGATATGGGTTATAAAGTGAAGTGTGATAGACTCCAGCTGAACGAGATGGTTCAACTTTGAAACGGTCCCCTCTACCTCCTGCTGCTGCAGCGACAAGGACGATATTAGCATGAGGGGAACAAGCCTTTACATAACAATGAAAACATGCCAAGATACATGGGAGAAGAGCTGGAATAAGGTCAGACTGTGGCTGCGTGTTTACATAATAGTCACTATATATTTTTTATATTACTGAACTATAGTCAATATGATCATAAGAGCAAGTGCTTCTTAAATAAACCTGCTGTGTTTATGTATGTGCATGGGAAGCTTTTTGTATTTTTAATTGTTTAAGCTTCTTCTACGCAGATATATATATATATATATATATATATACTGTACATACTGTATAGGTGTGTGTGTGTGTGTTAATGCACTTATGTGTTTATACCTGTGTCCACTCATTTGTCTGAGGGTCATAAGCTTCTACAGTATTGAGATACACCTGCCCGTCATAGCCACCCACAGCATAGAGACGGTCACCAAGGAGACAAACACCAACAGCATCTCTGCTGATGCTCATGGGGGCTACTGCTGTCCACACATCTGTCTGAGGATCATACCTGCACAAACAAAAACATTACCAGAGGTTTACATAAGACATTAGGTGAATAATATTTTATGACCCATAGGTTAATACCCAAGAAACAAATGAAGGAAGTCCATTGCCTCCTGTCAGAGGGTTATATGGGATCAATGCCAATGTCATGCCTGTGAAAGCCACTCGAAGTTTCATTTAGACCGAAAACAGCATATATTTAGATTCACCTCTCCACGCAGTCACTTAACCGAGATGCCAGGGAGGAGGCTGGAGCATCATGTCCTCCAATAGCGTACAAGAATCCGTGCCACGTGGCCACACCCACACCCCCACGTCTTTTAGCCATTGGAGCACAACCACTCCACCTGTGGGGATGTTACCATCAGAAAGAAACTTCACACAGTCTCTAACTCTGAGGAGAAGCTGCTAAAAATCTACCAAATAGAATCTCCTTTTCTAGGCAAGAATAGAGAATTTACTTGTTAAATAGAAGATGTTAAAATGTGTCTACTCTAACATTCTGAGAGGGTTAGCTGCCACCTCCTTTGATCTGTGGGTAAATGACCTTAAACTACACCACACTATAAAGAACAGCACACAGGAAATAAAGCACGAGAAATTATTTCTGCTCCAAAGAAATCCAAAATCTCAGACCTGTTGGTGTGGGGGTCAAAACACTCCACTGAACGCAAGCAGGATGAGCCGTCACGGCCTCCTACTGCATAAAGCCTGAGGAACACAGAAGATGGTGTTATTCCTCAGAACCGAAGAGCGAAGAGCCTGGTGCATACACAAGACACACATGAGGGTGCGCGCACACACACACACACACACACACACACACACACACACACACACAGTGCAAATCAGATTTTTCCTGTATTAATTATCATCTATAAAGTATTTCTCTGTAGCTTCTCCTGGAGGCACTAAATAATAATAACAATGGTGCAACATTGCAGTTTTAATATCTTCTGCTGTCAGATGATGGAGACAGTGAGGCGATTCAAGCCTTAGACTTAGCTTGTAACAATAATAACATGTGCATGTATGTTCATGTGTGTGTCTGTAGTGCGATATGTCACCTTTTCCAACTGTTTTAGTTACAGTACAGTAACATACTAGGGATAGGGCCCTACCTACTCGTGCCATCGTACCAGTTCTAACAAACTGTAATTCATAAAAAAGTTTGGGGGTGTAGCCACTTACGTTAATAAAGAGCATCCACAACAGCAAGAACTAAAAATTAACTAAAGGTGTGAACCTCTAAACTGGTAACGTAGACTACTAACTTGTTGAACCTGAAGGGAGTGTGTGAATCTGTGCGGATTTGCCTGCTCACTTACTTGCCGTTGAGTACAGCTACACCTACGGTGCTTCTGGGAGTAGCCATACTTGCAACAAAGCTCCACTGGCGAGCTTGGGGGTCCCACCTAAAAGAACGGGTATAAACAACCTGTCACAGCATTAAATATAACTTTAATAAGTAATTAACAGAAAATAGATCAGCAACAGTTAGCAGCTGCAAATTGAATATTGTTGGTCTTTCATCTGTGGGTCGCACAAAAGAAGACATTTGATTATTTCTTAAGTATTTTCACTAATTCCTGATTAATCCCCTATATGTTTTGTACTTTAGGTTAATAACAGCTGTGTGAAGTGTCTTTTCACCTCTCCACAGTACTGAGGTAGCTCCAGCCGTCATGTCCTCCTACTGCGTACATGGGTCCTTCTAGGACAGCTACACCTGCAAAACACACGCACATGTGCATGATTAAATCACGGCAACCTACCAACAAAATATCAGCATAGACAAGCAAACCGAGGGGGGTTTATTGCTTGTGTAGCCACACTCGGCGCATTAGGCATGCAGAGTTGGCAGCATGTCGACACCTCCATACACAAGGGATTTATTTGCTAGAACATCTGTGCTGCCAGATGTACATATGAATCTCTATTCCCTTCCCTTAATCAAATGTTTCCATTGGAATAGTAGGTTTACACAGTGAGGGGTGAGACTTCTTTAAACAAGCTACACAGGTTATCTCAGGTTTTCAGGCCCTCCGCTGTCACAGACACTGAATCACTGCTGAAACTGACCTCACCGTGAAAAGATAAAACGTAAAACAACCCACGTGCTCACCTAAGCCATGTCTGTGTGTGGACATGGGGGGCATGACACTCCAGGTTTTGCTGTGCGGGTTGTAACACTCCACAGTGTTGAGGGTCTTGAGTCCATCTCGGCCTCCCACCACATAGAGACGGCCGTCAAGGACGGCTACACCAAACTGTAGTCTCCGTCCACTCATGGTGGAAACCTGCTTCCACGTATCCCGACGCAGGCAGTACTGCTCAATACTGGTTGCACCTGAAATACATACACAAAAAAACGGAGGGTTTATACTGCTCTCAAATTTGCACTTTTTCATAAAGATCTGTCCACCGACATAGATTTAAAACATGCGGATGTGTCCAACTCTGGTAAAAACACTTTACTACCATCCCTGGATGCTGACTTTTAGAGCTTGAGTTCCATTTGACTGGAGTATAAAGACATTTTGAGGGGAATCTCCCATGTTCTCTTACTGTAGCTGTGGTTGTGATGTTAATATGTGTGGATACATAGAACAGGCACACACAGATCTGTCAGCTCTGATTATTATTACATCAGATGATAATGAGATTAAATATTCATATCTTGCTCTACATGGTAGCTGCACTCTAATTTTCACTCTACAGCCTAAAATGTTTTATTTTATATTTATTTCAATAACTGACTTTTAGACCTATATGAGTCTTATATTTTTTTTTTCTTATATTTCTTATTTGAGGACTTGCCTTGACGCCGAAGTGTGCTACACAAGTGAACTTTCCTTGCCTTGATTACACAAGAATTATTATTCTGAAATATGTTTTTTCACACTTAGGTCAAAAATACTGTACAGTTTATTAAGTGACATATAGGAAAGAATGTCAAATGTACATTCTGTAATTAAACAATATGCTTGCATTATGTAAACAGTAGTAAATCCTCCCTTCGTGAAGGTTATGATGTTCAGAGCATTTGTGGACTTGTAGAAGTGGCTGTTCTACCTTTGGTGGCATCCATGCCCCCCACAGCAAACATGACGCCAACGGTGGCCTTGCGAGGACGAGTGCGAGGGCTCTGAAGCAGGGGGCGGCACTGGGGTAAGAGATGATACTTCATACCCTCCATCAGCAGCCGCTGGCACTCAACGCTGTCCCGGAGCAGAGGGTTGGACTCAAGGTCTGCCAAGAACTGAACACACACACGCGCACACACACACACAGGGACATGTGACAACTGTTATCAGCAAGCAGCAGTGTGTGTGTGTGTGTTTGTGTGGCCAGTATGGGTTACGACGTTATCACTGATTGTGTAGGTCTGGGGGTTGAAAGAAAGCTGTTCTCTCATTGACTGAGAGATTAGATCAGATCAGACCAGAAGCCATTAGGGCGCACACAACACACACACACACACACACACACACACACACACACACACACACACACACTAGTTTTCTGCCACTCCAGAAGACTAATCTGTCCTCAACATCTCATCAGCTTTGTAGTCCATACCCTTTAACCTCATCTATGATCACACGCCAACATACAAAAACACACACGCACACATCCAGGAGCTGCACCACGAAGCGCTTCAATTCACCGGACTATTAGTTCAAATGCATCCACAGGAAAGCAGTGCCTGTGAGAGAGGTGGGGTGGTGAGAAGAAAATCTTCCCTCAAGGCAAGAATTACATGATTTACATATAGATAGGTTTATGTTTGTGTGTGCGTACATGTGTGTTCAAAAATAAAAAACTACAGAGGTTCCTGGCCTTCCATTCCCTAATCTTCCTCTGTGCTGTCCTCCAGAATTCTAATTGTAAAATAATAAATAAAATTGAATTAAAGCCACATAATTTAAGTTAGTCAGTAAATACAACATAAATATTCACAGGAAGCATGGTAAGAGGTATGTCAGATGGATAAGCAGCATACACATCATTCAGGTGAATTTTGCTTTTCGCACTGCTCCTGCTTAAACACAGTTATCACTTAAGTTAAGCAATTATTGCCCCCCCCCCAACCCCCCACCCCAACCACAGCTAGAGTTTCACTTTGCCTTCGAGTGTGTCCATGTGGAATAACTATAAATGCAGCACACTGGATTTTGTGGTCAGTCAACACGTTGTAGAAATCAGCTCTCGTCTATTTTCACTGTGCTGTTACTAACCGGTACTACTTCTGACAAGATTACACAAAAGGTGTGCCTCTGTGCTTCTGTTCTTTTGACGCTGGTAATAAGAAGCAGGGATTAAAGGAATTAATCTGGTGAATCGACATCCCCGTGATGAGTAATCAAACTGTGGTCTCAATAAAGATCTGACTAATTGGTTGATGAAAATGGAGTGGTCGACTGGATAATTTAGATTTATATATTTATAGCTCATGAGGTTGTTGAATGTTGGCTTATAGTGTGTTAAAGGTTGAATCATCCCTCGGCTCTGTGTCTCTTTTGCTTTGGGGTCTCTCTCCTCGCTGCTTTACCTCGGTGCCATCCATCTTCCATCTGATTACATGTTACAGCGATTTCAGCTGACCAGGGCAGAGTCATTTATCTGAGGTGTTCATACTGTACACCACACAATTAAAAAAACTGGAAGATGTATAGAGGCAGGCTTAGAAGATGGAAAGAGGAGAGGAAGACCGCAAGGGGCGTTTTATCCCTAAAGCTTCTTAAGATATAGCGAAGCAAATTACTGAGAAGGGAGATGAAAGGAACTGATAATTTAGCTGCAGTTAAGGGAGATATCGCAATTAATTAGGGTTTAAATCACATATGTGTGTTTGTGTGTGTGCACACCCAATGCCCTAGGCAGTAACCGAGGCTCTGCCTAGCCTATAAACTTCTCAGCATCACATTACCAGTCAGATACTCTGCTACACCTGCAAGGAGAGAGCAGGGAAAAGAGAGCAGAGATACGAATCTACACGCATACACACACTCAAATACACATACTGTATACACACAGGCACAAACACAACAAAGATAAGTACACACATGACAGCGGTAATGGATGTGATCTGCAGTTAACGTAATGGTTATAGTCCGTCTAATTGCCTAAAGAGCAAAGTGAGACAGAATGAGCTACTGATTGGAGCCAGGAAGAGTTACAGAGGCAGAGGGGAGAGAGAGCACGAGACAAATATAGCCTGCAAATTATAACACCGATACTAATTCTTCCTTTTTTGCCCGATAACACACAAGAACATGGACCACACCCACAGAATAGATAGTCTACATGTGAGTAAAAGTACTTTTCACTGTTTGTTTTTCTACAATATACAGAGTGATAAGTGACTGAAAACACAATTCACAACTGACGATGGTTCATATTTACAGGGATTTATTAATTTACTTCTTACCATTTCAACATAAAATAACCAATCATAATCTTGTCGTCTCCAGTGTTTCTATTTCCATCCTACTTTCATCTGTATAGAAATGTCTCTAATGACTTTCACATCTTGTAAGTATGCATATTTAAATTTTGTGGAAAACATAGGTATCAGACGGGTATGTATGCAGTTCAGACAGATACCATGGATTGGATAAGTGTTTTTTTGTTTTTTAATCAGGCATTTCGGTATACAAGAAGACTTCCTGTCAGCTCTCACCTGTGGCTGCAGCAGCGGAACTCGGATGTGAGCCAACAGCAGGGGCAGGTGGTGTTGCCGAGCGGCGGTGTCATGGCGAACCCACGTTAGCAAAGACGTTACCACGGTTTCCTCATTAGGCACATTGACATCATCAGAAGTGAGCAGCCTCTCCATCTCCTCCAAAGGGAGAAGCAGGAACTCCTGACCTCCAACCACCTCTAAAAAGTGTTCCTGGTGGACAGAGAGGGGGGAAAGATGGAGCGACGGTGGGGATGAAAGTGAGGTTTTAGTAAAACAGAGGGAGAGTAGAGGCGGAAAAATACATATTTGTTTCAAAACAGAAAGGATGGACGAATAATGATTTACAGAGGAAAGAAAGGAATGGAAAGTGTGAAAAACAATGGCAGGATTTGAGTGAAGAGAAGAAAGAGATCAAAGGTTGAAAGGAGACAAGGAAAGAGGAAAAAAAAGGAAATGAGGGCTTGAGAAAGGTCAACGTTGGATGAAAAAAAATGAAAAAAATTAAATGTCTGGATGAGAAAAGGCTGGAATGATCTAAGATGGGAGGTTGTCTGAGAAGTGACGAACATGTCTGTGACTAATCATTAGAATTTAACACATCTTCACAACAGCTTCCTAAAATATGACTTCATGCAAACTAAAAACTTTCTCTGCTTTGACAGTTGCTGTTCAGTTGCATTTTTATTTTCTGACAATCAACTAATTAAGAAATACTTTCAGCTCTGGGAACGAGTGAATTCAGACGGAAATGAAAACCAGTTACTGAAAAACCTACTTGCTGTGTAATTGCATGCTGTTTTGCTGGGATTATAAGGGAGGAGATCACAATGGAAATGACGGTTGACAGTGAACTGTAATGTGTAGTCTGCCAAAGTTACTGTAGATAATGTATTGTATTTTGCCTTTGTGTGATGAACTGCTAGGAAAAAACCCAATTCAAATAAAAAATATTTAGTTCTACACTACACACACAGCCAGTCTCATAGCTCTTACACATCTGGTAGGAACCTGTGACTTGTGTTTGCATGTGTAAATGTTAAATGTTAAGTTAAATACAGACAGTAGTATCCAGACAAAGCTGTCTCTGTGGCATAATTACCCCAGATTACAGTTGCACATAAATCCACTGGAGAGAAAGACTAAGGGGAAGAGTGACACTGACAGGGACAGACAACGCGGGGAGGCTGGGTGAAGAAAATGGCACGTAAAGAGAGGATGGAAGAAAGATAAGAAAAAGAATAATCAAGTCCACAAAGGAGCTATTTCACCGTCACCATAGCAACAATGTGCTGAAAACAGCCATTGTGGCGATAGTGGTGTGCGGTGCATTGTGAATGAGGAACCAATTTGTTACCAAGAATAACATCAAGGTTGGAAAATGACCAACGTGTAATAGAGGAAAGAGGCAGAGGTGGAGACGGATAGTTGTGAAAGGCAAACATTCTAAGATGTAGCTTTTAAAAGCTAAACATTATTCTACATAATTATATTCACAAAGTTGTTTTATTCATTTTCTTGTAGTGGTTCTACGATCGCTGGAGATTTACCAACCATGGTGTAGGAGTGAGCAGCCCTCTGCAGGTCATGACAGCCCTGAGCATCAGCATAGGAGCGGATGCCCAGACAGTTGGAGGGGTGGAGCTGCTTCATGAGGAAGGAGCAGCAGGCCTGAACCACAGTCGACAACTGCAGAAGACAAGAGGCCGACAGCAGAGACTCAATGGTGTCCTCCCTCAGCTCGAGACGGCCTGGACACAGAAAGAAGGGATAGAAGAGAGACAAAGAAAGAACTAGGGATTAAAATGTGTCAAAGATTTATTCCTTAAGAGCTTTTGAGATCAAGAGCAAGAGCAACATGCCACAACTCAAGCAAATTACCATGAATCTTTCAGCTGAGGCAAAAATGATTCAGTTACATTACAGGACATGTAATAATACATGAAGATGACTTCCTGGAGATGTTAACCATTAATGGCAAATCAGAGTATCAGTTCTTATTTACTTAGGTTTCCAAATCCTAGGTAGGTGAGATTGCAGACATTACAGCTATACGTGGATTACAAAACTACAGCTCGAGTGGTGTACGTCTGAGGTAGGTTGTTCATGAAGACGTTTCACTTTCCATCCAGAGAGCTTGGTCAGTTCAGTTCTGAAGGCCTGGCTGTACGGTACATTATACTAATCCTTGTTAGGTGGATTTAAATGTATAGAAATTTTGAAAGGGATAAGTCTGCATAAAACGAGAACCAACAATGCCTTCTTTTTTTTAATCAATCCAAAGCCTAGGGGTTCCTAATGAAGACATTAATCTTACAAAATAGATGACATATCCAGTTTAATTTTGAAGGCTAAGTAAGTAAGCTACTATAACAACTATCTATTCATTTGAGCAAATATTACTCAAACTAGAGTAGGTGTATTTCTTGGAGAAGTTGCTGATTGGTTTACGTGGAGGCAACTAAAGTGCCCATGTTGCATTTCTAACAATAAAGATATCTTTGCTCTTGTAATATCATTGATCACCATAATATATTTCACTGCCATAATAGCTCGTGGTGACTTTAGAAATGAATTACATTCACAACACTGAGTCTTAACTTAACAACAACAAAATTCCACCTTATGTTTTCTAGAGAAGCGAGATATACGCGTATTTACCTGTGTATGCGTACTGCACCAGGGCCCACAATGCATCAGGGTCTACTCCTTCCATTTTCACCTCGTCCTGCTTGGCCTCCCGCACATCACTGGTGAACATGGCTGCAAAGTAATCCGACACGGATGAGAGGACCAGCCTGTGAGAGAGGAGAGAAGACGTCAAAATTATCAATTTAAATGTAATTGAAACCAAGTCTAAGCGTCACAGGAGTGAACAAAACAACGAATGCATGAAATCGGAAAGCAAACCTGGAACTCCCAACCAGCTGAGCTGATAGAGACAACAGACTTCATGCCTCGTATAGAGGTTTCAGAGATATGACTGTTTGCTGCAGGCTGGTCTGAGATGCCAGGGACACTTTTTTTATTCCAGCCCATCCTGGGCCATAAGTAATACATTTTAAAACCAGAGCTGCGGGCGATATAACATCTGGCCGGACTTTGGACATGCTCGCACTAAAGGGGGTCTGTCAATGTACACACAGATGCCCAGAGCGTTTCTCACATTAACGCACTTTAATGCCCAATTGTTGATGTTTTGAATATGCTTCTTTTATCCTGGTTGTTGTTGTTGATGTATTCTGTTAATCCCCTGTGTTGAGCATCACTTATGCAGGAAACAAATCCTTCATATAGTCTATCAATTCCATGTGTCCTTATTTCACGCCGCAACTCCAGGGATGCTTCAAGAATTCAGTGTCCACACAACAGAAAACTACACAACCTCAGCTACGCTATATAACACACGCCAATCTGTGCAGTCAGAGAGGGGATTACCTGCATTTGCATGTGTCAATCACAACAGCTGGGCTCACAAAGGAGAGATACAGAGATGCTTAATTTACAGACGATGTAGCATTCACAAGTTAGAAAGTTTAAGAAAAGGATTTATGGAAAATTGGGGAGTAGGGCAGATAAGGAGGAATTATGCTAAGGTCACAAGAGTCAGTAATTGTTTTTCTAGCGAAAGAATCCTTTTTACTTTCATATCACCATCATCTTTATCTAACAAACACAAACATCAAGGTGCAAAGAAAAGTAAGAGAAGTTCACAGTTATTTACTATTGATGTGCTATTATGTAATTTCTTGTCTTTTCTTGCAACTTTAAATGAGATAGTATCTGTTTGGAGAATGAAAAATTACATAGTGACATACAGTCTGTAGCACAGATTCTATATCACAAGAGTTTCCTCGTCTTTTGGATTTCTTTCTCTAAATTTGACTTGGGATACATAAACTGATAAGCTCTCATTAGATGTAGATATTGTTAACAAGCCTTTAAACACAAATATTCTGCCTCTACTAGTGTGTGCTCCTTCTTGACTTCACATCAACAGACTCAAAGATGTGTGTTCGTGCACCGAACAGGTGAGTGTTACGTTTATGTGTATAATATATCTCATTACTGAGCGTGACTCCGAGACTGTGACAGACGGCCTGAAGCACAGACAAGCACAGTGGTGTGTGTGTGTGTGTGTGTTCTGCAGCCAAAGATGTGAAAATACACTATAGTCAGCAGGAAGTTTTTTCGCCTGAATTCTTGTCAGGTATCTCTCCCTTATCTGTCTCTCTGACATACACACACACAGCATTTCTGCTCTTTAATTTTTAATGTGGGCCTCTGTCTGACTTGCTGTGAGCGTTACAGGCTATATGCAGCCGCGGGTTATTTACACACAAACACAAATACAGCGTGCTCAAGACAGAGAGACGTGGCGGGCAGTATGTCACGCTTCAATGGGAAGGGAAGAGAAGACAAAATGCCAGAAAGTGGAAAGCAGGAAACAGATGAGCTTGACTCAGGAAGAACAGGGCAAGAGCTGGAAACTGAACACTGTGTCTGTTTGTGGATGTGTTGCTTGGTACAAAGACACGAAAGTGGAAAAAGAGAGGGAGAAAACAACAGGGGGCTGGAGAGCGAGACAAACCTGACTACAGTGACTTCACGCTACACATACTCTTTATTTTTTAAAGTAGAAATATCAGGGAAACACATTTTCATGCTATAGACTGTGAGTCTGTCATGAACATCCACCACTATATTCCCTGGAGAAGAAGAATTGCCCGAATACTAATAACTCTAACTCTGGCTTTTTATCCAATGCCTGCATCAGGTCAGTGACATATGTCTACATGTGGACTGGTGGAGAATATCAGGGTCTGACGGGTACATCCTAATGACCTCCTGACATTTCTTCTAGTGCCACCATAAGTCACTATTAAATAGATCGACAACTCTGCAAAAAGTCAACCACCTATTGTCAAATATTAAGGTTTGCAAGTAAAGATCAATCTCTCAATAAATGTATATTTTTTTAATAAAATTCAGCATTACAACATGCTGCACTATGACAGTGAAAATGGCTCTATACTACATCTGCTGAAAATCAGCATGTCGGTGTTGTCCATAGACTGTAATCCATGGTACTGTTACTGTGTAGAAGCTGGAATGTAGACACTACCTACGCCTGCAGCTGTTAGTAAGGCTGTAGACACTGTACTTAAAACAAACAACAACCATGGTACACACATAATGCATGTATATTGATCTACACTAATGGCAAAAAAGTTTCTCAACTATACAGATACTTACTAAAATCACTTAAGGCCGCACTCGCATAGAGGTGTGCAGATGGGAGAACAAAAATAAACCTGCAACATAATGTATTTGTATAGGGTACATCCCCAGAGACAAATGGGTTTAATTGTGCTCTACACACGTAGAGCAAAGCCAGTGACCAACTCCACAAGAAATATTCAGCTTTGCACAGTACAAGGGGTCTATTCAGCATGTACGGTGCATCTGACTGTTTGCAAAGAGACAGAGCGAGAGAAGGAGAGAGAGAGGGAGGGAAAGAGGGTGTATGTTTTGTTCTCAGAAAAGCTCTTTTATCCTACACATGCAATAAATCAATTGCAAACAAAACAGCCACTTTCAAACAGAGATGTCTTACTCCCACCCTCATGCTGGTGCACAAACACACTCAACGCACATCCACTCAACGCCAGACGCCGACACACTCTTTCACATACACCATTAAGATTCTCGTACAGCAGGGTTTTTTTTGTTATCACCATCTGTGCCTGGAGGACTAAATCAAATGAGGCAGGAGAGGAAGGCAATGAGAGAAAAGGAGTCTTTCTCCTGATGGAGGGCCGCTCTTCTGTCGCATCCTTGTGCAGATGGACTCTGCTGCTGCACCAGTGGCCACACGCCCAGAGAGCAACAGAGAGAAGTGGGGGCTCTGAGGTGGGTGACAGGCACATGTGTGTGTATGTGTGTCTGATGCATGATTCAGAGGCTCGGTTGACTCAGTGGTACATAGAGACTGTAAAAATAAAAGGGGAACTTTACAAGCATGACTGTGGGACTGCTCGATGTTTTATTCTGTGTGCGCAGTATGTGTCACCTTGTTTGTGTGTTTGCAAACATGCACACTATACACAATACAACTTAGTCACATTAACATTTGAAACTTCAAAGACATACACGCTAGTGTGAAACGTGTAGAAAAATATTTATATTCATTAAGTTGGAATCTGCAGTCAATATTTTTATCCAAAAAGAATAAAAATAAATAAAACCGACAGAACGACCGTATCAGTTCTAGTTGGATGTTGCGTGGCACATGTGCCTGCCTGCATTTAACAGTATTCTGTGTGTACTGTATTCTATGAGTCAGAGCTAGTTTAGAACAGCCAGTAACAAAAGGGAAGTTGCAAAAATAAACAACATTTTTGCCCTAATAATTAATAATATTCTTCAAAACACTTGCCACTATTCATCCAATGATCAACAATTTGACTAATTGTCACAACCGTAACATTCATGTGTAACATTATGTTTGTCTTCCTTTCTTACCTGTGTGCAGGTATGCGTCTGTCTCCAGCCACCAATATGACATCGCACAGCTGTCGAGTCCTCAGGTAGCCCTCCATCTTGCGGAAGGTGACGTCTGCGTGGGACAGAGCGGTGAACATACACTCTTCTGGACATGCGCACGGCTCCATCGACACACATGAGGACAGCGTGGCACTGCTGTTAGACGTCCTGTACACACAGAGACACACACGCACACACAAAGACACAAAGAGAAGGAGACAAAAGCTTTGAGTGCATGTGTTGATGCTCATTCTCATTTGCTCCAGACAAAGAGACAGATGTGTGGAGCGAGCTGCACCAGCTGCTCCATGTCTTCCATGTGCCATCTTTTTCTCTGTACCTTTCACACACACATATTCTCTCTCCTTCAGTTTAAAATGGTGTTACAGTATGTCGCCAGGAGCAGACAAAAACCCTTTAATGGTCCAATTACTAGGGGTAAATGCCCAGATAAATGTATCCCACTTAAAAGAGAAGCTGCCAAATAAATAGCTGTGGGAGCTGAGCCCATAGGATATAGAGTAGTTCACTCTAATGGCAACTGGTTTCCTAGTATCTATACCAACAGTGAGAAATGAAACACGTTTGGCTTCAACATTTCTTATTCACTAGCTGGAGTGTTGAAGCCCATGGTTGTTATGTCTTCTTCTGCAAGTCAGAGTTGATGAGATTGTGTGTGTGCATGTGGGTTCATCAAAGATTATCACAGTGAATCATCAGGCATCATGGCTCCCAAACCAGCATTTAATTAATGGGAGCCAAAGCTGTGCTTCCAATCTTCATTTAACAGCAGGAGCGGCAGGATTGACCCTACAGCTCAAAGAGACGAGGAACAGAGTGATACTCTGAGGAAGATAGCGTTTCAACACTAAAAGAGAGGGAGAAATCACACACTCTATTACACATGTGGATGTGTGTGTGTCTGAAACCAAGGCAAAACCAAACCATCCTAAATCGCAATTTTCCACATTCATATTCTCGCAGGAATAAACAGAGCGAAAGCAGGACAGAAACGTGCAGAAATAAATGTGGAAAAGGCATTAGAATATTTGTCATGTCCACTATGATATTAAATGTAAAGACTGGATTATCCGAGGAGGAAAATGTGTAATTCATTCTTGTGTGTATCTTTGTTGTGTCCTCTTTTCAGATCAGCGTGGTCCAGGACCTATTGGTGCTTATGAGCACATGGAAGTTGGCTGGCGTCATTACTAACCAGTCATTTCTGTGTATGTTTGCAATGTAATATTGTTCTTTCACTTCTTCATGCTGTAATTTTACGGTTACTGATGTTTCTGCCTGATCTGTAAATATGACATTTATTGCATTTCCGTCTGTCTTGGAGGGATCCCTCCTCTATCTCGTCTTCCAGTTAATGTGTTTCTCTGTGGAGTTGTCCCTTATCTAATTAACAGACAGTACCGTAATGAAATCTTTAAAATTAACTATATATATATCACGATTATGTGTAATTTAGAGGAGTTGCTTGTATATTTATCAATCGGCTACAGGTTCATTTCAGCTTTATAGCATTTTTTCACTCATTGTTTTTCATTTTCCAGCCCATGATTTTTGTTTTTGTTTGGTATTTTTCACTCACAACACTCTACAGCAGTCATTTCTTTTATTGCTACCCACAATTACCAGTTTCAGTTTAGTATTTGATAACTGTCACTTACAAATTAATAAAATGGCAAATGACTAATCATTGCGTGCATATCATAGTGATTGACGTGACTTCCCTTAACAGATACTGCAGAAACTCTGCGATGCGTCTCCCTCTCCCACCTTTATATCGCCAACTAATCTCATCCATCACTCACTTTATCCTACCTCATCCCATCACCCCCACATCCCGCTTTTCCTCAGTTTTCTTTCTGCCCAATTTCATTCCAACCCTCAAGGAGGCTTCTTGGCTAGTTTTCCTGTCCCCGTATGCGTGTGTGTGTGTTTGTCTGAGTGTGTATGTAGACGAATGATGTGGCTAAATACTGCCAGAGGAGATGGCTTTGAAGTGGGGGGACGCTGCCTTTCAGTCCCCTTAATTGAGCCTGGCAGGCACTAAACATGGACAGAGAGGGAGACACAGAATACACGAATAGGGACAGAAAGAGAGAGGGGAAAGTGAGTATGTCAATGGAAAATCAACACCATGCATGCAGCCCGATTTTTTATTCTCCCGCAGCAGGCAAAGACACTCACACCACTGTGATTCAGTGTCTGTCTCTGCCTCTCTCTAACACACACACACACACACACACACACACACACACACAAGCTATACAGCCTGATTGGCCTGTAGGCTAATGCAAATTAAACTTAGTTCTGTGGGCTGATATGCGACATGATCTTTAAACACAGTGCCTGCCTGGTCACGCTTTACCCTCTGTGACAAATCAAGGTGCTTCTCAAGGGTTTCCAAACACATAGCTGGTGGGAAAAGAGCCGGCAGATGAATGAAGATGAACACAGAATAGAAGAAGAGAGACTATCAGAAGCACATCAGGATTAAAGCAGGGAGCTCTAGATGGGGTGAGAAAGTAAAAGAAAGAGGGAGTGAGTGGCACTGAATTGAGCCATTCTGGGATTCTGCGTGCATCCCTACACATGATCCCATCTGGGATTCTGCCACCCATGCTCTTTGAGTAATATACCTTACTCAGGAGCTCTCAAAAGGAATGACAACGAAACCCACAGACATCATAAAACATACATGCACAGAGCTGCACATACATACACTTGCTGCATAAAATAATCTCTCTGTTGGTATAGCAACCATAACATGCAGGGACATGACAATAACCATGCATATGTGTATCACATCCTCAAAATCTGTTCAGGCTCTTATCTCCTTTACTAATGAGGCTCGTGTGTGTGCGCGCGCGCGTGTGTAAAGACATTTTCTGTCCACTCCCCTCATCACTTGCATAACAATAGATACGTTTAAAGCCGTGTTTCTCTCTCACACACACAAACATACGCATATTTGCAGTAACAACAAATGTGGTGTAGAATAAAAGAGCCTATTGTGTTAGATTAACTGGTTTTAAAAAAAACACCAAAAAACGTCTGCATTTGTCCTATGAATCTTTTATGTTTTCTGATGTGTGTCTTGGGATCACGGACTATGATTGGAGGCTTTCAAACGCATCATTATGCGAGTAGTAAAAACTCACATACACACACACCCAGTCTGCATTTTACTTCATCACATTTACTGCTGCATCGTAGTAAAAACATAAATTGGTGAGTCTGTGCAGATGTGCTACAGAGGAGTTATGATGCCCTAATTGCTTTGTTTTTGGTGTCTCCGTGGCAACGGTTAATTAAATGCTTTCTCCTACATTACAGCGGGATGAAGACCGGGGCAACACACTCCATCCATCCATGCGCACACAAACATGCTGAGCACTATGCATTGGGAGTAAAAGCTGGAGAATCGGTCAGTGAAAACAAAACAATATAAATGTCAAGTTCAGTATGTAGCAACATGCAGAGCTCAGCCCTGGAGTCACATTGTTAATTTGACTCTGGAAATCCCATATTCACAAGAGTGTGTATTTGTGTGTGTGTGTGTGTGCGCGTGTTTTCTAACAGACTCTGGTTGGTGATGGCTCATTAGGATGGTGAGGGGAAAATCAGTGGACCACATGCTGTCCCAGAGGTACTCAGCCATCATTTTCTCTCACACTCTGCCTCTTCCTGTCTACGTGTAATGAGTGAATCTCCACTGCTGAGCACCGTATTAACAGCCTCCTGCTTGGTAAAATAAAACCCCATCCACTCATTTCTATCCAGTCTGTAGCAGCACCTGCACTCCTGGAAAGGTGACACAGCAGCCACGTCAATCGATCTGTCTGCAACTGATCTTGTCACAACTGACGAATGAGAAGTTTGGGTCTTTTTCACAAACTTTTAGAGGTGTGTGATCGGTGAAATGCCCAAGACACGCTTTTCGGTGATTGTGAACAAATATTTCACGTAAAGGTCAGAAACTAAGTGTTAAACGACCCACACCTGCACCTCCTACCTGCAGGAGCTGGAGTCTGTGTCGGGGTGATTGTTGTTTTCCTCGGTGCCCGCTGCCGCCGCCACCGCCGCCACCTCCTCCTCCTCAACCCCGGCATGTGCAGCGGGCTCCGGTGGGAGCTGGGGAACCGGGGCCTCGCCGTGGGGTTCCATGGTCGTCAATGGACGAGAGCGACGATGGGGCGGAGGGGAGACCCACGACAGCGCCGCGGCGGAGCTCCTACACTCCGGCTGGCTGAGGGAGCGAGGACAGGAGCTCCCCGTGGCTCCAGCTGCAGCTCCTCCCGGACCCCCCCGACTCCCTGTCGGATCAACAAACTTTCTACTGCTGCCGCTGCCGCTGCACAGGTTAGACCCGGCGCTGCCGCTGGCCACCAGCCCACCGTGACCCCCGGCGCCGGGGTATACGCTGGATGAACTGGAGTTGCTGCCGCCGCTAACTGACGGTCCGTCTCCGGGGCTGCCTCCCGCTCTCCTGCCGGCGAAGTAGTCTCCTAGCGGCGGAGAGTGAGGCGGGGGGACCGCGGGGTGACCGAACCACCTCCATCGGATCCTGAGGATCTGCTTCACATCGAACTCCTTCCGCGAGGAAGAGCCCGAGCCGCTACTCGACATTCCAGGGCTCGGCGCGAGGAAATGGCGGGGGGAGAGCGCGTGCCGCTCAGCCGTTAAAACCGTACGACGAACTGCGCGCGTCTCTCCTGGCAACCACACGCCCGTTAACGGCGACTGGAGGAGGTGAGCGGAATACAGCGGAGTACATGGACAGAGAGACGCGGAGAGGGAGGGAGGGAGCTCCTGCACGGAGTTTTAACGTCAGAGCCACAAACCACCAACACTTTCTGCAGTCACAAATTAATTTTTACGTTTCATTTAAAAGAATGACGCGTAGACTACAGACACTGTCTAATTGAGATGCACGGGCGTTTAGGTACAATCATTACCGCCACTCAATTAATCAGTACTTAATTGTCGCCAACTCTGTGTGCAACCAATGCTAGATTACAGTATTCAAAGTAAAGTTAACATAGGCTACTGTAGATGAAGTTGTTCTTGATTAAATCTCTGCAAATAAATAGGGGAGTTGGTTGATTTCTGAGTCTCTACTAACTTGATGACGTGTACAGTGTGCTCTGGAGGTAATAGGGACCTGTCAGCTCACGTTTGTCATATTTCAGGAACAGACACAGACAGTGGATGGATTTTCTTCAAACTTGGAACAAAATCCACTTGCACTGAAGGATGAAGGTCAAAGGTCATGGTACCTATGACCTATGCAATACCTCAGGACTGCCTTGAGTCGATTTATTCAAATGGAACTCGGGGATCGATTGATTAGGTTTTGGTGGTCAAATGTCAAGGTCCCCGCGTCCTGTGACCATTTTCATCAATATAGTGTCTTAGAAACATCTGGAGGAATTTGTTACATCTGCTGAAAATGCCACTTGGGGTCATAAATGAACTGATTTCAGTATAAGTCTGGTCAAACGTGTATTGCACTCTAACGTGACATACAACTTTGAGGCGGTAAATCCAAAGACGTATTTTTACAATATATCTGATGGTTAAAACACCAAATAATGACAAAATACCTGAGAGTAAATAACTGGGTCACTAGTTGCACCACATGTGTAAGACACTGTTCACTTCAAAAAGAAAAAGATGAACCATGACACTTTAAGCCCAAGATGTGGGGCTGTGTCTAAGCTTGTTGTTAGTGTAGACATGACCAAATTAGGTAAAGCTAAGGTAAAATCAGGCAAATGACTGAATCAATTCAGTGTCTCGAAACGAAAACACATTTGTATGAATGTGAGTGTGCGTGCTAGAGTCAGTTAACATGGGCGAATGTGAGTTGGCATTCATTACATGTTCATCAAAGATTCTGAAATGTAATGAGGCGATGGACATATCCTCTTTGTCATCATCATTTACACACTGTCTGGCAGCTCCCTGTCTCCTCTCCTCAACACATTTCTGTCTGTGAGTCTCTGTCTTACTGTCTCAAAACAATCGCACTCTGTTTGAAATAACCAGGCGAGCTGTGTGGTGATTGTTTGTATCACCACACAGTGGGACCTGTGTGTCCTTGAAAATTAATTTTCACCTGTGTACCCGCCTCTCCACCAGTCACACACACACTCTGGCACCTCCTTCTCAAGCCTTTTTTATCCATGTTATTGCTCTTTCCTTGTTTTTCTACGAACCATTGCTCTTTTCCTGCGATTGCTAAAGGTTTTTTTTACCTATATCTCTTTTTCCTCCATCTGCAATGCAGCAACTATTCATAGACAGTAATGACCAGTGTGGGTCCCGAGGGAGCCATCCCTTCCAGATGCCTGGGGCACCCAGTAGACCAGCAGCAGACCTTCTGCAGTAACGCCAGGATGACCACCGGATGTGGCAAAGTCATGAAGCCTGTACGGAGCACAGCGTGTTCTGGATGGAGACCCACCAGCAGGAGAGAGAGATGCTTTAGGAGCCCCACTTTAGCAAAAATCAATGAGTCAAACAGCCGAGGTCAGTTTGTGAATTACACAGACGAAAGATGTGTTAGTCATAAATTGGCTTTGCAGACTAGCAGCCAGGCCCAGAGACTAATTTTTTCCCATAAAGAAATGGCTGAACAGAGCAGATGAGTGCGGCTGATTTAACCTTCACTGCTTTTGTTCACCAGATTCTGAGAACAAGGAGGGTGGTCCTTAGCTTCAGGATACACTGACGACTAAGTGCAGGACCACCCAGCTGCTCTATTTGATCAATACTACAAAGTCAATACACACACCCACACCCAAGTCTTGAAAACAAAGCCAAGAAATGACAGTGTTAGATGCACATCCAACTGTTCCTAACGGAGTTTAGTTTAAACGTAATTGCACTTCTTGACCCCCAAATGTACCCAAAACCATATTCTCATGACGACTGTAGCAGTTTTACAAAAGTTATAATAAAAACTGAGAAAAGAGCTCATGCTACCTGCTGCCCTCTAAATTGTATCCTGGTGAGTTTCATAGTCAGCGTAGAAATTTTACTTGAGGTCTTTGCATGCTTTGCACATCAACCTGTGTCTAAGTGGAAAAAGACTCAGTCTGATCTAATAGCCTCTGTTTCTTGGGTTATATACCTCATCCATTCCTGCAGAGCCCTGCACACAGTGACCTAAAGAGTACACCAATACATTTCTGCAGCAGTCACAATGGAAATATTGTCCAGTTACTGCAAAGGGGATGATGGGAGTGGACTCTGAGGAGGAATGAAGCTGAGGAATTACAAGCGATTGAGCGCTGTTCTCCTTTGGTTGGATCTAATCATTGGTCACTTGGCAGAAGCCTGTTATTGGTCTCCTGGCTGTGGTAGTCTCAGAGCTCAAAACTCTCTGGCACCGCTTTACGACTGTAGAGCACTATCATAAACAGAGATACACGCCCAAGAAAATGACACTGTGAAACACCCATTCACACACACTTCACACCCGATAATCATCCTGTTTATGTGCATTCACACATGCATGCACACAAGTGCACACATACACACGCGGGTAAGGCAGCATGGCATCTCATATATGACCACTGTGTGCTCTATCAGCATTCCAGCAGGACACACACAAATACAAACACAGAGCCATGTAAAAACAGGTAGCTGAATGAGGCCAGAAAGCGAAACATTGTCTGAATGTTCGGCTGTGATCCCCATCTCTCACGACTGTTTGTCCACCAGTGGCATTTCTCCAATCTCGTTCTCTCTCTCTTCCCTCTCTGTCTTCCTACACTGTGCTCAGTTTTGGAGCCCACCTCCCTCCCTCCCTCCCTCCCTCCCTCCCTGCTCCCCAGCACTCTCTGCCACGCTCCTCAATCACCTACCCAACCTCAATTTCCTGCTCCCCATGCTTATTATTATGCTGGGACACACAAGGGGATGTGTATTTGTGTGTGTATAATTGTGGGACTATGGCAGCGATTCCCTCAGGTGGAGCCCTGCAGGGACAATGCGAGAGCACATTGTTCTGCAGACTCACAGGCAAACACACATCATGACACATACTGTCCACACACAGATCTACACTCTACACAGATACACCTTACATTCTGCATGCATACACATAAAAATACAAAGGCGTACTTTCACTCAAGTCAGAGCCCTTACATCCAAAACGGAGAAACACACACACGCCTTGCCTGTTTCTGTTGTGTAATCGGAGTGTTGGTTGGCACTGTAGCTGCAGGCGAATCTGTCCTTGAGACACAGAACAGGCTCAGACTGGTCAAGCAAATAATTACCTCTCCACATTGACACGCCGGCTCCTCCCAACTCACAAACAAGAAGGACAGGGTGGGTGTGTACGTGACTGTGGTTGAATTGATCCGCAGGCATATTATTAAATAGTGTTGAACAGAAAATGTATTTAAGATCAACAAGAAGTCTTGCTGTCGGGATGGAGACCCAAGGCTTGAGCCAGTATGCCTTCAAGTGTGTTTATTTACTTGAATGTCTACCTATCTTGTGAGGACCGATAGAAATCCTGGACCTTGAGACTGAGGCAGTTTTTGCAAAGTGAGGACATTTTGGCCAGAGCCAAGCTTTAAGTTTAACGACGGTCAGAATAATGAAAATAGATGCAATGCATTGTGTTTCTTTGTCAATACCGGATGTCTTCACTACCCACAATAAGTCCCCATTGCCAACAGTTTTGGTTGGTGATTTAACCAACCAGTGTGTAGTAGCAGGCCTCAGAGGTTTGTAAGCTAAGCACTTTTTTCCATCTTGGGTCACAGCCAAACTCACTTTGTTCAGCTTCCAGCCACAGAAAACGTATACTATACAACTTTCTAACAACATACACAGTAGGCAAAACTATGTTTGTTAAAGTTTTCTTCAAGGTTAGCGCTAAATGCTATAAGGAATACATTATCTCTATACAGGTCCTCACGAGTATAAAAGTACAAATATGTGTGTGTCTAATCTGAATAAGAGGCAGACCACCTTGAGTTGGTAATTTCCCTCTTATCCTTCATCACATCAGTCAATAGCAGAACCACACAGATCAAGGACGGTATTCTCTGCAGTCTGTGTGTGTGTGTGTGTATTGGGCTCTATCTGCATTCTGGGAGTGTGTGCTTTGGCTCCAGATGGACTATGTTGTCCCAGTTTTCTGAGAAGTAACTAATAGGAGAGATAAAGGAATGAAGAGAAATTACATCAGTCCATCAGCAAATTTAGATTTCTCACTCCTCTGCTCCCTCCTTCTGTGTCATCGGATATGAAATAAGATTCATGAGGGGGGACTGAATCTTGTAACAGCGCCTCAGCCCACTGATCACTGGGGCGGCTTGCACATTTCTTTAATGTCTCCTTTTCTTTTCTATTCCTCTTTTGATCACCTCCTGTAATAACCTCCCCTGTCCATTTCCTCCCTCACTATTCCCTCATCAATTACCCTTGTTCTCTCATTTCATTTCATTTTCTCTCTTCCCTCTTCAAGACATGTATCTAGCATTAATTATATATCTCTTGTGTGTGACTGTTAGTCAGTTTTCAGTGCAGATACAGTGGATTGCAATGAGCAGGCAGAAGAGCGAGGTTCACAGGGAAAGAGACAGAGGGAAGAAGAGAAGTCTGTGATTCAAATGACGAGAAAATAGCAACTAGGGATTAAAATGCCCACAATTACATATGTGGCAGATTACACATGGACACACTCACACCAGACCTTATCCTGGGACAGAAACCGTCCGTATTGCTCCCCCTGCACACTTTGACACACGTTTACTACCATGTTTTGTTCAGAGAAAGAAAGATGTTATGGAGTGTGTGTAAATGGATGTTTTGATGCCTTTTGCTGCTATAGGTCTGAGAGACTGAGAACACAAGCACATCCATATGCTCACAAGGCTTTGGACTGTGAAGCAAACTGTCCAATTAGTTTGATCCATGTCTGATACTTGGAACTGAAAATACTTTATCCACTTTTCCCTCAAAGCACACAGTATGACCTGGGCATACGCAGAAGCCCGCGTACAATAATGGCTATGCTCTGTCTTGCCAGTGCTGGTTCTTCTAATTGCCCGAGAGGATTGAGAGAGGAAAAAGAGGCAGGGACGGAGAAAGCCAACTGCCAATTTTAACCACATTTGTCGAGCTGTTCATCTGGCCGGAGTATGAGGAGGAAGATAATGATGGTGATGATGATGATGGTGATAATGATGATGGGAGCAGTCGCAACTGAAAAGGAATGGTTTCTGGCTCTCATCCAATTTAATCAAGCTCACTTATATCAGCTCCTACACAAACATAGACCCACTTACTGTACGGTGTACATCGTTTGTGAGTGGAGGCAGCCATTATTGGATGGTGCCCGACATTTGGCCTCGGTGTACACACCTGTTCAACTCCTGCTGCTGCAGGATAAACAGACGTTCATGAGGAGATGTTATGAGGTTATTTGACTACTGACACACCACAGCAGCACCAAATAGAACAACGGCAACCTGTGTTCATCTTAGAGTTTTCATTGTTTAACTTAAACCTGCACAGCATGTTTTAGAGGGCAGATTTATTTTAGCTACATTATTGCCTCATAAAATCATGCTCTCAAGCGTGCCTGTTATGCTGCTTTATGCTTTGACATATCCATCAGCTCGTTGCTAACTACATCTACATCACAGTTTTTAGCTGGAACTGCTAAACACAAATCTCAAAATTTTTTTATCTGTAAGTAACACCTTTCATACTATTGTCATTTGATCCAATGCTAACATGAAAATATTGATTAGAGCAGCAGGGTAGAATTAAGCTATGCGAAAATCAACCCACAACATTTTCTGCAGGCAAAGTTCCTCACAGTAACAATCCCATATTTCCATGAATTAGACATCTGCGTGAAAGTGATGCCTGTAGGTGTGTTTGTGTGTGCAAACATGCATGTGTCTAGTTGTTTGCTGTTATTAAAATCACTGAGGTATGACGTTTGCAGCATCACACAACATAATACACATACTGAATTATTGATAGAAATGAAAACAACTCTATTTTTTCTTTCTACTCTCTGTCTTTATTAGGTGTCCCCCCTCCTTTCTTCGCCCATTTGGCAGTTTTACAGCCCTCTAATGAGAGCAAGGCTCAACTCGTCCCTCTCTGGTTTAGTTTGCAAACACATACACAACGCTACACTACACACAGACACACACACACAAATATCCAGGTCTAGTCCAATAGGTGTAATGCTGGTGTGTGCGTTTGCTCCTGTAAAATGCACTTAGGCCTCAGTGTGGCAGGTGGCAGGTGGAGGATAGCAAAGTGCTGGCGGTGCAATTCATCAACTCTCTTCTTCCCTTTCTCTCTCTCTCTCTCTCTCTCTCTCTCTCTCTCTCTCTAATGCTCCATAGCTCTTTTCTCTATTTCCCTAGTGCCATTCTTTCTCTATTTCTGTCCATCATGACAAACTGCATTTGTCTCTGTTATTTTCTCTTTATGCTTTTCCACTCATGCAGCAGCACCTTCTTTTCCTGTTCACTCTCTTTCTAAATGAGCAGTGTTAAAAGGAGAGGAAGCAGAAAACGTGAGGGCGAGAGACATGGAAAAAGAGAGAGAGTGCATATATGGCCAAATAAAGAACAGCCTTTAATAATTCACTGTGCCTTGCAGCCACGAGCCAATCACAATCCATTGCTCCCTTAGAAATGAGAGAGTGTCACAAGTAGTGAGAGGGGGAGGCTGCTGTGTTAGTACTGACAGTTCCTCGATATGTGATAAATTATTTGAGGTGATACACTGAACTAAAAGCCTCGAAACATTCACAGTCAAATGTCAAGAAAACTGAGGCACGCGTTAAAGTAAAGTAGAAAAGAACGTCAGAGCTATGGGGCAAAAACAGTGTTTGGGTTGTAAGGTCATACTGGAAAAGTCTCTATCTCTTTGATGCTGAATTCATGCTAAATGTGCTACATTATTTCTGCACTGAACACTGAAATGTTGTCAGCTTAGTAAACTCCTGTGGCAAACATATTAAGACGTTTAATAGGGTGAGAAGTTAAGAGAATGGATGGATGAATATAAATAAAACTTTGAGGTGACGGCACAAAATACATACAGTGCATCTGCCCAAGGAGACACATTTATTCTCTAGGGCCTTGTAATATGTTCAACTATAATAGATCCTTCCTGAAGACCAAAATGTACCCTAATATTTGTTTTGACCCAAAGGGAGACAAACTAATTTGTACTATAGGCATTCGCAGCTGAGACCCCAATCTTTCCCCAATTAGACAAGACATATACAATTAGTGATAGATTTCCATTGGGATGTGACACATACGGTGATTAACACTCCCTCACTCACGCAGGCACATGTACATATACAGACACTCTACAGTATTCCCTCTGCTTCATGGTGTGAAAGAAAGAGATAATGTCCAAGAAGAATTTCTAGACTTTAGAATGAGACAGGAAGCTCTCAGATTAGTCCGTTCAAGGAAGGTCACCTTACCCCATGATCATTGATCCATAAAGCTATGAGACAGCAGAGTCACAGAGGAAGAGGCTTGGGGTGGACAGAGGGAGAAACTGAATGGGAAAAGTGAAACAGGAGATTGGATGTTATAATAGCTGCAAATGTAGTACAATTCTGCCTACTTCTGTTCTTGAATGCTCTGAGTCACAGTCCTTAAAAAGTCTATCAGTCAGCAAACACTTGATCAGTTATGAAGAGGTTCCTCTGCCAGTTCGAGTGTTGAGTAATGCCACTGTGCAGTGTTTTAGTTTTTTTCTTAAAAAATAAAAGAGAAACGTCAGAGATGGATGAGGATGAGGGGGCTCAGCAAGCCTGAGTTGGTTTAGCTTTCTGCATCATAAATGTCAACAATCAAACAGCAAATAGATTAAATGACAAAATAGCCGTTGGTAAGTATCTTGATAAAATAAATGGTAATTCAAAAGTACTTCAAACTGGATTTTATCTTTATGTATTTTCTCTGCTCATTCTGACAATGCTTCATGCTAAAATTGCATTTGATCACAATTTTATAGAGATCCATAAAACACCATCTAGCAAATTTATCTATTACAAGATAAGCAGCCTGAGCTTCCTAAAGCTATCCAAACACATTTCAACGTAACATAAATCACTTAAAACACTTGGGACCGACCACAGTAAACATGGGCGTCATCCAGCTGGGTTGTGATAGCTAACCGCACAGGGATCAATTTACACCTGTGTATGAGGAAGACCTGTGGCTGACTTTGGACCCTGAGACAAATCAAGTGACAGAAGAAAAGGTAAAGCATCTGAATCAGCTTTCTGGTCAAGTACACGTATGCAAAAAATAAATGTGATTTCATTATTATGCGTTTACCTACATACACGGAAAAATCCTTTAAAAGATACAGACAAGGGACAATCACAGGTCACAGGTCATTGCATGTGAAAATAAATAACCCCTCACTCAGTGGAGGTGGCGGCCTTCATTGACATCACCTGTCAATTCACACATTGACCAGTTTGGCCATCCGTCACAACCCAGTGTATGGGGGTAAGTGGGGTTATAGGGGCTGCTATGACTCAAGTTTTAGATGTAGCTAGAAATAGACACACAGTTAAAAACATGGCCAAGAAATGTGGGAAAACATAAACATTTATTACGTACCTACATGTGGGTGAAAAAATGTATGTGTGTACTGTGTACAAGTATCCTGTTTGTATAAAAAACAACAATGACAATACATCTATATACAAGTCAAGCTATGTGCATCAATTGTAAGGAAGAATAGCTAGCTAGAATAATGCAAGAGTGCAGAGTGCAACTCGGGATGCAGTAAATATTGAATGAGTCATGAATTTCATATACAATATATTATCATGTACTACATGTCTCTATACTGTAGATAAGTTATAGTTGTTTATACTATTGAACTGAAATGTTCAAGGGTGGTCTCTTACTTTAAAAAGTATTCTACTGAGGTAACTTTCATTTCAAACTCATAAGACAGTGGCTTGTGGGCCATCTGCTTCAAAACATCACAAAGTAAGTTCCTAGCTAATTGCAGGATAAAGGGAACATGGCAGAATGAGACAGATTGGAATAAGAATCAGTGGACGGAGGCTGTGTTCATGATGAGTTAAAGAGGAAAAACAGGCAGGAGGCCTTGTCAGACCAAGTGACTAAGCATTAATCAGCGGTAGGTGGGATAATTACTGGAGTGGGGGCATTTAGAGGACGCTGACAGTGCAGCTTATCAACTCATAACTGGTCCTCATTACTTCATATTTTAGCACAAGGGAGTGTTTTAGCATGCATCTGCTTCACTGAGAGAAAAAGGGAGTGAATGGTAGAGAAGAACATTTGGGTGTGTGTGTGTGTGTGTGTGGAGATGGGAGATAAAATGTTAATCAAACCTTAATTAGTTTGAATTTTTTCACTGATGTATGATTAGAATTATCCACACCAAAAACCATTACAATAAACAAAACAGGATTAACCAGCCATCGCTGAGCCTTTTATCGCATGCACATAACTACATTTTGCAGTGTCACTGAGGAGTCGAGTCATTCTTTCAAAACATGTGCCTGCTCCATTTCTGGCAAATTCATGAAGAATAAATCTATCCTAGCGTAAAATTGCTAAAATAAAAATTGCTGTCATGCATGAGATGCTGTTGGTGTATTTAATGTTTGCTCTCACCAATTTACATTATAGAAAAAGGGAGACTCGTTTTATTCTTGTTGTACAAGCTGCATGACATGACAGGAATAGTGAGCTCTAGAAGTAGCACAAAATCTATGTCAACCAGAGAAGGAGATGTTGTAAAATGTTGGGTTAATCTTTTTAGCAATAATATACTTAAGCAGCTCAATATTATGTTTCTCTTGTAAGTCATTTGTCTTTATCACACATGTTTATTCATGCATAAATATTAGTTGTTGTGTTGTGCTGCGTTAGGTTGAACTGATAACAAGAGAGAAAATCGCCTGTTTTTATGTGTGTGTCTGCATCCTCCAGATGAGTCAGGTCTTCATGTGAGTCATGAGACAAATACAAAACACACCACACTGAACAAATAAATGGACTGTGTTTATATCATCTAATGTGAAATGGAAGTAATATAGATATGACTCTTGCCTTGACTAATTCAAGGGGATCACGGGCTTCCCAGCTTCTTTATTTTATATATTGTATCTATTTATCATGCATTTTACTCAGCTTTTATGTTAATGTCTTTTTATTGTTTTATGATACATTTTTATTGTGCATTTTTATTGCCACCCTGCCTGCAAGCCCACTTACCTTTTAGGACATTAAAGTTGAGAGTCTGAGTTGCAACCAATAAAGCACTTTAAGTGTTGAATGTTCATGTTAAGTTATATCAACATAAACAGGATTTCAAGAGTCTCAAAAAACCTTGAATATTTTCTGTGCACAGACAGTACAGAACATTTTCTACCTACCAAACGTCCTCTGTCTACAGAATCAGCAGACTCATTGGTTCGATAGAGGCTCGCTTGAAAAGAGGTGCAATTGGAGCACATTGATTTTTCTCGTGTTAAAAAGCCTTTATTGACATGACATTTTCTCACCAGAGAAGAATACAGCAGAGGAGAGAAATGAGAAAGAGAGAGGGTAAAACACAAAGAGATACAAAAGAAATACAGCACCATGAGGGCTGGGAGCGTCCTGAAAATTCACCCTACATTATTCCACAAGCAACACACCCAAGAGGAGACATGGTCGTCCCTAAAAACCCTGAGTTTCTGAGAGAGAGATGCTGAAAAGATTGTGGAAAAGAAACGAAAGAGTCGGGGACATACTGTATTTCCTGCAAAGCCCTGCGATACAGCAGGCAGATTAGTGCCACAAGGAGGATAAGTCTGAAAGCCGTCACAACCTTTAAAGGTTGGCTCATAATGATAATCTCTTTGTGAAACATCATAATTCCTCCATAAAGAGTCATAAAGCTTCACAGTGGCTTCATCTCTGGAGAGCCAGACGACGCCATGTTGCTGACACAGCACTAAATCACCACGCTCTCTTTCCTCCTGTTCTGTTTTAATGGAAAAACATGCTCACAACTCATACCTCAGTTACCACTTTCTCCCCCATTTGTCTTTTCTTTAACTTGTTCGCAGCTTTGCTAGGACTGCCCATCATTCAAACACTTTTATCGTGCACACTATAAGCTCACCTCAGTCTATGGCTGCTGTTTTTTGGCTGAGGTGATATGTACAGAGGGCTCCTAAAGATTGTCTCTGAAAGCAGCTGCCTGCTGTGCCGCAACGTGACAACATGAGAGTAGTGAGAGTGAACCATGAGTAAAGTTGCAAACTGAACAACTAAACAATGAGTTACCACACACTATGAAGGATGTGTACGATTGGAAACGAGATTGTTTTTCGAGCTCCTATGTTCAGCTGTTTTGCAGCATTGCATTGCCTTGATCGAAACACTAATGTCAGCTGCTTATGCTTAATTCTTCAACATCCCAACAGCTGGTGATACATTTCCTTAAGAACCACTAATAGTAAAGGAAAAAGTCAGTAAAGTCTGTAGACACATTTATGACAGTTCAGTGTGGAACAAACCGACAAACTGGTCGATGCACAGATCCGACAAACACTGCAACCCAGAGCAGCGCAGCTCCAATACACTGGCAGATAGAAGACAGGCTACTTTCTCCTGACATGTTAAATAAGAGGCAATAATGAAGTTTGACAGGGTATGAATGTGTAGGCAGAATGAGATCAAATTGTGTCTTATTAGCTTGTGAATTTCATTCAGCTGTATGAGAAACATCTCAAGTGTAACATGAGCTGAGCATATTTAGATTAGATTAGAATATGTTATTATTTCCCGGGGGGGAGACTAGTTTCTTCTTCCACTACAACGACAAATGACAAAAAAGAGACGAGTCAGGCCGGTCTCAAAGAATCAGTAAATCATGATACCAAAACAAAGCTAAATGTATGAAGAACACATAGGGTGAAATATCGTGCAGATCAGGTTAGTTCACACCTAAATCAAGCAGTCAATAATCAGATCAAATAAAAGCTGATCAAATGGATGCAATTCACCTGAAAATATACATATAATTTTTATAACATAAAGTCTTAAACAATATCCAAGAAATAAAAGACCCTTTTACTCATTTTGTGGATTAGGTGACCTGACACGTTTTAGATGTCAAATAAACACAAGATGATAAAACACCAGGATGACCTTTAAGTGAAAGTAAAGCTTTAAAGTTCGCCACCGTTCTTTTGTAATGAAAGGGAGTCAAACTAGCTATAAAAAAACATCAACTCTGTAAAGCTCACAACAAACCTGCCTCATATCTTTTCACAAAAAAGAGATCAAAGAGAATTTCTGATTGCTGTGGCTACCGATGCCTTGGTCTAACCTAGAACTTCACTGTGCCCATTCAAAGCCAGCATAGGGATTAAGTTCAGACATCACAACGAGGACATGATGGGAAGATCAAATATACAACCTCTAATGCCTGAAATACAAGCATAACCTTTGCTCAAACTCTGTAGTGTATTCTGTTCATAAATATCCGCTCCTATATCTAAATCCCTAATCTCATCACGCTGTTATATTCAATCTCTGAAACTCTCTACATGGGATTCTGCAGTAATGCAGAGCTCCAGAAATAGCCCACATACAGCATCTCTCAAGGGATTTCTGTCCGAGGTGACACTGCAGACTGTCAACTTGTCTGACAGAATACTTAACGTTTAGAAATTGTTGGTTGTTGAAAAAAAGTTAAGCGCTGATAGGGACACCTGTCGTCTCACTCCCTCACTCGTGACATAAAAATACACTTCTCACCCAGGCAGTTTTTGACTGCAGCGCTAAAAGTGATAGATGTGCAGTACTCCAGATTGTGCTGCAAGACAGATTGCTCCTGCTTGATAGAGCCAAATGATTAAAATGTTCTGATGATTCACAGAAACTTTAAAGTGTATATTTGCAGTAAACAAAACAAGACATCTAGCACTCTGCTGGTAGTCTCTGGAGGCTGCACAATTCATTACAGCCCACAGAAAGTTTTGGGCTGAATAAATGACAAAGCGGCTGCAGCATTCTTACTGCCTCTTTTGGAGAGATATAAAAACGTCTCGCCTGAGGTGGTCCAGAGTAAAGGTCACGAGGTCATTAAAATTCATAAAAAAGATTTATTTGGGGAGCTTCAATTTATTGGTGGTCTGCTACAGGCTCATAGGTATCTACTGGACAATTAAAGGAAAACTGAATGTACTGTGTCTCTGGAATGACTTCGGTTACAAAGGCACAAAGGTCCACTTGGACACATGAATGAACTGTTTACAATACGAGCCCGACAGATATGCATGTAAACTGCAACTTAAAATGCAAATTGACTGTTTGGTGGGGGCACACAACAACAAGGCAATAATTCTGCCTTATGGTTGTATAAATAGAGAGAGTAATACTTTTACTGTAACTCTTTGCAAGAGAGCAAACACGTTTTCTAAAATACCCCTCGATAAAAACAATGTATGAGAATGGGATGGAACTGTCAGTCAAGGGGAAATTCTAACCTTGACGGTTGTAGTTATGTAGTGTCACATTTTTTCCCTCCACTCAAGTCAAATGACATCCCATTATTTAGCCGCTGCTGTTTCATAGGCAATAGAAACAGGTAATACATAACATTCCTCAGTCAGGTCTTTGATTTACATCTTTTATCTGCTGAGGCTTCCTCGTCAACCTCAGCTATGGTTCATCAGAACAGATAACCACAAGAGGGTAACGCAGTGGCCTACTAACAACACAAAGACAACAAGTCCATACCTGTGGTTTTCAGATTTCAAGGAGACTTTACCATCCTGGAGGGGTTTCCAGATGGTTCCCTGAAAAACGTGGAACACTCAGTTTCACTCCAGCCAACACAAACCGTTTTGATATGCCCCCTCTGTAATCTTCAACTCCCAGCGTGCACCATCTGTGTGGAGATGTGCAGCTGTGAGATAACATACTGAGCGTAAAATGTATACAGGAGGGTTTTTGAATGTTTTTTTTTTAACACATCTAACTGGCTCTTCTAACAAATAGTGATGTTTAGAAAAATCATGCACATGTAGAAACGATCAGTTTGATTAAAGGGAAACACAGATTTGTAATTAAATAGGATATTTGAGATAAATTCAACAGACTTTATTCACTGTATAGTTCTGTTTCCATGGTTGTAACTTTGTTCATCAAACTAATTATGATAATTATGTATTAATTGAACAATAAACCATTTTCTTGGTGTATGTTTATACACTTTCCTGGAAACAGTGTTCAGGTGGCCTGGTTTTTAAACGTGAAATAAATGCACTAGTACTGATGCATTGATTCTCAGAGGCATTGATGCTTTTTTTGGCTTAAATGCAGGGTCAGGATACAGGATAGCTCCCACAGAGCTACATTAGGAAGGAGATAGTGTCTGGCCCGACACTTCATCGGGAAAGCACAACAGTCATACTGTTGGTGTTTAAACCACAACTCGCATGGTGAACGCGGGGCGGGTGGGTGGCGGTAAATAATTTTCAGCCATACACTCAAAATATTTTGAAATGCTGCTTCAACAGCTTTGATCGGACACAAAAGCACAGAGGGTGAATTTATTTTAGTTTTGGCTGCTTCCATCCTGATCTATAGGCTGCTGACTGAGCCCTGTGAGAGGCAGGCCGCTGCACACTGGAGATAAGGCTTTACCTGCCAGCCATTCTCATCACTGCGTTTGTGTGTCTGAGTGTGTGTGTGTGTGTGTGTGTTCTGGTCCCAGACCTGCCTGGGATAAGTGGCTCTCAGGAACCCAACTACACAATCTGAGATACACTGAACACCCAACAGAGTCAACAAGTCAAACAATACAAAGGAAGAAATACATATTCTTCTCAGAATAGAGGAAAATAACATGAGACAAGTCTCATTACTATGTCTTTCAATCTCATATACACTACCAGTCAAAGGTTTGGACACACATAGGCTTTCCCACCTCTCTATTAAAAGATGCACGTCTTCAGCTGTGTTACCATCATTGACAAAATGCTTTTACATTTTTCTTTTATTACCAAACACAATGTGCTGAAAGAGAAAACTAAGGTTTGCCTTTTATAAAGAATTGCTTCTATTTCAAAAACAGTCATTTCTGTATGTGTCCAAACTTTTGACTGGTAGTGTAAATAACTAAGTTTTCTATAACTGTTAGTAAACACAAGTTTAACTTATTTTATTTTAGCTATGTGCTGTACTGTCTCATAATTCTGGTAGATTTTATCTTATCTCTTCTGACACATCTATTCTGATTTCTTTGGTTTCTCATAGTTAATTTCTTGTGGCTTAGCATCATGATACTAAATGGGTATCATTGGAGAACGTATATCAACATTATCTGTCTAATAATTGTTTTACACTGATGCATCTGATATTTGTTCTTTGTTTTACCTTAATAATGAAAAAAACATTCTCAATAATGATATTTATGTTGTTAGAAGTTACTTACGAAGTTCCCTGAGATTTTAATGTCATTACCATGAGAAAACATAAACATAAAACTGAGATGAAATAGTGCATATACACTGCTGTATATTACTTTATCATCATGTAAACATGTTTCTATCTATTTCCCTGCTTCACACAAACAGATTAAAGATGTTCTCTTTATACAGATCCACACACACACACACACACACACACACACACACACAACAAATGATCATCTGTTGCTGAGTTTTTGTTTAACGGGATCTATGCTCATGAATAAAGTAGCAGTAAATAAAATGTGCTCATCCCTCCTGTAGAGTCAACTCTCAGGCGAACCATCCAAACAAACACACAAACACAATTCTACTTACACACTGCCGATAGAAACTTTTCTGTTGTCACTGCAATTTCTCGCTCTTTCTGAGAAAACGACAGGAAGTGTAATAGGAAGTGAAGTGTTGAGACGGTTCATATGTGTGCTCCTGCCTTGTTGCGTGGCCGTCTTTCTCCGCGTATAAGACTTTTGAGCAACATCATCAGGGCTTCTCAACACAAAAGGCTACTCTGACGCGCAGGGACGGAGCGTGAATGCCTGCGTTTGTCTGAAAACCCAGAGAAGGAAGCAGATACCACGAGCCACGAGTCATGACTCTGTTGCTGTGAAGAAGCGTGTTTGCCAGTGTGTGTGTGTGTGTGTGTGTGTGTGTGTGTGTGTGATCTCATGGTGCAACAATGACAAGGGCAGCACTGATTAAACTTTTCATCCTCGTGATCCTCGCCTTGATCATCTGCCTTCCAGAGTTCTTCTCATTATACAAAGGTGGGTCGTCTGAAACAGATCCAGTTGGAGGCGCATCCGCGCCAACTGTTTTTGTTTGTCTGTGTTCACCTGTGTCCCTCTTCGTTCACAACCTTCTGAAGCATTGACAAAGGAGAACCATTTGCTTTGTCTCAGCTTTCATAGACTTCCTGTTCAAACTTTAAATTAAAGTTATTACAAAAGTCATTCTTTAGTTGAAGTAAACTTTATTTTGTTGAGTCTCTTTACCCTGTTTCGTCTCCTTTATGGAGATTCACCGATGCGACCCCTGTCTGTGTTTTTCAGACAAAAATCAGACCTAAATATAGCTGCGAACAACACTGACTGACAGCTGCTTTTGAAATGTGTCTGTGTTGTGTTGCCCCGAAAAGCTTAGAGCAGCAGTCTTTGTACTCGTGCACGTGCTCTTCTCTTCTTCCTCGTCTTCCCTGATCTGTCTCTTCCCATCAGACATAAACTTGAGGCAACAGCTTCCGTTTTGACATATTGCTCTGATTTCGTATGTGAGAGTATTTTGCTGTGTTTTTCCATTTTCAGTGTCTTCACCGAGGAATCGTTCTGAATCTTCTGCTGTTTATTGTCTTTTTCCTTTCAGTAGCAAAAGTTAACTTCCTCTGTCAGCCCTACCGACCCTGTGAGCGAGGGAATCAGGTGAAGAAGGGGGAGTATGGGAACAGTGATGCACAAATTTACACAAAAGACTTGTGTGACCCTTCTCAGACTCCAGAACATGAAAAGTGGGAACATGCCTGCTCACACGACAGCCGAAGCAATGGGACAGGTTCTACGCTAAGCTCCAGGAGAGGTGGAGAAGACGCAGAACACAGATGGTTTATGTGTCAAACAGATATGGACATGGCAGGATTACAAAGCAACATATCTTCTTCAGGTATTGCTCAGATGTGTTTTAAAGTTGAGTGATTGTTGAGCTAGCAGCATTGCTCTACTGATGGTAAATAGATTGTTAGTCCTTTGCCAATTCTACTAATAACTTTGCTGATCCGGTGAATTTCTCTCTAATACCTTTACGGGTTTGACATTTGAGTCAAATATCACAACATCGATTTGTTAATTTGTGTTTCTTATGACTTATAGCTTAAGAGATGCAATAGTTCTTTTATATTTTACTCAATAATGAAACAAAACTGGCAGTATTTCCCATCAGCTTATGGCTGGTTCTATTTTGAGCGTGTTTCTTGGTTGGCAGCAGACCCTGATAGATCAATCACTGGCAGCAGATGAAGCTAAAAGATAACGGCTACAATAGAACGTTTGCCTCCTCATTTATGAGCCGTCTTTGTTGAGTACGTGATGGGAAAGGTAAATAACTATAACACCAGTAATTATCAGCTTCACACAGAATGAAGAAAGTCCCCGTTAAGCTGTGAATCTTTTATTAACATATTTCACAAGGTCAGAAATACTGTGGTTTTTGGTGAGAGGCAGGGAGGCTATACAGCCTAACAGACCTGCAAGCATGCTGGTTGACTTCTTTTCATTCATTACTGGTGTGTAATTAGGTGCCTGTGTAGATTTTCTGTACATACATAACACTGAATATAGTTAATGGGCTTGCATGGACAGTACACGTAAAGACTTACAGGAAACAAAGGAGTACACACTGGTATTCGAGGAGGTACCTGTATTGTTATTAGCCCCCTTTTTTCACCCAGCTCTGTACTTAGATAGAGATGCTTCATGCACTATAAATGCATTAATACTGGAACTACCTGAAGCCTAACTTGATTTCTATCCATCCACAGCTCTAAGGATATATCTGGAAGTGTCAGTGGACCTTCAACCCGACGATACAGAGATCCCGAATCTCACCTTGTATGGCCGCAGCAATTACAGCTCTTTGCACCTGCACCTTCCTGAAGAGGAAGGAGAGCAGAAGAAGACGGGTAATGAGGGAGAGGAGGAGTCATTTTACTGCTGTCTGCCCGTCCTGTCAAACACAGATTTGACGAATCAAAGTCGCTGTCTCCTTTGGCTTTCCAATCAAACAGTTTTGACAGCGAAGGAAAAGCTGCCATGGAAACGGACACAGAAAGGTTGGTGTCACTGCGAGATAGCGGCGCCTCTTTGGCCCCAGTGCGGTCAGTGTGGCTTCATTTTACGATTGGAGAGGGGCGAATAAAAGGCAAAGAAATTGGTTCCCTTTAGGTGAAAGTAATTCAGTCTCATTCAAACCCATCCTGTCTTTGTGCACAGTCATTTTTTTAATAGAACAAATTTTCCCTAAATTCTTTTTCAATTGGTTCAATTTCATCTTTATTTCCCTTCCTCTCTGTGTGATCAGTCAGACTTTCCCTGAGTCACAGTACATCTTAATCTACTATATATTCCAAGGCTGTATTGATTCTGGCTCTCTTTCTGTTCAGCTCTCCAACACTCCCCTAAGCTTGAAGCTACAACTAAGTCATATTTTCCAGTGTGCATGATGAAAACTGGATATAAATTTCACTTCAAGTTTTCAGCCTCCCACTTTAAGAATTTTCCACATTCTACCTTTCTGTTTCCTTTCTGCTCTAACGTGTTGCTGCTTTTTCTCCTCCAGCTGTGCTTTATTTTAGTTTCTTTTACGTACAACTTTATGATATCACCTGCCTAATTTATGTTAAACAATTGCTTATGATACGCATTACAAAGCAAGAAATAGCTTACTTAAATTTGTGCTGCAGATCAAATACTAAGGGTTACAAATGGACAAAACGGGGGCATTAGGTGGCCTGACGGTTAAAGCATGCATAACCTCATAACTGCGATATGAACAAGGCAAGGGCAACTCTACTGTGTGTACCTGTCTACCGTGTGTGTGCTGAGAGAAATGGACTGTAAAATGAAGGAAACATTCAAAGCTTATCTTGAGGTCTGGAAAACTGTGAAGGGACTTTTATTTCTGTTTTGTTATTATATAGAGTAAATTGTTTTGTCAAGCAACGGTTGTCCCTAGACATTTTTGTTTCCAAACCCTGCCTGTTCTTATCCCTCTCAGGTGAGTGGCACTGTGTATTTAGGGCGCTCTGGTTGGCTCTGCTGTGTGTGATTCTCCTGGCTATTGTTACAACTGTGATCGGACTGATCTACAGGCAGAAGAGCTCATGCAGTAAGACGTGCACACAAACACACACTCAGTAAGTTCATTGGGTTAGTGTTTGAGGGTGAGCTGAATATGTTTCTTTTTTTTTTATCAGAGAACACCAAGGTGCAGCCTGTAGATCACAGCATCACTGCTCAGCAGTACAATGGTAAACTGAAACTTATGACATTTCTACTCTTCTTCAAATCTTCCTAATTTATCTTTCCACTTACACATATTACCCTCTCAGACCCCGAGTCAATTTATGAGTCAATCAAGACATTTTGAAATATTCAGGTAATATATATATATATATATATATATATATGCATTTCAGTTTTCCTCTGCAGATGTTTGAGTCTACTTTAGTAATGGATAAAACTCCTCCTTGTACTTCTTTTTACATGAAAGTTAACCCATAAAAATATATTAGCTGGTATTAGCTAATATTGTATTACTGCTAATAGCTAATATTGTAATACTGTATGAATCATATTCATCTAAGAATCTGCCCCATCATAATCCTCGCAAGGTCTTAAAGGATAATTCGACTTGCATGCTTGTGCCATGATTTTTGTGTCAGAGCTGTGAAATGTCTCTCTGGGAATGTATTTCTCTGAATTATTAGCTACCTACAAAACATCAGCATTAAGAGGAAAATAGACAGATCATAATTTGTTTTATACACTGTGTGTTTCTGATGTTTCAACTAGACGGAGGGAACCATGCACAATTAGCTCCTAAAGGTAACAAAAATCTTACATTTTTAGGTATTTTATTATTGTATATTTGATAATCAAATGTTTTTATTTGTTTCATTGCCCAATAATTTATTCCTAAGTCAAGCATTTAAACTCATGTTTGCTACATGTGTGATTACTATATGTCTGTATATACAGAACATTATATTGTCTATGTATTCCATCTTTGACATTCATGACATTTGATTGTCTAACAAGCTGTTGATGTCTGATAGGAACCATCTCTCATTCATACGAGTCTCAGTTTCGCTCAGGTCAGTAACTACATGTATGCACACTTAAATTAACTAATTCCTTAATGCATTATTTCAGTCTTTTGACAACTTTTTCCTCCCAAACAATAGGACTGTCTCCCATTGCAGAATCTGATATTCAAGGTAGAAAATCACATACAAAAAAAAATCAATCTGATTGCAGGAACATGGAACAAATTTATTTCTGGAAAATTTTGTTAATTCTTCCTTGTTTATTTTTTAGAGGACATAGAAATGCTGCTGGATGGAAATGTTGACAACTGCTACATGGGTAAAGTCATTATCAAAATAACCATACAACCTGAGAGACGCTTTATAGTGCGTAATGTTTTTAGTCACGTTGTTTCCATTGACAACCACAGGTGAGTGATACAGTAGAAATAGCATAATTTCTAGGTTTTTATTACTTTTCTACTTTTCTGACTACAACATGAGACCCAAAATCAATCCAGTCCAATTCAGTGTATTAGAAGATGAATACTGCTGCTTTCAAAGTCCAAATGTGACCAAGCAATAATCCAAAGACTGCTGTCGACAAAATTTAGAGCTTTCCTTCCTGATTAAATAGCTGAAGGACAGTTAGCATTGTTAAAATAACAATGTTGGGATAGAGTGAACCCTTAAGAGATTGGTGCAGAGTTATGCCAAAGAAAAGTATTTGTCAGACGCAATTTAAATTAAAAAAGTAAAAAATCACCACCCACACACAGCAAACTCAAAGGAAAGCAGGGATTCAATACGTCTACTCCACTACTCAGCTCCACATTAACACCACATGTTTTCCATCAATCATTGGATAAATTAGGAGAATAAATTTGATAAACCAAAGGCAATAAAAATGATTTTTGATTAATTAACTATTCTTCTTCTTATTATTGCTCATTATTTCTTGACTGATGTGAATTTGAAATCACATGTCTTGGCCCCTTTTAATATAAAGTGAAACATTACATTATTGTACAATTTAAGTTCTAAAAGAAGATTACATTTTTAATTATCCTATCATATCCAAGACTCTCCTTAGCCAGCTGAGCTCCTCCCCCCTTTACAGCCTCTACCCCTCCACAGAGTCCTGGTGCTTTCCCCATTCCCCACACTCAAAAACCAAACATACTGTTTGTTGGTTGTTTGGATAGTTACAGTAGTTTGTGTATAGTATATTTTGTGCTACTGAACTATTGCTTTATTAGGCAGAATGTAGGCTATTACTACTACTTTTTATGCAGTACTTCCATACATTGATATTTACTTTATTTTTACTTTTTTTAATAATATGTGTTGTAGCACACTTGTCTTCCAGCTCCAGCTTGTTTATTAGTTCTTGTATCTTATCTATCCTCAGCGAAGCTGCACCATCGTGGACATCCGTCCACGTCATCGCTCACTGAGGAACACGTCTGGTGACAGAGGAAGAGTTACTGGAAAATGGCACTTAAAAAACACTGGAGAGATATAATATTCGCCTGCCTTCACCTGAACATACCATGAACACATACCGGTGGCTAAAACCTGTTTATTTTCAACATTTCACTTAATCAGTCTTAGAGCAGTTTGTTAGAGAGTACGCCCGATACCTCAGCAGACTGTCGAGAGTTAAATAAATCACATTTTCTCTAAAGCAGAAGCACAGATGATAAACAGCCTTAACCCATCAGGCCACAGCGGAAAAAAGCCAAAACATTATGACAGCATTAACTAATAGTTCCTTGGTTTAATAGCCTCATTGCATATTTCTAAAGGGGAGAGGGAAAAGTAAAGAGTAAATAATATTTTATCTTTCAGGAGTGTGAATAATTGCTGACTGGAGGCTAACAGTCTATTATAAAACTGGAGTAATGCAAGCTCCTGCAACTCCACAGGTGGTATTATAATATTTGTATTAAAATATTTTTACCAGGAAGGCAAGACAAAATGAAAAAAGAAGAAGATAGATACAACTCTAATGTCCATCTGCTAAATATGTAGATGCTGTACAGCCAGCATTAGCAAAATACTGGACACAGCACCATCCAAAGGTATGTCCTGTAGCGTGCATTTTGAACACATAGAAATAAAAAGAACTAAAGAGAAAACTTGATAAATAGTGTTAATAAGTAAGTTCTACGTCTGCTTGTAGGTGTAGGTTTTGTTACATTTGAACAGAGCCAGGCTCTCTTTTCTCCAGTTCATTTTTTTATGTTACGTGAATAGCTGGCTGTGATTTTATATGTAGCATACAGGATTTCCACATTCAAAATTGTCTTTCAAATGAATCAGGACAATGAAATATGATCTTAATATGATATATTTTAAATTACCAACAACACAAACATGTAGTATATCATCACCATCACTGTATTTCTGTCTCAAACTCAAATAAACAATTAGGCAAAAATATGAACTTCATTAGTGTTATTCAAACTTAATTCTGTTGAAATAATGATGACCTACAGGGAACAGCAAGGAAAACCTAAGCAAACATTAATGTAGCGTCTCTACGACACAATCAGTCTTTTTTCTGTCTTTGGTTCAGCTTTTGGCAACAACAGAGAAACACCTTTGTCCGACAGAATAAGTCTCAGCTGAACTTAAATGAGCTCCGAACACCGTTTAGTTCCTCAAAGCTAAACATCAACCGCAAAACCGAGACAAAATAACATTCAGAGGATACAACATGGAAGAGATGCACATGCAAACTGCATGTGGTTAATTCCTACATGTTTGTTAATTAGAAACCTTTGCAGTGAAGATTACATTCTGCATATATGAATGACAGCTTCTGTCCGTTGCTATATTTAATGTAGATAAACACACTAAATCTGGAATAATCTATTCTCAATACTGTACTGTACAACAATAGATAGGTTGCGTGTTAGTGCTGTGTCTGTGCTGCTGGGTCTGTGACAGGTCGGCAGTGTTGGTTCTGGAGGTGGGAGATCTGCAGGATGGGCAGCAACAGCTGAAATGCATTCTGGATGTAGTTGGTGCTGTTGGAGCCCTGTGGGCAGAAGATGTTCGATCCTCATTATCATCATCAGATCCATCATTCCTCAAAAGTGGAAAATTGTCTCGTGAATGTGATTTTTTTCTTTATTCCGAAATATTTCATTAAACAATGCATGTGCATGTCTCTCCATTAACCTAAACATGATTAATAATCACAGTTATTATTAAAACATTTCCTGTAGTCACCATCAGCCTGAGACAGCTATGTCTCTAATTTAACTTATTAGAAGCTGATTAAAATTAGGAGAAGATGACCTAAAAAAGAATCGCACCTCTAGCAGCACATCATCTATCAGTGGATTCAGCTCCTCTGCTTTCCTCTGGCCCTGAGGGAGAAAGTTTAATAAAATGAGAAGAGGAAGCAGCACTGATGCAAAACTAAGAATTGCAAATCGGTTTAAAACCAAACAAAACATGCAAACATAAAAACAGCACAGACACATATTTAACAACAAGTAGAATGATGTTTTCAGATTTTCCTCATTGGTGATAAAACCCAGGATAAAACTACTACCAGTGTTAGTATACTGTGTAGTTTATTCATCAGTGTCATAGACTCACATCAAACACATATAAGAACCACACCCTTCCACTGAGTGACATGTTCCTCCATCACCATGGAAAAGGTCACCACGAGCAGCTGGCTTACTGGAAAACTTGCTTCATAAAACAGTGTTTCACAACTTTGTTTAGGGAGTTTACAAATGTGGAATATATGCTGTACTCCACATGAAGTGTGTGATCTTTGTCATTTTTGTACAGACAGATGGACAGTCTCCAAAGGAAGCTGCAGCTCTAACACAGAAATGTTAATATTTCATTACTCTCACTTCCATGAGCATGAGCACTGTCTCATTATCCTGCTGTGTAAGTGCTCAGTAAATCATGAAACACGTGTAAATCTATAGCTGAAATCAGTCCCCAGTAAAAACCATAACCGTTGTTAAAACAATATGTGTTAAAGGCTGCAGCAGTTAGGGAAACTAGTATTTGAAAACATGTAGTTCTATTCTTTAGGTTTTCATATTATAGCGTACCCCGACAAGAAGCAGAGTATCAGAGAACTTGTTGGCCAAACACTCCACCTCCTTACACATCGCACATGTCAACCTAAAACAAACAAACAATAAACACATTTTAGTAAAATGCATCACACGCACACACACATATGTATAAACACACACACACACACACACACACACACACACACACACACCGGGTAAGGATGTGTGCCTGGTCTCTGGCAGGTTTCTCCAGCTCTTGGCCGTGAAGGATGAGCTCCGCCACCTTGTGGAGCTGCTCGATACTGCGAGCCGTCACTTCAGCCAAGCTGCCGACTGAGGACAGGTACACAGCCTGTACGGTGAGAGAGGATCCTCGGTGTGTTAATGCTACATCACATCAGACTGTGAAAGCAGAGAAATTAAAACATAGGATAACTTTGCTGAGTGGACCTCACCTCTACAGGGTCAGCCTCTTTCTCCTTCTTTTCCTCCTCTCCTCCCTTCACCTCCGCCCCTTGCTCCTCTCCGTGTTTCTCCTTGTCCTCTGCTTCGCTCTCTCCGTGCGAGGCTTCTCCTCCTGGGTGGTCCTGAGTTTCCCTGCCAGCTGTCTCCACGGTGACAGGCCGTTCCACCTCGCTCACCCAATCATGGGCCCTCATCCGAGCCTGCAGATGCAGAATTACCATCCGTCAGCTCCGCATGATGAGAGATCGCCATCCCAGTGTATGCTAATTACATGCATATACAGATGTTTATGCTAATGTGGGTTACAGATATGTGAATTTGATTATGCTTTAAAGGTGATAACAATTCTATTACCTTTAAGACTGCAGCAGAAAAAATGCTGTGTCATGTGACATGTCTTCCTATGATTGTGGGGGCAGCTTTTAGCTAAAAACCGTCATTGTTAGGACTTTTTAGCACTGTGGGGCCATTTTGGCAAGTCCCCCCAACTTCAAAGAGACTGTCTGAGGATTAAGGTTGCACTCATTCGTAATGGTAAAGAAGCCGAGGGAAGAATGCATTTGGTCAGAGAGCGTCCACGCAACTATAGAAAGACCAACGTTTCACAGGAACACAAGTTCACAGGAAGGAGGTGATGTGATGATGATGATGATGTGTTGCAATGATCTTTATGGATCAGGAATTGTTTCGGAAGAAAGGGTCATGATTTACTTCTAGTAGATATTTAGCTCTAGTTGACTTTAACCACTATTTTTCCATGAGTTTCCACCTCCTCGCCCTGCTATCCATAGAATATGAGCATGACCTTATGCTTTAACAGTACATTAGTTGATTAATAGCCAGTGTCAATGGACTAATGTATACCACCGGACTAATTACAGACTTTCATACTAATGGAATATCTATTTGAGATGAATTTTAAAAACGAGTTCACTATACTCTGTAGGGGATTATACGGTAGAATCAGGCTGGATGAGAGTTGTGTGATATGTTACCATATTGAAGGTCAAACAGCGCTGCAGTACATCGCATGGTGGTAAAATGGAGCCTACATACACTGTAATTATATTAGTCATAGCTACAAAAATGTGTATGTTCATTCATGTTTCTTTCACAAAATTAGAGATGGATTTAATTGAAATGTAATTTGTTGTGTTATAGGTATACTACTGTATGTATTAATTGCACATAAAATACTGATGTAATTGAGATGCTCAACCTTAGGTTCAATCTCTTGAGATTGTTGCTGGAAAAAACTACCATGTGTGTGTGAGTCACCTTGTTGAGTTTGTCTGGCGTGGCAGCGACATGAAGCTCGAACAGCAGCTCAGTGAGGACACTCACAAACTCCTCCCCATCAGCGGCTGACCGACACACACACACGAACACACACACACACACACACACACACTGTGTCAGTATACTACTACGTACTCTTTAAGCCATATATGCATCAAGTGTCAAATGAGAACAGATTTCTAACACATGAAAATGATGCATTGATTTCGGCCACACTGGGCTCAAGATAATAATATTGTTGTTTCTTCAGCTAAAAGCTGAAGATTTTTGAGATTTGATGAACTTCTGATTCTTGTTTTTGCTAAATTACAGCACAGTCCTTTACATTCCAGTGCACATGCAGATCTGCCGTCTTGATCGTCTGATAGATTGGTTTGTTTTGATTCTGTGATGTGAATGTGTCAATGGCCCCTGAACACCGAACGCTGGATCAGGCACCTTCTTCAACCCTGCAGATAAATATATCATCCTGCTTTGAACTCTGCTGCACTGCTCTCACGTTGCCTGAGGGCACCTGTCACACAGTTAGGGTTTACATATGGCTTTCAAAATGTAAAATGACAAGTGGCTGTTGAGGTAAGATGGGGACCAAAACTTTAAATGACATGGCATTCCCTCGACACTGAATTTCACTTTGGTAGAACATTTTCTGCTTCTATAGAAAATACAGTAGATCATGAATGGAACAACTGCAAAAGCACTTAAGTCTTGGCGCTGATGCCTTCAGGAAGACATGTACTCTTCATATTAAAAAACTGTCAGCGAAGCCAGGCAGCATATCTTCATCTTCTTCCTGGAGATGCATAATATGAAACGTCTTGCCAGCATGTATATCAGTATTGCAAGGAGTAGAAAGCAATGATGTAAATTTGGGAGCTCTTTCCACTGAAAGGGCACTCACGCAATTAGGTATTGCACTTTGTTAGATTTGGGAACATTTGATTAGGGAGACGTAAAAGGTCAAAGGTCAGTGCTCAGGGACCACATCCACCTCCATCAGGTGTGGTGGTTGGTTTAGGTCACTCACACAGGGGGGTAGAACAGTGTAATTGGAAACTGAGATCACCGTTATCCTTCGCCTGTCCTTCTTTTTCTTTTTCCTCTTTCTCATCCTCCTCCTCCTCTCGCTTGATGAAGATATGCTTGATGAAAATCAGCTCCTGTTTCACCTCCTCCTGCTGCTCCTCCGTGAGGGAAGACAGGAATGCTTGAAGCTAGGAGTAGATATCAAGATTCAAGATAAAAAACAAAACATTTTATTAATCCCAGGGGGAAATTGTTTTGGCTAGTTACAGCCACGGGACACACTGGACACCACAGACTCATAGAACATCCGCAGCGTGGTGCATGGTGGTGCATATACGACTTAATCCACACTATTGTAATCAAACTGCGCTTCCACTCTGTATTTCTGACACCTACCTTGGCCTCACTCTCATTGGACAAGATCTCCAGGGCCTCGAGGTGTGACAGGCCCTGGAAGTCATCAAACAGAATACCATAGTGTGCTGTGGGAGCGCTGATTGGCTGATTGCTCAGACGTGCCCGCTCCTTCTCCTTGGCTTCCTTCAACATCTGAAAAATCACAGCATAACATCCAAATCAAAGTCAGCAAAGCTTTTTTGGAGATAACACAGAAGCAACAATTTACATGATCTCTCATGTGTGTGTGTGTGTGTGTGTGTGTGTGTGTGTGTGTGGTCATGCCTGACTCAGTGATGCGGTCTTCTGCATCAGGGTCTTGGTCTTTTTAAAACCTGGGTCACTCTCAGCAAGAACAGTCATGGTCTTTTTTCCAATGAACTCCAAAGCATCCAAACCACCAGTGATCACTGACTTACCCTTGGAGAGACAAAAACACAAAAAATTATCTTCCTGAAAGATAAAGGCTTGATTAAAATAAAAACACATAGGGTAAATGAAAATATGGTATAATGCAAGAATTTTGAGGCAGAAACATGAAAAGACATGAAAACAAATTGAAGGAGTCAAAAGTATGACATGAGGTCTAAATTACTACTTTTAACTTTTTGACATAGTAAATAAATAAAATAATAAGATTTTGACTTTTATTTTGGAAACAACGAGCTAACACATCAATGTATTGAATTGACTGAACATTAACAGGTATTAGGTCTGTATCTGAACTCACTCCATCTTTACTACACAGCATTTTGTAGTTGTATCCGAATGTTGAGGGGTACATGTCAACACACTGCTCCCCGTCTATAAGAAAATCGCTGTTCCCTGACTCTAGTCCAGAATCTCACGTTACTGCTCATTATTACTGACTGAACTACTGCTTTTAAGAGGGGATCTACCATGCTCAAAAATGTGTTACTATGGCAATAAGTACTAGTAACCATATGCCACAATAATAACTTATTGTTGGTTTTAGCAACATCATGTTGCTATAGAAACCGGCCCAGTAGCTCAATGGGTTAAGTGTCAGACTGGGATGTAGAAGGTCGCAGGTCCGAATCCTGTCTGACTCCTAATCCATCCCCTACCAGGTGTGTCCCTGAGCCAGACACCCAGCGCTAGCTCCCTGTAA
>JAUMTR010000001.1:10447294-10530150 GCA_032270685.1 Microctenopoma stevenorrisi
CACCCAGCGCTAGCTCCCTGTAAGTCGCTTTGGATAAAAGCGTCTGCCAAGCAAAGTAAAGTAAAGTAAAGTAAAAGAAACCACTATGCCTATTAACCTATTATTAAAAGAAGACAGAAAATCAAGATCATGCCTCAAATAACAAGAATCGTTTTGAACCATGTAATGTTTGTATTAAAAATCAGTGAGTTTCTACCAGCTGTTTAAATCCCATGATACTCTGAGCTTGTGTGTATTCACTCACGGTGTTCTGCACGGCATGTGTGATTGTAGAAAAGACACCCCTACTGGAAGGTGCCCCACTCGGAGAAGAGGTGGACTCCCCGTTGCTGGACCGGTTGGCCTCTTCACCTTCTACTCCTCCCTCTCCTCTCCTTGTCTCCTCTGCTCCATCCCCCTCTTCTTGTGCCTCTTCTCCTACCGAGGTCCTGTGGAGACGCAGAGCTTCCCCTGCCTTCACCTTCACTGAGGTCAAGCTCTGGCCTGCACCCAGAAGCACACAGAGTTAAAGACTTGTAGAGAGTTTGAATATACGGTAGAGAGCACAGGACAGGAAAAAGGTCAAAAGAAAAAAAAACAAATAGAAGAATAAGACATACCCACTGTGGAGGTGGCACTGCTCAAAAGAGATTTTCCCCATGAACTCCAACCTCCCCATCCTTTTTCCTTCTCTTGAAGGGACTTCTCCATACACACAACAGCACGGAAAAGTCATCAATCCATTATGGAAAGCATAAAAGAGGAAGAGGATTTTGGCGTTAAACAATGTTCTTCCTATCAAAACAACTTGTGATCTTTGACTAATGACTCAATGATGTAATGATTGAAAGTCATAAGTAATCAGTTAATGACATGTAATTTATAACATTGTCTGTTACTGTAGGTCAACAAAATATAATCAAAACACAAGAACTACTACTTCTACAAACCTCCACATCCTCTTCTGAAGCCTCTGTGTCCGGATCCAGACTCACTGCTTGGTCACATTCGATCACCTGAGCCCCGGCGGTTGGCTCTGCTTGGTCCGTCTGACCCTCTGAAGTCTTCGTCGTAGCAGTGGTGTCCTCCGTCCTCGTCTCTGCTGTGGACTGTGTGAGGGTGAGACTCTCAGTGATCAGAGATGGTTGCTCAGGGACTGGGGGCTCTGTGAGGGCTGCTGGGACATCCTGACTGGCGTTGTGGTCAGTGTGGTGGGGGGGAGCAGATGGAATGGTGTCCTCTGCAGAGAGGCCTGTCTCAGTGGCGTCAGCCTGGGACATGGTTATCTAGTAGAGGAGAGACCTGATTTGAGAAAATCCTGATCTGTGTTTGTCTTTGTTGTCATATCAACTAATTAGCAACACAATTTCAACCCTGCTGCTAATGAAATGGGCACTATTAATTCACTTGCTCTACAAAATGCTGAAAACTTTACAAATTGTACGGTGATGTCTTCACTTGCTTGTGTCTTCAGCTAACCCCAAACATAATTTATTGTAAAAACACTTTTATAATATTACACAGAGAATAAAAACATTACCTAATTATAAATCTTACTGATTAAGTAAAACAATTAAATGGTTATAAAAACATTTTTTGTCTCACAACATTGATTGGTCAAGTTGTAATTTCAGTGTGCACAACTCTCAGTGGAAGGACTTGACCTAAATTCTTCACAATAAACACAAAACATACAAACTGCAAAGAGCAGTATGTCACTGTCAGACCAGAACAAAGTTCAAAGGCTAATGACATACTGATTATTAAATCAATTCAACAGTTGTCCTGTTCCAAGACTCAAAACTCTTGTTACATTACTGAAGATTGTTTTATGCTTAAAGGATAGTCTTACAAGTGATTGAAAACATTATGTTAACAAACAGAAATGAATAAGAAGGACTCACTGAAAATCCCAACTTAAGTCTACATTTTGTATATATATATATATATAATAAAGTATATTCAGGAAATAAAATGACTTCCTCACTTGTGATGTTTTTTTCTTTTTAATAATTGTTTATAAACCATCTTTGCAGGCTGTTTTCAGTTTACTGTTTCTCAATAAATCATGACCAATGACAAAAAAACGTATGTTGGTTTTTAAGCACTAATTCTGGGCCTAATATTTTGCTTTGTTGAAAATAGAGGCAAAATCTCTTGACTGTAGACTGTATATTCTGTGTATTATTGTCTTTCATCTCATTCTTATTGCCATTTGTGTTGTCCTGTCTTATCTTAAACGGCACGCTGCTCTGTTTCATTTTAATTGCCCCTAGGAGATAAATAAAGTCTTCTGATTCTGATTCTAAAAATAACCACATTATTAATTTAACATCACCATCTAGAGGAAAGTTGTTGCACCGTTAGAATGACAACTGTTCGTGTTTGTTTTCAGTCACATTTCAAGTGTGTTTAAGGACGTTTTAGACATCAGCATGTCATTTATATCACCAGCTGCATCACCACGATGATGAAGAACAGACCCATCAGTCCAGAAAAAAAGAAAACACTATCAGCCTACAACAGATTTCAAGTTCACGTGACAATGTTGCTTTAGTTTAGTGTAAGAAGAATTTAAAAGTAACACTTAACGTCTGTCAAGACAGAAATACTGATATTTAATAGAAATATCTACTGCAGGTGAAACCAAAACAGTGTTTTACACTTATGAACTTTAACACGTCTGACAAAACATCTTCTACTTCATCTGAACACATTTTCACAGCGTGACAATATACAGAAAAAAGCCTTAATTGTCACCGAAGACAGTGGCTCTGTTGAATTAATTCATATGACAGTGAGGCTGTTATCGCTCGCGGGTTCATTTTCCTCACGAGGAACAACAAAAACAACATTTTAAACTCTGACGCGCAGACATTTCAATCAGAAACCTGCTGTTTATCTGTAAATGTGTGTTTAGCCGCCGCAGCCAAGTGTAAGAACTATTAAGCTCAATGACAGTATTGTTTTGAGAAAGTGACAGTGCAGCTCACCCGTTCGGTGCCAGCCAGCGGTCCGTCTTCCGCCCCGCCACGTCGGCAGGCCCCGGTGGGTGAACCCGCCGAAGAGGAGCCGCCGACAAGATGAGTCCCGGGCTCCATGAGATGACTGGAGTTAGCTTATTCAGGGGTTGAAGTAGAAGATGAAGTAATTCACTTCTAAGTATCTAGTTGAGTAACGAAATATCAGACATCACAACAATCACATCACACACTTTACATGACTGTTTAGTTCCAGCTGGTAGATGTGATAATAGTAATAGTATGATATCAGACCGTGTTACCGTGCTGCCTGCCCAACACGGAAGTGAACGGGGCTAAACTATCTCACCCACTGGACACTTTTTAAGTGATTTAAATCTAAACACAGTTCATTTTATTGTTCCTCTTGCTACGGTAAGTCCAACCTTTCGGTAAATATTCGTATGTAATAGAGTAATAGAAACACAAACAGACAAAAAATCTATTGTAGTTCCCTGTTAGGGTGTTTTTCTAGTACACTGTATTCCTCGTGCCAATCATGGTGGCTCGTTGGTCTAGGGGTATGATTCTCGCTTAGGGTGCGAGAGGTCCCGGGTTCAAATCCCGGACGAGCCCATTGTTTTTTTTGTAACGTCGTGCATTACGATACATTACGTATTTATGATAAGCCAAACATATTAAACATTTCTAAAGTCTAACACACACACACAATAGATGTTTACAGTGATAGTTTCTAAAAAATAATGAATAATTCAAAAGAAGGTTGAGATTGGAACAATATCATTCTCTGTTATTAATAGCCTCATATAATATGTTATTGGTATAGCAAGATAGATGGGATTTGATTAGGGATTATAATTATAACAAGAAGGAATGTTAATATATTAATACTGAGAATTAAGCCAAGGTCTTTTCATACTAACTAAAATGATGCATATGCATGTAATGCTACAATTACTACTACTATCTTAATCTAAATCTACTATTTGTCAATATAATTATTTTTTTAATGTAATAGAAGCTACAGTGTGAAGTGTAGTAAAATGTCTGTGTTGATGCTTGATAAATGTATATGATATATATGAGACATATTATATTACACAATACATTCCATGATTGTCACGAGCTAATCTTAATCTAATTTACCAACAACTCAATAAACTGTTTCAGCACAAACACAACAGTGAATTAAAGACAAAAGACTTAATTTTGCAAATATTATCAATAAGTTTATTAAGTGGTATGAATATTCTGTTTTAAAATAAATGCAAAATCGCAGATAGACCTGTACAGTTATATGTTCACAGTTTAACACGTTCCCTTTGAATTGCCAACGTTTAGATTACAAGGAGATAGACACAACATTAGAGAAATGTATAATATCCATTATTATAAGAGTATCAAAATCATGCCTAATAAAATCCTTTAACTGCCCTTTCAGTCTAATAATCAATTATAAAATATATTCATGTATATATTACAACTTATATTTGCAGATACAAAAACATATACAAGCAAAAACCACAAATGGTATCCAGGAGCAAATCTGAGCCGCTACATTCGATGTGTGCACATTGGATACGTACAAAGACGCTATACACAACAACACAACACAGAGTACTGTTTTCTCCAGACGCCGCAATAAAATTGTGCTCAAAATGTTGATGGCTTTCTAATAACGATGGTTTAGTGGAATATTATTTGCTGTATTCTAATATTTAATTTGAATCATATGGGAATACTGAAATATTGAGCACTGTAGAATTAAAATGGCATTTTCTTTCAGGAAAGGTGGAATAAAACTCATCTGCTCCTGATAAACAACAATTAATGAGCACATTTCCCTGCTTTGCACTTTGTATTTTTTACCATATAAAAGTGTCAGACAATTTTAAAAAAGGCTACCGTGGTGTCACATCACAAACCAAAATATAATTCATATCATTGATACATAAACTTGATATAAGACATTTGTAAGACATAAGACATTTCATTGCTTCTACCCTTAAACCAACGATGTGGTGTCTTTTCCTCACTATCAAAATAATGCCCCTGTGCAGCAACTTTCACATTTTCTGAATGGAAACATAAGAACACTTCACTCTGACAATGAATGAGACCCACAGTCCCTCTTTTTTCCAACCCCAAAACCAAAAGCACACAAAACCAAGGATGAATTGCTTTCGTTAAGTGCATGTATTCTGCTTTGTGTGCTGTTAAACATGTGCATGTATGTATGTACAAGCGAGCATTAGCTACCTGTTTATAAGTCACTTCATGATGTAAGCTGGGAGAGGCAGATGAGGTGTGTGGTGTTTCAATGTGCCTGTTCGCATAAGCGTTGTGACAGGTAGCTGCGCTTATGGGGGGAAAAAAAGGGGGGAGAGCTGAAGTACGTAGGACACGATGCACAGCAGGTGTGATATGATACATTCTGCAAAGTTTCACATTATAATGGCCTAGCTGGCATGTGTGTGTGTGTGTGTGTGTGTGTTGAAGTCTGTGGAAGCATGTGATAAGTAATGACAGCTGATGTCGCAAAAAAAAGAAGAAGAACAAAGCTTGAGCATATTGTGTGGTTTTAACACATTGTGTGTTGCGATTTGGTTCTGTGGCCACAGGGGGGCGCTGGTCTCAGTCCAGCTGAGATGCCGCGTCCTCATTTTAAAAAAAGCATCTGGACCTTCCATGGCTGATCAGAGGTCTGGTACAGCACTCACACTTCTATTATAATGTGGGATTGAGCTGAGGGTAAATCTGCAGACGGGATGCTGTAACGACACCAGCTCATATTCGTGCTGAGGTGAACGGCTCTAAACTTGCACCCTAAGGAACAGTCCACAACTGAAACCAGCACCGTGTGTCTTTCAAGCTGCCCGCCGTGCTGATTCACACCAGAAGGTGACGTTTCTTGTGCAAAGCCAGGTGGTCAGAGCGGGAGAAGCTGCGTTCGCAGTCAGGACACTGGAAAGGTTTGACTCCTGTGTGCTTGCGGAAGTGTCTCGTCAGTTCATCTGAGCGCGCAAACTTCCACATGCAGCCCTCCCACATGCACTTATAGGGTTTCTCACCTGCATATTCAGAGAAAAAAAGAACCATTACGTGGTTTGTAAAACATTATATATATTCATGAAGACAGAAGAAAACGTCTAGCCTGTGTGTCAATCGAGTTTCTCACCAGTGTGTGTCCTGCGGTGCGCTTTAAGGTGTGAGCTCTTGGTGTACACTTTGTTGCAGCCGGTGAAGTCACAGCGGTGGATTCGCCGTTTCTTCAGGGAGTCAGGAGAGTCAGGAGGCAGAGGATGCTTTGTGCCCGAATGAACTATTACTGATGGGTTGTTACCCCTTTGAGAGACACAGAGAGGAAAAAAGCAGAAGTGTTAAAGGCTTCTTCTGATGCTCTTAACCTGACTTGAACAGCAGAGGCTGCTGTCGTATTGAAACATACGCCTCATCTGTGAATTTCAACTCTTACTGCAGGTTTAAGTAACAACTTTTACCAGTGAGGAAGCTAAAAAAACCTCCCGCCTTCACCAGTGTACCACGCCTTTACTTTGTCCTGTCACTTCTGTCATTCCTGTCTTTATTTTTTTTATCTCACCATTCAACAAATCGAAACTGGAATTTGATGCAAATCTTTCTGTTCAGTGCTGGAAAGAAGAAAAATAAGCACTAAAACTGTGAAACATTAGATCTAAGATTCACTCATTCCAGTTACTCTCTCTTAGGCCGTGCAGATTAGATTTCTAACACTCTGCGTGTGTAAATGTTTTGTTTGGAAAACAAAACTATTCTGTCCTAAAGTAAAAGTGAGAGTCTATTAAATAACAGCCGAATATTAAACACAAATAGAAAAGAAGCAAAAACTACAATCAATAAAGAAACTAAGAAATGTTGCCTTTCTACACTGTTATTAAAAAAGTGTATGAGTGTGTTTGTGTGTGGGTGTGTAAGTGGCAGTTGAGAGCAGGTGTCGAGTGTTGAAATATGAATCCTTTACAGATCAGTTTTGCGTAAAGGAATGTGCAGAAAATCCCCCGCAAAACACACACGCGCACACACACACACACACACACTCAGCAGACTTCCACATATATACATATATATATAATCATTATACATATATATATATATATATATATCCTGCATACTGTATTCACATTGTTCATATGTGAGCGTGATATGATACAATGATGATAGACAAAGACACACCCAAGTTTTTTCAATCATTTTCCTGCTGGCATGTTGACAGTGGCGGCCCACGGCCTAACTACGACAAAAAAAAAAAACAACCTTTAATTTACATAGATACACAAACAAGAACTACCTGGAAACATGCCCTGACAATCACACACGTAACCGACCTGCAATAATTTGCTTGTGGAGAAGCCGCTACTTTAACAGTAGGGTACCAAACAGGCCAGAGACTGGACGTAAGGACAAACAGGAAGGGATCAGAGGAAGGGGCGGAAGAGGATGGCAGTAATGAGTGAGAGATGCAGGACAATGATGACTAAAAAAAAAATACAGGAAGTGCTGCGGGAGGAAAGGGGGGGAACAAAAGGAGAGCGATAGGAGGAGTAATGGAGGAGGTGACAGGAACAAGATGGCTGATATGTGCTCGTGCGGTTGCCTATGAGGCGATAAGGAGATGGCCGAAAGAGTTTTAATGAGAGGTGTGGCTGATGAATGGGGCTGGAAATATGAGAATAAAGCAATGCCACAGAGGAATGAAGGAATCTCGCACACACACTCAATCTCGCGTGTTGTTGTGCTACTGGTCCTTTGTTATCTCTGTAATTACAGCCTCATTTGTTGAGTGTCTTTTAACTTCCACTCGCCTACATTCTCGCTAACACAAAGAAGAAACCGAGCGTGGAGACATTTCTCAGAACTTTGCATGTTTAACTTGTTTTAACTTTTCCAGAGGAGTTTTTTTAACAGACAGATGTGTCTTTCAACTTGAATAAATGAAGCCAGATCTTTGGAACTTGTGTCAAACTTTTCTACCAAACTTCATAATATATTTGGGTATTTTTACATTTATAAAATATTGGACAACACAGCTGACAGGAAATGTATGGTTTTATATCTGTATCTTGATCATGAGCATGAAATGTTACTTTCAGCTCTTTTTGCATGCACATTTGTTATATTTTCATAAATTAGACTCCCTACTTCCCTAGTTACCAGTAATATTATTGGTCAATTAGTAGAAAAAACAGCTACTTCAGAAATAACGCTGCTGAAATTGCAGCACATTTTCTCACAGCAGAGACTTCCCTTGCTTTCATGAGAATGAGACACAAAATATAACTCAGCAGAAATGACTTTGAGACGCTTATGTGAATATGAGCAAACACAAACACACACACACATGCAGCGCCAATTTATTTATTTCTCTACACAATATAACTTTGCTCTCACAGTTTAGGACAGGGACAAAAATATAACTCCACTGAATAAACGAGGGGATGATGACTGACACGCAACAAAGGGCCAGGAACTGGAGATGTTGGGTTAATATTGTCATATTAACAAAACCAAACAGTGATGAATGTGAGAGGCCTGCTTCAGAATACATTTCACCAACCACTGCCACTTCTGAGAAAACAAGCAAAACGTTTCGCAAGAATCACTGTTGCTTGAAAAGTTAAACTTTGCCCAACTGCTATAGACTCAAAATACACAGTGACGGTCATATGAGATCATAAAAACGTATTATTCGAATATTTGTGTATATCTCAGATTTGAATAATGTGTTTGTTTGATAAATGTCGCCTGTTTTTCTTCCTTTCCCTGTCAAAGATAAAGAGCGTCATCCGAAGTGGGAGTGCATAGTAAAAGTTCAAATCTAAAGCACAAAGAATCACGTTCGCACACCCACATCAATAGGATGTTCAAACCACAGATATGTTTTCCTCTGGGCTTAAGTGTCAGATGTTGACTTAAATAGAAGGAAATATTGATAGGGGGGCGTGTACCTTGTTTTTTTCTGTTTTTCCGTCCCATCAAAAATCAGTCCACCTTGAACAGTGTGTATTACTTCACCGTCTGAATAAATGTTTCTAAACTAGTCCAGATAACTCAGAACTCTGTTGGTCTTTCCCGGCCACCAGTCTGAGAACCATTACACAATAGTGTCTTAGTGTTGCTGTAGTATCAGTACCTAGCCAGAGTGTTGGGACTGCACCTGATTAAATAAAATCACAACAGGAACAGATATGGATCTGGTCGAAAATACGTCTGGGACCAACACTTCCATATAAAGCTAAAGGGGAAGCGTCACAGCAGACAGTAAATCTTGTGAAACTCCTGTTGCTTCTGTCAAAATCTCTCCGAGTGCGTTGGCATGTTACTCACTCGTATTCGTGTGGTATCCGAATGACTGATGATTTCATCTCGTGGCGGCTGTGGGGGTCATGAGAGAGCTCAGGGCGAGGCTCTGTTTTGATTGGCTTGTGCAGGTCGTGGGTGTCACCGTGCAACTCCAGAGGTTTCGTAGAGTGAACTGAGTGAAACAACAGCATCAACAGAGTGCCGGGTTAACATTTATATGCTGTCAGCACATCTGCAGGGCCACATGTCACAACTGTCAAGTTTGTTCTTTAATCTATATTTAGAGTTAAATCTGTTTATCTAAATCATGTTCCTAAATCATGTTTCATCTAAATAACTCAGTGATCCTTGAACTTGTCCAAAACTTTGGTTTATAAAGCACATTTTATATTAAAATAAAATGAACATGGTTGACATTACACAGTTTTTGGAATTTGTTTTAGTAAGTCTAGTATTTCTTTTAATGCTGCTGCAGAAGATCTTCTATGAAGGGACTGCCCTGCATGGAAATGCATCTGATAGCTATAGTACAACGGCATTTTGTTAATGTGGCGCTCATCACAATAGATCAGAGACTGTGACCTCTGTGAATATCAGTGACCTTTAGCTGACCACAGAAAACAGAACAAAAAACATGGCTTCCCTAAGAAACAAAGTGCCAAAAGTGTTATTCTAAGAACAGAGGAAATGAAAAGCACTTCTTCATTTTAAACGAAAGATCCTTTAAATGTACGTTTCTGGGGAAAGTTTGAAACAGAATTGTGCAGATTTATTTCACGTTTTCCTAATTGTTTTGATTACTGTTTCTTTAATTAGTTTATTTTTTTTCATGTACACGTGTACATGTCGCACTGCATTAAATCATGAAAGGGAACTCACCTGTTTTGTGCTTCCTGCTTCCATGACAGTCGTCGTCACTGGTCAGGGGTGGGCTCACTATTATTGGCTGATGCAGGTGGAGAGGTGTGGGGTAGAGGACAGACAGAGGCACCATGACCGGAGACACCATGACGCCTGACCCCTGGATGACCCCTGAACTTGAGCTGATCAGTGGAGCCACCATAGTGGGGTAAGGAATTGATGGAGTGGCCGGAGGGAGAGTGTGGGGGGTTGAGGAGCGCAGCTGGGGGCGTGGCGGCGAGCAGCGCGGGGAGCCACGACACACCGAGCTGTAAGGGGAAGGTGGAGAGCTGCGTGAGGAGGCCGGGGAAGAGGCAGAGGAGCAAGGAGGGGAGGCGGAGGAGGAGGTGGAGGAGGATCGTTTGCTGATTGACAGGTCCACTGGCTCCAACTGGGCGTGTGTGGGATTGCTGGGGGTGTGGGACTGTGCAAAGGTGTGCATGTGGTAGAGGGGCGCAGGATGGGGGAAGATCACTCCGTAGGGCTCCGGAGTTTTCATCATCGAATTAAAGAGTGACTGTGGGTAGAGAGAGAGAGAGAGAAAGAGAGGATACAGACGAAGGAAGCAGTGAAGGGGGACAAAAGAGCAGAGTTAAAAATTTCTGTTCCACATTAAATAGCAAGGAAAACATGTTTCTGCCACACAAACAGCTATAGCCAGCCAAAAAAATGTAAACCCTGTCAATTGTTATGTCTCTGAGTATCGTGTGTATGTCCATTAGCCTGCTGCCTGGCACTGTGTGTATCCATTGTATGCAAATATCAACTGTCCAGCAGCCTGTTTGTCCAGGAAGAGACGGAATGTGGGAACCAGTCTGTCTAGACACGTAGCAGGAGCGTACAGAGATGTGTGTGTGAGTGTGTGTGTCTAAGTCAGACTTACTGTATGGCATCAGAAACATGTTCAGGCATGATGAGAGCACTGAAAAACACACGCAAGCACCCAAAGCTACATTTACACAAACACACAGGTGCCTTACCGTCTCCATGTCTGTCTTCAGAGGGTAATCATACATCAGCATGGCTGCACAGGCCAGGCTCCTACAAGAGGGACACACAGACACACACTGTTTACCACTGAGCGACTTCTTGGTTTCCTTTGTTTCTACACTGTAGTGTACTTTAGTAATGATCTATAACGAGTGGTGTGATCCATTGTTTAGTAAGTACAGCAGGTTAAGCTACAACTGCATGTGAAGTCCTACTTAAGTAACGGTGCAGACGTTTTATCATATATGTCCTTAATACCTTTAGCAGAAAAACTCCCCCCGTGACTCATGACCCAGTGACTCCCTACTTCAAGCAGGGGCCGCCATCCATTAACTTAAATAACTGGGGTTGTGAGGGTACGGGAGCCAATCCCAGCTGTCATTGGTTGAGAGACAGGACACACCCTGGATGGGTTGCAAGTCTATCACAGGGCTGACATTTAGAGACAGGCAGTCATTCGCGCCTTTGGCCAATTTAGAGTCACCAATTAACATAACAACATGTTTTTGGACTGTGAGAGGAAGCCAGGGTACCTGGAGAAAACCCACGCAGGCGTTTAGTTTTACCTCCGGGCCTGTGAGAATTGAAAACGTGAGAGGTTTCGAGGGGGAATGTCTCAGTGTCTCAATGTCTGGTGGTGACAAGTCATAAACATGAGATGTTAACAAGGGGCCTCAACCAGACGCCTTCAGACTGGAAACCACTGGTTTAACATTTAATAGTATGCTGTATTTTATACTCATGTGTGTTATTTAAAGGTAGTGGAGAATAAAGTGCAATATATCGGAAATATCAAGTAGGCTGCAATAAAGTACAGTAAGTACTCTGACCACCATCAGTAACTCATTTGCTTAGTTTGTCTTATTTTCTTCTTTCTTATCACACACACACACACACACACACACACACACACACACACACACACACACACACACACACACACACACACACACACACAGTAGAGGGAAGGGTGACTGAAAAGTGCGTGCGCGCACCCAACCTCAATTCTAGTAAATCACATCCGACAAACATATTTTCTACTGTCTCAGCAGCTCAGCTCAGAAACACTGAGCTCTGACCAACACTTGTCAGGCCGTGCAAACAAACCACTTAACAGCATCGGTGTCGTCTCAAAATACCCCATACTCAGACAATGCAACAGGTGACTTTACAGTGGGTCAATTTACAGGACTACAGCCGGTTCCAGGTGTGATGTGGCTAGAGAATGGCCAAGGCTGGGGACCAGACAATAACACCTGAAAGGAGTCAGACAGGCAAACACACACCACCTACTTTGGGCTGGCAAGTGGTTGGATCAAAAGCGTGTGAAATTTCAAAGGTGGTTCCAGTTACCTTAACTTTGAATATCCAGGTGCAATTGTGCTGACTCTGTGTTTGTGCCTTTATAGGTGTGTGTGAGTGTGTGTGTGTGTGTGTGTGCCCGCGCTCACTGGAGCATTAAGGCAAAATTAACTGTCAAAGAATGTACCCTGAGGGAGTCTGTGTGTGTGTGTGACCTGATTAAAGTCCACAGTCTGGAGAGAAGTCAGCCTTTAATTATTAACAAATGGGCAACAACAAAGGCTGACACACACAGATATGGAGCAAACCAGAAGGAGAGCAGGATGCTTGCTTGCTTGGTCAGGAAGGGTGTGAACATGTCGACTGAAGCCTCACCCTTCAGCTGGCTCCAAAGAAACAAAGAGATTGAAGTCAGGTGGGGATGTAGTCATGCACTGCGATTATGTTTGTGAGTGTGAGTGTGAGTGTGTGTGTGTGTGTGTGTGTGCGCTTAGTTATATCTCTGAGGGTGTGTTTTCTGCTCCGGTTTTGTATGGTTTCGTAGTTCAACTAGAGGTCAAGCACTTCTAGTTCTATTGTGGTTGTAATCCACACACACGGAGGTGACAATAAGAGCAGGTATGAGGCGAGAGCAGATCACGAAACAGCAAACTGACAAAAGAATTCGCTTCTTCCAGGCTTCGCACGTTGTAAGTGTACAGTGTAAACACAGCAGGGGTGTTTTTTTTCTACAGAACTGATTCTAAAAGGACTGTGCAGGGGCCAGTAGTGGAAATCCCCTATTCTATTTAAAACCCTTCCTTTACTACAGCCACAGACAGATCTCTGACTCACAGCTAATCCGATTAATGCAAAAATCACTGGAAAACTGCTTCTAATCAAATGACAGTCGCAGAGCTTTCAGCCAGAGCACTGTCTCATTGGCAGTCCTCGTCTTTGTCTGTAAGTGGTGCGGTGCTGTCGTACCCCGTCCCAACACACAAACACTAACGGGAAAATGACCAAACGCTTCCTTCTGGAGTCTGCTCGACAGAAACACGAGTTCAACAGGTGCATCTAAAACAAAGACGCCACCCATCGGACACATTTGTGTATTCAGACCTGAGTGACTCATGCTCTCCTTTAAACTCTCGTCATACAACACGTGCTAATTATCTTGTCACAGCAGGGCTGCGCCCATCTGGGGGAGATTTACAGTTACATGTGTACCTGTGGACACGAGTCATGTATGTACTGCATGTTCAAGTGCGAGGAAGACACCTCCGCCAATCCTCTAAAGTCTGAGACACGACGACACAGTACTCACAGAATAATACACGTATTTGCCATTGGTTTGAGTCAACACGGGGCTGCTTGCTTGATGGTGACGGAGCTATAGGTCATTCGGCAGCAGCAGAAAATCATTAGTGTTGATGCTGATGTGTGTCAGGTACGTAGGACTTTCTATACAGGGAAATGGTGAGAATGAGAGCTAAGCCAGGGAGACCGTCCTTGTAAATTAGACAAACTTTCCCTCTGGGTATATCATAAAAGAAGAAATACAATGAGCCTCACAGTGTTCACACAATCGCAGGAAAGACATTTCATTCAGCTGCACAGCATCTTCCTCAGCGCAGCAGAGCATCAGGCCTCAGGAGATAAAAGACACTCTGCAGCTGGAGCTTGTTGCTTTGTCAAACGTTTAAAAACATCACTTTGGCCTTTGGAGGATTGTAAATGGCTCCTTCACGGCTTCTGTCATTCTGTAAACCAAGCGATTAACAATCCGTACACTGCAGCGGCTCCAGCTTTTGTAACAGGTCAGACTGACCTCCCGGAGGACAACGACCTCTTTCTGCGAGATTGAAATCAGACAGCTGTTGCACCTCTCTTTCATGAGAGCGTGTAGCGGTTTACAGGTAGGAAAAACACTCCAGGTCGCCCTACCTGGGTTGTCGAGGAGCATTTTCTCCCTCAGCACTTAAATGTGGGTGTGTGTTTGTGCGTGTCAAGTGTGGTCTGCAAATATTGTCCTTCTAGGTCAGTAGAGCTACTGTGTACTCAACCCCAACCCACTCAGCAAACACTTCCTACACCCCTGTCTCTCTCTCTCTCTCTAGCTCCACGCTTGGATTCCAGATCGTCTTCTACACCTCTTCTCAACCCGCTCATCAGCAATCACTCATATCTTTACTACTGTATTTATCGGAACCACACACCACCCCGCAGGCTTTCTCTCTCCCTCTCTATGAATGATATAAAACAACATGACTGAAGGGGAAAATATTGTGGCTTGGAGTCGCTGGCTCAACCACACACACACACACACACACACACACACGCTTCTACACACTCACAGCCGCACACCAACTTTCTGCTAGCTCAACAGAATACACACACTAAATCACTAAAGGACTAAATTATTACAGACACGCACACATGCTTGAACACACGCAGACACAAACGCGGCTGCACACACACACACACACACACACACACTAATGGCAACAGGCTGGAGATGATGAGATCACCAGAGAGACCAGAAACCTCCAGACAACAGCTTTGTCCAAGAACGCGCTGCATTAGACACACACACACACACACACACACGAAGCCTCGGCTCTTTTACTTTTCCTTCTTCGCCGCCTCTTGTACTTTGTGTCTCTTACCTTATGTCAGTGTTACCGTACAGATCACACAACACCCAACTCACACACTGGTGTAGTACACGCTGTTCTTACCCATTAACACACCTCCACACACGATCCTCAGTCTTAATTTAAGATCCCAATGACATGACTAATCAATGTGTCAGGATAATATTCTAGCGTTTACATTTTCCCCTTTCCTGAGTCGCCTCAAGTGTATTTTCTAATTGTGCCACACTTCTTTTGTTGTCCTTGACCCATACAAATGTTCTCCTTATTCCGAGCTTGCACCGCTAAGTGCACCTCCTTACTCCCTTATTTCAACCCTGTACCTCACTTCCTACTCCCGTCTCCCCTAATAACCTCTCACATGCTCTGTCTTTGACTCCTCTCACTTTAAGGCCCCTGCTGAGGGCCCCTATCCTCTTATTTTGGCTTCCTGTTCCCTCACCCCTCCCATCGTTTAGCACCCCCCATACACACACACACAAACATATACACATATGTACACGCACTCAGTCCCTCCCAGCTCCTCTCCAGCAGACCACGGGCTGCAGGTCTTAGGGGAAGCCAGAGGGGGCCATCAGCGGGGGATAGGAAACAGGATCCATCATCGCACACACATCCCAACACATGGATACACACATTTAAAGACACACCGGAGCTGACATGAGGTTCGTACAGTGACACACACAAACACACTCATACTTGTGCGCGCACCTCCAGCCGAACTTGAGAGCCGAGTTTTGAGGCTTTCCAGACATCTGAGGACAGAGGGAAGGAGAGAACGAGAGCGAGTGCCAGAGAAAGAGAGAGAAGCGGAAGCGCTCAGAGTTTAGTCTGACTGTTATTATTTCCACACTGCGTGATGGGTCGGGGGGGGTAAAGGAGAAGGAGGAGGAGAGTCAAGCCAAATGGGGGGTGCTGCTGCAGGGGGCCTGTGGTTTCCTGTTTGACCCCCCCCACACTTCAAGAATGAGAGAGGGGGAATAGAGGGAGAGAAAGGGCAAAGAAAACAGCCACTCTGACCAAACTATGTCCAAATGGAAGTGGAAAGAACAAGGCAGAGACAGAAACGGGGAAGAAAACGAAGTGGGTTTCAACCAAAATATGACAAAACTTCAATGAACCTCAAACACGGGGAGGGGGTGAGGATAGAGCCACACAGTCACAGTGGCTCAATCCTGTGGTTTAAAAGCGGTAACACGCACACAAACGCGCGTGTGTGTGTGTGCTTTAACGTGAGCGAGCGTGCGCTGGCACGCATGTGAAGTTGTGTAACGAGTTACAGCTTTTTAAGTTTATGGCTGTCTGTGGACCACGGTGTCCGTAACGTCTAATGGAGAATCACCAACTATTCAGCATCCAGGAGTTTAATGTTTAGCCCTAATGTTCCCTAGGACATGCCCTTTGAGCAGTGTGTGTGTGTGTGTGTACACAGTCCTGAGCATTTTGTTCCACCAGATAACATCAGCATGTTGATTCAGGAAAAGAGGCGTAGGGGTGGGTGGGGTATTTGGGGCGTGTGGGTGTGCACTGCCGGAATGGGAGACAAATAAATAAGAAATAAATCAAAAGAGAGGTCAGTTCAATTTTTTTACTTCTTCCTTTTAACTTGTCCAAAGTGAGAGACGAGTACGAAGTAAGACAAAGAGAGAGAGAGAGTGAGGTCGCCCTCATTCCACCCGTACACCCCCCACATTCACATCCCTCTTTCCTCCCTTCTTTCCTCCCTCGTTCTCTCTCACTCCAGGCTCTAAACAGGATAAGGGCTTCATATGCCAAGTGGAATGTGTGACGCAAGCCTCAGCCTTGAAACAAAGCACAGGAAACAGGGAGAGAGAGACACACAAACACACACACACACAGAAAGAGAGAAAGAGATGTGTGTCGAAGAAGATGTAGGTAAAATGAAGGGGACGGTGCTCTGGTGTGACTGTTCTCTCTCTCTGTCACACACACACACACACACACACACCTGTCATACACTCCTCTCCGTCCTCCGATCTGACATCCTGAAGCAGCTCTGAAGCTCGTCTCCCTCAAACTGTCACACCACTGTTTGATTCTGCATCAGCATCAGGTCGAGCCTTCGCTGACAACATCACCCACCGAATCAAATCCCTGAGAGCGAACAGCACTGTAGATAATCAGTGAGTCGAGCTGCCAAATAGTCACTGATGCCTGCCTTCAAAAGCTTTTAACTGTCAGCTGATTAGAAAATCTTTAGATTCAGGACAAACTGAAACACTTAAGATCTGCCTCTCCGAACTTTACATCAGAAATACTTTATTAATCCCTGAGGAAATGATGATGTATTAATATAAATGCACACATGTCGCTTATTTTTCTAAACACATGCAGACTTCTCAGTCTTACACTGACGTAAATACTCCTGTGCATCTCGGACAGATTGAAATCACATGCATCGAGTAGACGGACACTGGCAGAGCGTCAGTCTGTCTCTCATGAACCCACACTTTATTCTAACTAATTAATAAGTACACGTTATATAAAAGGCTAAAAATAGAGCGCGGTGTCTGAGCCGCCTCACTATCGACTTACAGTGTTAACATCAGGAGTCGTCGGGACAATAAATTCCCTTTTTACAACATGACACAATCCTTCCCGGACACGATAGTGAGGTCACAAAACAAATTAACTAATTGATCAGATCACATGTGAGCAGCTCGATGTCATTAAACCAGTTACTACTGTTAGTAGGAATTTATGGACTTATAATGAAGTTTGTAAATGCAACAAAACCGCATCTGACTTTCAAAAGACGGGAAATAATCGGATTATCCCCGTGTCACCACATGAACCAGCTCCCTCGGACTTACTTCGCAGTTGGCGCACTCAGTCTAGTCCAGGAGCGGAGACGGTGGTTTCAGTGCTGCCTTGCTGAACGGCAAAAAGCTCCCGGTCAGTGAGAAACTCAATTAGACAATTCCGCTGGCGAAGTGACGCAGGCGACGAGCAGCGCTGCGCAGCGTCACTGACATCAGGCTCAGAGAGAATAAAACAAGACGCTCCAGTGACCGACGGCTCCACCAAACTTCCCTAAGTTATGAAACTCCCCGTGTCGGCGCGCGCGCGCGCGTGTGTGTGTGTGTGTGTGTGTGTGTGTGAGTCTCTCTCACTGAGCGTCTCTCTCCGCTGTGGCGTTCACAAACTGCTGCTGTCACATGATCCGCTGTGTCTGCTCCGTGGGGTCGGACACTGGGCGGGACCGGGGCGGGGTGGTCCAGTTCGCGCGCGCGGTGCGGAGGTGCGCGTGTTTGTGCAATTTCAATTTCAAATTTGGACCCGCTGAGAAACATTGAAGTCAGATTTGAACAACAGCAGCTGTGCGTTATTAATGAAGTCCACAGCTCAATAAAAAAACAAGTGCAGGAGACTACAACACGTTTTACTCTATGACAGGCTCCGAAGCTGCAGGCTACACCTCACTAACAAACGGAACAAGGCACAAATCTAAAATGTTCACACTTCACAAATTTAACTAAACATTTTCAAGAAGAAGAAAAACTTTTTTTAATTTAATTTTTTAATTCAGAACTGTAGTGTTTTTTTGGAAACCATAACAGAAAGGAAACCTTTAAAAGAAGAAGAAAGAATTTATACTCATTGTTTGTATGTGTGCTAATCTGCAAAACATGGCGAAAAAACAATTTAAAAAACTAGAAATAAAAGTAAACAAACACATTTCCAGTTTCACTAACAGACCAACTTCTAATCAGGGTGCACGCAGCTAAGTGGTGCAATTTGTGTTCAGAGATTTGCACAACTGTGATTTAGAACAATTAGAGTGACACCGGTGAAACTGTCCTAGCGTTTACATGGTTTTAAAGTGTTTTGTATAAATAGAATATTAAGAATTATTACTGCTCTTAGTAACCATTAATACAATGTAAATATAAGCCTTTATTGAAGCTTGAATAAATGGTTCGTCATCAGAAAATGGTAACATTTCATGTGATTTATGACATGACGTGAGACTTACCTGCTATTGTCTATTAGTTTCCTGATATCACACATGTTTAAACAGGAGACACAGTTTTCATGTGTAAATAACAAACTGTCACAGTGTGAGAGGTGTGTCTGATTTTTTTCTCTTCCTGTTTACACGTGGCTGGAGTTTTTCACATTAAGTATAACAAGTATAACACCTCCACTAACTATGACCTCAATGCTAAAACATGTAACTGAATCCACAATGGCAGTAAAACCTGAGTGTTATAGGCATCATAAAAATTAGACTTCATGGCAGAGCTACTGTAGATTGTGTGGGCACACTGTAAAGTCGACACTAGGCCCATAGTTTCATGGGAACATGTGTTTGCAAATTAAACATGCAACATTATAATATTAACATTCAGTAGAGGTAAATTACAAAATAGCATAAAGTTCACATATGTGCTATCCATCCAACTATATTCTTACTCGCTTAAATATGGCACTGAGGTCAGGGTTCACTTCTTCTGTGTGCGGTTGTGTACATGCACAGAAGGAGGAAGCGGAGGGTCCAGGGTGTAGAAAGGATCAAGCCTGTCCCATAAGGAACTGTATTAGTGTCAAAAGAGTCAAGAAGTAAAACAGATTATATAATTTAATGTCCAGTATTTTTCACTCATCACCACAGATAATGCTCCTGCTTCTGGCAGACAGATAAGGCATGTTTTTGGCTCCCCAGTGGGTCCGTGTTGTGCATGGTCTGCAGCCATCGTCCAGGATAGTTTTACCATATGTACAAGGTTAGCAGCAGGACACTTTCTAGCAACATGTCAGGTTAAAAAAAGCTGAAGACAGTTGTAACAAAGCTATGCATTAATGTTTATATGACCCATGTGAAATGTGCTGAACATCCAGGGATAGATACTGGTCCTGCTCTCAACATTCAACATTCTTTATCTGTCACATACATAGTTATACAGTGTACAACACGCAGTGTTCATACATAAATACATTTTCTTTTGTTTGTTCAATAATCTTAACTGAAAAAGTAACTAAAACTGTGAAATAACTTTAATTGTGTAATAAATATAACGTTTCCTGATGAAGTGCTGTGGCACAACTTAACATAAATTGGAGATATTTAAATACTCGAGCTGAAGGAACATGTAGTTTTCTTTGGAATCTGTGGACTAATCCAGAAGGAAAAGACACATGAAAAAAAACATTTTCTTGGATCAGTGGCTTATAATTAACTATAAAACCCAGATGCTCCACAAAGTGATCATAGATAACACGTTAATGCAGTTTTATTTTTCCACCACAGTGAATAATTGCTGGATGATCAAGTGTCCAGTGTCAAGAGTTTTCAACAGGATGTTGCTAATATAACTCCAGTGAACACTTCTTCCTTTTTAGGTTTGGCAAGAAGCCACAGCAAATTGTAGGTTGTAGAGGAAAGCATTAAATTAAACTTAGTATTTTATAACATAGTTATTTTTATATATTATATTAGGTCTGTTAATTAATATCACATCATAGAAAAAGGAAAACAGAGACAGAATCAGAGGCAAAGGGCAAACCCTTGCTTTGTAGTGTTAAACCCCAACACACACACACACACACTGGCTGTCATCACTCCCTTCTTCTGTGCTCTCTCAGTTTATGCTTGTGCTGCCTTGGAGCTGCCTGTTAAAAAAAAAAAAAAAAGATGCTGTGATGAAATGACATTTTTTCACAGATGGTTTCTATACATGTAGCGGTGTAAACCTTTCAAGTCTGAACACACATCCGCTTAGGCTTAGTGAGCTCCGTGTGCATGAGAAGCAGAGCATGAGCAGAACAGGACGGTAGTGAGATAAAGGGCTGGGCGCCTCGTGTTTAGATGTCAAAAATGACTCAGGGAGAACCAGAAGAGTCTGACAGCACCAACTTAACCAATAAACGGAGACATGAAGTACGGAATACATAATCTACTTTAAGCACAACATGTGTTTCTTTACTGCTGAATATTTATTTCTGTTATAGGACCTTTGAACTGCATGGCTGCTGATGTATCCTACCTATTTATGCTATATATTGTTATTATGATTTCCAGTACACTCTGTGAAGATTACCATATATTCCTTTTCATCTTCTAATTTTTTTCAGATTTAAATAATATTTATGATCATCAGTTACTGCAGTTTAATATTTTATATATGTTTGTGTAATTTTTTCTTTTGCAGATTCTGGTTTCCATTCAAAGAAATCAGAGGGTCTGTAAATTCTATTTTAAATACAAACATTTGTTTGCATTTCCAGTAAGTCCTGCCACACCTATTCTATTTGATGCAGCTGATGAGCTCATATAGTCACATTCCTCCTTTCCTTTTGCTTTCTGACAACCATATCTGCATGCCTGGACGATGACAGAGGACTGACAGTGCTTTACATGGCACTACATCAGGCATTAGATTTGCAACTAGACACACATATTAATGCATAAAGCGTCCTTGTTTTATTCAGAAACAAACCTCATGTGTTTTGGGATTTAAACCAGATATACAGTCACAGTAACATCACCCTAAATTGTTCATTCTTCAGGATGCTTGTGTGTCTGGACATGTAAGATCCAGTCTGTGCATGCTTTGCTAAGGTACAGTAGCGCCCACTGGCCACATCTTTACATGTGAAGAGCTTTAACTTTTCAGCACACTGAACGCATCAGGCCTAAACTGCATGACTGGGAACAAACAGAAACACTTACAAACCTTCATATTTTCTCCTTTTTAAAATGTGTAACAGCGTTCAGTTAAGTACTAATTTTTTAGTTGACTCCTTGAACTTTTGCAGTTAAAATACATTAGGGTTGTAAACAGTCACTGGCTTTTAACTAAGACAGAAAAGTGGAAACATAAGAAACATTGAGGTCAACATAATGTGGTTTTCTTTAACATTAGCATTAACATTTGTAAGTTTACATTGGTGGTATATTAATGACAAAAAGTACATTATTCCCTCTCTGCTATTTCATGTACACTAATAATTTTGTTATTTGAATGCTTGAATAAAGGTTTAGTTTAAGTTTCAGTTATCAACCTGCACCTACTTTACATTTAAAAATGTTTTTAAAACACTTTGCTAACTAAGTGAATAAGTTGTGAAAATCACTAATCTTTACTGTAATATCATGTGGAGTTTAGTTTACAGCGAGACAAGTGTGAACAGTCTGAACCTTAAGGTTAATACTGTTCATTCCTATTGCAAAAACTGATTCTAGTGTTTAAGTTTGTTTGAGCTTATGTTAGTGATAGTAAAGTAACCTGCAAGAAGCCTCAGTGCACAAGGTTCATATTTTAATGGGTAATGTATTTTAGCCAATAATTAAGTCACTGTAGAATTATAAGTGAGCATTCTGCTACTAAGAATACATACAATTTGTTTTCATAATATTAATTTATAAAACAAAACATGTACCCATGTGGTAATATATATTGTTTATATACACTGTCTACATATATACTCAATGTGTAAAAAGTCATTTTACTTAAAAGTATGAATCAAAGCACAGTTCATGTATGTAAAACTGTGTGGTATGAACATACTGAAACTAATAAACTTAAAGTCCACTGATCACTAGTCTGGTTACATGTGCACATTAGTAAACATTGACATATTGGAGTTTATTATATTTAACATACTTTTGTTCCAATTGGGATTCATTCACCCTCTCCCTGGTTTTCTGTTGCCTCTCTAACAGTGGCGGTTGTAGAAAATTGTACATGCGGGACAAGGAAGTGCTAAGAGGTCTAGGCAGGGTGAAAATCCCTTATATGTATATGGAGTCAAAAAAATATCCACAAATACACTTTAAAGTTATTTATTGCATGGGCCTAAGATTTTGTTTACAATTATGTATTGTAAACAAAACCCCCCGAAATGAGTCATATATTTATATCATTTATTTTGTCATATATTTACTGATAAAGTAAATTTCTTCCGGCTCTTTTGGCATGTCTTTACAGGGTTGGGAGCCCTCCTCCAAATTCCTGGGAAAAAAAATAGTGAGAACTTGACCTTGCTATCCTCAATGGAAGGTGTTAAGGCCAGGAGAGAAATTTACGCCCTATAAAATGGCCGGATTCAGAATACGTTCGAACTCAGCACTTTCCATATGAACAGCATTTAATAATAAGCAGAGCGAAGGTCAGATCCACATGTCCTGACAACATCCTGTGTCTTTGAACAGATAATGAAAGTGATTCCGCAGAGGTCTAGAAAACAAAGTACAGCAGGAGAGAAACAGCTAATGTGTCCTCAGCAGAGCTATTAGTTCCCTAATCTGAACTGTCAAGGGTCCTTGATCAGGTCTTCAGTAATCAACTGGATGCAAACTAATTCAGTAAATAACTGATTCAACAGCAAATCCCATAAATACACTACATGTAGGACACCTGTAGCAGTGGTGACCTCGTTCTGTCCTCATGAAGTTAAGGTTTCCCTAAGGTCATCCTCAGTGTCTGTGAAGGTTCTCAGTCATCCAGGTCATGGTTATCTCAGAAAGGTTTTATCCAAAGCAACTGGACTTGTTTGGTCCAGTTGCTTCCTGGGTATTGTTGAGATAACAGCCTTGTGAGTACAATGCTGTTATCTCAACAATACCCAGGAAGTTTTACAGTTCATAGTTCACACTCAGGTGGTCACATTAACATACGTGAAAGCCAGAGGGGAGGACGACCCACAGGTGACAACCTGAGGTGTCAACAGGGTTTATAAACCTGCTACTCACACCAGCCAGTCACACTAGAGAAAGCCCTCTGGAATGGAAGGTGAAACGTCGCCAAGAAACCTACAAGTCCAGTTGCTATGGATAAAACTTTTTTGAGCTCATCCTCAGTGGTTACTTCATCCCTCATGTTATTTGTTTTTCTGCAGCCATTTTTTTCAGAAGATCACTGGTCTCAGCAGTTATACATTGTTCACCTGTGTTTGTGTGTGTGTGTGTGTGTGTGTGTGTTTGTTTTTAAGTGGAATGTCTGATATCATGTCCTAAAGATAGATAACATTTATTTCTATGGAACTACACACACAAAACCAGTCCCTGTTCCAGGTAATGTGACGCTTCACTGGCCAACAATGAAGAGGCGTTTTAAAACACATTCAGGCTGCTATTACTAGTACTGTGTCAACAACTCTTTAGTGTAAAACAGTGGTATTATTACTGTTAGTTATTTTGGTCTAATAATAAATCTGTGATAACGATATGAATAAAGACTTTTGTGTTTCTCTTATGATCGGTCAAACTTACACAAACGATTAAGGAAGTAGCTGCAGACGAGAAATCGAGCTGATGTGTGGCAGCTATTTACCATACCATCTTCCCCGTTAGATGTGTTATCATGGTAACATTTACTGTGTTTAACGCTAAAGACAAAGAAGAGCTGAGGTCACTGTCATTGTTTTGCCCGGCGTCTTGTGAGACTGACAGAGGAAAAATGAAGCATGACCATGTTAAACTTTTATCCAATAGTATTTGGGTCATTTTGCTCAAACCAACAAATATGAAGCTCATGGAGGCACAAACGTATTTCAGGAAAAACTAGATTTTTGTTTCTTATGATGAACGTGCGCTTATAAGTTTAGAACAGTGTAGATCATAGGATCATTACCTGTTTGCAGCAACTACTAGTGTTATATTGTGAATAGTGTTAATAGTAATTTGTTTCTAATAATACAACTGCTGCCCTCTTTATACAAACATATATATTTGGATTATTAACCAAGACAACAAGGATTTCTTTCAGTGAATTGTAAAAGAAAGCAACAGAAAAGTGATATGTGTGTGTTGGTATCATGTGGTTGAGGGAGGAGCACAGTTTGTGAAACACAAGTTCGGCTGGAGGTGAAAATACACACGTGCACACACACTCACACAGTTTTCTGTCAAGAAACTGAAAATCTGTCCCTGAGGGGAGACGAGGTGATTGAGAGTGTAATAGAGAAAATTGACAATTTTTAAGATTTCTTTAAGAGGTAACATCACTCTGATCGGCCACAGACATATTTCCAAGCAGAGATCATCTACAGAGAACCAGTGCATCAAAGGAATTATGGCTAGCCATTATTATGATAGTTGATTAATCTGCAAATACCAAAGATATTCTGTTTACCACCACATGATAAGAGAAAGATGAGCGGCATCTGTTTGCAATTAGAAAATAGAGTTTTATCCCTGACAAATGAGGGGAATGTTAAATCACTTATGGAAATTATTATTTTTTTGAGGAAATTAATCTTCTTTTATACTTTTTCATCTTTAAAATGCTCAAATAAAGTAAGTTCCTTATCTCCAGCTTTGATACATTATGAGTCTTTGAGTTATTGTCCGAGCTGGAGAAATCTACTGCCTGCATCTTCAACCTTCCAACACTGGCAATGTTCAGCCAGCATTAAAACCACAATGGTTACGTTCACCTGAGAAACCACATCTCGGTGTAGAGCCTCTAACCTTTCATGTTTGTCAAAAGTACTAAAAGAGTTGTGTTTCAGTAACTGTCAGCCCACACATCTAACATATCAGTGAACCTTTTCGCTCTGCCTTCAGGGCAGGTTAGTCGACTGAGCGACACTTGTTAAGTACTAAATTATCTTCTGCGAACTATGGATTCAGATTCCACCTATGAGCCTCTCACACAGTGAGTCTGGATTGATAATAGCCAACAGCTCGATTTGCCTTTGCACCTTTCGTATATTTTTAATACTGCATGTCTATATTTCTGCATTTAACCACAGTGGTTATGTATTGAACTCACGCTCTTAAACACAGGTGGTGTTTGGTGGTGTCTCTCAGCACTGTGCTTGAACACCAAACAGAGCACTCCCATAACTCCCAAACAGATATTAAACAACTCTGGGGTCTCTGTCATAAACTAACTCAGTACAGTGGTCAACTTACAGTGGAGAGACCAGGGAAGGTCTGTGCCATCGGATGAAACAACCGGAGTATCAGTGCGAGTCAAGTGTCTGACAACAAACTAGAGAATCAGTGAAAGTGACCGTACTTATAGTTTTTCCTCATTTACATAAACACTTCTGTTCACTCTGATTTCACATTTACAAAACACAGACTGAAGACTGGTCAAAATGTGGCAACACTAACAATAATCAACACAACTTGTGGTCAAACTAATAAATTCTTCCATAGAGTTATTACACAAGTGGACAACATAATAAATCAAATTTAAAAGAAATCACCTGTCACTATAAACTTCTTCAACCAAGAGAATTCTTCTTCTGAAGCAGTAAATACAACAATAAAAACGTGTTTCTTAGTTTCTTCTGATTTTGGGTGAAAGAATACAGTCTCTGTGAAATATTGAATGTGTTGAAAACAACAGTTCATGGGCTCAGAAATAAAGACCTGCACAAACATTTCATTTGAAAAAAGTGTTTTTCACAGTATTTCAACAGGCCGTCTCAAAAAAAGGTGGAGGTGCAGAGTTCTGCTGCATTTGTTTTCTAAAGAAATCACCCTGAGAGAAAAGAACACAGTTCGACGCTAATGGATGAACCTAAAGAAAGAAAGGCTGTCCGGCTGACATGACTCTACTTCCAGATGACCTTTTCATGTATGACTGACAATCTTCACCAACATAATGGCAGCAATGTTTTACTGTAATAACTGGTCGAACCACTTTTGGCAGCAGTAACCTCAATCAAGCACTTCCTGTTGCTGACGATTAGACCTGCACAATATTGAGAAGGAATTTTAGACCATTTCTACAGAACTGCTTCAGCTCAGCTCATATAGACCCTGTGATAAACTTGGGGATTAATTATCTTGGTGTTGTACCAGTATCCTACTGTACTGTTTGCAAAGCTGTATGAGGGATATGTACGGTTTCAGGTTAATTAATAAAAGAGTTTGTATTTCATGGCTTCACCAGTACTTAAAACAACAAGTCCATACCAACATGATGCACTAACATTTTCAACATCTATATTCCCACTTATACATTTAAACAAGTTCTGTATAGAACCGTATTTAAGCAAAAGCTGATGAGAATCTTTCCCTGAAAAATCTCCTCAACAGCACACGTCACAAACATCTTATAACCATGTCCAAAAGTGCTGGCAGTGACACACAGACCTCTTCTTACAGTTTAGTCATACATTTTATAAAATAAAAACTATAGAAGGAGTTCTCTGTGTTTCCCCGAAACAGCTCAAAGGTCATGAAAAAAGTTTTATCCATTGACAAAAGGCAGAAAAATCTTTCTTTCTATCGAAGAAAGATTTTTTAATCTGGATTAGAAAAAGACATCCTCTGCTTGACTTGCTGTCTCGCACTTTGACAGTCAAACGTGACAAATGTCCATTAAGTGGTGACATTTGTGCTCATGGGTGGAGCGCTGGCATGTTGCAACTACACTAGGACATCTGAAGAAATAAATCTCTAAAGAATGCATTTTGTCACAGTGTAGACTTTTAAACCCATGAACCTGGTTTCATACATAAAGTTGCTGATGTTACATTTGAAGACACTTTGTGAGCTATGACATTGTCTCCTGGTTGGGCTGCTTTACATACAACTAAAACATGATTCATGTTTACCTCCGTGTAGCATCTGGTCTTCTTGTTGTTCCATTATCTCTGATACAAGCTGAGGGGTGCCTCTTCTCTTCAGTTCAGAGGATGATGGCCCATGGTTTCCTAAATGACATTCCAGATCAGGACAGTTTTCCACTTTGCCACAGAACGTTTAAATGAGCTATGGCCAAAAAAAGATGGCAGCGTTTCCGGACCAAAATTCCAAGTTCAAACTTGCTATTTCTATAGCCCATCACATAACTAGGCTGTTGCCAATTAACCTAATTAGTTGCAATATGTTCTTCCAGCTCATCCTTGTTATTTTTCCAGACTTTTCTTACCTCTTTTTTTAGATGTGTTCCTACCATCAATTTCAAAATGGTTTTTAAAATTTTTTTATTAATTAATTGTTTATTTTCTCAGTTTAAACATGCCTATCATTTCAATCCATTTTAATGTAGATTTTACAATGTCTCACTTTTTGGTCACTTGGGTTTAATAATCAATATGCTCACAAGTACAAATTTGTTTGTATCCATTTTCAAATTTTGGAAAAAAATCTACAAAGAAATATGTTCATTTGTATTCAAAGCATTTTACACCTGAAGGCGCACACACACACACACAGACACTCACACACACACACACACACACACACACACACACACACACACACACACACACACCCAAGCAGGGCTGTGTCAAATTCTAAGAAAGCCTCACTCCTTCAGGCTAGGTCACACCCTGAAAGCATTACGTGCACACTTCAAATGCTCTGTTACATCCCTTAAATCGAATCCTGTTAGACTTAAATGTTTCAGAAGCTTTAGGAATCTATGAAACTAAAAGCCTCATTACCACTATTGCCTGTCCAGACATAAAAGATTAGATCACACCTAACTCTTCATTTCATTTTTTACTGTTGAGTTAGTCAGAGTCACAACAACGTTTTATTATCTACTGCTGGAGACATCCAGACCATCCAATGTTGTTACCATCAGATTCGTAGCACATCAGATGTTGAAAGTTTAAAACTAGAAGTAAGATTGTGTGATGTGTGATTTTTTTCTGCATTTCTAGCATTTTTATAGCTCATCCTTGCAAAAACACGACTTCTTATGTAAACATGGTGAGAGCACGGTAACCAATACCATAACAATACACAAGAAAGCTGATGCGGAAATACAGTTCTGTGGAATCAAAACCTGACAGACATCAGATTGCAAGACAGATTTTGCAGGAACCACAACCAGGTGAGATGAAAATGATCACGCCTTAATTCCTCTGCACAAGTAGAACAACTCTTGTTTTCTGCTTCACCATGCTGCCAAAACTCTTATTGTTCATATAAGTTCTATAATATGCAAATTACTGACTACAGCCACTGATGCCTCTTCTAATCTTCCTGTCTCTCATTAGCTCTCTAACCATAAATGTGTCAGGTATCACTGACTGTATGACTGATGATGACTGAATAGTTTAGATCTGAAATCATTCTTCCTCCCAGTTGTACCTGAAGCCTTTGCCATGTAAGGAAACCTGCTGGTCCAGACAATTTAGACGCATTTTCTTTTTTTTTTTTGCTGTGGATTTAATAAGAATATTTTTGCCTTTGTTAATCTTTACAGTACTTAATAATTAACTGATTGAATAATTTGTAATCTGTTTTATTACCAAAATGATTGAAGCACACGCGTCAGCACATGAGATAAAACACGGGTTATACGTGCAGGCCTTTTTTTTCTGTTTATATTGAATACAGACAAAAAAAGGTAATGTCACTCTCTAATGTAAGAAAAAGGGTGAAGACACAAGATACTTTTATTTCAACAGGGCAAGCAAAATGGTTTATCTCTAGTTGTCAGGTACTGGAGATTCCATGCACACAAAAAATATGGTGTTCCACAGGGTCCTGTGCTTAGAACAATACTTTTTACTCTAAACATGCCCCTCTTGGGTAATATTATTAGGTAACACCTTATAAATTGTCATTGCTATGAAGTTATGTTTACCCAGAAAGTATATATTTACCAATTTAACTCGAAAAAACACATAAATGGGCCAAACGTCAAGCATGTAAAAAAAACATGTCCTAGCTGTCATGTAAAAGTCGGTATTTATAGTATTTGGGAGATACAATAAATATGCCATTAAATCATATAGTTACTATTGGTGGTACAGCCTTGGCCTGAAATACAACAATGAGGAACCTAATACTCCAATTTGAACAAGTCCATCCTGTCCTTATCTAATCTGTCTATTCTACTAAACCTCTAAATTTCTTCTGAATTCTTCTATCTGAGGAATATTTCCAAAATGTTTTTTTAATTATTTTTCAAAGCAGATAGGTTAAAGGGCTATTTTAACCTTAACACAACCTTTATAATCCATAAATAATTGCTCTTTTCTCCCTTTAAATGATTTGTTCTTAAGTTTCAACAGTGGTGGCCCGTCAATAGAAGGCGCTGCGGTGCACGCCTGTCTCACATGAGGAAAGATGTCATAGGAATCTCATTAAATTATTTTAGAAAGACGTGACATGTTTCATGAGTACTGTGTATAATCTACATTCAACTGTATTTTAAAAATGTTCTCTCACTCATTTACTGCAACTGTCGTGTGACATGTACTTTTGGGGTGCAAAACTCTTTATCATAGACCTACAGACAGGTACTACTACTAACAGACTAGAAGTTATATGGAAAATGCTAACTGCTATGTGTCTTACAATGATTAGCAATGTGAATATCGCTACACAGCTAAATGAAAGCTACAGGATAGAATATGATGATATAATGAGGAGGGGGACAAAAACCAGCACTTTCTGTCCAAGATGACAGACTCTATTATATTTGGTGGTGCTCTTGAGCTCCTGCGTGATCATGATGAAAGTAAACACTCAAAAAATCCTGGTATTTTTATGAGGCCGGTGAACTTTGTTGGATCTATTGGTAGAGTTGTACCAGCAGACTCTTACTGTGGTTAAAAGGACATCTGAGACAGTGCAGAATAAGCTGCTCACTTTCTTTTTCATTACTTTGCTTGACTGCATGTTCTGCATGATTAAGAAGAGACGGGCGAAATTTACTTAACTGGCTGAAAACACAGACTGTGTATTTGCTTTGGTTTGTACTAGTGGTGATATGTGGTTAGAGTGCATCTGAAAACTCACTTGCGGTTCAGTTATGAAAACCAGCCGGCATGTTCTCACATCTATGGTGTCAAACCTTAATTGGTCTACACAAGCAAAGAGAACCTTGTGTATGCACAATCGCACATCTGCTCACCTCATAATGCGACCTTTGGATAACAGAGGTGTGTTCACACACAGTTAGATGAGATGATCCATAATCATCCTTTCATCTTACGTGGGAGGCATGCTACTGTACTGTACTGATCTAAACACACACACACACACACACACTCTCTTGGAAATGTATGTATATATATGTATATATGTCAGAAGGTTTTTTTCTTTCTTCCTAATGAAAGAAGTTGCCAGGACTAAACCTTCTGAGTAACGTTTGCAGGTAAGCTGTAAGCTAACGTCGAAATGTCGTCTACAACTCCTTCCAGCTACAGTAGTCCTTATATTATTTTTTTAGCATTGATTTTACTTTTTTCCAAGTGACCCCAAACTTATCAATAGTTGTTTACTAAACCACGTTGGTGGCTTCCCCCTGATTAAAGGCCAAACGTCGAACTGTCCACGGACACAACACTGAACCCAGAACGGAGCAGCTTGTCCCCAGGTGATTAAAAACATATCTGTTATCATTATTATTACTGCTGTCCCTGACTTCAGCTGTCACACCTGCCTTACTCCAACCCTCACCTTAGTCTAACCCTAACTCTGACCTTATCCCCTAAACCAACCACCTCACCCTAAAGGCCTGAACTAAAGGTTAGAGACAAACTCTTCCTCACATAGTCATTTAAATACACACAGGTGAAGTTGGCATCATGTGTCTCTCTACCTAGCGGATGTTTTGTTGCATCCAACTGATGATTTGGGAGAGACATATAACTGCACCTCTCAGCCACTCCTTCAGACCCTGCTCTGTTTACTGTATGTACTGTATGCAGACTGTCAAGCACAATAACAATGTGTGTTTGTTTGTGATTTGTAAACAGTCATATGCAACATATTATTACAATTAACCATTAACCTTTCCTCAGACGCTATAACCAATCAACCAGCTACAGCAAATCAAACATATCGGAGGTCGCTCGATTTTCTCTACAGCCCATTGTGTAAAATATCTCACTTCACAACAACAAAATATATCATAACCTGGAGACAGGGGACACGCCTCTTTTTGCACGCCAACTGTCTCTATATTATTCATTTCTATTTGATTCCAGACTGATAAGAATGATCATGAATCAAACACAAGTCTGTACTGATGCCTCCTTTTTTTCCCAATGGTAGACAGGAAAGCAAAGAGGATGAGCTGCCAACTAAAAAAAAAAAAAACAAGGAGCCCTATGATAGACACATCAACATTCACTTAACTGTGTCATGAATAACACAAAACTCACAGTGTAAGTAAGAATATGGATTTTGGTGAATAGCCAAAATGCATATTCTGAACAGCTGTGGCTGTTCCGTGAAAGGGGAATATTAATGTATAAAATACTGGTGTGACAGTATGAGACTGTAATCTTGTGTGTGAGATTCCCAACGCCAAATTAGATGAATACTGTGTGTTTACAAGATAACAGCAGGTGACTCACTCTGAGCTATGTTACCGTATATCACCTCTAGGGAACAATCACATCTCTGTCTTTTTATTCTCCAGACGAGCAGTATGGCGTAACCGCTAACACACAAACCTGTAGGAACAAACTGTAGTTGTTCATGTCTGTTTTTCTCACTGGCTACAGCTCTTCAAAAACTCTCACACATTTCTGGTGTCAGGATGACCCGGACCAGGGCTCTGTGGGCACAGGCACCAGATGCATATTCAAATGAGGTCATATGTTTTGGTAGACGTAGACCTGAGTCATGCTCCCACAGCCTTTTTCTTTAGGCTCCTCCCTAAAGATTTCAACAGTATACAAAACTTTCTGTTAAAAATCATTAAAAATCTCAAAAGCCACTTTTTACATAAAAATATTCAGGGTAAAACGGTCACGTTATCAGTGTGATAGATTGTAAATTGAGTTGTACAGCCTTCTCAATCTGGAGATGAATCATTTCATGTTTTTAAGTGTGTGACAGTCATACACAATAACAGAAAAGGAAACATTTGTTTGGTCAGCGTGAGACATTTCTAAATGTGGATGAGGTGATGTTTGTATCTCACAATACCTCAATTCCTCCAACTGTGAACACTAAGTGGAGTCTGGTCTACATACAATTTCTTTTTCATAAAACACTTCTAAAAAATGAACTAATACTTCAAACTGATGAAAATAATTAAAGGCTAATTTTAACAAATCTTAAAAAGAATATTTAAAATATTACTAAAAAATGTTTATGGACACAAATAATTAAACACTGGAGGAAAAAAATCGAAAGGAAAGGATTAGTGTTTCCTATCATCACATCTTAAATCTTAAATCAGTCATCCAGGATTTTTACATGGAGAAAGACACTGGTCTTTTTTACTACATCTGGCACTGCATGACTTGGCTCTGTGTATGACATAATAAAATCTAATGACTATCAATATACTTTCAAATTGAGTTTTTTTTTACGTTAAAATGATTAGTTGAATGAATGAATTTTGAAAAAATTAAACTGCTGTATACTAGACCTCCCAGCATATATGGTACGTTTTTTGTAGGTAGGGAAACACTTTCAAAAAGTGTCTTTGATATTAGAAACATTGATTGCTGATTCCAGTCTGTACACTTTTAGATTTTTAAAGCCACTGCGAATAGTTTGACATGATGGATTAATACAATCTTGCTATAATGCGGATCAAACAGAAAACAGTGCATCGTGTTCAGTGGGGGTTTTTTCTGAGTTTGAAGCAAATATGTTTGCAGAATTACTAAAAATGTCAAGTATATAAACCAAATAAATGAAATAGAGCACTGATGTTTACACAGCTATTTGACTTGTTAAATAAACTAACAGCTCGACTTAACTACACACGGTTATACAACATGCAATATCTAATCAACGTAATATTTAGTAGGTATAAGAATATGAATAGCATTTATATTTACTGGTGAAAACTCAAGTCAAGTGTCTGACAGCATGTTCTCAGTCTCGGGTAATGGATACTCAGCATAACAGCTGACATCTAAGAGGACGAAATACTAAAGGGTAAAGACTGAACCACTCTGGAGAGGGGAGCTGCAAACCTGAGCGTGTGTGCTGGTGCAGCGGCACTGACAGTTTCGCAACAAACTATTAGGTTAAGACTTTGTCATGTCACTACAGAGCAACTCAAGCTTTCAGTGTTTGATTGAGACATTACTTCACTTTTTATGAACCAAGATTCAAGATGTAAATCGTTATTTTACGAGTAAGACTGAGAACTTGGGAAGAATTTTAAACACAAACGTCTGCATCAATTGCTGCATTTCAGAGCTGAGCCGTACAACACGGAGACAAACAGAGACATTCCTTAAACGTAAGGCTTGAAGAAACATTTATTGTTATTGTGCCTCATATACTCAGTAGCGTGAGGTAAACTGCAGGAATCCAGTCAGGTGCGTATACAGACCACTCCCATCACTGGATAACCCTGCAGTTCAGTCAACATGTTTTTCATCTTTCATCTGGTTCATGCCAGAGGTAATGAGGCCCCCAAACTGTCACAGAAACATCGAAACAAAAGAATACACCTGTCATTAACTCAAAGACCAGCTCCACCCTGATATTTCTATTATCCTGCTGTTTTGCATAGACTCAGTTATGTGTTGCCGTAGGTATGTGGGCTGTGTTGTCATGTTCCATAGCTGACAAAGGTAAATTGTCTTTTGGAATTGTGTAATGTACAGAAATGCACAGACAGGTTGAAAACTGCTCTTCAGTTAGTTGTATCTGAGAGAAGGCAAATCAGCGTACATCATTTAAAACATCTTTTCTTTTTTTTGGCCTTCCTCTGCTGTGTTTTTTCCATGTTTCTTTTTTCTTTCCTGTAAAGCACTTATGGTTTGGCAGGTGATTAGTCATTCGGCCTGCCACTTTAATCCAGACTGACATTTGTGGCTTTGAGTGTTTTATCTTGACAGCTTTTGAATGGATTACCATGATATTTGTTTACAGACATTCAAACTCACCTCAGGATGAGTGGATGAGGAAGAGTGACCAAATTATACCTGCTAAACATCAGGTACAGCATCACATGGTTGCTAGTACACAGCTCCTACTTTCTCTACTTTTTGACCCCTTTAAACAGTAAACTTTTAAACCTTTAAACAGAGGTTTCTGGCAGAGATTCATGGCCTTAGACGTGGAGATGCTGACTCTCACAACAGTCGCTTCACATTCAGCTGCAAACTGCCCCAGTGCAATTCATAATTTCCTCGGGGATTAATAAATATTTCTGATTCTGATTCTGATTCTCTAAACCAGACAGGGTCCCTGCCCCTGGCAGCGCCTGGAAATCCTGGCCATGAGAACCACAAAGAGGATTGATGACGACGAACAACCCAGCTGGGTACGTGTTTGACTTTTTGCTGAGAATGTGAACAGAACTCGTGGCTTCTGTAGCCTGCACGTGATGCCTCGTCCACTAAAGGTTTGCGCTGACAAAAATGTCATGTTTATGAACATAAACGCATACTTTATGGATCTCGCAACTATTAAGAATTGTGTCCTGCACAAAAACAAGACATAGTCACATTTTCTAATCAGAACGTGAATTTAAGATCATGCTTAAAGCTGCTGGTGCTGTTCACCTTCAGTACACCTTCGCTCAGAGTCAGCGAGAGAGCAGCAGAAAGAACAGGCCTGAGGGAAGTTATTGTATCCAGCTATTCAGAGCGGAGCTGAAATAATGCTCAGCTCTACATCAGATGAGTCCTTCCACAACACAATTGCTGATTCTTGTACAAGAAGGGTGGGGCAGGGCTTTGGGCTCAAAGATAGCCAGTGTGTGCAACTTTTGAACTGTGAGTTTGTGGATCAATGTGTGTGCTTTTGTGCACATAGCAGTGTGTAAATGTATCTGTGTGTGTGTGTGTATTTTGGGTGGGGGCTCTATAAATCGTCTCTCCACCCTGCAGGGAGTAGTGCTTCCTCTCCAGGGTTCAGAAATAACCAACAGACAGCTTTATTGTTCAAGAAAAACCTGCCTGCTGTCTCTGCCTGTTGCTCAAACACACACACACACACACACACACACACACACACACAAAGACCCCCCTCTCCTTTTACAGATCTGAGTAACTGACAAGTAGAGTCTTGGTTACACCCTGGCTCTGAGGAAGGGAGGCAGTAAGAGGGTGAGAGAGGGGAAGGTGGGAGGGAGGGAGAGAGACACATAAAGGCAGAAAGCAAGAGAGAGAGGAGGAGAGCAGGGGGTATGGGGAGGGGTTTTGTGGACACTCGATGTGCTGACAGAACAGCGGTGGTCACACCCAAATTGTGGCGCCTGACCTACAGCTAACAGCACCTCCCAAACACACACACACACACACACACACACGAGCAAATCCTGCAACATCATCTCTCCACTTTTCCTAGGAGGACATTGTTTCTCTGTTCAGATTCCGTGTTAACAGTTTGTGACTCAGCAGGTCGACTACAATCTGCCTCTTTCACAATCTGGGCCTGAGGTCACCAGTAGAGGCTCTGTAGCATGTTCTTTGGCGGTGAACTTAAATGTACGTATTTTACCTACTTGTGCACAGTATTTCTTCAGGTTTATAAAATGCATTTACTTTATTTACTCACTGTAACATCAGTGAACCCAGAGAATCTGTTAATCTTGACGACCATGACCTGGATGACTGACTAAGACACTCGTCTGAAGTGGGCGACATGTTTCTTCCTCACAGGTTGTTTTTTTTTTAAACTGACCATCACTTTGCAATATTTCTGAAATGGATGTCTGTAAGAAAGAGAGAAGCTGCCCTGTTGATTTAACACATGCTACGCAGTAAAAAATGCAGTGTTGATATTTTAGAGCTAACCTATTTTAACCCAGAGAGAGTATTTACAACTCTATGAGGAGTAAACCAGCTCTAACAGCAGAGTTAAAAGTCAGTGGAAAGGTTTAACTCCATACAGTGTTGATCAGGACCAGTCTACAGGGGTTCGCGGTCTCAGAGCTCACGTTTTGTTGCTAATTCTGACACTGAATTGAGTAGAATTAACACTGAAAAGTCAACAATGAACACAGAGTACATTTTACATCTAATTTTGAGTGGGACCAAACTTTTAGGTTATTTGTCCTGGTGAATCGTAGCAGAAACATAGAAGAAACAAACAAGAAAGCGGAGGCTGAAAGGAGAATCTCTTCTGTAACAGCTCAGTGGAAGAACGACATTCGAGCAGCGATGACTGCACGCGTCTATGACTTATCAGAGAGTTTGGCATCATACAGATTTAATGCTGTTTATGATATTTATTTCATAAGTGTTATTCGGCTCAGATATCAGCGATCATAAATCATTGTTCCTTTATGATGCCAGGCTGCCGGCTGTAAGCCCAAACCAACTCTTATCGTCACATCTGCTCTTATAATTTATAACAGGGTTCACCCTCTCTGATCACACTCACTGTTTTACTCTCAAATCAACACAGCCTGCTTCTGTTCTCGTGTTAGAGAAGGCTTCTGTCCCATCTATCCTCAAAAACAGCTTCATGAGGAATACGGGAGTATAGCTGCTATTCATCACGTAAGAAAAAAGAAAACAGAAGCTACAGTAATAAACAGAAGGGAGTGTTTTTAATTTCAGTAAATTGTCATATGCCAAACAAGTAACACACACACACACACACACACACACACACACACACACACACGCATACACACAAGTTATTCACAGATCACAGCATTGTTGTGACAGTGACATGTTAACTAGCACTCTTCGGGCACGAGGATGCAATGTGTGGGAGGTATGATGAAACACACACACACACACACACACACACACACTTGCTCTTACACAGACAGTGATGTTGAAATGCACAGGTTGGGATGTGTGTGCAACTTCCTTGCCAGAACTTTGAAAAGACCTGTTGTTCTTCTTTATAACCAGGTTTTCTCTATTAATTATGCCAGACTGACACACCCTGACCACAGTGCTTAGTAAACCCACTGAACCACCTGTCAAATCAGATTGGTGTCAAACTATTCAGACTTGTTGCTATGTGTAAAAAAACAACACGGCAAAAAATTCTAATAAAAACAACAAAACCTGAGTCAGTGCGTATGTGAGCTATTCAACCTTCCTCTGTGTCTAAATGTTTCATAATAAAACACAAATAACATTTTGTAGCCACGGGCAGATTCATGCAGATGTGTGGAGCAGTGCAGTGCAAAGACACACAGAGGACGATGTACTACGATTAAATATACTGAAATAATTGAGCAGTTGCAGCGAGGAACTGAAAATGTGAAGCACAGTTTGTAAGTTATGTTTACAAAGACATTTTTAGCATAATTCGCATAAACAGAAATTTTACCAGTGCACTGTAAGAGTGGTGCAAAATGCTTTGATCCTAATATGTTCATGGGACCAAATGACTAATTCAAATTGTAAACATAAGTTATTATCACTCTCTTAATGGAGGGTTAAAGAACTCCAATATGTTCTGGTAAAACTGTGACAGTTCACTTATGAGGCTAATAACACATCTGCAAAGAAACAAACAGAAATTCCAAGTTTTTATTCATTTAAAACATATTTTTACTTGTGTTGTTTTTTGCATAACAGTAAAATCTTCTAGCATTTCCTCTTCGGTTCCTGTTGATGCTTATGTAACACAAAATGCATCATTTCCTGTGCAGATGAAGTAGATCATATCCGATCATTCACTGGGTTTCTAGCTTGCTGAGAGTCAAATCAGTACTGTCTGGTGTTTGTTGATAACGCACTTATTAAGATGAATATTTTAATGATTCAACAGCATGTCCTGATACAATCATCAAAGTCTCAACATCAGCAGGACCATAAAGCTGGTGCTTCAGGTGAAGTGGCTGCTTATCGAGGTTTAGTGTCGCGGTAGCGCTTTATGAGCTGTTAGCTGTGAAACTGATTGACCTTTTGTTCTGACTGGTGCATGAAAAGTGCTGTTATGCGTCAAAGCATCATTAATTATTGCATTCACCTCAATTACTTTATATAGCCTGTAAAAGTGCTTTGTATTTGTGAGTGTGTAAAGGTGAGCTGATAAAACCTAATGACACTGAAATGTCATACGCTTTATTTCACGGTTTTTAAATCTCAATTCAACAGAAATGTTTCTACGGTTTCTGTTATTAGTACCAAGTTAAATGTTTTTCCTTCCAGGAAACCTTCAAGATATTATTGGAAAATAGCAGACCTGACATACCTGAAATTCCCAACTTCTTCTAAAGAACTTTGTGTTTGCATGTTTATGATACCACGGTCCTGCTGTGTGGGGCTTAGTTAATAACAAGGTTGAGGTGTCTTCAATTATTTCAATTATTATCACAACCCTATTGTTTTTGTGTCATTTTTGATGTATTGTGATTCATATCTACTATCATACCGCGTAGAGAGGAAACTGAGGGGAATAGTTTAAACTTGCCAGGTGGGAGTGACAGGATGATATATTACCCAAATTATTTTTAAAACGTTTGGAAAAATATGAAAATGTCTCTGTTTAATGTATTTGCATGCTTCTTTGAAATGGAAACAATACCAAAAAAGCAAATCTACAACTAAGGACAACCTGAGGAGGCAGCTGAGCAGTCTGTGGACTCTTGGCTGTGTAATCATCCCCCACCAAGGTTGCACGTTAAATTTATATGAACACTTTATAACTTTTCTTTCTCTTTTAAGTTGTCCTTGGCAAAAAGGCCCTCTCTCCAAGATATCTGTCAAATTTTGTTTCATTTTTTCCTAAGTTTCTTTATTTTTACAGGTAATGAATTCAGACACACATGCATCCATAAATAATACTTCAAGGAATCTTATGTACACATATTACAACTGTGTTTCTATCCTCTTCTTCAGCACCTAAATGCACAAGGAGACAAATCTAAGCTAAGTAGCCTCTGATGGCTAGATGATGCCTTTTTAATAATCCATGTATTCATAACATGCACTGTGTAGAAATGCCTCTCAGGTTCACTCAGTGTGTCGACGTCAGGACTGTGGGAGGATACGGTCATGTGGTGTTGTGGAGCTCAATGCAGGCCAGGGCAGGGCTGAGGTGGAGTGTGGAAGTGTAAACACATGCCAAGTCAAATAAAACAAAACTCTGGGCAACGGCACAACCCCTGGCAGTTCACCAAGCCTGGCGGAGTGACACATAAACGGACACAGGGTACACATACGCTCTGTTGACATAAAGCGTACGCAGCGTACTGCTTTTCCTGCATCCCGGCCCTCTGCCCTCACCACTGAGCTACCAGGCGGCCTATAGAAGCAAATCCAACAAGAGACGCCGAGTTTAACCCACAGTCACACAAGAAGCTCCATGAGTTTTTGCCCTTTTCAACCCCTTAACGCAGCAATCGTGCTCTACACAACAGTAGGTGGCTCAATGGGTTAAGCGTCAGACTGGGATGCAGAAGGTTGTGAGTTCGAACCCCGTCTGACTCCTAGTCCATCCTCTACCAGGTATGTCCCTGAGCCAGACACCCAGCGCTAGCTCCTTGTAAGTCGCTTTGGATAAAAGCGTCTGCCAAGCGAAGCAAAGTAAAGTAAAGTAAAGTAAATCATAAAATCAGCTGTATCGAGCCCCTAACACAGACAAGCGATTGGCAGGGCTGCTCGCTCATGGCTTATGTAAGGAAATCCCCAAGGGGATGAAAAAGATGATAGATTAGCTGCATCGTGCGGTTGTGGTGGGCAGCAGGGTGTGGTTATTCACGGAGCAGTAATGGGGTTTACCTGCTAATCAGTCTCATTAGCGGAGGAGGGCCAACCCAACCACCGCATGTTATATAAAAAACGTGTTGCACTTTTTGGTTTGGATCAAGACATGAGCTGCGTCTTTGTGTGTGGTCACTTTAAGAGTTTACTGCATTAATTCCGGTTTTACTCTGAAATGACGACGTGGCTGTTTTGTTAATACTTGTAGGAAAAGTCTTTTCTTTTGGCCTCCTCCACAAACAGGTCAAAGGTCAGTTTGCAAAGCAACATTTCTGGTTGTTTGGCAGTTCTTAAATTTGTTTTTTTATTTAGGGTTCAAGTGAAAATGTATCATACTTCACTTGGAAAAGTAAAGTAAAGTACTTTGTTGTTGACTGGTTGGTGCTGAGCAGGTGATGTACAGCAGCTTCTGCATCTAAAAGACAATGTCAGAAATCTGCAGGAAGTCCAGACTCAGATTCTGATACGCTTATGCATCCAAGCAGACGTTGTACTAGATGTGATGAAAGTTTCTGAGATATAGTGTCGATGAGAATGGGACATACATGAGATCACAGTGAAAGCTTTGACCAACTAAATCTAATCAGTTCATCCTTGACTCACTCACTCCAGCTGAAAAGCTTTACTAAAAGAAAACTTCAGCATTAGCTGAAGACATAATGCCAGTGCAGGGCCATAGCAATAAACTAACAGTAGTAAACATGTCACACATCATTCTTTATGGTCTCGTCATCAGTCATCGTCACTGATAAATGGGCAAATTCATGCTAATCTGCAGATGGTGGTGGCCTGTAATAGCTCAATGGGTTAAGCGTCAGACTGGGATGCAGAGTGTCGCAGGTTCGACTCCTAATCCATTCTCTACCAGTTCTGTCTTTGAGAAAGACACTCAGCACTATCTCCTTGTAAGTTGCTTTGGATAAAAGCGTCTGAAAAGTAAAGAAATGCAGGAAAACCTTGGACAAATGAAGCGTACTCTTACATGTCAGCTATCGATATACTGTGTAAAGAAAGGATAAGATATTTAGAAACTTTAAATGTTTTTATTATGTAAAACTTCATGTTTTATTGTGTATTTAAATGATTTTCATGGCTGTTGCTGCTTTTTCTGTTGTGTAAACACAAACATGCAAAAACCCACGCCTTGCCCCAACATGCTTTTTCTTCCCCCTCAGGACAAATTCCTGCAAACAAATGCATGTCTGTGTTTTAAATACTGTGTACAGTGATATTTCCATATGCTCAGAACCTTATATCATGCCCCCAGCACTGAAATTGACTGGCATGTTTAGACAGGTGGTTGTACAACCTGACACATGAGTTCATACTGTGTGTATGCACAAAAAAACTAAAAAAAAAAAAAGAAAACTGGCCTCAGATCCACTGGAAGTATATGAAATGTATTTTAAAGTACAGAATAACAATCAATAAAACATAAACGCGTGCAAGGAGTCAGGAGTAAAAGCAAAAAAATATCTTTACAGTGTAAATCAACAGATTTGTTGCAATCACTTAAGTGTACAAACACACCAAGCTGCAGCTGGAGTTGAAGGAATTCAGTGTCGAATACAGTAAATGATTTACAGCTGACAGATTGTCTGAGCAGCAGAAGTCTCTATTGGAAGTTCAAGACAAATGTTTGTCTTATTTAAAGTAATTGATCGGGCTCTTGAAAAAAGCCCTCAAGACTTAGAAAAGCACTATTGTTGTTTTCTGCTAAGTCTGCATTTATTCTCTAAAGGTGAACAAACAGGATGTGAAATGGACTGGATTTATTGTGTAATGTTTCCTGTAAGCTACTGTAACTAAATAAAGTTTCAAACTTACAGGATATGTAAACCAAACCATGGGAGACTAGGAAAGCAAAGGACAAATCAAAAATAGTTCACCTCTGCTTGCAGGCCTCTCCATCCTCACACTGATAACAAAAAATACTTTGTCGTAAGGTTTAGATCTTCATCGCCTTTTTCTCCTTTTCATTTTTCTTTGGAAATATCTTGGTGTAACTTGTCAAGTGGAAGGGTGATCAATTACATGTTGTCTCACGACACTGACTTTTTGTTCGAGCTTGTTTTGCATGACTTGACTTTCTTCGGCTACTTTAGCCTCATTGCACCAGACACAGCTCCCTCACATAATACACACGAGAAAGGACTCCACAGACATTCAGAGACGCACAAATATCAGTACAGGTGCAAATGTAAATACTATGTTTTTGCAGTAGATGCCCAGTGGCACAGTGTTACTGTAGGGACTGTTGGTCAAATCACAAATCTCCTTTCTGTATCAGGTCCAACTTCCTCTGCCTCTCCCGTTTTAATGGATTACTGAGGCTGGGAAGACGACAAAGTTCTCTCCCAGTGTGGGGAGAAATCTTCACCTCTCTCTCGTCTTTTGCTTCCTCGCTTCTCCACAGCGTTTCACCACTACAGCTTCACGTTGACATTACTATTTAGAAGATGATCAGCTGTAATTATGAACCCTTCGGTGCAGAAGGGGGGAGAAGGGGGTCTGCAGTCCGGTTTCCCAGCTCCTCTCGGTTTTCTCCTGTGGCTGTGTGTTTTGCAGTGTGTGGTGGGGCTGCATGTCCATCAGGAGACATGTGTATGCCAAGGCTGGAGAGGAGGTCCTGCAGGCGTGTGACTGTGCTCAGCAGCTGCTTCTTCTCCTCCTCCAGTGCAGAAACCTGCGCCCTCAGTTGGTTCTCCGACTGGACCAAACCCTCTATGTGACTTTCCAGGTTGCACACACGAGCATGGGACACCTGGTGGGAGATTACCGAAGTTGAATGAAGTCCAAGATAACTTGTGTTTATGTGTGATGCATGTATGTGTGTGCGTGCACCTGAAGTTCCTCAAGCAGATCGAGGTTCTGCTGTCGGAGGCTCTGATTGGTCCTCTCCAGCTGAGCAGCTCGCTGGTGCTGGTTGAGCGTTGGGGGCGTGTCCAGCAGTTCATCCTGCAGCACGTGGTACTCCACCTCATAGGCCTGGAGCTGCTTGGACACGTCCATCTCACAAACCTAACAGGAAAATAAGTTTATCCAGCGCGTGTCCAGATATTGATCAAGTTTAGGAAAACAGAAACGCTTTTTAGAAATGACATGTTAAACTAACTTCTGAGGGAAGTTAAAAAAAGGTTGTAAAGTTAAAAAAAAAGAAACTGTTAACAGTTGCGTTGGGTAAATATACTCGGTCCCAAAGTACCATGTACGTGATGCATTTCCAGTTTATTCCAGGTTAGCAAGATGATCTAAAGTGCTTAATTTACTAGTAAAACCGAAAATGAAAGCACTGGGAAACAATCACTTACTACATTACAGGAAGTACAGAAGGCCACTGTGTTTAAACCACACAGGTAATAGTTAATTTAAATATTGTGTTTGCCTTGATTTTGTGTTTCAAATAGGTCTCACTAAGCTGTATATTCATTTAAAACATGTTTTTCCCCTTGTCCAACTTTTTTATAGCAGTGCTGCCATTTTCTCAACCCAACAATGTTATCATTACGAACTAATTATTAAAAAATACGAAGTAAGTAGCTGTTATCCTCAACCCACAAATTCCGCATTTCTGATAAATAAATGAACGATGGAGAGATGTTTTGTGGAGGCTCCACACATCCGGTAGGTACACTGTTTTTTTGGGCGGTGAAACTGTGAATCACACCAAAGGTAACGTATAGACAATCTGATGTGGATAAGTGGAACTGGAGGGAAAGTACCGACAAGTTAGAGCACGACTCAACAACCTTTAGCCAAAGTATGCATACATATACATACAATATCTGCCCACGTGCACTCGATTCCTTCAGCCCCTTCTGGTAACTCATGTTAATGGTAAATATTGTTTCCTGACGTCAGTTTACACAAGACAGAACTGTATTCCACAAAAGCTTGTTATTGGAGTCATTCAACACACGAGCCCAGTGTTATTGACATACAGTAGTAGTAGTTTTTTTACACAAACAATAACACACAAAGCAAAGGTAATTTGCTGACACTCCGCCCATCGGCTGCCTTCAACTGGGTTAGAAAGAGTTTTTCACAATGACAGCTTTCGTCACTGAAACAGAATGTTTTTCTCCATTGTCTTGTTTGCTAATTACAATAAAGTAATTACACCATCTTTTTATCTCGGCCACGAGCTGTGAAATCAGATCCAGAGAAACACACGTGATGGACGTTCAACTCTTAGAAGTCACGCATGACAGCAGTCACTGCTACCTGGTAATACTCTGTGTTTGTATCATCAATAACATATTCCAGTGAAAAAGAACAAAACCAACTATGAATGAATCTAGTCCAAAGCCTGTCCTGTGTTATTATCTGTGCTGGACATGTTTAAACTTCTTAAAAGTCGTTCTTAAAGTCCAAACTCTGTTGTGTTCAAACCCAATGATATCATGTGCAAATGTATAATGTGATTTATATGTAGATAAGTGATGGAACTGCTGTTGAGTGCAGTGTCAGATCCTGGAGGACATAACCTCGTCGGTTATCTGAATTGTTTCATAATTAAAGCTTCCCAAAGTTCGTTAGAATTTGACGTTGTTGTGGTTACCTCTTGGATTTTTGATAAAAGGAAGATGAGGAAATATAGTAGGTGGTTCTGGCCAATTAAAGATGCTAGTGAATACCATTAAGAATATTTTTTAAATTTAGTGCTTTTAAACTAAGATTAAAAGTCACAATAGTCTGTGTCATAATCAGTCTGTGCTGCTTCTATACCGACATTCACCTTGTTAATCTGTATGCTGCGAGTTGTATTCGATGGTTGAGCAAAAGTCTTTAAGAAATTTAGATGTTTTGGGCATTTAAAAAAATGTATTTATTATCAATTGAAGAAAGTATTCGGCCCTTTAGCTCAGTGGGTTAAGGCATCAGGGCGGGATGCAGAAGGTGGCAGGATCGATTCCCAGCATTTCACTGTATGTAACTATTTATGTGACAAATAAAGCTTCTTCAAAAAACAGAAGGAAGCAGATCTGGGTCAGACTATCACAGAGAGGTGAAGGAAGTTAAGTTAAGGAAATTATAAGATGGACTCATTTGTTGATGGTTTCGGGGACTTCTCATGCGATTTGTTGGCAAAGATAAACATAGTATTACTGAATAAGCCAGTATCTGTTTTAACTTCTTTCCCAGAGGATTACCACTTTAATTAAATGTGCTGTTATTCAAATATTTCACTAATATAACCACCAAAAGTACAATAGTGATTGAATCTGCCTCTTTTTCTAACCTGGTTAATGGTTTTCTCCATCTGCACAAGGCCCAGGTTAGGCAGCGTGGTCTTGATGAAGTCCACAATGGATTCCAGGCTGTCGTGCTGCAGGATCAGAGGTTTATGGCTCCCCAGCAGGCTTAAGGCCACCTTAAAAATGACCTCTGACCCCTGAAGAAACAACATATCTGAAACAGAAAAAGGAGGAGTCCAAGATAACAGACAACGAAAGAGAAAAATAGAGACGAGAGGTTAGAAAAGGACTTAATGTGGCAGCTTGTTTTGAATTATGTAATGTAAAAATTATAATGACAGAAGCTCACAGAAGAGTTTAGTGTGTTGATTGGTGACTTTATGGAAGAGAGTTTTTCCATACACTTTGACGTCAATAAAAAGGTTTAAGCAAACAACAGAGGCTGAATATGGAGATTCAGAATAGGTGTGTATATCTGTGTGCCTGCTTTGAATGCATCAGGGTGGAGTAAGGGTTAGGCAGGATTGCATGAGATCATACAACAGATTAAGGAATGGGTGTGGAGCCCCACATGTGGTATCAAACACGTCACAGTGTTACGACGATGCCCTCTAACTGTAATACACACACAAACACAAACGCGCACGGTGTTATGCCCAGATGAGCATGAGGAGCCACTGAGTCTGGTGCAGTAATGAAAGACCATGCGAGAAATTAAGCATGAAGACAACAAAATGAGAGGAATGGGGGAGAGAAACAAACAAAAGAGCAAAGGACACATACCAAGAGGCTGTGTGTGATGCGTTTGCGTGAAGGATAAAGTGTGAGGAAAACAACAGCCTGTAGCTCGCGCGTTTCTGTCCGTGCCTCGCACACCATTATCCAAAGGAACTGTTGTCTAAGAAATGTTCATTTATCACTATTGTTAAACAGTTTAACAACCAACACTGCCACGCCCATTTTATTTGTGTATGCATGTTACTTTTTGCACCTTCTATTGTTTCCTTTTCTGCCATGTCTACTAGGTCTACTACTCTCCTCCCTCTTTCCCACACTCTGGGCTCAAGAGCTAATTAAAAAAGTGCGGAGGGGAGGAGAGAATATAAACGTCTCTGTGGAAACCACATCATCCTGCTTCCTTCCAACACTACATCTACACTGCCAAGCTTTTCTTCAGAAGAAGGAACAATGTGGTGACCGTGTAAAACGAATATGTTCTGTAAGTGCGGATCCATATGCAGCTCTCATAACTTACCAAAGACTCTGGCCACGAAGCCAAGAGGGAAGTGTGAAGCAAAGGCGGTCAGGAACCAAGGGGTGGCGTATAAGCTGGGTCCGATTTCTTGCTGCTCTAGGTGGCTGTAAAGATCCCTGTGGTAGTCATGAAGCAGCCGTGACAACTGGTACATCTGAACCTGGCATAAGTGAAACACCAGAGATTGACTGTTTCTAAGTCTGAATAGGAGCAATTGTTTGGGTGTACATTGTGTGTCACTTGTGCTTTTAGGGCTGATGAAGCTATAGAAAGAAAAAAATATATGGTTCAGGCTGATACGTGGGCTTTGTCATCCAGAAGGTTGCAGGTTCGAAACCTCCTTTTTTTGACACTGTGTCGTCCTTATAAACACATCTTACTACACATTCGTAAAGAATCTTCACACCATCAACACGATGGGTGTGTGATTCATGCATGATGCAGCTTGATCACACATACATTCATCTAGTGTTGTAGCAGCACTGAAAGCGGCTGATATTTGCTACATATGCAGGATTACTTTTATATTGACATGACAAAGGACGCTAGGAAAGAGTGACTGGTTCTGTATGTACTACATTAAGTATGTGGGGCAGACAGACTGTGTGTGTGTGTGTTTTACCTGCAGGATTATCATGTCAGGCCTGTACTGTTTACGGAGCCCAACGTCATACATTAGAAATTTGAGCATGTTGAAGGCATCCTCCTCTCCCATGTGTAACAGCAGCACTCCAGCTATAAAGGACAGGCCCTGGCAGTAGCCCACCTACAACAACAACAACAAACTTGAGCAAGAAAAATCTTTTTGCCTAAAAGATGGTTGACAGTTCAGATGAGTCCTTCAAGAAAGCGACACACTCCCGTGAAGAAAGTGAAAGAGGAAGAAAGCTTTGAAAGAAAACATAATTAATTACTACCTCAGGGTCCAGCAGTGAGTAGGCCTTCAGTAAATTATACAGAGACAGCTGTCCTGCCCCCAGCTGGGCTTGGAAGTACGGATGAGTGGGGAAAGTGCGACCTAGGACAGAACAAAAGAGAGGGCCATTATCAAGACTGCCAAACAACATCTGCACTATTTACATGTAGTGTAACATACTACATCAGCCAAAGCACAGCAACGGTTCCACTGTGCATCTAAAAACAAAACAACACATTTGATTTGCTTGATGTTTCTGGAAAGAATCTGAGCGAATTACAGTGAAACGTAAGAGACCAAAGCCTCAGGGTGTGTACAACGAAGTATAAACTCCAGACTAGACTTCACACTTTAGTCTAGATGTAAAAACAACACAGAGATCAGCGCATGAGCGTGTGTCAACACATTTGAAGCCTCGGTGCTTACAAACACACATAAAGAGCAGCGAAACAAACATGTAATAGTGGATGCTACGTGTACCTTTCAAATTTGACAATATAATGACCCGAGATCTCTACTGAATGCAGAGCAGGTTTAATGTGAAAGGGCTCGGTGTGAACGTGTGTTTGGGGACTTACGGTGTGACAATGAGGCTTTGGAGATAATGATGACCGTATGAGTGTATATGAGAGGAATGTGCTGTGGGGGCTTTATGTTAGTGAACACAACGGCATGAGTGGCTCCCCTGCCTGAAGAAAAAGTGTGTGTGTGTGTGTGTGTGTAATGTAGGTATTTACTGTAAATCTTCCTGCTCTTGCCTAACGTATGGTAATTCACTTACAGGCGCTTTCGCGTGTTTACATGAGGCAGTCGACCTTGAGCTGCTCGCTCTTCTATCTGCAACCGTAAGCTGCTTCAGAGCCACTTTGACGCTTTTACTTAGAGAACTTAACACCTCGATATTGACCCATGTTAGTGAACCGTGGCTATATTCTGTTACCACCCTTCACGCCCTAGCTGAGGTAGGCTGCGTGTTAGGAAGATGAAAGATCAGAGTCAACACCAAAAACGCAGGAGGTTAAGTGCTACAGGGATGGAGATGTGGGTGGATGTATGTCTGTATGCATGTGGGTGTTAGATGGGTGGGGTGTAGGTACCGAGTGTGTGGGTTCCTGGGTGGGAGGTGTTGGAAACCTTTAAGGGTGAAAGTGTTAAAATGATGTTCGTGACACTGCTCTGTTCACAACTTTAGACCTCTTTAATGCTGCACACAATGTTTTTTCATGCTTATAACAGACAGAATGATAAAAACCTGAAAGGAAAACAAGGCCCTGGACTTCTATGATAATACTGTCACAATAATTTAGAATAATGCAATAAGAGAATTAGTGTGATCTGGCCTCTGGAGATGAAAGAGGGAGATTAATGGCTTGGGTTGAATGGGTTAAGGTTTTGTTGGAATCAACACCTGCCAGTTTTCTACACCAAAGGTTTGAGGTCAATTAGAAATGTTCTTGTTATTTAAAGAAAGGCAGATTTAATAACATTAAAGAGATTGAAAGTACAGCGCAGGCACTGTTAATGTAAATGACTGGAAACAACTGGATTCAACGATGAATCATCTAGAAAAGCAAACAGACGTCTGTTGTAATTATACTAGAATGTGATTATGATATAACCTTTGTGAACCATGACGTCAAAGGGCTGTTAGAGAGTTATGATTCGGTTTTAGGGTTCCAGTTCAAATTTGGTTCAGGTTGGGTTTAAGGAGGTTGAGAATGCACTATGGGTATTACCCAGGTCTATGAGGATGGCATGTTGCTGGGAGGTGAGCTGTTTCAGCAGCTCTTTGTATGGAGTGTCCACAGCAGGGGGTCGGGAGGGGACCGTCTGCCTGAGCAGGTACTGTTCAGAGAGAAACTTCCAGATCTCGCCTCGATGTTGCCTTGGAACACCTGCAGCATATGAGTGACACGGAGGACAAGGGTGAGGCGGGTCAGTGCAAATGCAGTTAAACATGTTAACATGCATAATTACGTACGCGTGTGGTCAATTTGTTGGGTACACCAGCACAACTAAAGTAATTCAATCCAGCAGCTCTGCTCTGACTTCTACTATTCTACTACTCTGATGTTTCTCAGGTTTAGTCGAGTCGTATTGAAGTGCATTATATTATTAGGGTGTTTGTGAGCTTTAGAAATGACTCATTTCCTTGCAGCTGAACAGACTTAGAGAAACTGTGTTGACTGTAGTGTTACACATGAGAGTGGCACTGATTTACTCTCAGCCACAAAGCTTTAGGTCCAGTGTTCAAGAGCACCTTAAAGCATAATGAGAAAGGGTCAATGTAAAAAAAACGGAGCTTCATTACACCAACAAAACGTCCAGCGCATTAACATTACAGGACAAGGATGTTGGCTTCACACCTGTCCTGTATCTGCTGGTCAGAATGTTAATACGATTCCATCAGCTGAAAGCAGTGGTGATAACCTCTGAACATGCTTATAGGAAACACTGAATGTGCCAAATGTGTACCTTGTGCAACTGCAGCATGTATGGCCTCTGTGTCAAATTTGACCTTCGCTCTCCCAGGAGTTCCGAGCATCTTCTCCCACACCAGTGTGACCTCCTTCAGACATGGAGTGATTTCCTCGTAGTCCAGCTTCAGACGCTTGTTCTGTAGGTCGCTTTCTGACGCTGCAAATCAAAAAGCACATCCAACACACATCAATATTAAGACAATGCCAGTCACTGTAATGTGTAAATACACAGGCAGGGTGGAGCTGAGGAAGTAATTGTTGCAACTGCGAACACCTGGCCAGAGTTCATGATAGCTATTTAAGCCCACCTGCCAAGTGTGCTGCTCTCACATTATATGCTGTTTTCATAGTACCAACAGCATGCACCAATGCTCTGTTGCACTTTCATACATTACAAGTACTGAATTCCACACACACACACACACACACACACACACACACACACACACACACACACACACACGTTTAGTTAAGATAAGCTCCCATAGCTGTTTAAAACAATGAAACCATTGTAGGACAGAAACTGTCTGAACTGAAATAGAAAAATCATTGAATTAACAGAATAAATAAAGAATTAATGAATTATTTTATAACGTGAAACCTTTACTTCTAGGGAAAAACGTGTGTTTTTGGCCAGGTTTATTTTACCAGTGAATATGATGGTCACAGGATTTATTGGATTCATAGAAAAGTAAGAAACTATTTTTATTTAGTTCTTTTTCCATTTGGAAAAGTTTGGAAGCAAACATCTCAGTCAAAGTCAGAGGGGAATGTGTAGAAAATAAATAATTCAAACCCAGCTGTCAAATTTGCTGTGAAAACATATAATAATTTATTTGAACTTTTGTTCCTCACCTGAAGACAAATCAAGGAATACAAGAGAGAACTTTTCCAATATGCTTAGTTGAGAAAAATCTTCCCTAAATGATCTGAATTACCATAATTTGAACCGACATTTTAAACATTTGCATTTGAATGCCTTACTTAACACCACTGTGCAAAGTGATGGAAATTCAGGGCAGCGGTGTGTCTGGATAATGTGTTTCTAATTGTTTAGAACGACTCCGAGGAATAAGACTTTTTTTTCCTGGATTAAAAGGTGGGAAAAACCTGCCCCTGGACTTTGAGATTAATAAAAGCTTAAAACTCAACAGAAACGAACAAAGTGTGAATTTCATTACAATATGTTGACACCAGTGATCAAAGAAGGTGAGGCCACACCCAGCGTCCCTCATCTGTTCCTCTCTTTCTGACGACACCCTTCCTCTCTCCCTACTCTAATCTCTTAACCCACAGACCATCTCTTCTCCTTTCTCTACTCTGTCAACCCTCAACTTTTTCTTCTCATCCAACCCCCCATTTGTCTCATCCGCTGACCACAGATTCTCTCTTTTCTCTCCCTTCCCCGTGTGGACATCCCCACCCTTTCATGTGTGGAGTCCACCCAGTGACCAGCTGGGACTTGGCAGAGCTGGACAGAGTGACATCACCGTTACGGGACATCAGGCTACAGCTAATTCAGTTCTGCACTGAACTACTTTCCAGGAAACATGGGAAACTGTGTGTGTAGCCAGCAGCAGGGGGCATTTATTTAAATGCATGTAAATCATGTACACATTTGCTGTGAACGTTGTTCTTCTATGTGAGCTATATGCACCAAGATAAATACGTTCAGTGCCTTGCAAGTCTATAGTAATGTACATACAGTCACACTAAACTCAAGAAGAAACTGATTTTAAAATAACTCGAAACAAAGTCAATTGAGAGATCTCTATGGGCCTGAATGCTTCTTCAATCAAAGACAGAGACGTAGGGGGAGTGACCTGGAAGGCATAGTCCGGATAATAGAAAGGAAAAAAAAACTTGGACAAAGCAGATAACTGACACACCCTGAGTAAGAATAGATGCTGGCGAAGCCATAGTTCTGCTGTCTGTCTTATCAGCTGTCTGTGGCAGGCACAGTCTAGTCCATCAGGATTCACTCTTTGGCTCAGCTTCTCCACTCTCCATTCTGCTGCCGGAACACCCCACCCTTGATAACATACAGGACAGGATACCCCACCCCAGAGCTGACAAAGACACACACACACACACACACACACGCACGCATGCGCACACGCACACACACTATCTCTCTTTGTCACTCGTCTCATAAACAAGACAACAGTGAGGAACATAGATGGAAGAGGAGAAAGAAAATGCAGTCCCATGCAGTGCATTCAGGAGGAGGAAAAAAACAACTTAAATGTCTTATTACTGACCCATGGTCTCCATCTGTGCCCCACTGTACAGGCAACCATTTCTACCTTTGTGATGGATGAAGTGTTGCATGTCTAAATGTGTGGTTTGTTTACAGTGTATTATGTAAAGGTAGTTAAGGGGTGTGGTGCCTAGTTAGGCGTGTGTTGGTATTTGCCAGCTGGGTCAGGAAAGATGTGGAGCACACTCCCTTTGACACACTGTATTTGCCCCCTTCGTGATTTGTCAAGCTTAAATGATTCGGATCATCAAACTAATTTTAATTTTATACAGAAAGAATTAGAGCAAATACAAAAGGCAGTTTTTAAATGCGGATTTATTAAAAGAAAGAAAAAAAACCTGTGCAAACCTGCCTGGTCTAATGTGAAACAAAGACGCACATCATGCCGTGACGTAAAGTAGGGTTGGGCAATATGAACATGAATTCATATCCCAGTATATTTAGGCTCTGTCATGATATACCTTTTATATGCTGATACAAAACCTTTCAGGTAGTCAAATGCATGTGTCATATTATAGGAATGTTTATTACAACACCTGAATTTATAACCGAGACATGTTTTTGACTTAGGTAAAGAAAGTCACTAGTTTGTAAATGTAAAGAAAGAAAGAAATTAAATTGCCTGATACTGAGATGGCCTGTTTGGTTTTTACCAGTCTTCTGTATAATGTTCATTTGTCAGCCTGAAATGTTTCACATCACTGAGTCAGCCACTAAGAATCTTCCTTCCTTGTACCGATCAATACCTTTAGCAGTTTTTTTTGCCGTGCTGCGTTGGGCTGTGTCTTTAGCAAAACCTACTGCATTTGTTATCTAGTTATCTCTTTCACAGCATTTCACCAACAAACATATTAGTGGTAGTGTGGTGGTCTGGGGCTTCTTTGCTATAAGTGATGGATCTATGGATTTTGACCTTTACCAGAAAATCCTGGGGGAGAATGTCTGGCCATCAGTTCATGAACTCACTGTAAGTGTGCTCAGGTGTATGGAGGTTCACAGCAAAATGCCACTGAGCCAAAACACAAGCAAATTCAGCTCTGAGTTGCTAGAAATAATGAAATCCAGACTTAAATGGTGTACTGCAGATGGTGTGGCTCACCACACAGGACAGGAGTCAGTACTCCATAAACACGTATAACCGGAACTTAAATTGTGTGTGCACACATCTGATAGGGCACGCTGCCAGAGCTGGATTAAAGAAAGACTTGTTTGTCTTGCTAATTAGCTTATAGAGAGACCACAATGCATCATGTTGTTCAACAGCATTACAGCAAGTTTGATTGATGGCAATGTGGTGGCAAAAACAAATGGTAACTTCTGTTCATCCAACTTACCCTGTAGTTTCTGATTCTCCCTCTCCATCCTCTGCAGCAGGATCTGCTGCAGGATGGCCTTCCTCCACAGCTCCCTCAGCTCTTCTTTGCCTCTTTTTGATGTTTCCTCAGGTACCATTTTCATGGATGAGTCTCCTCCCCCTACGACCTGGCCCACGCACACTCGACCTCCATCTAGACAGGACTCTCCCCTCTCTAAAAAAAAAAATCACACAATATATTCACATTACATTACAATGCAATAATAACGTGATAAAGAATTAGCAACAATAATATTAATGATAAAACATGTTTTAATCGTAATAATTATAATTATGTCACGCAAAACAGTTGACATGTTTGAAAAAAGAATGCAAAGAATCTGATATAAAATCTGACATTAAACAGCGGAGAACCATTAAGATAAGTCTGACATTTATTCATTTCTGAGCTGTTTATTCTTGTAAGTCTGACATTTCCAAGTGAAGATCTTCATATTTGTAAAGCCCTATAATAATATAGGATAATTGCTTACTCATTCAATCATCAGTACTTGGTCTGGATTTTGTATCGTAAAGTAAAACCCTGATTTTTGGCATCTTGGCTCAGGTGCTTTACTTCATGCAGATCAGCAAGGTGGAGTAAAAAACCCAGGGAAAGTGAGATAATTAGAGGCTGCCTGACCTCCTCTCTCTGTCCCTCGGACACTCGTGCAAAAAATAATAAAAAAAAGCTAAATATATTTGACATGGGTGCAACACAAACAGTAAAGGAGAAAAAAACAAAAAAAAACCTGTTTGTGTGACTCCACCCCAAAGTACAGGGTGGATCCCAAACCTCAAAATACCCTGTGTTGTTTAGAGGAAGGACATAACAACTATCCAGATAGCACTTGCTTCTCGTTTTTGCACAAACTCACACAAATACCTTAGCCTGGTTTATGTATGCAAAATATTCTTCTGAGGAAAATATGTAAGACGAGTCCTGTGATGGATAAACTACAAACATCCACACAATGCGCGCACACACACACACAAACACTGACAATAGTGTTCTTTGTGCCAGATGAGGTTAACATTTATGATGCCTTTGTGTCTGTGTCAGGGAAACTTTCAAAGACAGCACAGTCACTACACAAACACATGGCTCTTAAGGGATAAGACGTGAAAACAAACCAGACATGCGTAACACACGCACACACATACATGACTGCGTGTTAGTGTGTGTCTGTTAGATAAACACAGACTGCTACACTGCTCTGACAGAAAAGTTTGCTCAAGGGTTAACTTTTAGGTGCGATAGATACAAAACATAATCCTGTGATACTGTGAGCCTACATCAACACCTCAGCCCGTTCCATTGACCTGACCTTAACTGCTACTGCCCAGTCCTAGCGATAAAACCGTGTCCTAATGCTGAAACGACCACACAAGCACACACCCTATTGCTCAAAGTGGCACGATCCACTCCCTGAACAAACACTACAACTTAGCAAGTAAGAAGTTCCAGCACACACTACGTGTGAAGTGGGTCAACATGGCTGGCGCTTTCCTCTGGTGCTGTCTGTATGTAGACTGTCAACATGGCCTTGAGACAATACCCCCCAATACCACACGCACGCACGCACGCACACACACACTACTCTTGACACACCCATGACCTCATGTACTTAAGCACATGCATAAATACACACCCAATTCCAAACCCATTTTTGGACTGCATTCATGCAACAAAGCCCATCACACTGACCTGCCAAAAGCACTGTTTTCCTTTACATGGCGGTTGATGAAAAAAAAACCTTTTGTGTTCATTACATTAATGACGAGGAGAGATACTTTACCTGCAGTTCACAATGTTATTTGAAAAGGAAACTCAATGCACGATGACAGGTCTAAACCCAACTAAATCCTTCTCAACAGCACATTCAGTGGGAAGGTTGATAAAATATCGCATCAGTCCCACATTGCTGTGGCATTAATTAAGCCCAAAAAAAGCCTAGAAGGGAGTGCAGTAAAACAACAGAGGTGTTAACAGAACTGTCTGTGTGTACGTAACATTTTGTGGCTGCTGTAATCTGAAGACTTTGGCGCCCCCCAGTGGAACTTTTAAAAGAAAGCGCGGTGAGCCTCAGAGCCTCATTTCCCTACAATATACAGCTGCCATTTTAAGTCGAACCTAATTACAGAACTTTAAGGTCTCTCGTTGTGTTGCAACAAAACAACAAAGGCATTGACAGCTACACAAACCAGACCTACTTGGTTGTAGAACAATGACCAACGTGAGGCAGGTTCATCATCTTAATAACACTGAACTTGTACCAAAACACTCACCACTATTATTCTTGGTGTGATTTGCAACACTGCAGGTGGAGCCACCACCCTGTGACAGAACGCACCACTGTTTACTTTTTTCAGGTTCAATGCCAGTTTACAGAAAAGTTTATTACTCTTCTGTCTCATTTGGCCTTTACGCACTTCTGTACCGTGTATTCACTACTTATGCAGCAGTGCCTGAACTAAAACACAACAACAAAACGCAGGACAGAAATGGTAACATGTTGGACTATTATTACTTCTCTTTTTGTAACTTAAAGGGTACTACTACATGTACATCTATATTATCTCTACCGTATTTGTTCTTTATACAGGTGTTCCAGCGTGACAACCCGACTATCTCAACTGTCAACACTTATTCCATCAGGTATATGCTCAGTACATATAATTATCAAAACACAGGATCTGAACACTTGCAAGCAGCAGCATGATTCTCATGTCTCCACAGGCAGGGAGACATGTACACACACACACACACACACACACACTGTTATGTCTTATTGGACATACACAGATATAAGACGAGTAAAATGTTCTAATGTTAAAGAAAGAAATTTACTAGTTGTGTCTTTACACATGTAAGTTCAGCATGGAAGCAGGTACGTCACACTCCTACAGTAAGTTGATCTACTGTCACTCTTTACCTCACAGACAATACAGTTTGTGACGCAAATGAGTGACGCAGACTGGAGAGGATTTGTCACTGCACCACTGTCTACATGTGGGGGGGCTGCTCCGGATTATGAAATGGGAGGTGTCTTGCCCAACCTCTTTTATGTATGTACGTACGTACGTACGTGTATGATCACATGTGTTTACACGGTGCGTTGACCTGGAACTGCCCTCTTCCTTAAAAGAAGACATGTCAAACTTTGCAACTGAAGCATGCGGGATAATCCTAGTGTGAAGATTTCACCTGTCAAAGTTTTTTCACACACAGACACGCTTACACTCACCAACTACACAAAGTTGTTACTTTATTGAGAAAACCACCATCTTATTTTGTAACAGTAAAAGTATACAACTCTGCATAAGCTGTCTAAACATGGGTTCCCAAAACGTGGATCGCAAAGGTAGTGGGGGTAGATTGCGTGCCTTTGTCAAAGCAATCAATCATTTGGCTTCATATTTCAACTAGAGTGAGCGAATCTGTCTAATCTATCCAGAATCTCTCAATAAAATGCTTTAAATGAATAATTGTTTTCCTTCCTTCCATTTTTTTGACAAATATTATTTCCTAATCATTTGTATACTCTTATACAAATCTTAAAGTTATGACAATGTGTTTTTAGGCTGAAGCTCATTGTCACCTGTGAAAAGTGTCACAATTTCCCATTCTTTTTTACTCAAAGTTGTTTTTATTCTGTTGTTGTAGATAAAGCTGATCTGAATCTGCAAAGCACAATACACACAGCTGCAAAGCCAGATAACTTTCTGTGTAGTGATTAAATGGAGCAAATCATAGTAAGTCAACAACCAAGATTTTCTTGAATAACATGAAATTACATTTTTTCTTTATTGGACAAATGGTAAAAAATAAACCTTTGTGGGAACTGAATTCATTCCCAGGAAGGTTTGATAAATCATAACATTGCTCAGTGGGTAGAGCAGTCGTCTTCAAACCCAAGGGTGAGCGAGTTGATTCTCAGTCCCACCAGGCTACATTATTATTTTATTAGTAATCAACAATGTTGGTTTGGCTAGGACCAAAACTGAGAAGGCCACCACTCAATCAACCTAGTAACAAACCTAACCTTTCATTGATTTGAAGTATTTATAATTAGAAATCAAAAACTGCAATCTTTAATTCAAGTAGCTTTGTAAATGCGGCAATAATGAACAAGTCTGCCTGATGGATCGTTGATTTTAATGTATCAGATCACAGACCTGTAAATGCTGTTTGGAAATGGTTGAGCGTGGCAGGTGGACGGTCATGTCAGTAACATTTCACCAATTATGGTAAAGTGGTTAGATTAAAGCCACAGTTTGTCAATGTAGTCCCGACATGTCCTTATAGGCAACCTTATAGCGACATACCACTTACCATTGGTGTCTGTGTTCTTCTGAGGCGTAGCAACACGTAGGAAGATCTGCTGCCTCCAAGAGTGGCGGTGACTGCGCAAAGGGCTTTCCCCAACCTCACATGCTGCCCTTGTTGTAGCGAGAGCCGCAACATCGCTGATAAAGAAACACGCAGATAAATGGTTACACAAACGCTGTTACTACGTTTACCAAGATACAGAAACATGAAATCAGTTAAAGGAATGTATAAAACAAAGAATACTAATTATTTCTATGCTCGACATAGCTTGAGTACTTAATGTACGCGTGTACCTGCTTTTCGGTTCAGGACAATCATTTTCTTGAACAGGGGCCAGAAATGGAAATTTCAGAAAATTAGGGACAGAGGAGGAAGAGTGGAGGCGAGCACGCAGACCACCCAGTGGACTGAGATAGATATATGAAGGTGAAAAAAGGGACAGAAAACAAAGACTTAGACCCCATCCACACAAAGATCAAAAAAAAGTTCAGATCAGAAAAACACAGGGATGCAGCTCCTAGAGTTCAGGTAAGCTTCAGCATTTGGACATTTGTCCGAATGGGGCCTTAAATAATAACACGAAAAGCAAGATAAAGAGATAGCATGAAAAAAGGTCCTGTGAGTGTACAGATGAAATATCCTACAGAAACCCATGTGAAATTCTCACCTTCTTTTATTGAGCCGGGCTCCAGAAAAAGGAGAGGATGGAGATAAAGGGCAGGAAGAAGGGGTGGAGTCGGGTGGAACATGTCTAAGAATCAGTGCAAATACAGAGCAGGGGAGAGAAAGAAAAAGTGCAAAGGAAGTCAAAGACATGGAAAAGTAACGAAAGAGAAGTGAAGAAAAAGTGTGAAGAGTAAAGGCGAATATGACAAATATGAATACTGTATGTCAACATGCAAATAGGGGAGAATAAGCAGAGAAGAGAAGCTGTTCTCACAGGTTCATTTGTCATTCATAAAAATACTCTTTCTAATTTACGCTCTCTCTCACTGTCTCATAACACTAACGGGACCAATCACACCCAAAAGCCGGTTACGATAGCCAGGTTGCAAGCCAAGTCAGATGACACACATTAAACCTTTCAGTATTATTCACTTACATTTCACTCGCCTTATAGTGACAGGTTAGATAGGCTTCGCTTGTTTACCCAGATAATACACACAGCACGGCCGCACACTCCTTACTTGTTCTGGTGTGGATTGTCAGTGCTGACAGAGTAGTGTCGTACAAGCTTGGGCTTGGTAGCTTTGGTAGGGTCCTGTGGGGTGTGAGATAGTGTCTGCGTTGTTGAGTACTCGTGTACTGAGGAGGGGCTGGGAGAGTGGCTGAAGGTGTTGGCCCGTCGACGGAGGCCTTGTTGCTGGGCATCACCCGGTAGGGAGGATGAAGAAGGAGACAAGTGGAGAGATGGTTCAAGGTGCTTCAGATCCCCTGTCGAGTTGTGGCACCTGAGGAGATGACACAGTTTGAGAATAGGAAAATATTGTGTATACAAGTGTATAAAAGGATAGAGTAAGAAAAGGAGCCCTGCAACAGAAAACACTGAGATAGACAGCCACAATAGCTTAGCTTTACATTCACTGCCTAAACCTTCCAGCAGATTAAGACGTGTTCGTGCATGTGTCATCGATGTTTCGTGGGGGTGGGTCCTTTGTTATGTTTGGGTATAAGTAGAAGGGGTTGGCGAGATACAGGTCGTCCATGCCGGCACGCACTAAAGTGAGATAGTTCTTTCTTCAATTACTAAGAACAGAAGAAATTTCATCACTGTATGACAGATTCATGTGTTAGTCTAAGACCTTGTAGACCGTGTCTCTCTAAAAGTCCCATGAATCCCTACACTTGACAGTAAAACAAGTAAAACTGACTTTTAAAGTAGTGGCTGCTCAGACTGGAGATATGAGTCGGTGTGTGGGCATGTATGTTTAGGTGTGTTTACTTGAGTGGGCTAGTGGGTCTCAACTGGGAGGGAGGAGGCAAGGAGTCATCTAAGGAGGCCTGATCCTGGCTGCTGTTGATGGTACAGGTGGAGGAACTGCTGTCACTTCCTAAGCTGTTGTCCCTCTGAGCTCTGGCCTTGCTGCTTCCCTGCCAAGAACACACAAATATCCTGAGGTAACACAGTTTCAACTTCACAATATACACATTTCTATATTAAAACCAAAACAATAAAGCAATTGCAGCATACAAACCAAAACAGAAAAAGGCATTTTTACCTTCCAGATACCCTCCAGGGACTCGGTGAGAGAGCGCTTGGCTCGGCTTTTAAACTGTTCAAGACGTTGCCGACTGCTACTCTGCTGCTGCACCTCCACTGGGGCTTCAGCTACCTCCTCACACGCCTACACACACACACACACACACACACAGAAAGGGGGAAAGAAGGGGGACAGAGTGTTAAATATATTAAACTAACTTTTTCAGTTGTTTTTCCTTAGTGACTGTAACTAAAGGAGACAAAAAGGAAGAGGACATGGTGGAGTGTGGAGGAGCATAGGTTACCTGCTTGCTGTCTCCAGGCAGTGTGTGCTGATGAGATCGCTGTCTCTCCTCATACAAATTCCTCAGCAAAGCCATCACCAACTCATTCTCTTCCTGATCGCTCATAGGTCGAGCCCTCTGGGAAACACAAACACAAAAGAGACCTTATTAAAAACGAATTAGTAATTATTCTAACATTTGTCCTAAAAAGACCTTGCAGTACGGGCACTAGAATAGATCGTCCTGTTTGAGCAGGTCAGTGAGCTCATGAGAAGCTATCTCCAGAGCCAGGAGGGTAAAGGGTCTTTATGTGACATTTCAAACAAAACAGATTTATAATGATTAAAAAAGGCTGTTATCTTGGGTGTCCTGCACTAACACACACTTTGCATTGCTGCAGCAGTTCAGCTTCATTGCCAGCAGATGTCCCCTGAGTCACAGAGAAATAATGTATTTGAGGGTATATGCTCCTCTTGTTTGTTTACCACGCACATATTTAATAAGGCGGCTTTCAATGTACAAAAGTGTTGAGCAGTTTCCAAGTAGCCAAGTACAGGAGCTAATTCAAATGATACGGTTTTATTCTGATAAAAGGGACCAGGTGCCAGGAATATTGACATATAATAACATATGTGTAAAGAGAGATCTGTGTGTCACTGCACATCCTACATCAAAATCCCTCACAGTGACTCTGCCATGTTGAACTGAGCTGAAATTGTAGACTGACTGGTTTTTGTTTTACAGTCACCTCAGTGGGAACTCAAAGAATTCCCACCATTCCCCTCAGGTGCACAGACACGTTACCATAGTGTTTTCAAAGACTGAAGCTTGCTGCAGATTGTCCAGGGTGGCCAAATGTCTCTGAAGCTCTAGTTTGGTTTTAGATGGGTGTAGACCTGAAAATGGAAGGAAAATGGTTTTAGAACACTTTTAAAGTTCAATTAAAAAATATTTAGTCTAAATTTATCTTTGTTTTGAATATAAAATTATATAAAAAGACAAAGTGAAACCAGAATTTTAAAAAAACACACAAGTATTCAGACTTTTTGCAACAACACTTCGAAACTCCAGTTTCTTATGGTTGCTGAGATGTTTCTATTTCTTGACTGGGGTCTCTCCTCAGTACAAAACACATGAAAGTCTGTTTGGATTTTTTCAAAAAAGCAAAAACAAACTTCAAATCAGGTAGGAGGTCAGGTGGGTGTGTGGCTGACTGAGAGGCAGAACACATTAGATATGGCTGAAACAATCCAGTCCTGCCTTCAGCCTTCTGCCATAGTATTAAAGTAGTTCACTTAATTAGCAGAGTGATACACTAAATGTATTGGAGCCGTATAAACTCTCTTTTATTACACGGGTTTACAGTATATACAGCATCCATCCATCTATTATCCTAACTCGTAATGGAGCCTATTCCAGCTGTCACTGGGTGAGATATATACAGCACCCGTATAATTTTAAGAAAGTAACTTTACTGTACTCATGCATCCTGAATCCGGTGTAATAATAACTCTCCAACCAACATCCCTTAAACAATTATAATAGAATATTCAGATTTCTCAGACATGCAGTCAGGAGGAGCGCAGTGATAGTTTCCCACCTTCTATCCTCTCACACAACCTGTGGAGCTCCAGCATTGGGCAGCCGTCACACTGCTGGCTCTGGGTCTTTGCATTCTGCTGCAGGGCTGCCACAGAGAACGCCTGCTTCAAAGTCAGCATGATCTCATCCACCTGCAAAAGGAAATTTAAAATCTATTTTATTGATGCTATCAACAGTGTGTCATTATACACTCTCTTAAAATATGCAACTGCATGCGTACTATTTATTCACATTCAAAAAACATTTATCTACAATGTCGTAACTATACAGTCAAGATGCAGTGAGCACAAGACTTTATTAAGGGCTAAAATATGCATTAAATAATTAGCAATATGTATAATTAGTTATGGCTAACCCTCTCTCTATTTCTAGAAATACAATTACCAATGAAATATGCAATTTTGGAGAAAATACGCAGTGATTTATTGGTTGTTAGAAAATGACTCAGTATACAAGCATACTACACGTACTCGATGTATATATAAATACGCCCACTTGGGTTTGTGTGTTGCTAAATGAGTTACTCACAAGGGATTCATCTGTACACTGGAACACATAGCAAACATAGTGGCAGCTCCCTCCTTCTACAGTTTCTCTGCAAATAAAGCCAAAGTGATCCACGTGCCGAATACCCTAGAAAGACATGAACGATAAGTTGTGAAGTCACACATGCATAGGTAGAAAAGACAGTATGTTGTACGTCCAATGCTTCGTACCTGTGAGCAGAAGGAGATTTCTCTGAAACTTTTCTCTATGACAACTTTCTTGGTGTCTGGACTGACCAAGAAGATCTGAGATCTGCCCACCTGAAACACAAAGTACATATAGTTACCATGGGTGGAAGTAACAAATAACATTTACTCTCTCTCACCCTTGGGAGTGTAACAAAGTACAGTTTTGTGTAATTTTACATTTACTCATGTACTTTTATTTTAACTCTACAAACGTGATATTATATGATGGGACCCCGTGACCTTCCAAAGTATCTTTTGTCTAGTGATAGGTGGGTGGGTCCGTTATATTATTTAATATGAAGAAGACATGGTACAAAAACCCACTGTTCTGGCAGCTGATGTGGCATTATAATTTATCATACATCTAAGATTAGGCTAAGGACCGATAGCTAGAGCTCGTTTGCCAATACTGCCATTAACTGTGTCTTCTTTCTCCCGTAGTTCAGCTTCTTCGTCTTATCTCTCTGCAGGACTCCCCAGCTCTGATCTGTATGATACTCAGTGTGTAGCTGCTGGCCCTACCAACCAGCCTAGTGTTTCATCTGCTGCTTCTTGTTGTCGTCTTTGATTTGCCTGTTGTTCTTGGCCCCCTTCTTTTCTCACTATACACTCTCTCACTTGGTCACATCACCCAATCCCATGGCTTTTCCTACCACTCCTATGCTGATGACACTCAGCTCTATATGTCTTGCCCACAAGAGGATAACTCTATTTCAACAAAAATTGCCGACCATCTCTCTGACATATCAGCATAGATGTCAGAGCAACACCTCCAATTGAACTTATCTAACCCTAAAACTAAAATTCTGATCTTTATATATATATATATCTCAATTCAAATTGGCTGACTATTGATAACAGTTTGAGTTGAGTTTGTGAAAAGCCCTGGGGTTTGGATAGATGACAAACCTGCAGGTTCACTCTCTAACATTCAAAAAGCTGGGCCTTTTCTCTAGACTCGACTGTTGTCTATCTATCTCTCACCTGTCTAGAGCTTCTGTAATCACCATAAAACCCCTACACGTGGTTTCAAAATGTGGCAGCTCGCCTCATTAAATCTAAATCCTTGATGCTTGCCTACAGGGTTGTAAATGGAAGTGCATGCTCTCATATCAACGCGCTAATAGTAAGCTACACTTCTGCTTGCCCTCTCGGATCTGTGAATGAGAGGAGACTGAATATTCCCTCTTCAACTCTAATCTGTTTTCACATACACACACACATACATACAAAGAATTGTCTAGCACTTAACAAATCCTAGCATGTGTCTTCTTCCAGACAAGTTAGGTCCTATCAAGGCTCTCATTTTGTAGTAACTCAGAATTTACAGAACACGAATGGCAATTGCTTGTGTCTTCTCCTTATAAGTTGCTTTGAATACGAGCATCAAGTAAAGTAAAGGGTTTTTTATGGAATTGTGTCTTGTTTGCCGTGAGGTTTGTGGTGTTGCTTTCTTTAGCAATAACAAACCTCACAGATCAAAGTAGTAGTTTGTCTTAGTCCATTAGTTATTACAAAGCTTTATCAATAACTAAATTACATGACACAAAGGGAAGAATAAAATTATATTTCTTACAGTCAGGTTCACAACTTCTTTTCTCAGAAAGTACCAATGGATTTTAGAGCAGTTCCGCTTTAGGGGTTATCCCAATTCATACCATCATTCGTAAATGAGTCACTTCAACTCTTTAACCTCCAGCAGGGACTCAATTTATAATAGGCGAGTGATCTCGTGTGTTAAATCCCAAGTCTTCAAGCTTTACGGACACAGCTATTCTTCTCTCAACAAGTTCCCCCTTCTAGTGCTGCATTTGCACATGATTGGACTGGACTCTTTCAAGAGGAAGTAGGGGGATTTTATGTCTCTTAAAAACGGAGGAAAAAAATAGCAGTAATGATGTCACCAGAATGAGGTAACTATTGCTATTCATGGCCATGGTGTATAATCAGTGTCAATAATAAGTCTGCTGTATCTGCTGAGTGGGACAGTAACAAGCACGGGTGCTTCCTGTGCTAGTGGCCATCATTTCCTGTGTGGGGGACAAACAGGATAAATCCTGTTGGCAGGAAGTTACTAGGGTCAAGTGAATGTCAATTACACAAATGCGATCAAGATTATTTGAGCAGCAGTCAGCATTTGCTCCTGCTGAGTCATTAGGTGATATTATCTGTAATATGGTTCTTTCTCGTGATTCATGAGTGACTAGAATCTTTAAAAATTAAGTTTTACTGCTCTACTAATGGTCTTCTTATTCTCAACAGAGTCATGTCAACATGAAAGAAAAGCTCTTCTGAAGAGCAATGCTATTTGCAGTATTGTTTTGCATATGATAGGTGATAGGTAATTTGTGCAAAGGCGATGTGACACTGTTTGGAACTGCTAAAGGAAACAAGAAGTTTGTTTATTAATGTGTAGACATAGAGTGGGTTTAATTTGTGTGTGTCCATTATTGAAAATTACCGTAAACAACATGGTCCTGTTCTCCTGCAGGCTGGTGGGCTGTACCTCAGCAGAGCAGGCAAGTGCATCAGTAGTGTTGGTTTGAGAGATCTCTGGAGAGAGTCCGTTCTCATCCAGGGCCTGCAGACAGGGAAAGCTGGGGTCTCTCTTGAATATGACAGGACGCTTCCCAGTGGTGGGGCTTCCTGTGGCACCATTACCAACAGAAGCAGCCAGTCCATTAGATTGGAAGGCTAATGCCCTCCTCAACCCAACCATTAAGCCGCCACTATTGCCCGCTTTATCATTTGTCCCTGAGCCATGTAACTGGCTAAACTTCTCAATGCACTCATCAATGAGTGCAGGCGGGGCTTTCTTGTCAGCAACGCTAACACGGCCGCAAAACAGCACCTCGAACTTTTTGGCAAAGGCTGTCGGAGACACAGCAGCAGTGAGTGGCACACAGGCTGTGGTTGTGGAGAGAGAAGACGAACATGCTTCAGAGGAATCTCCGCCACCAGGGGAGGTTTTTTTTGAAATGGTGATGATGTCATTGTTGCGTGCTGAACTCTTGCCAGCCTGCCTCAACGTACTGATGATCTCAGGGACCTGGCGGGACAGTGAGCAGGATATAAGAATGTGAAAAACACAACTTAAAGTGGGAAATTTATAGTGGCACTAATTGCATAAATGGAGATTAACGTGTGAAATGTGAGGTTGCCCGGATGACTGTGTTAGAACATTCATGTAAATAAGATCATATAAAGAAAGAAATGTGAAAAACATTGTGTTTGGTTGGTAAAATAGCAACTTCAGACTCGACTGTCCATACTACTGGGTCCACTCAGTCAAACAGAAGCATGCTCATCAGTGAAGCCACGGCAGTGGTTCATTAACACCAAGTGAGATTATCAGTTTAACTACACTTGTTTCAGTGTGTCAGGGTTATTTCCAGGAAATTTGGTTTTAGAAAAGTAATAATTCTGAGAAAGGTTACTCGGAAACATATCCCCCAGATGCCTGACCAAGGTCAGGATTCTTCTGAGGCTTCAATGTTACAAACAACCAACCAATCTGATACAATAAAACACAATGTTTGATACAACATTTCTCCATGAAGACTCACAAATGTACTACGTTCTTCGTTACTTTCTTCGGTTTGAAGCATTATTAACATGGAAAAAAAACAGGCCACTGAACGATGTGAGATCAGAGTTAGTGTGTGGCATGTAATACATGTAATTAGTACTGACTCGGTTACAACATGATGCGAAATGTTCCCTTCAAACATACAATCAGAATGTCGAATTATTAGTTTTATCTTCTTTCACAAAAATGTAGCTTTGCACATCACCCCTTTATTCTACATTCGTCTTGTCACATGCAGTTGTCAATGTTTTCATTGTCTGTGAACATAGACTCTGTTGCTTTTTCAAGTGTGTGGTCAAGCCAAACATCATTTTGACTATTGCCACAATAAACTTTATCCAAAGCGACTTACAGCAGCTAGCGCCGAGTGTCTTGTTCAAGTACACACCTAGTAGCGGACTAGGAGTCTGAGATTGGATTCTGCTACCATCTGCATCCCAGCCTGATGCTTATCCCAGTGAGCTACCAGGCCGTTCTTTCTTCTGAGTCTCTGAACATTCCCTGGCAATAACATATGTAACCTGCCATTTATTCTGCAGGTGATCAAGTAAAATCAATGCAAAGGTTCTTTTTTGTTATTCAAACACTAGCATGGCACAGAAATAACTTTGATTTCTGAAAATACTGTTTATTTGTGGCAATGTATGAACAATTAAATCCATGTCTGTATTTTGCAATGGGTATGTTTTTTCATTTTGAGCTATACTTTTCACCTGAGCTGACCAAAACAAATGAACAGCTAATAGCTAAGGCTCTCACCCACACAAAAATATTTTTCTCTAATCCAGTTTCCATGACTAACACAGAGGATTTCCATGACCATTAACACAGTTAGTTGGCATTTTGGTTATGCCAGTTTTGAACACTGACTAGCAACAGAGAGAGAATGTTATGTTTTAAGAATGTTAAAGTAATCAAAGATAGGACTGGGAGCATCTGGAGAACAATGTTCTGGACTAAGGACTGCACAGACAACCACCAACCAATCTCAAAGTTACACTTAAGCTTAAAGTTATGTTGCAGTGTACTCATACTCAATAAGACCATCACAGAAACCATTGCAACGATCATTTCCATCTATATAATTTCACACGTGACTACGGTAAACACACATCTTACACTTAACTCACCCATAGGCTTGTGGGCACATTAAAATTGGATGTAGGATCTATGTCAGACTAAAAGAAATGTAAAATGAAGGAGGAAAACGGACAGAATTCATACCACTATCGTGCTCAGCACCAGCTCAATATCTCACATCTTACAAATATGGCATCTCACTGAACCGTAGGTTTAGAAATCCTGTCATTCTGCTCTGTTAGTTAGATAAGCTCAGACTGTGAGCATTGTCATACTGATGACTGCTCACATTCCCCTGGTGATTTTTACCAGAGGGACACTGTGTTGTGCTGATAATTGGTTGCGACATAACCACAGTAGTAAAAGACCAGTGTACAGAGGAAGCTGATAAAACAATCAGCAATCTGTACTGTAGCGTTACGCTTCTCCAGCTCTGTGTCATTGAACCAGTGGTTATTCCTGCAATGAGGACGATAGAGTCATCTGTCTTTCATGCAACCAAACATGTCTGTTTTGTTGTCATCCATATTCTTATTCTGACAAACATGTCTTCACGAATTTAACAACCTGTTAGTCTACTGTCTTCAACTTCCTCTACGTTGGAACACTGTACATAACTTAACTTCCAGTAACACACAAACAAAAAAAACAAAAACCCCGCTGCACGTAGAAATATTTGTATGTTCCCCGCCACAGGCGTATTTAGTTAACAAAAATGTTAATCCTGTCGTATCCTTATTTGTCTCACTTCCTGTCTTGCTATTATTTAGAATTACTCAGAAGAATAACAACAGCGGAAGCAGCAGCAACAACAACAACAGCAACAACAACAACAACAACAACAACAACAACAACAACATGACACAAATCACACAATAACCTGTGGCTGCCACCAAACAGGCCTTATGCCTTTAACGTAGTGGACGCACATACGGCAGTGAATCAAACCGACAAATGAAAAGGAGGAAGTGAACGAGCTAAGCAGAAGCAGTGGTTGAGTCACACAGCAGTAAAGTCATTAATGTGAGAAGCCTGAGCAGCTACCAAACCTACAGACACACTTAAGGCCTGGTCCTGCCGTGTCTTGCTTTGGTATGAGGTTTGCCCACTGCTGTTAAAATATCAAAACACTTAGTTTTGTCTTCACAGTGCACTGCTCTAAGCAAACGCATCCGTTTCATATTTGTTTTCTAGTAAGGGTGCTGTGATATTTACTGATCTCAGCTCAGTTCAACGTAGCTTACACGAGAACCCAGCTGTAAAAGTGTTTTTACTCCAACTCTGAACTGAGGTTTAGAAGTTTCTGGCGCTGCACACCTTACTACTGAAATGGAAACTTCTCCTTTTCAGAAATGTTATAGCTACAGGTTAGTAAACATGCTAAAATCTCTAGCAAAAGGTATCTCAGTAAAACTTCAACTTACAGCGGAGACACATTCAACTGACCACAAAAAACACACCTTTGGATCTTTAATAGTAAAAGGGTGAAAAAATAGAACAGACAAAGAAAAAGAGAATGCCTGCACATTGTAATTGCTCAGTTGCGACATGAATTTAAATCACACCGCAGGGTGTTTTAGCAGTTCACTGACACAAACAGATGATGTAAATGTTCCTAGACTGCACAGTGCAGACATTCTGTGGCAACATGTACCAACATGTGCATGAAACATGCTGGTTAAGCTTTCTGTGCAAATGTTTGAAGTGTTATTTCAATTATTTTTTTGTGTTTGTTTACAATAAAGAAGTCAAGTTAGACAACTCAGCCTGCAGCCTTTAGATTTAACTTTACATTGGTCCTCAGAGCATCTTTTTCTGCTATAGTGTATATATGTTCAGTTACAACTCAAGCATTTAAAATTCAAATAAAGGAAAAGTACAGAATATTCAATCAGAACCATCAGAGTACAGATAAGATGATGTAATTAGGACTAGAACTGCAGGTATTTCTCTGCAGTAATAAGAAATCAGAATTTAGCTAAGTGTTCCTCTGGAGGGATCACAACCACCAAAGACTTACAGGACTGGTTGAGAGATTATATATATTATGATCTTAGAAGAGAAAGCAGAAAAAACGTTCTGATTAAAAAATCTGATTTTTGTTTTACATTTCTTTGTGGTTTGTGAACTGTAACATCATGTTACAATAATGTGGGCACTTGCTCTTCTGTCTTTGAAGGTGCTAAAAATGATGAAGAGTTCCACTTCTAATATTCATCGTTGTAATTTAGGCATAGCTAGAAATTATGTACTTATCTAATATGCTTCCAGTTACATCTACTAAAACATGTTGGTGATACTAAGTAATTACCAATAAGTAATGTCCAAATTCCAGCCCCCGGGCCATTTATGGCCCACAGTCAGATTTTATACGGCCCACAGTTCCGGTTTTAAAATGTATTATTTATGTCCTGGGATGGGCTGGAAAAAAAAATATTGTCAGATTCTCCTAACTTTGACAAGCATGAACAGACACTAGCGCCAAATCAAAACAGTACGTCGGCTGTTTGGACATTTGAAGAGGATGCGCTGCAGAACAGGTGTTGTGCTGAACGTGGCTGTCTAATGCTGTGTCTGCTCAGAAAGTGTGTCAGCAGGACAACAGCAGCAGCTCTCACCCTGCATATGCATCTACACAAGAGGCGTTGGAGCCCAATACACAATCTGTGCTGTGTGTTATACACAAAAACATTAGACTTTTACACATACAATATATATAGTGCAAGTAACACACACAAACGCCATTTAAGAAAATCACTGCTGCTGCAACCCCAACCTCCAGTGGGTCAGTCAGGCCAAATACCACACACAAATCAAAGCAGCACAAGAAAATACAGATAAGACCTGTTTATATTATTGATAAAGTGCAATCAGTTTGTTCTCAAAGCTGTTCTGGACCAAACTGTGGGAGTGGTACGGCATTAAATGGGGGGAAAACTTGAAACAAATTACTTTTAAATGTTTTAAATTCAAATGTCAGTTTGAAAGTATTACTTTAAAAATGTTATGATATTCTTTTTTATACAGCTATTCAAATATTTTTACATTCAGATATTAGTGTGTTATTTTTTATTACTTATTGCCTGCCTGTGCATCACTTTGGGCAGCACAAACGGTTGTAAATGTGCAATACAAATAAAATTTACCATGACCTATTATTTTTTTTAACAAGGATGGGTGAGATACTGCAGAATAAGACCACGTTGCCTTCATGTGTCCTCTCAGACACCTCTCCAAACACATTATTTGTCGCCCTTTAGCCTCTAGTGTCCACTTGCTTTGAATTTTGAGTCTGAACAGATCTCTCCCCTGTTTTGCCAACCCTCTCTAGATACCTCTTCCTTTTCCTCCTGCTTTCACTGCTTGGGTCTCTGAAACACTTGAACTAACGGATGCATTTAGTCCTTACATGTATCTGTCCTCTCGCTCCACTCTCTTGTGTGTACTTCTGTCATTAAAGACACAGACCAGACATTAGCAGGAGGAGGATTTGTTTTCCTGACTGTGCTGGTCCCGGCTTTTCTCATTCCGGCATGGTCTCAGTCTCACTCCCTCATTCTCTCTGCTTTTTTGGGTTGATAATAACTCTTTAACTATTCAACATGATGATCAATCTCTTTTACTTCATTCATTTCTGTCGCTCTCTTTTCAAATGCATCACTATATGAGACATCTAACTTTAATGTGACTACTTTTCACAGCCATCTGGTCCAACACTGCACTAAGCTATTAATATTCAATAAAACCAGAACCTACCACTGTAAGACAACATTATGTTAACCTCAAGCATGTTGAGCAGGTAGTTACAGGTGTTACAAGTAAAGCCTATTGTCCAGTTACACAGTACATTTAAATATAATGATGGTAGAACCATGTTAATTTGAATATATGTTCATGTTTGGATGAATTTTTGGTGCATTTATTTAAAACAATAAAACATTTTTGGATCGATCGTATTAATGAATCGATAAATAGATCAAAATAAGTATTTCTTGTATTACTAAGGGGCATACACTTTTTTTATCCAAATAAACTGAAATGCAGGAGTAGTCAATGAAAACTTGCGGTGCATTTATGGTAAGAGACATTTTTCCAGAACTGAACCTTTTTAGGATCCCTTCCTACAAAGCTCTTCCTTTTTTAGACTGCTTGCACAAGGCTAAATTATCTGATTTAGAGTTAGGAATTAGAAGGAGTGAAGGGCAGAAACCATTTGCTCCTCAGGGAGCAGCCTCAGCTATAGACACACAACACATACTATCTTGTTCAGTGAAAAGTTTACATGAGGCTGATCTCTGACAGGAAGGCAGCTGAACAAGCTGTGACCCACAGACCTGGCCTCTCACAGGGGAACAACACTGAACAAGCACGATGCATCTCACCAAGCCAGAGTTAAATAGAGCTACTGTATTACTGACCTTGAAAAAAAAGGAAGTTACACAAGTACTACCAGTAAAAGAGAAGCTGCAACTAAGTGCATTAAACAAAGCTAACGTTTCAGTGTTTGTCAAAGAGAAGAAGAAGAAGGTCAGATCATAAGAATATCACATAAAGACTGCATTGAGTTCCCACAGCAGCATGTTGAAAACATAAGTCACAAATGTCTTCTACAGATGCCTTCAACCATGTCTGAGAGGTTTGCTTGTCTGATAAAAAATGAGAAGCTACAGAGAAATGTCACTGAAAACCCAGTGACACAGCATACAGCCTGGAAAAACAACAATGACGAGCCAACTCAAAGTCTGAAGTTCCCATGGTCATGTGCTTAAGTCTTGTGCCTTGCAGAGCGAGGCAAGAGCTCAAAGAAGTTCAAAGTTCAGGAACCATGCAGCAAATAAGAAGCACCACCAACAGAGAGTAAAGCACAAATGAGGGAAGCGAGAACATTGTGGAAGGTTGAGGACAGTGTTAAAGCAGGAAGTGTCCCTGAATGATTGAGGGTGGGTTCAGCACATCAACATCACTCCATCTGGACTGAAGAGTCACTTCCCAGCACAAAGACAAGCGAGGCAGAGATGACAAACTCCTTCAAATGTGATAACAGAGACACAGTGTAGGAGGTTGTTGTCTACAAGCGTAGTGCACTCATGACTAAGACTAAACGAGTTCAAATGGTTTACAGATAACCCCAATGTCCTCATCTGAGATGGATTGAAAGAGTCTGTAGAGTGAGAGTGTTAGGTGGAAGACAAGTGGCAGACATAGTGCGGGGCAAAGTGACAATAAACAGACCAACGACGGACACTTATATAAAGATGGGAAAGTGCTTAAAGTTTACTGGCTTGTTTTTGCTACAGTGCAAGGACTGTGTCATGTGAAAGGAGGAGAGAGAGGACATAAAAAGCAGGAGGGGAAAGCATGTGAGACCAAGTAATTGCAAAAAGAGGGAATGGCTGGATAGGAAAAAAGGGGTGAAAAACTCATGCAGTACAGCTCCTTTTAAATCATTTGGCTAATTATTAACACTAATCACTTTTAAAAGTATGTTTTTCTTGTTCAAAACAAAATGCTGACTTCGGTACTTTCCAGGCGAAGGCAGGCGGGAGTTTTTATTCAGCAAAGTTTAATGTGAGCTCCATAAACAAGTCAGTTGGGAAATGGCCAAAAATGTCTGTCAAGAACCTATAAGTGGGGATCCGTGAAGAGCATTTCACTAGGACAAAGCTCTAAGGTGTCATGTGGATGAAACCAGCTATAGGAAGAGGGTCTGCTCAATAAAGAGCCTTAGACAGACTATGTGACTAATATGGCCTACCTCATACTCAAGGAGTGAAATCCTGGCACAAGTAGAATGTCTCTGGAGGTGATATCACCATGACTCACATCCACCTACAGTACATTTGGCTGGTGTTTAGAGGAGCTAATCAAACACATTGTATGTACTAAGCTTTCTAAAAGAATCTGACATTCAATAATCCACTGTTGAGCAGAACCAGCAGCTTTGATACCTTCCAAACAAGAAGGTTGTATTACTCGCACAGTTACTGAGTGAAATTAATACAACTACCATTCCCATCACTGGACTGAGAAACACTGTGAGTAAGGAGGAAAGGTCACAACTGGGTCTATGTGAGAACTTGTACAATTATATTCTTCATTATTCTATTAATGGTCACAAAGGTCAGAAAACTGTGAAAAAAGCCTCAGATTTGTATGTCCAAACCCTACACGTCCACTATGTTCTGCAGCAGTGTAATAACCCTCACTTAGATGTGATTTGATATACCATTGGGAGGTACATCACTATCATAACAAATATAGAGCAGCAAAGAAAAGGTGATCAACATAAAATGAATAAGTAACTATGTTCATAATAAACTGATCATAAAAACATTTTCAAGCAAAAATGAAAAAAATGCTTTTTATATATTGTAAGTATTGTCCACATTTATCTAATGTAAATAAACTCTGTTCAGCTGCTGATTCAAATCAAACACACACAGCAACACAGTACTGCAGCCCACCATTAAAGAAACTTTAAGCACAAGTCAACAGAGCTTCAAGGTCAACAAGTGTCCAATTCCTGGACGTTCTACCTTTGCACAATTGGCCTTTTCATGTATGATCGTCGGGCAACTAAACATAATACTAATAAAATGTGTAGATGTCCATACATTATCCTGTCAAATATAGGACTTTAACACCTTATAAGAAATGAATGTTATCTAAATTACTCTGACACAGACTCAGACTTAAGTTCTTAATCTATGAGAAGTATGTTTCAATAATGTCGTCAGGGACATGTCTCTTGGAGATGAAACCCTTAGTATGTGCAAGCAGCGCCCTGCCACAACCACCCCAAATGTTTCGACAAGCTATGTTAACATTACGGTAGCCTAGAAGGGACAGTAACGTTACTCGTTAGTGCGTTTAAGTTCGATTAAAATTTACAAAGAATCAAAAAAACATTCATAATTGGCATAATTATACGTCCGTGCGTCACGTAACAAGCAAATTACAGATAATGTATGGTGAAAACTTAAAAACAACTACAGGATACGTTACTGGTCGTGTAACGAGTGTTGTGCTTTACTTACGTTACCGCCAGACAACTTGTTGGTCATGGCTAACAACAGCTAATGAAGCTAACGTCAGTGCTCAGTTAACGTTAGCTAACTGTCTACTTAATATGGCAGCAAAGCACGCAACTCCACTCACACTCAGCCTTTTTAAGCCCAACTTACATCTTTCTGTTCTTGTTTGATGTTGAACAGGTTCAGTCGCTGGAGTCGCGCTTTCATCCCATCCGCCATAAACTTTACAAAACCAAGATCTGGATGGCTACTTCTCCAAAACCTGTGTCTGACACTGTAGGAAACTTGAGTATCATCTCTCTGAAAAGCTGGTTGTACTCCCTGAATGTCGAGGATCCTGCGGTTGAGCGAAAATTGACCAACACGAAACCACAGCACGTCAAGATACTACATTTCAAAATAAGAGCAACCCCAACACTTCATAGGGACTCGCCATGCACTTAATGCGTCCTTTCATTTTGTTTTGAAGGTAACCTAAACAACTTCCGTCTTCATTCCAGCTGAGTGCGGTCAGTTTGACTCAGATAATTCCGCCAATACACTGAGAGACTTGGGTGGACACTGTTCGTGTCCCGGGCCAGTCAAACTTTTGGCGGAAGACTTTTGGGTGGTTTTCACTTTACCGTTACACGAGTTCGTTGGTCATGACCGAATATAAACAGTATTTCCTGTCTGCAAACAGAGCGGACCCATTCAGACAGGCATGAATGCCCTTGGGATGCACTGCAGCTAACCGAGGTCTGGGAACAATGAAAGGTTTTGGACAAAAATTTCCAAAAGTTTTTTATATCGAGGTTTTTGTGAAGCTCCACAACCTTAGCACAGAATTAATCATATTTTGTGTACGTTTATGAACTGTGGAAGTATCAATGTTAAATTTATAAATTACACCTATATCTCACCAATTGCAACTGGACTTTTTAGGTTTCTTGACGACGTTTCACCTTTCTATTCCAGAAACCAAACAAGTCCAGCTGCTATTAGATTAAACCTTTTTGAGATAACCATGACCTGAATGACTGAGAACCTTCACAGATATTTACAAAAGTTGTTGCAGATAATCATGTGATATCAACATGAAAACAAGTAAAATGTGTCATCACCATAAACAAACTATACTCTCTATCTTCAGCCAAATAGCATCTAAATAGTGTAGTGAAACTACAATTAACTAGTACTGGAAACAAATTATTATTCTTAGTAAGCCAAGGCTTTTATAGGGATTTAAAAAAGCCAAACACAAAATAACAGCTGCTGAACTGCAACAAATGCACAGACCCTTCAACATAACTTTACACTGAAACACAGTGATCTTTGTAACACTTCAGTGGTGACACCCAGTGGTTGCTGTTTACCACAAGCTGCAGGGGAAACCCCACAGACCCTCTGGGAGAGTTTCTGTGTCCTAACACAGCTCTGCTGAACTTAAAATGTGCACTTGTCTAGTCTTCCATGATTATTTTTCAAATCCTGGACAAATAATGTTGCACATCTCTACACTGTTTATGAAAATATAAGTCAATATCTCTCTTCCTCTTTTTTTCACATACACCAACACATACATTTGTGTATTCTAACAAATGATGACCAATTCTGACTAAGGTCACACCTTCAAAATATGTTTACTTCATGAAACTTTGATCTAAACCATCTCCTCCGGCTCTTGAAAGTGGCAGAAATTGCGGATGTGTGGTGTGATTCAGTGTGTGGTTGAGTGTTTCCTGCAAAGGGCGGTTTTGGTCGTAGGACCAGTTCCAATTCTAATTCCCACCGTAGCTCGTTCTAGTACATAAAAGGTTAAAAGTAGCTAAAAACATTGAATAAACAAAAGCAAAATCTGTGTTAGCAAAGGAATAAACCCCTGCAGTGTTGCCTTAAGGACTGCTCTCACAATCTGTGTGTGTGTGTGTGTGTGTCTGAGCCTAGTGTGACGGAGTTGGAGCAACAGGTGGTCAGCCTGACATCACCATCACATTTCTACGGGAGATAAAGAGGTGGTGAGAGAGAACGACAGGCACTCATACGCCCTATAACCCACACAAACTCAACTGCAGACAGTGCAGCAGACACACCGGAAGTGGTCTCCACAGTAACATGGTTCTACATCCTGCCTGATTGGTGTCAAGTAATTTCCTATACTTTCAATCGAGAATACAATACCTGCACAGACACGCACACACACACGAACAACAGCCTGTCTGCATGCACAACACATACAGATGCAATACACACTGGCTGTTTATTTTACATTAAAGCAAATGTGTCTATTCTTTGATCTTTGATTCGATTAATGGTTCATTGTCTATTTTCCTAATTTGGGTGATTCTTTTCATTCTTTGGTAATTTTGATATGACGTACAAAGAGCATATCCAATATCTCTTGGCTGACTCTGAGAACAGCTGCAGCTTCGCAGTGTGCGCAGAGGCTGTTGGCAAAGCACACGATGTGGAGGAGAGTTGAAAGGATTACAGGCCAGAGCAGGGTGTGTCAAGGTGTGGGGATTATATTTGCTCATCGTTACTTGTGATGTTAAATGGAGGAACCACATTAGACACACACTGCAACAGTGCTGATGCAGTCACAGTTAGCTTTGTGTCATTAAATATTCAAGAAATAATTTATTTGTTGACGGGCTGTTTCTTGTGTCAGTCTAATATTTACCTTCTTAGTATCTGTTTAAATCTGACATGATCTATCTCTATCAATTTGAGCGAGCCCCTGAGATTGGGAGGCAATACACAAAACATTTTCAACAAACCCTTGGATTAAAGCTGACGATCATTAAGCACATCTTGATTATTACATTTCATCCATTCAGAGCAAATGTGTAAAAAAAATGTTACAGATGTGACCAACCTCTTTGCAGCTCTTTTTGTTAATTATCATGACTATTGTACTTTAAAGATGGCAAATACTGACATATAGCGTGATAATACACTACTGTTTATTCTCATGCCATTTCATTTACACACATATTTACAGGCACCCACCTTGGTACTGTCCTGGCACTGGAAGACGTAGCAGCCACAGCTTGGAAAATCTTTGACCAGGCAGGCAAAGCTGCTGGGCTCCTGACTGTTGTGAATTAGCTTAGTCACCTGGTGGGGACGACATTCAAATAGTACTGTGTGTGTCAAAGGGTCCCAGACAAGTCCAGGTCCAACGAAGGACACACACCGCACCCACAATGCTGTAACACACAGAAAAACTGTCCGATTTGAGGTAGAAGGGTCAAACTGTCCACTTATGTGAGCTTCTCTTCGGCTCCCAGCCAGTGGCTCCTTCCCTGCAGGAAAAGACCTTCTGATCTCAGCCACCACCCAGGGCAGCATGGCCATGGTGGTAAGGTGGTGGACCGGCAGAGAACCGATCAATGTCAGTGTGTATCGTACCTCTTCTTCGTCTTCATTTTCTCCCCACATGGCAGTCCTCCTACCGTGGCTGTATTTCTGTTGAGACTGTGTCGAAGAGGTGAGATATGAAAACGATGGACATGAGCGGTGATTTGAAGTTAGATTAGAGCGGGGTTTCTCAGAGCTCCTCTGCCTGCGGGCTTCTTCTCTTTTGGGTTTCACTTCAAAATAGAGTCCTTCTTCCATGACTTGTGTGGCCAGAGGCAGATGTCTGCCCGAGCTTTACCTGAAGTTAGAGGACAGAGATGTTTAAAGACAACAACCAAAGGCATGTACAATATATCTTTTTGTGATTTTATTTCAAAGGAATACAAAATACACTCAGCAAACTGTAATTTTGAATGAATGTGTCTGCGGTGTGTGTGCTTCACTCTCTCATCAGATTGGTTTTTGCAGCCGAGTCTTACACTGTGGCACTCAGAATGTCATTTGGAGGGTACTACCACCTGGTGTTTACCCCACCAGAAACACGTGGCTTAAATACTGACCTAGACTTTTACTGTCTCAAGGACACGCAAAAAAAGGCATTTAAACACCGACATGAAAGCAGATACACTACGTATCCAGAAACGCCCCTCACATTATACTGCACGTACCCACAGGGAGCGGAGAAGCGTTGTGTGTGAGATCAGGGGAAAGATACAAACAGAAAGGTCAAAACACTGATACACGGCAACATATTCTTTGCGAGCTCATCATAAAATGCTTGTAACTAAAAGAACCTTTCCCGAGTTAAAGAACAATAAACGTACGTACTTGAAGTTTGACCTTGCATTATAAATAAATCCAAAACTTAAATTAGCTTTAGTGTATAATACATATTAGGTCTATATTTGGCACCTGAACAACATATGCGCGTGAAAAATAGATTTCCCATCTAAGCAGAGCAGCCTCGCGTGACATTTTAACGGTTCACTGTCATTTTACGCACAAATCCGGTTATTTTTACGCGCAACTTTGCGCGGCTCGTCAAGCCTGATGGAGTCTACTGTCAAGGTGTACGATGATTTAATCAGTTGGATCCCCATGCCTGCGCAGTTTTCCTACCTGCTCACCGTTAGTCCTGCGCGGAGTGTGTATTGAAGAGCACCTACACGACTCCACTCCCACACGCGACACAGAAGTCCACGCGGCTCGAGATCTCTGTAGTTTGAGTTAAAAATAGGAGCGACCCTTCCGCCCTCCTCGTCTGCGCTCTGACGGGTATGACAAGTGCACGCTGCATGCAAACGCCGCCAGGAGATGCAGGGGGGACGTGCCGGAGCGCAACCTGTGCAAGAACGCGCTTCCGCTTCATCATCATCATCATCATCATCATCATCAATATCAGTCTCCACACGAAGTGTTCAAACGCGTTTTTATTGAGGGAGCTTGTGTTTTAATCACAGTATTGGTTGTTAGTTGTCTAACTCTGATCTCAGCCAGTGTTATTTATAAGTTCAAGTATCTCCACGTGGTGGCACTGATCTGTCACTTCCAACGTTATTCCTCATCAGCTTTCTATTAAACAATAATCTATTTAAATGAAAGTTACAGTACCTCTTCCCTAACGCATCATATTAGCAGCCTTGCAGTTGACACTGAGACAGTGTGGAATACATAATGTTAGATGAAACAATCTGTTTACATAACAACCAGAGAGCAGGAATGACTGGCTGCATAATGATGAACAGTTTGTGGTTGTGATTCACAATCTCCAGCACGAGGTTAATCCAAATTATGTAGCACTGATACATGGTGATTTAATGGATGTAAAAAAACTGGTCTGGTCACTGGTCCCAGAACCACACACAAGAGGGGAAAAGCAACAAGGACAAAGTTGTCTTTGACTCTGCTGATTATTAAGATGTATTTGAGGTTGTATCCAGATTTCTACATAGTGAAACTAGTAAAACTGGTAAATGAGGAGTTGGGTTTTAAATAATAAAGACACCATGTGAGAATTCTGCTTAAATACTGATCACAGCTGTTCCTGTTGTGCATCTGTGCTACTGTGGCTTTGGTTCCAACTTATTCTTCTGTGGCTCGAAGAAGTTTTCAACAATGGCATCGACCAACTCGTCCAGTTCTTTCTTCAAGCGCGTCACATCACTGTTAAAGAGAGGGACGAAAACATAGAATTAAGAATCTGAGGTAGCAGCTGTGGTGAAATAGTTTCCATGAAAGACATTTGAACTAAAACACTTTATTGATTAACTGGCAACCATTTCAAAAAATCAGTTAATCTTTATAAGTAACAATTGGGCCCAATTGAACAGCTGCACGCTGGGTCTCTACAGAGATGTACCTGTTACCAGGAGCAGCACAGAGCTCAGTGTAGTATTTGATTTTTGGCTCAGTGCCACTGGTCCTCATGGTGGCCACACCTCCATTAGAGAAGGTAAAGGTGATCATTTGACTGGAACTGGAGGTGGGAAGAACCTGGGAGATGAGATTATGTAGTGAGCACACTTCATGATCCCTAAAACATTGAAAAAGCCTAAAATTTTAGAACTTATTTTTGTTATTACGTGTACTATGTGTACACTAGTACATGTATTAAACATGTAGCCACTTACAATTAAACCCACAACATTTCTGCCTATTATATAGTATTTTTCCCAAACACAATAAAATGCCTAACTATCTATGTTTTATAGATTAGTTTAAATGTTGGGGTGTCATGGCAACATTGTGATTAAGGCGCATCTGTGGTGCAAATTAGTCCAGGGATCATAACTGTAGTTTCCTCAAAGTCTGGCAGTGCTCTGAGACGATATTAACGTGTCAGTTTGTGCCCTTACAGCCTTCTTATCCGGTTGGTTGCTGTCGTAGCCAGTGGTCAAGTCTCGTACAGCAGAGATGGAGAAGCCACCGCATTCGGTGGGGTATGATTCCTTTTGGCCACTGTAGCTGCGCAGGCGCTCAAACAAGCTGCGGATTACATCCTGGTCATGGCAGATAAAGTAGGAGTTCTTACTGATGTGGTAGCCATATCTGACATAAGGGAGCGGAGAGAAAGAGAGGCGGACAGGGGATCACTCTGCTGTTTTAATGAATATATAAAAGTCTACGTAGGGTGAGCTTACTGTTGATAGATGGTGGAGAGTTGCTGAGAAAGGCTGGTGTTTTTAGTGGCCAGATAGGAGATCATCTCTCCTGCTATGGCTGCAGCACTCACTCCATCCTTGTCCAACACAGAGGGACTGCACATATACACACTTTCAGTCCATCTCTGGTATGTGTGAGCCTCCAGCTGCTCTAGCCATTGCTTTAGTAACACTGTGTGCAGAAGCATGTGGTTCCAATTACAGTACCATAATCATGTTATGTGTGGATGCTCTAAATGACACGATGCTGTATGCGTGTGTCTCACTGAAGATCATAGATTAACCCCAAACAACATTTAACCCAAAACATTTTCTTTTCCAACTGATACTGAGATTGAAACTGTAAGTTACTGGGTGTGATGCAGGTCTATGCCCAGAGGCAGAATAAAATATTAATTCACAACAATATTGTGATATTATGTTTTGTGATACTTGTATATTAATTGTGATTGCGTTAATTAACAGTTTAAATGCAAAGATTTGTGGAGGACTGTGATTCTATTTTGTGTTGTGTTTAAACCGGAAAGCCTAAAAAAGTAAACTTCATAAAAAATCATACAGCATATGGTGGGGCCAAATATACTGTGACAATTTATTTTAAAAATACATTCTATTGCCTTGCTTGTAATATTGAAATGAAATGAATTTAAACGTCTTTCAATGAAATCCCATTTTATATTTTAATAATAAAAGAAGTTTTACAGATTATATGTATATGCTACATTTTTTTCCCTGTGACCTGGCTAAAGGATTTAGTTAAGTAATTTTGGTCATTTTTTTCACATGAATACTTACAGGCAGATCTAATTAACTCCGCCTGGTACACTGTGGAGATAATTATGTGCATACATTATGTGTGTGTCTCCGTGTACCTATGGCCTCCTCAAAGGCAAAGAGAACAGTCTTTCCTTGATCCAAAAGATCAAAAGATCAAAAGCTCTGTTACCCATCCACTTGAACCCGGTTAGCGTTTCCTGCCCAAACACACGGTTACTGCTGTTATTGCAGCAGCATTTGCAATAGTGAAGCCTACTGACAATCAGGTCATTAGTAATATCTTCTACCCCTTCTTTGCAACAGCACCTGCTATCCTGGCAAATGCAATTGTTTCTTGTAGCAGGACACACCGCAATTTCGGACACAACATAACATGACTTTTAATTAGATTTTTTGTTAATTTAGATCAAGAACTTTTATGGCTGAGATATAAGAAATTCCTTAGAATTTATGCCCTGCTGGTTCACATCTGTAACACTGCATTACCTCAAAGTGAAAACCCTCCTTGAGAGCGATAGCACGTAGAATCTTGGATGAGACGGTGCTCGACAGCATATAGATGTTTTTCACAGCAGCATCATCAGAGTTTTGTTGTTTCCAGCAGCTGAAGATCCACCAACCGAGCAACGCTCCCAA
>JAUMTR010000001.1:10538320-10549078 GCA_032270685.1 Microctenopoma stevenorrisi
TAGCTAACCTCCCCACCTTTTCTTCTCCTCTCCCTTCCTCTCTGTTCCCCTCTCTCCTCCATCCCTACATCTAAACCTTCACACTTGTTTTTTCCTCTCTCTATCGCTCTCTCTCTTTTCCGCTTGAGTAGTTTTGTGGCAGAAAGGATGAATGCTATTAGGGCGTCGCGTCATTATCGGGTCAGGCCGGCCGGGCCCATCTCCATCACAAAGGCCAGGAGATCAGAGACCTTTTGCAAGTGCACGCACACACGCACACACGCACACACGCACACACACACACACACACACACACACACACCCTAAGGAGATCGCAGTCCCCGTTTCAAGCCCCCCGACCTCCACCCTTCCTGCCCCTCTTCCCATTCATCTCTCATGTAAATTGGCTGTAGGTCTCCCTCTGTCGCTCCCTCCCTGACCTTGAGCTTGTGTTATCTCCACATACTCTGATCCAGCACATAGACAGAATGAATGAAAGCATGAGAGAGAGGGAGAGAGAGAGAGAAAAGCAGAAATGAAATCCCTCCTATTCTCCAATCAACCTGTGATAGTCGTCTGAAAACCTGAAGTGAATGCACATCTGCGTGTGTGCGCATGAGGAGTTGTCTCATACAATATTAATTAACTGGATGAGGCTTCATCTCTCTCATTCCCGCTTTTGGTTTTCAACTGAGCTGAGGCGACCACTACATTGGACAATAAACTTGCTACACTTAATTTTGAGTGTGAGAGAGTTACAACTGAGGTACATGGCTACAGGAATTAGAATACTTTTACTGTATGTGACTAACATATCCACATATGATGTCTGAATATTTTGTGAAGTGTATATACAGTCCCCTCCAAACATATTGGAACAGCAACCGTTCTGCCGATTAATGAAGGCATTTAAGTTTAAGATTCTGATGATCAATGATGAATATGAGACTAAATGTTTTTTTAATCACTATGTATATTAAACAACAGAACATTTTGAATCATGTGACTGACAGATGTTTATTTTTACCCAGGCGTGTAAAAAGAAATAGCACCGTGCTTGTTTATGGGTTTCACAATAAAGACTGCATTTCTTGTTGAAAATGATAGAAGAGGTGCGTATGGAAAAAAAACAACACACGCTATTGATGTACAATTCTAATACATTTCTGAAGTAATGTCATAACCTGTTCATTTATAAATAGGCTGCATTCAAAATATCTGCGTTAGCCTGATCCACTTCCTGTTAATATGACATGAAAATGAAAAGCTTTTGGAGCTGTTCAGAGACACTTTGTAGTTCCACTGAAGCTGGGAAGAGGACTGATGATTTAGGACGCATATGTGGGTGAGAGTGAGTATAGGAGAGTGTTTGAGCAAGTCCTAAGGGCTTTGCTGTGTGGACACAGACAACCAGCCATCCGTGGCCTCTCATGCACACACACACACACACACACACACACAAGCAGTCTCTGTCACACAAACACACACACACACACACAACTGTGTTTTTCCACACTTGTCCCAACACATGCACTGTCTCTCTCTAAGCCCCGCTCTCCTGTGCTCCTCGCCTTAGCTGCTGGTGGCAAAGCCGTGATAATCCTTCGGCCAACACAAAGCTCAGACTGTTACAGACCACAATCTGAAGGAACACACACACAGTTATCAAACACGATCCGAGAAGCAAACAGGCTAGTGTATATGCGTAAGAGGTGAGGGGGTTGGATCTAAACAGTAACAGCGGTGGGAGTGTAGGGGCCAGGGCCAGCGGCGCTGTTTTGCATATGTTATTGCAGCAATGGGGAGAGGTTTGCATATGTTACTGGACCCACAGGGGACCAACTCGGCATGTTTTATCATAGGAAACAGCCTAGTGGGCTCATACCAAAACAAACACACTGTTATAATGTGTGTGCGTGCAATATGCCTATATGTTTATAATAGGTTAACAAGGAGGATTAATTAGACAGTTGTGAATTGGAGAAAGGAAATAGCTGTAAGGTAAACATCTTCTCAAACAGAATAGAAAAAACGAGAAGCAGCAGACATGGGCACTAATCCTCATTTGGGAATTTGAACTGTGCAATTTTTAAAACTGTAAAGAAATTAATTATAGTGTTTACTATAACTCATGATGAGAAACAAGGAAATCAATTGTTCTTAAGGGACCTTTTGAGGCTGAGGTGTGCGTGTGTGTGTGGTTAGTGATGCAACAGAATTTAGGATGGGGTGGGGGTGTCTGCAAATAACCAGATGTGATTCCCACCCCCTTTGTGTTTGCCAGTTCACAAAGACTCATCTGAAAAACCTAACCCTGCACTCACACACAGTCAAATTCCCAGAGGCTTTTCCTATCTGCTCCAGTCAGTCAGTCAGTCTGAAGACAAATCGCTAGAAGTCCCAATTTTCTTCTTAGAGGGAGAAACTGCTCCCGGAATGTAATGATAATGGGATGTAGGGGTGAATGGTGGTGGGTGGGAGCACCTCTGGAGAAAACTCCTTTTGGGGAAGTGACTGGAGGTAATCTGGTCACACCGTGGAAGGCATAACAGAGGATACAAGCTAATCTATTCAAGTCTAGCTCCTAAGTTATTCGATTCGATTTCCATTCTCAGGTCTCACTGATGAGTTCAGAAGCTTTGCTCTGCCGTGGCCAGAGTGAGGCAGTATTTTATGGGAATATATTACCCACTTTATTGCCAGGAGTTAGACTGATACAACGCATGTAAACATAACAGACAAGGACTAAAACTCAGGATGTTAGAAAGCTGATTATTCCTCCCAGCCAACGAGTCACACGCTGATGCCATAAAAAACGCTAAGCTGTCACAGAGGCCTGTGAGTATTTGTGAAAGATATATCTGTCTGGTTCAGCATGGACATCCAGCAGCAAAGCACATGTACCAAAGAGTAAACACAGAATAGCCATGCCCTCTCCTATGAAATGATGGCAAACTATCTGTTATGCTGCTTTTAATTTTTCACCAAACAATCTACATTATTGGGTTGAAACTGTTTTTCCTTTATATGCCAATCATTCTGTCTATGAAATATCATGGAATTGTAAATAATGAATATTATGTCGTTCTGCACTTCTCCTTTCTTTTACAAACTGCGCTAACCAAACAACTTAAACCTGCGTTACTTTACTTTCTTTGCCCTGATGACCGCTAGTTTTTTAATAGAACTAATTTGAAAACATACAAAAGCCATTCCCTTGTACAAATGTACCCTCCCTGCCCCCTGCACCATCAGTATGTCTGTCTGGGGTTGAATAAAGAGCTGAGAGCCTTTTGATGCGACAGAGAGTCTGTACTGTACAATGATGAGACAGCAAAAACAGCCCAGTGAATGGATGTGGATTCAAAGGACTTTCAGAGCACGGTTTAATTTAAACACTTTCATGTAAGAAGAGACTGAACGAGGTCAGCCAGAAAGAGGAAAGGGCAGAACAAGAAGTGGAACAAAGGTTAAAACTCAAATCTGCCGTTTAAGTTAGTCAAGTCTCTATTTATATTATATCAAATATAACATACGTGACAATGAGGATGGGCGTGGGATGCTTCATATTACAAAAATTACTCATTGCTAATTACTCATTGCCAATAGTTAATAAAACGTGAATATAACAGCATCAGGGTGCAGTTCCCTGTTGGACCACCTCAGGGCACTCTAACTCCACACAGCATGCTGGAAAAGTCCCAGAACAAAATCATGTAAGGTCATTTTCACAGTGAGACAGGACAGGTGCATGTTGTCTTAAGTATTAGTGAGTAGTACGGTTTTAAATAAACACTGATTCTTTCCGAGTCTGTAGAAAGAAAAACATGTTTCATATGCTTCTTGACAGGGTCACACATTTTCAGCTTCAGCTTAAGTTTTCCTGTTTCACAGAAAACTATTTTTGTTTTACTTAAGTCACAGCATATATTTACTTGAGTTACTTTTTCCTTATCTTTTCCTGCAAATCATCATAGGTGAACCTAGAAGATGATACACTACACAGATTCACAGAGTGTTTGTACAAGAAAACTCAACATTTAGAGTCAAATCATGTCTGTGAATACATAAATACCTCCCTGTTGACAGGAGGTACACAGATCCAAATACAAAGCGTGACCCCATATTACATATTAAATATTTGTCTAGGAGTAAAATAAAACTCCAATGTCACTGAAGGAATCAACCATCCTATTTCTGATCTTATGAATATATCCTCAAAAATATAAAATCACCTAACCATGCTGATACAACACATCACTCTGAACACTTTTCACATTTCTGGAAATAAAATGAATCTAATCCCACTTCTACACGACAATAAAACTATTTTAACTAAATGACTTAAATATAATATATACAACATTGATGTTTTCTTTGCGCTTCATTTAAGTTTTGATACTTATTATTCTTAATTTCAGTCAAAGAAAACAAGGAGAAAGGAACTAATGGGCCATTTGAATTATACAGACTCATATACTGAAGCACAATTTGCATTAGAAGCTATAATTATGGACCAACTCGAAGGCACACTGTTAAAAAGCCATTTTAATTTTTTTGTAAAGAAGTGTAAATGATTTCTTTTCCTAAAATAAGGGGATTTTAAAGGGCAAACTGTTGTAACCTTGAGCTAACAAAGACAAGTGTGAATTGAAAATACAGAAAGAACATTCTGGTGACAGAAAGTGAAACAAAATGGGTATTTGAAAAAAGGGAAAACATAATAAATGGAAAGGGGAAAGAAAAGTAGTCAGGTGAGAAGGCGGGACACCAAAATAGTTTATGAGGAGTCAAAATGGCTTTATTCCTGTGTTGAACAAAAAGTGTTTTTACCAGCACGAGAAGAGGCACTTACACAAGCATTTATAACTGTCCTCAGGGAAAAGATCGATATGACACACCGATACTGCCGCGAGGAGAAAATACACTTGATATGCACACACTCCACACCACCGGGAGCTGGGGTACCAATCAATAAACAGACGCGTGCAGGTGTCACCACTGCTATCTAAAAAAGGCCCAATCAATACTCACACACCACCACACCTGTACCAACCAGTTGTGCTCTGCACTCACATTCTCTTTCTCTCCGCTCACACTGCTAAACGCACTCGCTCTCCTTCATTCCCTTCGCATCGCTTCCAGTGTCTAGCTGTCTTTCTCTTCTCCTGTCCACACAGAGCATACCTCTGTTAGACATTAATGCCACACAACCTCTAATCACTCTAAAACATCCCACACTGCTGACATAAAGATCCGTCATTACACATGGAGGGTTTGCTTGGGGTATGAGTCACACATTCGGCCTCACAACATTTTAAATACCCAGGCAGGTTGAAGAGAGTAAGGCTTTCACTTCCTCCGGCAGCCACAGAGTGGTGCTCTGGTATCAACCCATGTGTCTTGGAGGGGTGTGTGTGTGTGTGTGTGTGTGTGCGTGCATTCGCACATTTATACCTGATCTTTACATGCATTACTGCAGCCTGTGTTCAGACACCAGTCACTAATTCTCACCATTACTCCATCCTTCATTTGACTGCTCCTTCTATAGTCATCACCTCTTTGTCCTCAAATCTCATCTTCTCCCTCGTCCTGTGTTTTCTGCAGTTTATGACAAGAATATGGTTCTTTGTGCTTTCAGAAGTTTCTCCTGAAAGCACTAACACTAACGCATTTTATAGGCAAACGGATAAACAGATGAATCAAGATGTCAAGTATTAGTAGCAGGTCCACATCACTTATCTCTTCTGTCTTCTGCCATTGAGAAGTTAAACATGACATCACTCCTTATACAGCATTGATTGCATAGGGAATATTTTTAGCCACAAAAACATTAACAATGTCACTAACTCATCATTGTGCACTGACAATCCATCCAAAGCAGAAAAGCCGCTCACAACGGCGTTATGAAAAATGTCATTTGTGTAAAAAGTGCAGGTGTGACGGCAGACATGGCCTGATAACAAAACTAACAAGTGTAACGTCAGCCGTAGACTGAAAGTAGCACATTCACACCTGTGATTTTAGGCTTATTGGGAAATCAAGGAAACCCCACAAACTCCTGGTGAAGGAGGGGTGGGGGGGTCCCTGTGACATCTTGTATGAAGTGTATCTAGTGTAAGAAATGGTAAGATGGAAGGAGGAAAGCAGGTTGGGTCTGCAGGAAAAGGAGTGACCCCCACGCTGCAAAGCTGTGTGCAAAAGAAAGAAGTAAAACCAGGGTGTCAGTAGGCGTGTGTGTGGGTGAGTGAAAGAGAAAGAGAGACTGAGAAAGAGTTGATGAAGAAAACCTCTTCTTCAAAGGAAAAGCAAATGGTTCGGTGCAAATATTACTGTGGTGTAAAAACGTCTGCCAACCCATATGACACAGACGAGATGAAAATGTTCTAGACACGTTTTTACTCCATTTACTGCTCTATATTATTTGACGAAGTGTGTGTTTGTGTGTGTGTGTGTGTGTGTGTTTGTGTCCATGTGTGTCAGTATCTTACTTTCTCAGTAAATACCCCAGGGCTTTGTGGTATTTTTGTGTGGTTTGGAGGAGTTTGTTAGTTGAGGGCCAGGTGCAGGCAGACAACACATACACTTACGGAAGATAAACGGACCCAGCACACACTCACTCGCGCGCTCGCTCACAAACACACACACACACACACACACACACACACACACACACACACACACACACACACACACACACACACACACACACAAAGGATAAATGGACCCAGTAGCAGGGAGGTCTGACAGAATGCCTTTTCACACCTGGCTGAGCCCAGCGGAAGGTGACAGAGTCACATCTCCCAAAGCGTGCACACACGCACATACACACGCACACACACCTACACCTTCTCACATTGGGGAGTTCAGGGTCATAAACAGCATCATGAATAAAATGAGGCTGTCTTAAACAGAAGGAGCCCTGTGTATGCATGTGTGTGTAGGTGTGTCGGTGTCTGTGAGGGCCCCGTACCCCTGTGCCAGTTTGGATCTGTAACGACCTTCTGTTCCCAGTGCTTAAATGGCTTAAATACTTCAATTAGACCTGGGTCACAATCCTCCACCCGTTAAAGCACACTAGCACACACACACACACACACACACACGAATAGAGGTTCCTTTATCTTATGAGGCAACCAAAGACTCTTTCATCTTCGGTCTTGTATGTTGAAACTCCACCGTGAAGCATACAGCCTTCCCCACCAACACATGAGCAACAATTAAACCCAACTCCCACTCTCTGCCAGCATCTCCTCTGCAACTTCTCCATCCCGTTCCCTCCTCCTCTTCCTCCTCCTCCTCCTCCCTCCTGCCGTGCTACCCTAGCGCTAACGATGCTGCCTTTTCATTAGACAGCCCCTGCTAATTAATCTCCATAGAGGAGAGTGACAGACCTCCCGCAACACACACACACACACACACACACACACACACACACAAGTGCATGCCAAGATATATGCAAACGCACACTCTTCTTCCCTCACTCTCACTCCCTCGTCCCGTGTGGCGTTGGCAGCCCATTTCATGCTTTATCACGTCTTTTAATTGACAAACAAGCTGCTCTTTTCTCTTAGGCTGAGGTCTATATCACACCCTCACTCAGAAGCGCACACACACACACACACAAGTAAGGAGAGTTTGGATAAACACACACACACACACACACACACACACAAATAAGCAAATGCCTCCCCGCTGACATATGGCCCATGTGAGTGTCACACAGTTTTCTGCTCTTTGACACACTGTTTCTCTCTCTCTCTCTCACACACACACACACACACACACACACGTCACATTTGCACTTAGGCTAAATATGAAGCCACAACGGGGAAAAAGAAAGCATAAATGCTCCCTTCACTTTGGCACTTGCCTAATCTCTGGAGATGTTTTTCGGCCATGGTTCACTCATCTGCTACGGGGCTAGGTCAATACAATTCACAACTGACTTATTGATTCCGAGTGATAGTGTAACACCTTTACCTTCCTGCCGCTCATGGAAAAATGTATTCTTTCAGACCATGTCATGTGATCATAGTATGTTTGATTCAAGGAGTAAAAGGTGCTAGATTAGGAAAACTACAGTGAATCATACTGTGTAAACTAAAACCATGTGAGCAGCACAGCATTTCCTGCACAGGGGTTATGTACTATTATTGCACCTTACACTATTCTGATATATTGTACAAAATAATTTAATAAGATGTTGATATGCTGATGAGGCATGTACTGCATGAAAAAGACTTAGGAAGTGTCATGTACTGTTGGCTTAGTTGGCCCCACCACCTTGTCTTATTCTCAGCTTTTAATTGGGAATCTGAGCAGAACGACTGCATCCAGTGCGATTTAGTCAAATTTGACACGTCGAGGCCGAACTGTTACCAAATTCTCTATATTTAAAATTAGTATTATTTTTAGCATTGCACCAGGGTAAACACTATGTAAAATGCACGTGCATCATTTGCCTTGTATGTGTAATGGGACTTTTCTCATAAAAGCAGAGTGTGGTGATGCGTGACACAGGGAGAATTCTGTCACCTCTGTTTTTTTGCTTGTTTGCTTAAACACATACTTTATCATGAAGATATAAATGGAACTCTGGTAATGAGGTAACATGCGTGAACCGTGCTGATAACAACAACTAATAACATAAGTGCACACTCAAACCTTTCACATACGCCAATAAACATAGTAACGTCGCCACACCATCAGTAACTGAGCATGTGCAGAACACTTAGAGACTCCCCTTTAAACATTTTCTTTGACCTAATCTTTGTCTTTGGTCTGTGTAAAGATACTCACTGTGATGTGGTACTGTCTCCAGATCTCTGGACAAGCCTGAGGAGAGAAAAACACAACTGATATGATCTCCATCCAGATGCACACGCTTAAATGAAGCACATACAAAGATTAAAAGAAAATAACAACATTGGAACAAAAGGTTCTGTGGAACCGCCATGTTTTTATGCCTTTTTATTTAGCATGGGATAGAATAGCAGCCAGGTAAAACATACATTTACTAAAGAAAGACAGATATGAGGTAAATCCGCAACAGATGCTGATTAATATACAGACAGCAGAGTAGTAATAGAAACAAAACTAAAAAAAACAATCCATGGTGTCATTTGATTTCTTATTAACAGCCTGTTTCCCCTCCGTGTATCTATGTCTCTGTAGCCACTCACTCAGTCAGTAGGTAAGGCAGTCAGTCGTTTTGTCCCGGTGTAGCTAAAGCATTATCTCCGGGGCTTCGCTACGCTGTTCCTTAAGCGTTCCAACATCCTTTCCCAAACGCTGCCACTTCCCACTGGGAAATTGAAAATGCCAGAGTCGCCGCAGGCAACAAGATTTATCTACTTACACACCTACTGAGTGTGAGAGGCCGAATAAGAAGGGAGTTTGTTCTGGGAAGTAGGCTTTGTTTTTTTTCACTGTAGAAATTAGTATGATATTAAATTGACATCACATTAAAAAGTGACTATTTCAGCCTGAAGTTGTTCACATCCTGACAAAAACGAGACATTATCTGGCTTCTTGTGCACATTTCAGATTTAAATACGGAGACCAACAAATATGTATTTCAACAGCTGTATCTTCCTCCACTAGCTTTTTCTTTCAAGAACCCCCTCCACCCACACCCACTCCCTCCCATTTGTTCGCTCCCTCCAGACCGCCGGGGTAGTGTGTTGTTGTCGAGGGCGACAGGCGAGGCGAGCGACACACTCGCGCTCCGTCAACCGTCTGTCTTTAATGAGAGACACAGAAAGGCCCAGGGGACGGAGACCTGACTCTCTTTCTCTCTCAAACAGAAACTAACACATACAGTATAATTTGAGGGTGAAAGAAGAAAGCTACTCATTCCGAGGAAAGGGTAATTACAATACCACACAACTTTGCACCTTTGTTTGTTGTTAAAAACAATATGCAGGAGGGAGGGTAAGAACAAGATGAACATGAGGATCTGGATGAACAGCTGGGAAAGAACGTATTAGATGGGGAGAGATAGAGCGAGAGAGAGAATGGGCTGTGTGTGTCCTGGCCTCCCCTCTCCCCCTGGTGTTCACCTGGTTACTCATCCATTACACAGAGCACAGTACATGACTGACGGAGAGAGAGCAAGAAAGAATGAAAGAGAAGGAGCGTGTGTTGGGGAGACACAGCCGGGCTCACGTGGATTCCTGTGGCATTAGTGTAAATAGGCAAGGTAATGAGCATTGTGGTGGGATAATTGTCATTGATGGTCATTAGATTTACCCTTCATTGCAACACACACCGTCTCTCTTTTTCTGTCACGCACACACACACACACACACACACACACACACACAAGCCCACAGCTGGAATATGCAGCATGGCAGAGACATAACTAAGCTGTAATTGCTGAAGTGTATCAATTAACGTGAACAGCAGCGTGCGTTGACCCCCGGTCACTCATTATGACTGAGAGAAGAAGTGGCGGAGAGCGGCAGGGGGAGAAGCAGGAAAATGCATGAAAAGGAGGAAAACATTAATGTGATTTGTGATTTATCATGTGACAAGCTGCTACACTCACGTCAAAGACGTGTCCCGTCACGCCGCAGCGGTGGCACTGCATGTGCCAGTGAGCTCTCTCGCTGCAGGAGTTGTACCGGTGACCAGGCAGGCCACAATTGTTGCAGTGCCTGTTCGGGCATTCGTTGACCATGTGGCCTGGGGTGCCACAAAGGAAGCAGGTCGACAATTTCTACACACACACACAGACAAGGAAGCAGTTTAATTTACTTGTGCTCATCCGTGTGT
>JAUMTR010000001.1:10569021-10583140 GCA_032270685.1 Microctenopoma stevenorrisi
TACTAAGTCCAGTTGCTATTGGATAAACCTTTTTGAGATAACCATGACCTGGATGACTGAGAACCTTCACAGAAATGCCATGATCAATAAAATGTTTATAACGAGGAGTGAAATGTTTTTGCACGTGTGGAAACATTTGAATCCTTTTTTAGTTTTCCATGGTCCTCATTGTTATACTTAGACTACGGAGAATAGTCCATAGTCAATATCAACAGCACAAGCAAAACGTACGTTTTTAGATGCAAATGTGAATGTAGAATACAAATACATATAAAATATAGAAACCGAGTGAATAATATGTTTCACTAGAGAAACAATTTAGGAGTTCTGATAGCCACTCAGATATTGCTTGCAGTTCTTGTCAATTTCCTGAAAGTAAAGTAACAACAGTAACCTTTTAGCAGAGGGGGGGTTTGTTTCAGTGTCTTCTGCTATGATGCAGAGCAGAAGCTTAGCATGCGTTTTCTAAATTTTACCTAGAAAGACCTCTGTGTAGATTTATCTATCAATACAATGATAGTCCTACACTTTTGGTGACTCTCAGCCTCACCGCCAACTGTAACTGATACACAAGCACATTTTTAAGAAATCTCTCAGCAAATGTGCATAACAACTAAATATTTTCATTTAAGGGGAAAAGTTTCAGCTGCAGATTGCCATTTGGTGATCTTCTGAGCATTTACAGCTGAAAAGGCTCTAAAACTAATTTAGTGTCTCGCTGAAATTACAAAATTGATTATAGTCCTTTCATGACAACAGTAAAATATGTTTTTCCACTTTCCCTAGTGTGAACACACAATATTCTATAACCCCCTTATAATTAGTGTCTGTATAGAATTTGGGCACAGTTCAAGACTACCGAGGCTCGTCCTTTAAATTTCCTTGCCTTCATTTCCTTTTTTTGACAAAGCCCTCCCCCAACACTCCCGCTCTAAGACCCCTTCCACACCCATGGACCCCCATGTGCAGACATGAGGTCAAGCTCCAAAGATCACAGAGAAGCCAGACGGGAGAGAGAAAGAGAGGGAGAGAAAAAGAGACTGAGACCTAAAATCCTCCTTTCCTCCCAAAACCAGGCCAAAACCTCGAGCCTTCCCACCAGCTCCAGACCCCCTCCTTTACCACAGTTGTGTGTAGAGGAGGCAGTGAGCACTCTTGCAGAAACATCAGCCCAGGGAAATTCAAATGAGGACGAAACGGTGAGAGAAACGCAGAATGAGAGAGAGCGGGAGAGAGAGAGCACAATAGTGAGAAAATAGGATAAAAGAATGAGATGGGTGAGGTAGGAAAGAGAAGGAGGGGGTAGCTGGAGAGGTTGCTGAGGCTGCAGGTTAAGATAATGTGCAGATCTAAAGAGATTTGCAGAGAACATTTTTATTCATTTTTTTGATTACTCCGACCTCCCCTCCCTCTCCTCCTGCGTTGTAGTCTCTCAGTTTGTTTGTTTTTGGCATTAGCATTATGACTGTTGGTATGCGAGTGTATGTACACATGCATGCTGATTAGAACCGGAATATTTTATAAACAACAACACTAGCATTGGCCTGCGCACACACATATCAATATATACTGCACACAGGCACACTTAAAGATGCATCTGAGGATAGAACAACTGGGCAGACAGTGCCAGGAATGCTAAGGCTTTACACATTTGTAAACATACAGACAGAGAAGCGGTGTATGTACATAGATGCATGCACGCGCACGATGTGGTGAATGGCTGAACCCGCTCCTTATCAACGTGCTGCAGGTACGCTAAGTGTTCTGAATGAGCTGGACCATAAAAAATGCTCACTGTTTCTATTCTCTTGGTCACAGGCCCAAATTCAGATGCATAAAAAAACATATCATAAAGCTCCCAGTAATGCACAACATATCCACCCAGTGTACACACATAACAACAAACCTGCACTGCTGTCAGACCGGCCCTCCAGGTTGATTGAGATGGACTGGTCTCCGTCCTGCTGACCGCGACCCAGGATCATCCAGTTCTCCAGGCTATCTGAATCTGAGGAATCACACTCTGATTTAGATTCCGACTCTTCTGAATCTGATTCTGAGCTGCTAGAGTCCACAGTCACTGGCTTAGTGAGGCTCCTCTTTTTCTGGTTCCCCTTGATGAACAAACAACAAAGATAACATATGCTTAAACGAAGCCAACTCCAGTGAAATTCAAATCCATTCACTGTCTGACATGAACCAGATTTGTTGATTAACAGCAGAAACAAATTCTACTACAGCTAAGCCTACTGAGCAATGCTCCACCAACAGCACATCGTTCACTAAAACTGCTACATCCCCCAGTAACTGATGCAACGAGCGGAAACCAGCCACTGGACAGTAGCATCATAGATCTGTGAATTCAGAGTAAGGGCCACACACAAAGTTGCCCAAACACTAGGTCAAACCACGTCACTTGTTTTTTTTTTAAAGGTTGGTCTATCTGGATCATGGTTTAGCTGTATGACCTATGAAGCAGAATCCTCTCGTCTACCTGCTGTGCTGGGGTAGAGGTCTGCAGCCGCTGTGAGCCTTTACCCTTTAGGGCACAGACCCCTTCATCATCAGCAGAGTCGTCCTCCGAGATGGAGATAACTTCAGGACTGGAGTCAATCACGATGACCTCTTCCAAAAAGGACGACAACCTTTGACCTTTAGGAGCATTTTTCCCCTTCTTCTGCAAATTGCGTTTGCCATCCTTCTTCTTTGGGTGTTGCTGTAACGTGTTCACAGTAGGTGCTGGAGGTCTACTTTCTCCAGTGTGGTCCAGCTTTTTGTCATCTTCTGCAGTCGTCTTAGTCACCTTTAGCGGCTGGTTGGTCTGATCCTCCACCTTTTCTCCTCTGTCCTCCAACTCCTCCACCTCCCCAGCGTTAGAGGAGTAGTGCAGCTGGCTGTAGAGCTGGAACTCCAGTTCGCTGTTGGCATCTGACCCCTCAGAGTCTCTTTCAGCCTCTTTGTAGAGCTCATCCTCCAGCTCCTCGCGCTCTTGATAGGTGAAGTACATCACCCTAAACACTCCTAATGTACAGACACATGCACACACCTGACCAGCACCCACACACACACTCACACCTAGGTTGATGCTGATTTCTGAGTCTGAAGGCGGCCGACTGCTGGAATACAAATCACACATATAGAAATAATTATTATATTGCACATCTGTTACAAGGTTTGAAAAAAAAGAACGAGAATGTAATAACACAAACTGTTGCTGATTATTTTTCTCTTTATCGATGAACACAATTTCAGAAAATGATATGAACATCAAATGTTTCTAATGACCAAAGCTGTGTGAAATATGGTGTTTGCATTCTCAGTGTCACCTAGTTCCATACATTGTCTGTGAATTAACTAGCTTTCAGCACTTAATGGATTAAAAGTTAAAAGATTACCAGCCCCAGTGAAATAAATTATCAATGAATCACAGTTCATGGTTTCGGCTCCTTTTTAATGTTTTCGTTTAATAGCAATAATATTCAATTGTCAGACTTTAAAAATGAGCTTCAGCTTTGCTTTTTCTTTCTACAGTGTAAAACGCATCAATTCAGTGAACAATTTTGGTGCAAATACAGTAGAGGTGAATTGATTAGTCCATTAACTGATTAGTTAATTGCAAATGCATCATAAACTATCTTGGCAACAAAAGAAATGGAGTCAGTTAAAGGTTTTAAGCAAAATGCCAAAACATTTGCTCATTTGTGCTTATTAAATGGGACTTATGACACACATTAAAATGATTAGCAGGTATATAAATAACCCTTATTAGTTTACACCAAACAAGACAGTTACAGACTATATCTAAAGCTCTAGAGCACAAGTGAAACCAGACCGGGCTCAATTACAAGCGGACCACTGATCTCAGATCTGAAATCCATAAGGGCTTGTTAACAAAGCTGAGAGCAGAGGGACTATGGTTTACCTTCACTTATTTTTTTAAACCTGCAGAGCGTTTCATCAGAGCTGTGGTGACATGAAGACATAGCTTAGATCTAGGTTCATTACCTGTGAGATGCTGAGCACAAACTTGATATGCAAAAAACACTTTAAACAACAATGTTAGAAAATGCGAAATGATCTACTTGTTACTCTCTGTAAAGCTCACATGTTGCTAATTTTTCCAATAGTTTCTAACTCTCACACACACACACACACACACACACACACACACACACAGAAAGGCAGAGAAGGGGCACTGGCCCATTGCTCTGTCCACTCCTGCGTGTCTGTGCCATGATGGTTGGAGATGATTGGCTCCCTGACCCCACACACGGCAGAAACGCCACGCTAGACAGTCACAAGCTGCCCTCTGGGGATTAGAGGGACAGAAAGAAAAGCCCCACTGGCTGGTGATGGAGAGCGACAGTTATATAAAGAATATATACAGATGTGTAGCAGTGCACAGGGGCCTGGACCTGACAAATGACCGACTGTGTCTTGTAGAGGTGGAACATGAAGCACTGTATATAAAGCTCCATACAGTCATGGTCCACCAGAGGTGTTTTCATTTAATCTGCCTGATTGAGTGAGCCGTGTTCAGGAATGTCTGGGTGTACAAAGACTGTAATTGACATTTCCCCAACATATCACACTAAACTAAGCTTTGTTGCATCTTTATCGTTAAAAGGGACAACTCACGTCTTCATAATGAAGTGCTTTATCGTGTAAGACTTTTTCACATGAAAAGCACAGGAGCAAATTTAGGAGAAAAGACCAAATTCCATGTAGCTGCATCTGATTCAGGGTCTAGCTGTCTTGTATTCTGCTCAGAAAAGAATGCAGGTTCCGGCTTTTAAAACAAGTAGATCTGATCCCTCTGAATGTCATGAGAAGTGGTAGTTTATGCTGTGCAAAACAAGGGCATAATGAAAAATTTCCCATAGACATTCACAATATCAACCTGATATAGTGCACAGATATGCAGGGAGAAATTTACCCTGTTAACCAGTGCGACAATTTCTGCTTAATTAGTAAGTTTGACAGCTTCTGATTTATTGTAATTGGACTACAACTAATACCTGAAGAGCTGTACAGAGTGTGGTGGAGCATAGCAGAAGGAGGGCTGAGTGGAGCTGAGTGGATTGATTATAAGTGTCATTATAGCGCTTGCTTAAAACTCCATTATGGGAACAGAGTATGGACTGGCTTTATAACAGCGGGGTCCACACTCAGCAACTGCAGTGTTCTTTCATACTAACCTAAAACATTTATATTGCGCTTATAGGGTGCATATACCTGAATGTATTACAGTTGTGGGGTGGAAGGTTGCAAATAGTAAATATAATATATAAATTTGGTTTTACTTTTTTTTAAATGCCCAGGCAACCATTTACAGGACAGAAACACAGCGTGGAGTATTTTGCACACGTCTGACTTTTTTACAATGACTGACACACTGGGACTAGACTATACTTAGCCTAACGCTAGTCTCGGCTAGCATATGCTAACAAGCTAAGTAGCTTATGGTATACATTAGCTCCAATGGAAGCGATCATAACAGTGATCAAACCTTAACTAGAAGCAAAACAGATAACTCAAGAAACTATCAATGAGAAGTGACTCGTTGTTCATAGATATCGACAGTCCTCGGTTAGCATGTGCCCTATCTGTCCACGTGTTTATAAGCAGCAGAGCAGCCGGCCAGATGTAAACAATGGAGCACCACATTTACAAACACGTCTAAGGAAATAAATACAGTGAACCTAAGTCACCATATAAAAAGACAACACTATGTGTGGCTTATGTTAAACGTCTGTCAGCGGAAGCTCACCTTGATCCAACAAAGTGGAGAGGTTACGGGTGTTGGAGTGATTCTCCTGTTTCCAGCCCAACGGAGACGCAAACAAGTTCCGGGTTTGTCAGCGGAAATAGGATGGACGACAATAACGTTTCACTTGGTTGTGCTGAAACTATCTCAGAGGTATTTGTGAAAGTGCGTGAGTCTATCACGACCTTTGTTGCCAATTTAAAGTCTCTGTAATATTAAGATTACACATTGATAGATCGGATTTTGAATAGGCTGATGATTTACATTGTTTTTGTGAAATCAAGCACCAAGTTTTGTAGATCAGGTACCCCGGCTTAGAGACGATTTAGAAGCAGCGAGAGAGAGAGATCTCCATACACATACACATATAACTGGGTTGTTTTTTCAATTCAAATTGTTCTAAACAATGGGGACTACTACTAATGGTGCTAGTGAATTGGTAAGGAAACAAGTTGAAATCAGCTAGGATTATAGCAAGCGTTATATGCTAATTAATCTAGAGTGCTGTCATTCTTCCTTTTGTTCTATGTACAGATTAATGTGCAATAACTATTTGTCAAATATTTAAAAGTCAGTCTCTCGATATAACACATTTATACAGTCACTGGCCACCTGCCATATTATTAAAGTTATTTTATGGGTTCAGGTAGTTTTTATGTTTTAGAAGGTATTTGTTATAGGGTTTAAACGCTGATATCATAAATATAAATTGTCTTAAAACTATAATCAACCTCTGATTCCAGATACTAATGGTATCACTAGCTTTGTTTCTAAACACTAAGTCTGGATATTTGGACAAATAAAGTGATAAAAATCCTGTTGATATCCCCTCATAGATAATTTCTTCACTGACCAGAACCTGATTTTAATAATAAACAAAAGTAGTAATAAAATAAAAAGTAATAATAAAAGTATCACCATAAATAGTTTAGATATTGTTTTATTGTTTAATAGGAGATATATTTGTATCATTGTAAATACTAAATGTAAAGAACAAGAAAACCAGAATGTCCGGAAACATGAAATTTAACGCCTGTGTTGATATTTCTTTAGAGGTGACGAAAAAATGCCCACATGTCGATGAGATTTTACTTTCATTACCTATTGATACAACACTCTTATATTATCCTCATGTCAAAGGAGAATATTGATTGCTGTCATGTGGAGTTTTAAAAAAATATCCTTGTAAAGACTTTTCCCCACCCTTATGTGCTGACCCTCAGTGCTTATACACATTTTCACACATAATCAGAGAATCCATGAGCATACACTCTTGTAAAATCTTTGATCATAAAATGTAATTTGTATGTGGCAAATTAGGCACAAAGGTAATTTGACCCAGCAGGGCATTATAGTGTTCTTCACTACAGAGGCTAATCATATTCTGATGGATGCTACGAGTTCTCACCTTCTTCAGTAAGACCTAAATATTAAATATGGAATGTCAGAATACGCAACACTGTATGTGCATACCTGAGTGCAAAGTGTAAATCTTTAGGCCTGTGCTATTATTACATGTTGATGGGAACGTAAATCTATATGTAAATGTAATTCAACAGACTGACTGTTGCCATCAGTCATTTACAGCACACAGAATACAACAATATTATACCATTCTGGTTCTCATGCTGACTGTGTAACATCGACATCCATCTTTTTCTCCCCTCTATACCATGAGAATAATTGTAAACTCCAGCTATAGATGTCACCTTCATACTAACAATGAGTGAATGGCATTATGATAGGGAATCAGTGGGTGAATGTCATCTGATTCCAGAGGTTTCTCCATGCGTGAAAACACAGAAAAGGCCATCAAAGAGTTGACTTGTTTCCTTCCAAAGGTTAGACTACACCTCGTGTCCCGGTGCTATCGCCTCCTTTAGCCAATGTATGAATCTAACACACACACACACATTTACTGTACACACACTTAATATCCTGCATCTGTTTTGTTTTTGAAAAGTGCATATGGGGGCCTTCTGTCTCTCCTGCTTCTCGTATCTCTCTAAATTGGATGCAGGTTTGGGATGCCTCAATGCCTCAGTGAAATTGTGATGTGGCTGCCTGATTTTGGGTTCCATGCATTTTGCTGGTATTTACCATTAATATTTTAAAAAAGGTGGAAAAGACTGTCTGAACGGATACACTTGGTTCAGCGGTTCATCTCCCGGTGTCCAGACCAGTGGCGTGTTGAAGACGGTTGGAGTGTCCGGGACTGGGATTTAAAGTCCCCTGATTTCCAATCACACTTTCCAGAGGGATGGTTCTGCCTGATGAATGCTCTTATTGAGGAGAAGGAGTTAAAAGAAGCATGTCATTGCTCTCATTTGATGGTGTCATTTGTACGTGCCATGGTCGCACCAACTTTCATTTGGCAGCTCAGTGTTTTTTCAAAACAGGATTCTCATCAGCTAGTCTGGTGTATTGGCAATATTCTTCGACTGATTATTGTCTGTGTAAAGAAGTACTTCTCTAAAGCTCCAACTGTGTCCTTTACACCACTATTGGAGTGAAGAAATATCAGGATCACAATTTTGCAGAAAGTGCACTAAAGTTCAGGACAACACAGTGTTTGTAAACATTAATAAGCCAACTGTAAAGCATATTTAGAGTAAGAAAGAGTACTGTTTGTAAAATAACAAATGTGTTACAGAAAACTAAATAGACTATTTTGATTACTAAATCATTGACATAACTTTAAGCCTAAATGACCAGATCAGCTGGTGACATCTTCACAAATGCCTTACATCTTCTGTTCTTCCTAGTTTTTACAGTAAACGAACTATATGTGAGACAAAAACAACATTTTGATGATGTTACCATGTGCTCTGGAAACATGGAGACTCACTAAAATAGTCGGGAAGTTTAAACAAAAACTAAAACAACAATAGATTCCAGTCATGTGTGTTTGCATCAACTTGTTTCAGTTCTGTAACAGGAGATTTGCTTCTCTCTGTTGTGTTGGTGCAGCATCCTTGTTACAAGGTGTCTCTAAATACAACCTCACATTGTCAAAGAAGCCAGGAATTCCCTCTGCTGCAAAGAAAACTCGGCCTGGATCAGATAAAATGCCACAATAATGGCTTTCATGCATCACCCACATCATGCCATGTATATATATACATGTATACAGTTGGATATATTTGGTTATTTCATCCAAATATGCCTGACAGAACAAATCACTTCATCACATTGATGTCAAAGTCCTAAATGTTAAAAGGAGCACTCTCAGCTCAGTCTACATTCAGGCTATGTTCACCTGGGATGAAAGGTCACAAGTAAACATTACCTCGGGTCACAACCTATAACAAAAGTTAGGAAAAACTTTCCTACCAGAACTCCCCAATGTTTTTATGCTTTGAGGTTCATTTTTTTATGTTTGGTCGTGCTGGGACCTTTCCAGTAATTACACATTGTAAAAAATAAATCAGTAGCCGGTACAAGTAAAGAAAAACTCACACGTCACAAGAAACACTTTTTGTGAAGCCCTGTGATAAATAGTTTGTCAGTGCTTTCAACAGGAAAGAACTAGAACAAGAGAACAAGCCTGAGGACACCTTTTCAAACTGGACCAAGTGACTTGTGTCTCTGGGGATTAAATTTGTGAACAGAAGCTCTATACACTTACCCGCGCGCACACGTAGAGTCACACACGCATGCTCCATCTCTACACGATGCATCAACACCTCTTTCTCAGCTGCGAGTATAAAACCGCATTGACAGGAGCCTTGTCCGCTCTTGTCGAATTGTCACGCTGAAATGTTTACCTTTACATACAAATGGCCTGGTGTCATGTTGTGTCACATAATGTTTCATGGACAAATAATGTGTCCCATTTCTCAATCCGCCCTGCAGCCCTTAAGCCCCCTTCTAGCCTCTGTAGTCACAGCAACACCCAGGCACCATGGCTGCAAAAAGGGAACCTTGTGTCGCCACACTGAAGTGTCACTCTGAATTAAATCCCAGGGATATAAAGGTAAGCTCAATCAGCTCTGTGGTTCTGAGTGTTTCAAGGCAAGCAAAGGCAAATACATGAGCACTGGGAGCAAGTTTTTATTTATTATTATTTTTATTTAAGTGTTAGTATAGTTATTCCCTGTCTCAGTGTACGGAAATGTGACACAAAGGTGGACAAAGTGACGCACTATGGGACACCCACAGGAGCATTGTTCAAGCCATGCATGGTGTACGTAAAGAAAAAGAGTTGGGTTGAAAAAATAAAGATGTTTTCATATCATTACTCAAAACAAAAGTGTTTGTATCACGGAAAAGCATCAAAACACTATTTCAAACAAGCTCTGGGAGAAAGTATAAATTATGTAATACAAGACATGTCAAAAAATATTATGCTCTATATGTTATTTCCAACAAAGTAAAAATAGTTTACTCTAATGTTAAACTATAATGAACATTGATTTTTGAATTAAGGAAAGAGAAAAACATTAAAGGTCAAGTTATTTAAATGATGTTCAAAAGCATCGGTGGAAAAGATCATAACTTCTATCCAAATACTGGAGCTAATCAGGAACAATAGGGAGAAAGATTCTACTTATTATTTTCTGCATCAAATCAGATGTGAATACTGTTTTATTCTGCTACATTTACCTGACAATAATACATTTGGAGAAAAGTGGATTATATAACGAATGTATATAAACAATATATTGTTATTAGATTTAACCCAACCGTATAAATTTTTGGAAAATAAGCTGATTTGAAACAGAGAGCATGTGTGCTTGAAACTAACTATCAGGTCATGTGATATAATATAATACTATATATATATATATATATATATACACTGCATAAAACGGAAAGAGGCTATTCTGACTTTATATTTTAGATATTTTCACGTGAGATGCCTCATGATCATTTCTGTGTTGCTGTATGTCGATAAAGACTCTTTACTTTGTATTTTTTCCTGTTGATAAGCTACTAAATCAGACACACTGCTGTGAAATCCACGTCTTTTCTGCACTTCTCTTCACACAACACCTCAGCAGTGCAGGTCTTTAAACCTTTGTCTTTCCTTGTAGTTCAAACTAAACGTAAGCGGTCTGGTGAAAGTCAAAAGTCCCACAGAGACCGGGAGTCTCTCCTCCTGTGTTTACGTGTTTACTTATTGTTCTAATCGCCCCTTTATTCTTCTGCCTCGCGCTTTAATGCGATTCTTTCCGGTTCCGCTCGGTCAGAGCGCGGGTCACCGATCCAACTACCCCCCCTCATATTAATTACATTAATTAGCACGGGGATGAAAAACAAACAAGTGATGATTAATATCTGTTCTATGGCGAATTCTTTCAAGAGATCCTGTGGACGAGTCAATGAGAAAAGAAAAAAGTCACAGAAAGCATAATAAAAACATAAGTAGATATTAAAACAACGTTAAAAACAGTTATTGTAAAAGTATTTCATACAGCTAAATATAATTTTAACTCTTTCTTCATGCGTAAAAAGCAGGCTAATGTAGACTGTAGTGACAGTGGTGGAGCGTAAATTTCTAAACTGAGACAACCACGTTAAAGTTATTAATAAGAATGAGAATAGTCTGTCATTGATTTGTGATATAAGTTTTATTAATTTATGCATTTCAATTTTTTTATAGATTATTTATTAGTTTATTTACACCAATGTGAACAGGAATTAATCGAGCTAATAGGATGACAGTCCCTTTAATTGCCCAGTGTCCTATATCTATATGAGATATATGCGTATTATGTATAAATATAAGTCAAAATAATAAGAAATGTTACATTTTATTTAATTTAAACTCAGATTCAAACCGCCTGAAATCCTGACAAAATAACAAAAATTGTAACTTCTGCATAATAAAAATATGGTGTTTCTTCAAACAGCTCAATAACAGATAGTTGTACAGTCTTCCTGCTCGCACGTTTAGGAAATGCCCTGAACAATCTGCAGCCATCGCCACGCATACAAAGTCAACTTTTGAGCCTATAAAAAGATAAGGAGGCAAGTCTGCAACGAATTCAACATCGTGTAACTGTCACAGAGAGCAAAGAGGTGGAAGTCTGGCAGTATTCCTGCCAACATCTTAAGCAAGATGATTCTGCAGATGTTTGCTTGTGTAATACTGTAACTTTCCTTCATTTGATTCGCCGTAAAGGTGATAAAGTTCTTCTTCTATTTTTCTAAAAGCGTATTTAATATCTTCCTCAACCCTCTGCACCTGATTTATCTGCGAATGTTTCCCCCTGAAGGTCACAGCTGGACCTCCCTTTTGTTTCCCGCCACCACTTGAAAACATTAGTATTTATGTTTTGATGTTGAGGGCGCGAGCCGAAGGTCAGGGTCGTAGTGTTCAGCGCGAGACGACAAGCAGGGCAAAATGGGTCGCTGTCTCGCGCTTTGTTCTGCACTCAATTGTCTCGGGGCTGCGCGTGAACCCTGAGACCTGCAGATGTCTGGAGGAATGGAGGGAGGAAGTTAGACACAAAACAAAGAGACAAAAAACTGTAGAAATGCATCTTCGGGCGAATGTAGGTGAAACCTTTCGCGCTGCGAGGAGGCCCCTTTGACAACACCAATTCCCTCCTGTGCAGAATTTTAGACTTCATTTGTTCCGTGCTCGGTATTCATTTTAAACATGCTATGACGCGGAATCACCTGCACCACAACAGATATTTGTTGGGATATGAAAGTGTATATTTCGTGAGAGACCCCTTACTTTCTGCTGAAACCTGAAATCAAGCGGAACTCACTGATGCCTAACTATCAGAATTTCCACCCTAAAAAGACACTGAGACACAAAAAATTGAATTAAAGCATTGTATTGGTATAAAAGAGAAGTAGATATTCAGGTTTTAATAGATTCAGCCTTTTAATATACATATTTTAATGAGAAAGATTTAAATGGATCTGTAACTAGTTAAAAAATATAATTTGGCAAAGGAAAAGACAAATATGTGGGAACAAGTTCTCTTACGATACAATACGAACTAGAATGCAAACCTAGAATAAGAAGTTTTTTATTTTATTGTAGTTTGAGTGTTTTAATAATTTTTGACCTAAGAAGAAGGCTATAACTCTGTTAGAGTAGAACCCTCTTAGTTGCTCCATTCTGGCTGAAGACAACACTGTCTTCAGTCGCCTTAATAAAAACGGAAGAGTGAGATACAGCACACATGTTCAGGAAATCTCGAATGTCATTGTTCCGCCGGAAAATAAAGTTGTCGAAGGGAACTAAACAAAGCGGTGAGTATCAGTATGAGTGGAAATTTTCAGTTGGCAAATTAATATTTAAATGAGATGTTGTGCGTTCACAGGTGTGAGTCTGCGAATAATCAGGGCTGGAGACTGGAACTATCCGTTTTGTAGCAAACATTTTGCAAACAGTGCATGCACGAGGACAACGCTGCACTCTCGCACTGCAGGAGCGATGAAGCTGGAGTTGTAGCCCACTGTGCTCCACACTCTTTTCGGTCCGTGCGTAATGCGCGCGTAAAGAGCTCCGTGCGTAACACGTGGAGTCTGGAAGAGAGGAGACAGAAGTTCAAAGAAACTCCGATAAACCTGTTTTCAGAGGTTGCTGAAAGGACACCGAACATAAATTCACTTAGAAATCAACTTTCTCTGATTTGTAAGCTAAAACATGCGTTGGCTTTTACGCGCCTAATTTAATGCTACCTACCACGGGGTGTGTCCCAGAGGAAGTGAATCTAAGATAAAAGATGGAGAGAGGGAGGGTAACAGAAAGACAGACAGGGAGAGTCGGAAAGTTAAGTAAATTGTAACTTGGTAACAGATGCGAGTGAGGGGGGCGGATCGGCTCACTTACGCTTGATTTCGCTGGTATTTACTATTTGACTAAGTTAAAGTGTTTGGTGAAGTTTATTGGCGGGCAGCTGCATGTGTCAGAAACTTGTTTTAATGTGTGGTACTTATTTATGGAAGTTTCTTTTTTTGACTTTTGCCTTTCACGAGCTGTCTGGAGTCAAAATACGAAAAGTCGTAACTTTGTCTTATTTCTATACCTGCTGTAGCCGTGGCTGCCAGTGACAACGTTTTATCTCGAGTTTTAAAACATTTTGTAAGAATTATGTTAGACTTTAAAAATGAAAGAAAGAATAGTGTATTGTACTTCAGTTTTTGATCTAGTTAGTTTTTGGTGTCATTGAGGAGTTTATCTAATCGCTTTCATTTGTGGCACTGTATCATGTGAAAGAACGATGCTGACGTTAGCTCCACGTGTTCCATCATCTGGGGCAGGGACCCGGATGGTTAATCAAAGCATCCACCTGTCACAGGTACAGTCGTTTGTGTAGGATTGCAGTAGAGGGTGTGATTGTGTTTTTGGTGGTACAGGTCAGCGCAGACTTCTAGTCACACATT
>JAUMTR010000001.1:10591125-10656432 GCA_032270685.1 Microctenopoma stevenorrisi
CGTGTGCGCGGACAAAAGTACATTTCTGAATGTGCGCAGGACAGTTTTTCTTTCCAGCGCGAAGAAAATTGCCTCCAAACTCAGACATAAACGAGGAGTCTCAGAGCTACATCTGTCCAGCGGGTCCCAGTGAATGGAGCGGGGAAAGTCATAGTTGAGAGACCACAGCTGTCTTTCGTTCAGGCAAACAGGACAACAACTCACAGACAGCATCAGCACGTTTTGCTCAAACTAGCGAGCGCTGTTGTTGTGATTTGCTTTGTTTTGCTTCTTTTTTTTATTGCACGGTGGATATGAGATATCAAGATGTGAGCACTCATCCGCACTCACTGATGGGAGATTACCAAGTGTCAATGTGAAAGCAACTGTCGAGGACGCCCAAAATCACCTGGAAAAAAATCCAACCTGAACGTGGATCTGTAACGAATATTTTTGTCCTTCAAACTGGGTATTTTTCTATTTTTGCATTTTGAAATATTTGGTAGCAGACTTAGAGGAGAGACTTCCGCTCCCTCTGGTGCACTCGCAGTTCAGGGGTCACTGCCAGCGGACCGAGAGGAGGAAGAAGAGAAAAAGGGGGAGACTACACTTTCTTTTCTCTGCGTGTGTTCCTGCAGCAGTTGGACATTTTCTTGTCACCCTCGCACTGGTGCCCGTCGCTGTGGGTGAGCAGCTGAAGGAATGAGCGCTACCGCGGTCGTTGCCCTCCTCTGGTTTTGGAGACGCCAGAACAGACCCGCTGTCGTGTCCCGTGCCCATGAGGAGGGAGTCCGCTTCTGATTCCTTTTTTTTGACGCCATTTCTTTCCTCTTATTTACCTACAAATCTTGTAATCGCCTGTAAGGTACGGCGTGTGTCACCTTGTCTATTAACTCCCGTTTTTTTATTAATCAGCAAAAAAGTTTCTGTCGCCTCTGTTCTCCGCGCTCTGACACTAGTTTAGCGGCCGACTGAAGCGGGGCGTCTGGTGGCGTTTTTTAAGACTCGTCATATGGTCCCTGGGCCCTCGAGTCCCACCTTACCAATGGAGATTCACTGCAAGCACGACCCGTTTGCAGCAATGCACAGTAAGTCTACACGTTTCTAATATCCTTCATGTGCATGTTCCCCTCTGCCCCGAACTTCACCAGTCAGACCCCCGTCTCCAGAATATCCCCACAACACAGCGTCAATATATTTACTATTTATTTGTATTTATTCCAAGAATCGGCATTAAAAATATTACAATATGAACATATATTTCGCATTTCGCGATAAATGCTGGTCAAAAATGTTTTTAACTTTTTTAATATCAACTATTAATTTAAGTGCTGCCTATTTAAGCTTTCTCTGTTCAGCTGTTTAAAGATGTGATGTGCACGTGTAAAAAAAAGTTACATTTCTATAATTTTCTTAATCATCCCAAGAGATGAATATGCAGTATTTTAAATATGAAAACATTAAAAAATTAACGCTAGAATTATGCTCTTTTTTGTTTTGCGATTTATGTTTGTTGTTGAGTCTACTGCATAATTTTCCATAACTATGGAACAGGTGTAAATTGGCATAAAATATTAGTGGATTGTGAGACTGAGCCAAAATAATTTTTTTGAATTATGAAATACATTGTTTTGAGTCTGATCTTTTTTGGTGCGTTTCTTTCTTTGAATGGAGGAAGAGAATAGAGAAGAGGGGGTGCAGGGGTCACACACACACACACAGAGAGAGAGAGAGAGAGAGAGAGAGAGAGAGAGAGAGAGGGAGAGAGCTGGGTAACAAAGCATGACTAAAAGCTGAACTTGAGTAAGAGTGTTTCTGCACCTAACCAGGTTAGACTGACACACACCGCACCTACCAACTCAGCTCCACGTCTTATCATAAGAACCAGGCGAGACTGTGTTGATGCCCCGCAGAGGAACGAGCCTTCTTTCGGGTCAGAGCGCGTGCAGGTTCAGTGTCTCAGTGTCTTGCTCATGGACAGTTGAGCAGAGCAGGTGCTTGGGGACGTAGCTTTGAGAAGAATATAATAATGGGGGTGGGGGGGGCTCAACTTGGTCGTTCAGTCGTGACAAGGCGAGCCCTACTTTGTTTTGCAGTTGGACTTTCGCTCCCCAGACACACAGCTTACATTTTTCTTTAGATATAAATGTTTATTATATATAGGCCTCTTATGGAAAAATATGATTTCCGTACCTATGTTCACCAGCTGCACGGCAGCACTGCACGTAATATTTTCCCTCCGCAATTAAAGCGTCCTACAGGCGTTTCAGCGTGTCATGGATTACGCATTAGCTTATAGCCTATTTTTCATTTAGTCCCGGAGAGACTCCTGTTTTGTGATTGAGAGTTTTTCACAGTGCTTTATCCTGGAGGATAAAAAAAGTGCGCGCACACACACTCACACACACACACACACACACACACACACACACACACACACACACGTCCAAAAGCTAGAACGAATCATGTTTCCTCTTCCCTGCAGTTTTACCAAAGCCAATGATCCGCGGTGCTGCCGGTAACAGTGCAGCTAAAGTTATATATGTCAAAGCCCGGAGACGCTTTAAAACGATTACACCTAAAAAATGTCAAAGGTAGAGAGAGAGGTTGGGCTGAATCGACTGTGACGCGCGTGGAAATGTCTCTGGGCAAGTGTGTGTGTGTGTGTGTGTGTGTTATGTGAGTAACACTTAGTCTAAATAAAAAGCTGGCATATCTATGTCTTTTTGCATTTGTTTACGTGTGTATAATACTGGATTTAAAGATTCTTATGTTTTACTTCTATTTTTTTTACAATAGAAAGGCTATTAAGTTTTACAGTGGAAACTACGCGTTGTGTGTGTGTGAACTAAACCTAAAAAAACAAACAAACAATTTTTACCCTCAAAGTTACAACTTTATTCTCGTGACATTTATTTTCATGGATTGTGAATAAAAACACGATGAAAACCCAGTTTCACTTGAACTTTAACGAACGACATCGAGCAGTGATGTTTTTAAAAATCTATACCAGGTGATTGTGATGATAATGAGCTGGATTTCATAATCACGCATTGTAATGGTAATAGTGGTATGCTGAATAATAAGCAGGCGAGGCTGTGGCCCACCTTAGTGATGGACTCACGAACGGAAAAAAAATATTACACAAATATATATTGATCCTATTAGAATCAATTTTTATATAATATCTAACTAATAGAATAGTTTAAAGTGAAACGATTCAGTTGGCCGGCTGTGATAAGTGTTCGTGACTCTTCTCCTACGTTGAGACCCAGAATGACCACTGAGAAATGTAATCCTTTATTGGCTAACGCCTGCCTGGCCCATCTCACACATCTATTCACTTTGTTTGCTCAAGGAAATTTGCTTCATCTGTATTCCCGCAGGCAACTTTCCAAACAAGTTTTCATCCGAAAGTAATTTACTCCCTTTTCTCTTTTTTCTAATCGAGAGAGGACAGAGACGCAGACCTGGCGCTGTTTGGTTCGCATTCCGCTTTATTTTTGAGTCGTCAGGCCGTGAAGAAGCAGATGAGAGATGAGAGGTGGTGGTGGACGGAGAGAAAGACATGGAGGAGTGCAGAGAGACAGAGAGCCTAATGGCTCTTATTTTCTGGATGGGGGAGCGAGAATATATTCTGCTTTATCGCAGTTTTTTTCCTCCCGGAAACAGCGAATCAATCAGACATTGGGTGCTGGGCTTTTAAGTCAGCTCCTATAAAGGGTAAATAAAATACAGCATTGATGCATAATGACCCCTGGTCCCCTGGCTGTCTCTGTCCCTCTCTAAATCTGTTTCTCCAGGATGAAAATGAAGCTGCTGCCTCTGCCAGCACTGTCCCCCTCCCCAGAGACTGCAGGTTCAGCGTTTATAGAAAGACCCCGAAAAGCTAAGACCTCCTAATTTGGCAAAATCTTTGTATCTAATTTGCCACAAAACCTCCCAAGCTGGCCGATGCTGATTGAATTTCTGTGGGCAAGTGGTTAATTTGTTTGATCAGTGTGATGAATTGCTGGACCTCAGTCACTTAACCTACACAGCTGTGAGGGAACATCAGTCCGGGAATTCTTCGCTAAATTTCCAACATGTTTTTAGTCCATTAAAAGGGATCAAATTCAGTCTCACTCGAAATGGTCACCATTCTTCTCAGACATGGCACATAGCCATTAAAATGAAAGCGTATATCACTTATTCAAAGAATTATGCTACACTGGTTGATAAACAAATGTCTTTATAGAATGTGTAAGTTCTTTGCGTTTATCCCTATCAGTATTTATTGGCTTGGAAAATAAATTTCAAACACATAATCCTCATAGCCTACCCCAAGAATGGTGAGAGCCCGACGTCTAATACCAACAGTAAATACACAGATAAGTGAATAAATAGTTATCTGGAGGTTTTTGTAGGTCACAAGCCATTCCGTTCCATCTTTTTACAAAGCAAGGCGTATTCCATGCCCTGGCCCAGATAGCAAGGGTGAAAGGAACCATTTCATTTACTCTTATCAGGGAAAGGGGGAGAGGGAGCGAGAGACAGAGGGAGAGACAGTCTTCTCTGCAGATACCTGTGGTGAGGAGGACCAGCCCAGTAGGCTTCTGCAAAAACTGTGCTTTTATTCACCAAACCAGGCAGCGAAGGTTTCAGGAAATAATAGGAAAGTGAGGAAGAAGGAATAATGGCTTTGTACACCCGTACAAAGCAGTCAGAGAAACTGACAGAGTGTGTTGAGGACATGAATTTGTCCATGTACTGTATGTCAGCGGGCTCGTTCTTGCTTTGTGGAATATCTGAAAATGCCAGAACTCAGTGGGACATTACGGTCAGGGTTTCCAGTTAAATCACACGTTTTAAATCCGCAGATTGTTCCTTTTTTTTAAGAAAGTAAGAGACACTCGCATAATATAATGTCACGTGAGACAATGGGGTTCAGGGATACGCTGTTGACCTGTAGGGCGAAAGGTGCTGAGCAAGTAAAGGGACACTTCCACTTATCTTTCTTCTATTTGTCTCAAAGTAGGTAAAAAAATCTGGTGAAAGACAGAAGCATTCAGAAGCGCTGGAGTGGAGTTGCTCTCAAATTAATCAGGAAACTAAGGTTCAGCATACACAACTTTTAGCTATATAATTAAAGTGGCATTACCGGAGTTACCTGAAGCATATTTGTTAAGAAAACTGTAAACAGTGAACGGTATGATCTGTGCTGTCCTGAACGTGACTTCATTAATGTCCAGAGGCCTGTTGAGCCCACTATCTAGCACTCATATTGTATTAGCTGAGGGTGCTTGTTTCATTGATGCCACATAATCAGAAGAAACTGAACGAAACACAGTTTTCCTTCATCTCTAGTGAGTGGACGTCTTTGCCAAGGGAAAGCTGTGCAATACACACGTTTGCTCTGAAGCTGAGTCAGAGGCTTCCTGCACCTGCATGTAAACCCAAAACCTTGAGAACCTGAGCTGAGATTCATCCCACAGGAATTTTTACCGTCTGATCCTAACTGTGCTCGATGGTAACGATCGGTGAAAGTTTTTATTTTAATCAAAGCTTAGCATTTCTCATGTCTGTCAATAAATGGGAATGCTTTCCATATAACGTTGTTTTTTAAAGTTCCTAATGATTGTGGCATTTTATGCTTTGATTTATTATTTGAGTCTCGGTTGAACCCAGTTCACAGACTGCAGAAGTGTGTATGGATAAGACGCGTGTTTCCATCTTTTGTAAAGAGTGATTGCTTTTAAAATGGTCCTGTCTGCTGCAGACATCTGCATAATGAGACTTTTTCTATCCTAAAAATGAAGTAGCAAGGAAGAGGGTGACCATATGCATCAGCCGGTTTGAAATAGCTTTCGTTGATTTCAGATTTAAGACTCTCTAGACGTCACATTACTGTCTTCATACCCTGCGTGTGGATCTATTTATACATTTACTCTGGAGGAAGATGTGTGTGTGTCTCTTTATTTTATGCTGATGGTGAGCAGAACAGGAAAAGGGGGACAGGTTCTGGGGACACATTTGTGTTTTAGGGGGTATCCCTGCCGGGGTAATGTGTTTAAAATCTATTACCCCCACAGCTAGGATTAGTGCATGTGTGTGTGCGTGTGTGTGTTTCCCCTAAAGACGTAATCACTATGGTAATACAAAAGCCAGTGGATTATGTGGTGGAGAAATTGTGGTTGATTTATACTCTGCCTTTGGTGAGATATATACAGTATACACACATACTGCTGTGTAGCGCTGCCCTTCTCTCTTTTCACTCATTGTTTCTCAACCACACACTATTTCTACGGGCTGATACCAGGTCTGCCACCGTCTGACCCTCTCTAAATCTACTGTTTCCGAATGTCTAAATGTGGCCCCCTGTCCAAGTGCTTCCCGTGTTTTAAACCGTTGATCTGGCCAAAATATGTTCCTCACCACGTGAGTGCTTCAGTAAGCTCCAGGACAGGATAACTGGTCGACGGATGTCACTAACAACTCTGCAAGTAGCCTTGTTTTTAAGCGTGTGTTTTTGGTGCTTCGTTGAATTTTCTGTGTCCAGGCTTTAAAAACGGTGTAGTCAAAATCATTATCACTACATGTCAATACTCCTAATACCTAGAAATGACTTTATATAACAGCTTCAACTTGTTCACTTTTTCTATTCTATCTCACTCGTGCCACTCTTCCATTTCCTTTCTCTTACACTTTTATCCCTTATTCCCTTGGGGGAAATACTAGTGGTGTCCTTCAGGCCCTGGTTAATAATAAATTGAAATCCCTTCATTTACTTCAGATCTTCACAGACTGGGCCCTAGGTGAAAATGGACAAAGTTTGCACTTTGGAATAGTCCAACCGCTGCTGTTATGCTGAGCAAGCAGCGGCAAAGGAATCATATCTGTTCACGATCACAAACTCCAGCAGTTGGTCAATTCTAATACTGAGGTTTCCATCAAACCTCCTAAACAGTATTTGTAGAGGTAATGATACACAAATCGCCAAAAGGTATACAACAATAGTCCATTCTTCTCAGGTCATAACTCGAGCTCGCTCAGAGGCTAATAATGGACTTGTACATGTGATGCTTTACCCACTGGTGACACTCAAAATCACACGGCCACAAAATCTGATTTTTGTTGCAAGCTTAATGAGAAGTTGTCATTTTTGTGTTGTGGACAGGAGAAATCCATTATGGTGAGAAGAGGTGGCATTTAAGCAAAGCTGGTAGCACTCAGATACGCATCTTCAAACTAGCGTGAATCCCTTGAATAAAGCACATCCCAGTGACCAGTGATGCATAATCCAGTGACTGTCTGAAATAACAAAGCGTTTACCTTCCACTGTTGCTCGTGGTCACATTTCTTTTTAAAAGTCTCTGTGAATATGTCCTGCTCCTAGTTCGCAGGGGTATGATAATCATAATGGAAAAACAGAAGTTGCGCCCGGGTGTAAGATTTATGATGCTGTTGTGCCTGTTCAATCTCTGTTCAATCTCCTGTTGTAGAAAGTCTAATTAGCAGCCTTAGTCAAAAATTCTTGTCTCATCGTTGCCTCATCAACTTTGATATGAATTCATTTCACTGCCTGTAAACCTATTTCTCAACAGCTTGAGCCGGGCAGCCATAACATGTCACTCTCATACTTGTCCTGGACTTTTGTTTGGGATTCATTTCAAACGGTGAATCTTTGTCTTCTAGGACATGGTGGAGTGAACCAGCTGGGAGGTGTGTTTGTAAACGGCAGGCCCCTGCCAGACGTAGTGCGACAGCGGATAGTAGAACTCGCCCATCAAGGGGTTCGGCCCTGTGACATCTCACGCCAGCTACGAGTCAGCCATGGATGTGTCAGCAAGATACTGGGCAGGTAACAGTCACACAAGCGTCCATGATCACATGGCGACACCTGACAGCTTCCAGTTGACTGACGGTGTGGCTCAGACAGTTGGCCGAGGTGCATAAAAATGTGGCCTAATGGTTTGATCATCAACCTTCACGTAAAGTGGAAAACTTTGAAGCACAGTACGAAACGGGGCGGCCTCCAATGTCACCAACTTAACAAATGTGGGGAACATTGGGGTCATTCTGGTTAGCGTTTTTAAAACACACACTAGATGGTTCAATTTGAAATTCCTGTAAGGTCACACTCACCTATTTAGTGTCAGCCAGCTGCATACTTCAGTACTGTCTACCCAGTATCTATCTCTGCTGTTTCTCTCCTCGTGTCTCTACTTTTCGCTTATTCACCTTCCTCTGTATTCTGGATGTCTCGTCCGACTCCTCTCAATATTTCTATGTCTCTACTCACCCCTCTATTCTCTCTCCGTCTCTGTTGCTCCTTGTGCCTTTTCAAAGCTAAATTCAGGAGTAAATCCCTGCTTGTTCTGTCCCCCGCAGAAGAAAGGGGGACAAAAGGGAAAAGATTCATCACTTTTTGGAATTAGCATCAAAATGAAAGTGGCACCATATTTCTGCACCCCCCCAAAAAAGAAAGAGAGGGCGATGGAGAATGGTAGAAAGACAAGAACAAGGAATACAATCAAAAGGAAAAAGGCGTGTTAAGGAACAGTGCAGGCAAAAGAAAAAGCGAATGAGAAACAGAGAGACCATTTGTGGGGACGAAGGGGAAGGATTAGCCACAGCGACCCTCAGCTATATCAAAAATGTGTTTCTCATTGTTCTCCCTTGCCTCTCTTTCTTTCTCTCTCTCCCTCATTCTGTCTTTCTCTCTCCCTCTCTCTCCCCCCTGTCCTGGCCGTTCAACTCACTGAAGCGTTACCGTGAGGAGGGAGGAGAGGGGATCGAGGGATGGGAGGAGGGAGGGTTGTTTTATCCTCTCCTCTCTGTCTCTCTGGTGCCAGCAGAACAAAAACACCAACTCTACCACCCTGTGTGTGTGTGTGTGTGTGTGCGTTTATTGTGGATATCAATAACCACGCTCGTTTATTCACCAATGATTCAGCTGTGAATAATTTAAATAGTTTTCCATTTGAAAATAGATTGTTTTCCTTTAGCTGTGTTTATACTCCAGCTGTGAATAGTCAAAACGGGCAACACACCCACATACGAGCAACATGCGCACACACGACAGCCAATACAAGAAAACACACATTTACAGAAACACACATTTTCACGGAAGGGATTACTCTACCGTAGAGCAGTGGAGAGAGAGAGAGAGAGGGAGAAAGAGAGAGAGAGGGAGCAGGTTTAAGACTGACTGACAGCTTGCATCCATACACAGCATCCCCCCTTTTCTGCAAGCTGCGTAGCACATTTGCTGTCCTCCCACCCGCTGCCCCCATGCCCCTTCTGCATGCAAATACATTCATGAAATAGCCATGGTGGACATGAAGCGCCTGAGTCCGCGAGCGTGTGTGTGTTTGCATTAGCGCGCGTGTATCAGTGCCACCGTCTTCTTATCTCTGTGTCACCATGTGAAATTGCCAATGAAAACAACAGCCGCAATCACAGGTCAGGTATTAGAAATGTTTTTCTGCAGGTGTGTCGTTTACTTTAGGTTGTCGAGCAGACACAGTTATCTACCGTAACCTCTGATGAGTGTAGCCAAACACACACAAACAAACTTCCAGACAAAGTCATACAATACAGAAAATAAATCTGTAAAGGCCGAAGAGGACAGATACCAATGAACGTAAGAGTCACGCGACAAACTCCCTGTTCATCTTCGTTCAGAGTGTATCCTGAGGTTTCACTGAGGCCGATATGAAGCCTCTGTATTCTGAGTATTTCCAAAGTTTCAGATCTTCAGTCTGATCTTGTGATCTGAGTGAGTTGCATGTATGTCCTACTTGTCTCTCAGCTTTCAGTTTAAAGGATGAGGCGCAGTCCTCTGTGAACACTTCCGCTGACCTTTTTAAATAGCCACACTTTTGACATCTTCTTAATGTTTAACATCATCATAATCCATTTTATGCAGTTGCCCATAGAACCTGAAGACTTTCCCTGTAGCACTTTTGTTCTTCCTTATCACCGATGACAGCGTCTATATGCTTTGATCCGCAGGTACTATGAAACGGGCAGTATCCGCCCCGGGGTAATCGGGGGATCCAAACCAAAGGTTGCTACACCCAAAGTGGTCGACAAGATTGCCGATTACAAACGCCAAAACCCCACCATGTTTGCCTGGGAGATCCGGGACAGGCTCCTGGCTGAGAGAGTGTGTGACAACGACAGCGTCCCCAGCGTCAGTTCCATCAACAGGTAGAGTACAGACTGTGTAATCTGTTTAGGAATGTGTGCGTGCGTGTTTGAGTGTCAACTGACAGCAGCAGTTACAGGCTGTAGGTAGAGCACAGAGCAATATGATACTGTGTATTTTATGTGTGTGAGCATGTGCGTGTGTATCCAGGAGTGGAAAAGAGAATAGCAAAGAGGCCCTAGTCTCCATATGTATGAAGTGGCTGCAGCTCAGTGGTTCAACACGATGGTACAATGACAACCCTTTCCCCTGAGCACAGAGGCATAGAGAGAGGGAGGGATACAAAATAAGAGAGAGAAGGAGTGAGCAAAAGAGGCAGACAAAAGGGAAAGAAGGTGTGCAGGCGTAAGGAAAGAAATACACACAAAAGGAAAGGAAAGAAAGCTAAAGGAAGGAAAGGAAAGGAGAGGAAAAGGGGAGGAAAGGAAAGGAAAGAGGAAGAAAGGGCTTGCATGAGCAGCCAAGCAGGAAGTGAGAGGCCCCTCTGCCATGTCAACCTCAGCTACTTCACACACACACACACACACACACACACAGGTTTGCTCCCACGATGGTCATGTTCTCTCTGTCACTCAGATCCCACTCTCTCGTTCTCTCTCTCTTTCATACACGCGCTCACACAGGAACGACCACTTCACACACACCCTAATGTCTCTTCTTTCCTTCTACAGGATCATTCGGACTAAGGTTCAGCAGCAGCCTGGTCAAACAGGCTCAGTGTCAGCTCACAACTTAGGTAGGTCACTGCTGTGAAGTCCTGTCTCAATCTGCCACAGATATTTTGATACATATAAACAAGTTCTGCCCTATTCTGTGTGACTTTATGAAAAATAATAATTGTTTGGTGAAGTGACGGTGGAAACAATTTTGACAATAACATAAATCTCATGTCCTCAAAAAGCATCATGAACTAAACGAACATCGAAGGAACCTTCAGATTAATCGCAAAATTCCTAATCACGTTACAGAATGAAGCAATACATCAATTACAACTATGACTGACACATTATCACTTTTTATTTGATGAATATCTACAAATAAACACGAGAGCCCGTCTCACTCGCTCGCTCGCTCTCTCCCTCTCCTTCTCACTTCGCCCTGCAGTGGATTGTGTTTCGGTGTCTCTCATATCTTCATAATCTTTACTTTGTCTATTAATCTAAATTAATTTCACACACGCTGCTCCGTCACTCCTGCCTTTTAAACACACTCACACACGTGTGCATACACACCTAGATGCAGGCAGACACACGCGCCGCGCACGCACACACGCGCACGTTTACAGATTACACAGATAAATGGGTCCCACTCCCAGGCGGAAAATTGAACATTTGGATTTGTAGAATAAAAGCGTTACGTTCTGATAAAAAAAGGAGTGAAAAGAAAGAGAAAGGAAAATCAGATAATTGAAGTGCTAAATCAAGTGATGGGAAAGGGAGGGATATGCATTCATTATACTCCCCCAGTCGTTAGTAAAGGAGTAACGGCTGGAAGGGACTTTGATCCTCTGGTTTGTCTCCTTTTTTTATTTCGTTTTCGGTCTTGTCTTTCTGTGTTTGGGGGTCTGCTGGGAGAGAGGATTAGGATGTCTGTTTCCACACCTTTCTGTCCCTCTTGGGATACCATACTGTCACTCAGCTTCGCGTCCGCTTACAGGGGCACAGATAAAGCACCGAGGAGGAGTGAGAGACTGTATGTTTTGGTGTGTGCCTCGGCTTGCAGGTTGTGTGTGTGTGTCACTGAAGCGATGACAAGTATGTCGCTGTGTCACCCAGCGAGCAACTTGTCTCCTCAAGGGGGAAGATTAGAGGTAGAGACAACGAGGAGCAAAACACAGACAGACCCCTGTCCTTAGTGGCTTTTTTCCAAGCTACATTTTTTCTGTATAACCCAGCAAAGTTTTAGAGGATTAAAGTGCATCACTTTGGGAAGTGAATAAATAGGATATTTATAAGAAATATTTAAATTCACACACACTTATATATGAACCGTATATATAGACATATATAAATATATATATATATATGGTTTAGCATACTTTCTCCAATGCTCTTTTAGAAAACAAAACTTGCTAATACTTACAGTAAATATGTGATTCATCATTCTCTTTGACCCTTTTAATGCCTCATTCAAACTGCTTGTGTTGCCATGTGATTTATCTGCAGCAACATCCGCAGCTGCCACACAGGTCTCAGCAGTGACCAGCGACTCGGCCGGCTCCTCGTACTCCATCAGTGGCATTTTGGGTATCAGCTCAGCTGCTGATGTGGGGAAGAGGAAGAGGGATGAAGGTGAGCACAATGTGTATGAGTGTCTTTGCATTTTTTTATAGATCATGATTTGGAAACAGGCAGGAATTCACGTACTACTCTCAGTTCACGTGCACAATTACACATCACACATTACTTATGATCATTGATCCCCTCCAGTACCTTGGGATCTTGTGAGATGTACATTTGTACATGTGTGAATGTGCAGTTAGGGAGTTCTAAACTAAACATCTTCATCCAGAAACTGTTTGTTTACAGTGCTTCATCAGGAAGTTGGTTAATTCATGCACTATTGATCATACACTCTGTCATACTGGATCAATGCTGTAAACATGTTTATAGAGGTTTGCGCATAAGGGGGTTCTTCCCAAAACTGTATGTATGCCTCAGTGCATGTGGATGTGCACACATGTGTGCATGGTTGTAAGTGTGTCAGTAGCATTAAAAAGCCATCACACAGTCTCCTACGGTAAATGAGACAGGACCAGATGTCGGAGCGAGGGGAGGTGACAGAATGCCGCTGGGGGCTATTTCTCTCGCACTTGCTCGCTCAGACACACATATGGATACACTATGGGGTCTTTTTCCCACTGCTGATGAATTTCTAAAACATTCAAGCAGGTCCCAGGATGAATCCCAGGTGCACCCTGTTCACTCTGATATGTACAGATATGGACCACTTACCCATCAACAGAGCACAAAGACTTTAGACCCAACGCGGACACACAGAATTTTTTTATAGCCTAACAGTTGCTGATAACTTGTCAGCTCATATTCACAGTGGAACAAACTATCTGGATATGTGTAATTTTCAGTATCTGACCAGCTCAGACAGTTATTACCATAAGTAATTTGACATTGACCTCCCTCATCAGGTGGCAAAGTATCAGACATATCCGTTGTGATTTGACAGAGATTTAAAGTGTAATACTGTGCATACGCTCAGTTGGAGTAGTTAGTAAGTAGCAATGCCAGATTAAAGTAAAATATCCACTAAACTGCAGAAAATTAAAACACGACATTTCTGTGGAGGATCAAGGCATCGACAGCATCCCCAAATTATTACATCAAACAGAAATTGGACATTGCCATTACATTTACACGTTTCCTTAATTGTTTTGAAAAATCAATTAGGACTCTTTTAATCACATCATCCTTCCCTCTAAAAGTTTAATAGGACCCTACTGAAGAATGAGGAACACCAACTGTTCTTCTGATGGTCTTGGTGCACTCATCTCCTGCGTATTCTGGAGTAGCAGAGAGCTGGGACGGAGGTAGAGCCAGAGTGGTGGCCCAGTAGGGCAATTAGCAGTCGCTAACTGTCTAAGAATGGCAGCGTTGATGGTTCGCATGCTGGTCCCAAGCCCGGATAAATGGGAGGGTTGCTCCGCGAAGGCCATCGCGAAGATTGTTGCCAAATCAAATATGTACCGTGGTGTCAATCCTGAAATGCAGCAGCTAAAAGAAGCTTCCTGGAAACGCAGTTTAAACGTGTTTTAAGTTGGTTTGTTGCCTTAGTGGAGCCATTGTTCATTAGTATTAGAAGCAGTTATAGCTACACTTCTCATGGCCAAAATATCTCCTGTGACATTTTTTATGAGGCCTTTGCTTTTCATATAAAGCCACAGACAAGAGTGAGTCATTATGCAGTAAACAAATGTATCCCATTCTATTATGTGTGCTCTAATGTGTGGCAAAGACTGTATTAAGTTAACTAATTAGCAGCGGTATTGTTTCGCTTTGTTCTTCATGTGTTACACCATGTGCTACACGTGTGGTCTGTCTGTTGTTTGATTATGACTGGACTTTGTGTTTCATAATTCACATTGAAAACGTTGTATCACTTCACGTTTCGCTGAAGCACCCGGAAAGTGTCATTCAGGCTTTGTGTCGCTCAGCGTCACGTTTCGCTCGTGCGCTTTATCTACAGTGCTGCCGTGGCAGAGGTCTGCGCGGTTGGCTCTGTGGTCTAATTAACAGCATTGCTAATCACAGCTTCCATTAGAGCAGCCCCCGCTGGATAATGACACACACACACAGCAAGGGGTGACGGGGGAACAGCATGCACTGACATGGACAGACAAACACTAACACACAATAACACCAGTCTCTCACACACACACTCACACCCATATGCTTGTCTGTACAGACATTTGTAGACACGCAGAAAGAAAAAGACATAAACATGCTCAAGTCTCTCTCACACACACACACGCTAACATTTTTTACCTTCTTAGGGCCACACGATCACGCAGCACTCTCTGGTTGACTTTGGCGGTATATCTATTCCTCTGTGGACGTGAATATGTTACATACACATTAATGAGACAGTAACACTGAACCTGTGTGTTTCATGTACCTCGGTGCATTAGACAGGAATGATTTCTTTACCTCCTTACCACTTTGATGTAATTTAATGATTGCTAGTATCATCAGTACCACTTGTCCTTTTCTTGCAAAATGTCAAAATGCCTGTATGTAAAAGGCCAATTAGGACGCAGCTAAACTAAAACTAAACTGTAATTCAGTGCAGAAGAAGCACTCATTCAGATACATATCTGTGAAGGTTCTCAGTCATCCAGGTCATGGTTATCTCAAAAAATGTTTCTCCAATAGCAACTGGACTTGTAGGTTTCTTGACGACGTTTCGCCCTTCTATCCAGAGGGGCTTTCTCAAGTCTCAACTTGAGAAAGCCCCTCTGGACTTGAGAAAGCCCTCTGGATAGAAGGGCGAAATGTCGTCAAGAAACCTACAAGTCCAGTTGCTATTGGAGAAACCTTCTTTGAGACATTCAGATGAATAATGAAGTTTGGTGTTATTTAAAGCCCTGGTTTGAGTTTGATTCTGTGAGGGGACCATGTGTGCTGGATTTTTTTTCTATTCTGCTATAGAAAGAACAGCAGTGGTGCAAGTGATGGGAACACAGGAAGGTGGGCTCAGTAGCATGAGTGCGTATCCGCTGCAGGAGTGTGGTGACCTGTGCCCCCAGCCAAAGCAAAGGGAAGTGGGGGTGACTAGGGGCAGATTCTAGGTGAATGGGAGTGAATAGAAGAACTTGACTTGTGCGGCCAAAAGGAGAGAAAGAGAGTGTGTTTATGTATGTGTGAGCATGCAAATGCATTAGCATACAACAGTGATCCGGCCTGCAGGACATGAGGCCAGTTACTGAAGGAAATGTTTCTGTTTAAGTGAAAAGTATTTTCAATACATTTGGAGGAAAATCATACGTGGTCATTGTTCAAAATCTTCTTTCTCACAAAGAAGAAATAGTGTCAATGGCATTTACCCAGAATGCCAAGTTGACCTCTCACCCCCCTGTGCATCCACTGTGACATGCAGCGGCTTACGAGATAAAAGAAGCTGGGAGAAAGCAAGAGGTGGAGGCTGAAGGAGAGGAGGGGGGTGGCACTCCGCCCTCTTTTACACCAAGTTCTTCTCTGCGCCTCCTACCCAAGAAAACTTTGATCTATGAAGTTAAGATGGGACGGACACACAGGCACACTCGTGCACAGACAGACACACACAGACACTGATGCACAGGCTGTGATGTCAGAGTTATGACCCTTATCAGTATGAAAATCTGACCATAAAAACCTCCACACTGGTGGTGTCTACCACTCGCAGACAAACAAAACATGCACTGCAACCCACAAAGAGGTGGCAACTTATTTATTTACTTATTGACTCTCTGAGGTTCTTGGATTCAATAATTAAACTCTTCCTTATTTGTCGAAAAATGGCAAAAGAGGGACGGTGGAGATGGAGAAAGAACCAGGAGGGAGGGAGAGAGTGAGAGTGTGAAAGAGAGAGACAGAGAAGGCGGAAGAGAGAGGAAAAAGGCAGAAAGGAGAGAACAATAAGGGCTCATTGTTTGTTTTGTTCTGCTCTGAAAAAGAGGGAAGAGAAGCGCTTCCCTTCTGAGACTGACTCACAGAGATAGAGCCAGCTGTGTGTGTGTGTGTGTGTGTGTGTGTTCGTTGAATAGGATTTAACCCGTCACGGCAATGAGTTTCTTTACCCATCCACAGATACAATGAGAGCAGCCGGATATCAAGCTACCCACCCACACCCACACCCACACCAAGATACGCTCACACATACAAGTACGCTCCCACCTACACACTCATTCGCACAGATGAATGGACAATATTGATTATCATAAGTAAAAGCTTTGTTCCTACTGCTCGATTACAGTACGTTCAGTCTTCTTCCCTTTCTGTCTTTCTCTGGTCCTTTGTGGGTTCTCCATCGGCTCGGGTCACTCTTTCAGGGTGTATTTGTGTGTGTGTGTGTGTGTGTGTGTGTGTGTGTGTGTGCAAGAGAGAGAGACAGAAAGCAGAAAGCAATAAGCTGGCTGAAATGGTGCCATCAGAGCTACATGATTGATCAATTGAATTCCATCATGGGGACTGGCCGGTGGGATTAAATGGGTCGCTGTGGGTTACCAGGCTAAAGCATCACACTAGCTTTATCTCCCCCCGACTGGCCCGTCACCAGAGACCTGGACCATACTCTCACACCGCTCCCTGCATCGCATCTGTGTATACGTGTGTGTGCGACTAGGGGAGAGAAAGAGAGATTATGATCAAGAAGAGTGTTTGTGAAAGACTGGGTGAAAGAGGTTTTGTGTACTGAAAAGGTATGGCAGAGTTTGTGAGTTACGCAGCATTGTGCAAGAGTGAAGCTGCAGGATACCGTCTTAGGCTTTTATATTAATGCCACATGAGAGGTTAGTCCAGCTGTCCCAAAACTGTTTATGCAGCGATATGACTTAGTATAGGACATGTGTAGGTATGACCATCCTTCCATAATAGGTGGGTAGAAGGTATGTGGAGTTTTTCCTTGTCAAGTTAAGAGAAATGTATGCATTGAATAAAAGTCTTGTTTTTATTAGTTAGGGAAAGATTAAGATATGTGACACTGCTAACCGTCACAGCCTTACAGCCAAGCAGTGGCTCTAAGTGTAAATGTTCTTTCAATAATTTGTAGAGTAAGTGTGAGGAAAGCGTTTGGTTTGAAGAAGTGTAGAGTGTAGTGTTCAGCAGTAAAATGAAGTCTGTTTCCCCATCAGTTCTTCCACTTCTTTGTAACAGTGTCTGTGTTTTCTGATCATTTGGGAGTGTAGGGATGAAAATAGGCAAACTGTGCCTGAATTATTATTAATGTGGCAAAGGAGAGTGTAAACGATGTTCCCAAATGCCTTGTGAACTTAGCTCTGGTTTGTTTGCTTGTTGTTGTTGTTCTTGTTCCTACTTTTTTAGTTTTTTCTTGATACGTCACTCTTTTTTTTACTTCAGGACCAGTCTGGTGCAAATGGATCTGTATTTTCAGTATAAATGAGAAAAAAAATATATATATATATATATATAAATATATCTTTGAAGCCCCTTCCCCCTCTCAAACCTGTCTGTCATATCACTACCTCTGCCACTGGACACACACTAACACAGACACACACCAAACACACAGTGACCCCCAGGACTAAAATAGGCTCTCAGGAGCAGTTTGGAGAGATGAATTGACTCTATAGTGGGGGATTTTCACCCTCATCCCCTTTTTCTCTTTATCTTTTTCTCCGTTCTCTCTTTTCTAATCATTTGTGGGCTGCGACTCTTCAGAGTTCTTATAATTGTCTCGTTCAGTCCCTCAGCCTTGCAATAACTGCAGGATACGAGAGCTCACAGTCTAATACTGATACCGCAGCAATATATATTTGTGTGTCTGTGTGTGTATGGGTGATATGACACGAGAGAAGGAGTAGCTGTGTATATATGAGAGGTGAGAGTGTACTTTGGAGAGATCAAGAAGTAGAGGGAGCCTATGCTTGGTAATGGATTGCATTTGTATAGCATTTTCTCTGAGTCTCCACAATCTAAGTCACTCCGTGCTAAACCAGCTCATTGGAGTCTGTCTGAGTCCTTACTTTACTACAACTTCTCTTTTCAAATCTGCCTTAGTAATGTATGTTTTCCAAACATTCCTTCAGTCCTTCATCATCGTCAAACACCTCCTCTGTCCCTCTCGTTAAACCATTTCTTTCTCCTCTCGCCCTATTCTTTCATTAGACTACTTCCATGCACGCGTCATCTAACCCCACTCCTTCTTTCTGCCTTTCTCGCTGTAGGTTTGCAGGAGTCTCCGCTGGCCAATGGGCACAGCCACAGTGGCCGGGACTTCCTCAGGAAGCAGATGAGAGGGGAGCTGTTCTCACCGCAGCAGATCGAGGTATTGGACCGACTGTTTGACAGACAGCCATCCTGTCCAATCCAGTCCAGCTCTGACCTCTATGTGAGCCCTGACTCTGGCAAGGTAAGGGCGTGGCCCCATGCAGGCTCTGGGCTGAGGCTGAGTTTGGGAGCAGGTTATGTGTTAAAACATAGGGTTTGTGTAGACTGTCACAAAAATGCACAGGGCGGATTCAGGCTGACAGAAGCAGACATGGAGCTGAAGTGTTTCCAGTAATGGCCCCCATGAACGGAAGCCTTGCCACCCCATTGGCTGCACTAACATGCTTTTGTCCTCGCGAACGTCCACTTGTGCTGCAGCTCTATTTCATAAACAGGCTGGTGATTATTCTCATCATAGTGATTTATGTTTACTAACTTAATAGTTTACATGTACGTTTGTCCTCATCGAGGAGTCATCTTTGCACGAGTGACCTCAAGGAGGTCACCTTATGTGGGTTCATATTTTATATTGTTTTGTGTCATAAAAAGACAAAAACCAACAATAACCCAATCCTACTAACTGCACAGCCAGAAGACTGGCCTTATTATTCATCCGCTGGGAACAGAGCCCTCGCTGAGCACTTCCTACAGTGTTTGGTGGTTTATTGAACTGCTTGATGATCGCTTGCTCCTTTTCAGTCTTGCTCAAATCAGTCACATTGCACCTGCACTCATCATAGTGGACTGTTTTTTTACTAATTTCATGTCCGTTGTTCGTCCAGTGTAGGATCAAGTTGCGTTTTCCCTGTTAGCCTGAGACAGCTGACAGACAGCTGTGCGTTTCTGTGGCCTGATGGCCTGACAGTGGTGATGACTTCAACAGGGACTCAGTCAGCCCTGGCCTATTGATGTTCCTATAATCTAGACACACTGCAGGGGTTAATGAGCATATTGACCTGGCTCTCATTATGACCTCACTTCCTGCTGCTCAGGGACTCTGACGGAGCTGCTCGCATGCTGATGCTCCGTAGGAATGTGTTGCATATGTCTCGTTGCATGTGAGAAAAAGAGATGAGCCGCAAAGCGTGCGTCTGCGTGTCTCATTGTTGCATCTAAATTGACCTCTCGCCCTCTCTCAGGGGGAAGTTAATGTAAACCTGAGTGGGATAGGCAGATGTAAGTGGCGCGCTGAATAACAAAATGACAGCAAACTAGAATTTGTATTCTCTCTATATTTTCTCAAACATCTTCTAATCTGCAGCCCTCAGGTCAGTATTAAGGAACATTTTGGCAATGTCTCAAAACGACACACTTGTTTTATTCTGCCTTTAAAGGGGTCTCTACTTAATGTTTACTTATTAAGTCAACGTCAAGGGCAAGAGGACAACACTTAGTGGTGGAGTAGCAGTAAATGTAACCACGGAGAGGCTGCAGCCTTAGACCTTAGGGCAGAGTTTGGCTTTTTAGCCCATTCACTTCCCTGTGACCAACATGGGCTGCAGAGTGCCATAGGGCGAGAGGTCGACAGGGATTGGCTGTAGTAGTTCTATAGACTACGACTCAAGACTATAATACCCACGATTCATAGGTCAGTGTCCTCTCTGAGCCCGGTCAAGCCGCTGGGGCCAGGGTCAGGAACAGCAGCTTTAAGGTCTGGGTTGCACTGGGGTCAAATTGGCCTTAGGAACTGCATTACAAAGAGATGCAAGCTCACACACACACAAATCTACATCACTACCTCTGCTCCCGTCTCTCATCCTGTCTAGCTGACCAATCATCCTTCCCCCAGCTTGCATTTCCCAGAGGGAATGACTGACAGTCATACCCTTAACACTGACACACTGACAGCCACAGCTCAGCCTCCGCGGTATGTGGGCTGACTGAGGTATGTATATGTGTGTGTGTGTGTGTGTGTGTGTGTGAGGGGTTACTACGGGTATGGTCAAGGAGGGTCACGCTGTGTTGTGATTGTCATTCCTAAAAGACGCCTGAAAGACTTGGTGGTGTTGCTGCTGCGTCTGTCGGTGCAGCGCGTGGAGACGCCTTTGAACGAGTGTGAGCAAGTGTGTGTTTGTGAAAGACAGAGAAAGGCAAAGAGAAGAAGCAAGTACGCGAGTCAGAGCTCGGTTTCAGGTGCCTACAGCATATTACAATGGTATACTAATATCCTGTAATTTCAGTGGTTATTTCGAGTTTCTCGTTATCTTTTGGCTTTCTTGCTCTGAAACACGAACCTCATTCATTATTTCTTCATCCAGCTTGAAGAGATAAAAAATAAAAATTGCTCACGTTTTTCAGCAGTAAGTCCTGTTTTATCTGCTTCTCCTTTTATCCTGTTTGTCTCAGACCTATTTATCTTTGCTCCCTAACAAGCCGTCCTTTTATCTCATCTCCCCCACAGCTCGTACCCCCGCTCCCTGTAGTCTATTAAGCCCCACTATTAATTTGAGTGTGCCAGCTCATATGTGTGCCTGCATGTGTGCCTGTCAGAGAGAGTTCATTTGAATTTCCCATCAATCACCTCTTATTACTCAGGTGATAAATCAGCAGGGCTGACGGCGTCCCCACCCATGCTGCCCCGGGTCCGCATGCCCTCCCCATGCCCGTGCCGAGAAACTGAAAGATAAAGAAATTCTCATTCTCTGAAGTGGAGGTTAAAGGTGACCTCCTCCAAAGAGTGGAGGTCATTTAACTGGTCAAAAGAGGCTGACACACCAATAATGCACACTGATGCTCTATACACATGAAATAACAAAAAGCAGCGATGCCATCCATGTCCACATCATTTCTAATGGCACTCAGGACCAAGTCTACTCATTCCCACTGAAAATGCTCATTTCGAAAAAAGGACCAGAGACAGATGCTCCTCTTTTTAAACATCTAGCTTCATGCTGACTGTGCATGCTGAAGCATGTGTGGTTGTGTCTAGCTCTGAGCTCCAGTTCCTTCTATCATGAAGTACTGTATAAGCATAAAGCCTCAGTTCAGGAACAATGTTTTCAACTCAATCAGACACGTCTTTGCCTCAATTTGCATCTAATAATTCCTGCAGACTTTCCTTTGTGTGTCATATTTGCAGCGTTTCTAAAGTTGACTTTGTGTTCTGTGTGAAGGCACATGCAGGCTTTGGCCTCAAAGACAAAATGCAATTAGGATTCAGTGCGGGTTTTGTTTTCATCATGAGATTTGTTGATAGTGAGAAAAATGTTTTCAATCAACTGATTAATTAACCACTCATACAATAATATAACAGTTAAATCAATAAAAAAACAGGAATTAGTAACATTAGTCTAATTTTAATTCACTATTTTTGAACTTGAGCCTCTCCCTAAAGTTTAGATCTTCCTCGTCTGGAAATGAAAAACCTCCCCGCTGCTGCCACGCTCAGTTTGAGCGCAGATGAATTTCTTCCCCACAGTCGCTGTCTCAGTTTGTGGGCCTCTGAGGGAATTGTATTTGTTTATATTCAGGCCTTTTCCCATCAGGAGTACACAAGACAATGTGGAGAGAGGGAGGGCGAGATGGAGAAATCTGAAGCTATTTGGGGAATGGAGAAAAAGCAAAATACTATTATGCAAATGGTGCAAGCCAACAGGGTCAGTGTGTGTGTGTGTGTGTGTGTGTGTGTGTCAGAGGGCTGATTAGGGCTCATCTGTTATTGATGTGAGAGTTGAACCAAACCATTACCTTCTCATATCTGAGTTAGTGCACCAACCTGCTGTGTGTGTGTGTGTGTGTGTGTGAGTGAGAATGAATCTTCTATAAAGGACTTCACATATTTTCACCTTCCATTATTAGCATGTATGGTTATTGTTGTTTATAGAGACTTTAAATACAACAATAGAGAGATACTATATATATTATAGTAGATAATTTTTGTGCTCAATTAATTCAACAGTTATGATCTAATCTCATTTGCACCAACCGCCTTTCTCTATCACCTCTATCTCACGTTTCTCTGGTACAGATGTTACTTATATCTGACTCCATTCAATATTCCGCCCCTCTTTCCCACTATGACTTCCTGCCCCAGGAACAACTCCCGCTCACACCCAGTCGCCTTGCACATATCTCCCTCCTCTACTACCACCACCACATCCGTCACCCCCGAAACCCCAACTCTTCCATGGCCCTGCAGCTGTGTCCCTCGTCTTTGATGAGGGCTGATGGCGCTGTATGAGCGGTGGAATTGACAACATTTACAGGGGCGAATGAGAATGATCCATCTTCCTTAGCGAGCCTGTCACCCCACTGGCCAAACTTCATCATGGCCAATTACTAAGGCAGACCCCTTCTTCACTGCTGCCACTGCTGTCTGGCCTCCATCTACATGGATACATGGACACATTAGACATCATTATAATAAGACAGAGAGTGGCCAAGAGATGAGGGGGGGGGGGTGCAGGGACAGCATGTATGATTGGGTGAAAAAAAACTACAGGTGTGATGTGTGAGGGTGGAGACAGGAAGTGTGTTAAGAGCGAAAGGAGGGCTTAAAAATGTGTCTGAAGCCTAAAGAGAGAGAGAGAGAGAGAGAAAGAAAGAAGGAGAAACGTGTGTGGTGAACAGGGTAAGCTCTTATTTGGCAGGTCACAGTCCAGTGGTTGTGTTGTGTGTTGACGAGCACAGGGGTGTTTAAGAGGTCAGTGAGCACAAACACACGCCTACACTTACACCACCACGCACACACAGATGCAGAGGCATTAAAAGGGTCAGTGCAAAACGCTCACCTCATCACCTAAAGGAAATTCTGATTGCTGTCATTAGTGTATACACACACACACACACACACACACACACAGACACACACACACACACACGCACACGCACACACAAAGAATGGGAGCCATTTAAGGCTGAGAAGTGTGAAATTCAACGCAGGACCAAATGATCTATAACGAGCACAAAATAGCCTTAAACTGAACTGAAATCTGTAACATGTATTGTAAATTAAGTAAGAGATAATAACCCATTTTAAATAATTTACATTTTTAATATTTTTGTCCGAACTGACGAATCATTTTGCCTACATCTACTCTATATGTGGACCACTTCATTATATGGGCAGAGGGACCTTTTCCAGGTTTCAAATTTATTTCATTTCTTATAACTAATTAACCACTAATTCATGCTTTTTGTGTGTTTTACTCTTAAACATTCTGATTCATTGTCAGCTCAGCAGTGAAGTGTGAACCGCCTTCGATTGTAAAAACATGCTATATAAATCAAGTGTGGCGGACACAGTGTAGTGAACAGACAGGCCATTTAATCTATATATAGTTGTTCATCAGAGTCAATACCATCATTCTAAGTTAATTCACACAAGCACAGATCTGGCAAAGAGATGAGGAGGAATGGCTCGTGGCTGTGTGCTGGGGTCAGACACAGGTGAGGTGCACAGTTTCCATTCATCCATCTATTCTCATCTGTTTGCAGTAACCTTCTGCATAACAGCCAGTAAAAAGTGAATGTTACTCCTACTTTTTAGTGTAAAAGTAGTTTAACTTCACAAGAACCAGAATTTGCTTTGTCACTTTCTATCATCTATATGGTTCTAAACATCTGTAGAGTGTGTGTGTTCGTGTGTGTTCAGGGCACTGGAAGTCTGCGCGTACATGTGCTGAGATGATCACTGTTGTTATTGTTGTTAGTATCTAGGGAGACAAGAGGCTTTGTGTTAGCCATGGTATCTGTGATGCCACTGTGTTCGTGTGCCTATACGCTGTATATGTGTGTGTGGGGGAGAGAGAGCAGCGGTTATAGACTGTTGGACTTGGTTGTACAGTAAATCCCCGTCTTTGTAAACAGATCAATGAACTCTCAGCTTTACGTGTGTGTGTCCAGTCTAAACCTTCTCTGGTCTCAAATATAGCAGGATATAGAGAACAGACTGATCACATCTTCCACTGCTGTATGTTCATGGTACACTGCGAAAGGATTTCTTCTTTGGTGTTTGTTAAAGTTCTTTCTTCACATCCTGTTTCTGACCAGACATCAGATTATTCGGCCATGGCCTCACTAGCTGGCGGACTGGATGAGATGAAGAACAGTTTGGCCAATCCTGGATCAGGAGCAGAGCTGGGAGCCAGCGTTTCTGGTCCACAGTCCTATTCACTAGTTCCAGGTAAGGAAGACGCCCAACTATTACACACGCTCCTGCTTTTGTGAGTTTATCTGTACCAACAAAGGTTCACACAATATTTTAACTTTCTTATTATTTACTTATATCAAACTTTCATGTATTGTGTGGACTATACCTGAATTAAAATGAACAATACATTATGTTCATGGGAAATAAAATACAAACGATGTCACATTGATCGAGCCCAAGTTAAGAAAAAGATAATTCATTAATTTTCCATAGACTGTGAATTAGAGGCTTCTGATGGTCTGCCTCAGCAGTACAGGGAGGTACATGGATTCTACATCATGTACCTTGTTTAAAGTGCTTTGCATGTCAGGAGAGATGAGCAGCCCTGAGGAAAGAAGGAAAAGAGAGGTGGGAGCTTAGGGGAAAAGTGAGGGCTTCGTCTTTTTCTCTGACTACATTTAGGGGCACCAGGAGAGACAGTGGTTAATTAAGAGTAGACCAGGGAGCACTTGGACAAGGCTTAGATGTTCCCATCTGTAATGAGGGGAATCATAGAGCTGGGAATTTGGGATATCTGGGAATGGGCTCTTTTTTCCCTGCTGAATCCACTGAGGAATATTACCTGCTCACATTGAGAGAGAGAGACAGAGACAGAATTAGAGAAAAAGAGGGAGAGATAAAATTTCCATTTCTGCTTATGCATGCAAACACACACACACACACACACACCTTCTGAATATTATGCATGCATTTCCTTGCCTGTCTTCTTCCTCAGAATAGAGCTCCCTCTAGGGGATTAGCCGTCTGTGTGTTTGACGCAATGTTATTGCCTCCTTGAAGTGTTGATACTCTGGACACTCGCTGAGTAGAAACATTTACACACTCAATCTTCCTTTCTGAGGCCTTCCCAAATCTGTAGGGCATGTTCGTGTTCCCCTGATCTTCACCCAGTCTGCTCAAGTGCAACCGCGTAAAGGGACACAATGTAGACCTGCAGTCCCTCTAGGTTGGACATGTGTTTGCTCTGATGGCCGTTTGATATTCAAGAGCTGGGAGACAGTAAGGGAGAAATAGAGGCAGAGGATATGTGTTCATCTGTATTTGCCAGTGAGCACGGAGGAGACTTGTACTTGTTCGTTGACCTCTACGGCAAAGCTGTGGAGAACAGATACATCAACACAACCGGCATACATATGCACAAATACACTGCACGCACGCACACACAGACACACCCACACACAGACACACCTCAAAGGATCTGGCCCTGTCTGCCCCCTCTAAGTTAGGCTGTAGAGAGTCCATCTCTCCTCTCTTACACCTTCTCCTCCCTCTCCTCCTTGCCCTGTGCACTGACCCTGAGCGGATGAGTAGCCCGTCTGCACTAATGCCTCGCTGTCGCGTCAAACACCAAGAAAAACTTTACTACACCAAGACGGGAAAGAGGAGGCTGGAGTAGAGAAGGAATGTGTGAGACAGAATCACACGTAGGGAGGGAAGCAACATTAAGAGGACAGGAAAATGAGATGCTAGAGCCCCAGCTGCTTTGTTACTACGCGTGTTGTTTTGGTTCTGTTATCATAATAACTCAGTTTCTCGTCTGCTTCCAAAGTGAATTTTGTCTTTAAATAGTGATTAAAATTTATATTTGAAACCAAATTACTGTTAACGAATCGCCTACACATACCATACACATACCATGTTTTAGCATTTTGGTTCGGACTACAACACCTAACTTTAATACATTTGACATTATTGACATTATTGACATTGACGGTTTCCAGAGAATGTGCCAAAGTGACTTTAATGATCCTAGAACACTTCCTCTAGTGCTACAGGTAGGTTGGCATTTAAAGAAATGTTTTGACATGAACCCAAAAAGTTTCTAAAGCTTTTATTTGTGACCTTAAAACAATGACATCCGCATGACAAACATTGTACCAGTTTAACTTCAGCCTGGTAGTACGGTCACTAACAGCGTGTTAGCATTCTATAGTTAGTCTGCTCTGATGGATACATTTCCTTATAAAATCTCTTTTCTCATTTCTCTACTGCAAATATCTCCTTACTAATCAGTGAAATCGATTATACTTGAGTAATAGTATATTACTGACATCATCACGATCAGTTGTAGTCTCGCTCTCTTCAAGCAGAAAGCAACTAAATACACTGTTGAAGCTTCTCTAATTATGCTAGTTTTATCCTACTGCATCCATGTGTTTACCAGATTTACTTTTGACATTAAACACAGCTAGATCCACAGTATATGTAAATCAATTTCAAAATACAATGCAATATATATTGGAATAAAACTGATATAAAACCAATTGAAATGTTAGAATTAGCTTAACTAACTATAACAATAAAATGTAATTTATTAATTAGTAAAGTCACATTAGGTTTATAAAATATGTATTATTGTATGTATTATTACTTTTCTCTACCTAAAACCATCTTTCTGTCTTTTATGTTTTCTTCTCTGTCTCCCCCCCTCCCTTCATCGCCACCTCCTCCCATCAGTTAGTTAGCAGTGGTTAAGTGGAGGGGAAGTGAATGGGATTGATGGTGTTAGCATCTGAGTTGTTTATGATGATGATAAATGTGTGTGTGCAGGGAGGAAGGTGGAGGGCGTCGGTGCATTTGCGTGTGTGGTTGTGTGTATGTGATGATGATAAATGGAGGGCTCCTACTTCATGCACTCCCTGTGTCTGCTGCGTGCAAACACAGAGAAATGATTTGGGCTGACACACTGTCATGTAGTCTAATGCAGTTATATATCCTATCAACCAAGTGACACGCAGAGGAAGGGTGGGGGGGTGGGGTAACAGGAGGAAAGGGAGATGGCAAATTATTAGAAGCCAGGAAATGGAAAAGAAAGAAAGAAAAGAAAGAGCATCACTGTGAATGTGCGCTGACAGGCGTTTCTCCATGAAGATCCTGCACTAAGTGAAGCGTTTTCATGGTGATAATTGTAACCTTTTACATCAGCAAATCAGTGCCACAGTAATATTGAGCCACTACGCTGTCAGGCATGGCAGGTAACTGTAATAGGTCATTTAAAAGAGGATCAAAAATCATGTCTGGCTAATAATACAAACAGTGGCTGCAGTCCATCCAGGTGTTGCAGTTGCAGACGCTGGCTGGAGCAGGAGGAACAGAGTTAATGTTATTAGTTCCAGTTGTGCATCTCCAGCCGTGACACAGCAGCTGTGTTGTTTCCAGCCATCAATGCTCTACACACTGCTGATTAGATTGATCAGGTGGATCAGGTGAAAGGTCAGTGGGCCTTGAGGACCGGGTTTGGGGAACCCTGCCGTCTCAGAGTTCCCTGATGCAAGTCTGTGATTCCACAAATCCAATTGCTCTTACTGAAGAGAAAGAGTCTCAGAGATATCCCTCAGCTGTAAAAAGGCAAAATAATTACTCAAACTGCTTAAGCACCACAGTAAGTTTACACCAAAGTATTTCTAGTATTTAGTTGATAATAATTTGGATCCTTTTTTATTTAGGTGGTTGTCAGGTTATGCAGACAGACATGTGATGTGATGTCTGGCAGTAGTATTGATTCATTGTTTTTCGGGGGGGTTTGATGGGATTTATTAGCGAAAAGAACAAAATAAAATATTAGCAATATTTCAATTGAAGTGCGACTGGTTAATGCCACAACGAAACAAAGAAATACATATAGATCTATATAGAAAAAACACATATTAAAACCTGATCTTTTTACTGTACACCTGCTGCATTTCTCTCAACATGATCCATTAATGTAGATGAAGAAAATATGAGATGGAAGCTTGAAAGTATAAATGTGATGAGGATGATTAGAAATAAGTGGATAACATTGCGTGTGTGTGGCTGTGTGTGTGTGATTACAGGCCGAGACCTAGCCAGCACAACTCTGCCAGGATACCCTCCTCATGTTCCTCCCACTGGACAGGGCAGCTACTCCACCCCTTCCCTCACCGGTATGGTACCTGGTGAGTGCACACACACTGGATTAGTCAAGTGTTTTTAACTGACTGTAAATACATATCTGTTGGAATCGCCCAGTGGACGTGTGCATGATGTGCTTCCTGTGTGTATCAGTGTCTTTAGGGGCTTCACTTAGCTTTGCTATGTCCTCCTCCTTGTCTGTCTACACTATGGCTGACAGTGCTCCCAGAGGGGGGCTTGTGTGCGTGTGCGCTTTGGTGTACATCCACATATGTGTCTGTGTGTTTGTGCTGGTGTTGCATGTTTCTGTGTGTGTGAGTGAGTGTGTGTGTATCATTAGAAACCAGCCACAGTAGCACAGCTGTCCCTCCTCAACATTAGTAATTTGTTTTTAATGAGAATCACCAGTGACCCACGACTAATTCATTCATTCCCTTCCACTCCGCCTTCTACGCTGCTTTTGTGTTTCAATCCTGGACCGCCATTCTTGTTACCAGCCCCCCCCCTGCAGCTTCCCCTCTCTACCGCTCTCTCTCTCGGTCTAGCAGTGGTGGTCCTGGTCAGTGTGAGGTACAGCGCAGAGAAACATAGACCCGACACAAAGGCACATCCAAAGTGGTACACAGTCAAAACAATGTTGTTTACAAGTTCTCGTCTCTGCCAATTCCCAGTCATTCAGTGTGTGACACACATACACATACACACGCACAAACACACTCTCAGTGGACATGTAAGAACAGCAGGTCTAAAGATGGGTAACCCTGTCGCCCTGTCCCCCTGTGCTCACCCTGTCCTCAGGTTTGACAGCATATTTGTGTGTGCGTGTTTGGCTTGGTGTGTGTTTATGCGTGTGCTGGAATGCGAGTGTTTGTGTGCGTGTGCGTTTGTTTTTGACAGTGTGTGTGTGTGTGTGTGTGTGTGTGTGCTTGTGACCTTGACACTGAGCCACACAAGGAAGACCCATGATCCTCCTCTCCCCTCCTTCCACCCCCTCTCCCCCACTTGTCTCCTAAACAACCTGACACGTTGCCGTCACTACGGTGATGACAAGGGGAGGATGTTCGCACCCAGGGATGCCATGGAGACCGCATTTCGACCCCACCTGACAGACGCAGCTAAACATACACACAGATACACACACACACACACAGAATAGTGCAAGAGAGAAAACTTGGTTGTACATCCAAACCCACACATAAACAGTCTTGACATTTAAATTCTTCTCTGTGAATATTTGAGGCTGCATGACTCCACAGGCTGACTAGAATGAGTGGAGGAGATAATCTCTCAACTTTGCTTCCCTGGCTCGGCTGTGTTTTATCTCAACACTTCTTAGGGAAATTATCCTCCTTTTTGTCCGCTCTGTCTTATATCATACCTTCATTAAGCAAGCAACTCTCTTCTGCTGTTCTTCTCCGCTCTCTCTGTCTCTCTGTCTTTCTCTCTGCAGCAGGGGGCTGACACTCAGAGAGGGGTGTAGGGAGAGCAGTGAGGCAGAACCGACAGAACGAGAGGGAGAGAGGAGGAATGGGTCGGGGGAGGTTGGAGGGAGGGGGCACGAGGGTGTGTGACTGTCAGCTATGGGAGAGGGATCCCCCGGGAGGAGTGAAGGTTCAGGAGAAAAGAAAGAAAGAGCAAAAGAGTGGAAAAAAACGGAAAGAAGGAGAATGTTGTTTTGATGTGTGGGGTGAGTAGCAGGCTGTCGAGTGGCAGGAGGATGAGGGAGGACAATAAGAAGGAGGTGAAAGAGAGAGTGGGAGAGGAAGACGAGAAGAAGTGTAGACCCCAGACAGTAGGTAGTAAATGAGGGAGAAAAGCTGAGCTATCATTCTCTGTATGGCCGGACCGAGCTCCACAGTCCATTCCACAAACCTACTCTGGGATGTAGTTTCAAGTCTGGTCTCTGTCTGGCACCGCTCACTGTCCTCCACCACCGTTACTTTGGTCTGAGCTAAATGTTTGATTTCCTTTACTTAAAGTTTCCGCTACTCTGTGCTGCTTTAACACATGATCCATTCCTGTGTCCTTTTTCTCAGGTGGCGATTTCTCTGGAAGTCCGTATTCCCATCCTCAGTATTCCACGTACAATGAATCGTGGAGATTTCCCAACCCCAGTTTATTAGGTAGGTGAATCCCAGATCTCTGTAGTCCGTTCTGCTTACCAGAAATGGATCAATAATTATGTCAGTGAATGTCATTTCATTTTACCTCACGTCCCAGTGCTGAGCTTTCTGATGCTCTCTGTTAATGTGCTGCATCGTTCATGCTCCGCTGTTCATTTTTTCACTGCATTACATTTCATTCTGTATTTTACTGTACAATACGTCACAGACGTACTAATGGCTCTGTGGAAGGTTTTTTTTTTAAGTCGTGAATGGATTTGGAGAAGATTGTGTCAGACAGTTATTCAGAGGAAGAAAATCAGTTTTCTGCATCAGTATTGCATTTAAGAATTTTTATTTTTTGTTTTGAATTGTGGCACTTATTTTTAACATTTCATGGAATCATCCTCATGTTAATACGTTGTGGTCAGAGTTACTTACTGGTAACACAGGCAATACTTCTGTAAACGCAGATCAACCAATGTTACCATGTTTTTTACTGTTGATCATATCATATCAACAAAGCAAATGTGAATGTGACATCATAAATTGGAGATCTCTTTTTTGGCAGATATTTTTTTTAATAATGAAAGGGCTACTTGGCCACACTGGCTCTCATACAAACAAGACAATAAGCTGCTTAATTTATCTGTCAGGTTGCTGCTTTTGATTGTGGTGAAGCACTGCATCATTTAAAACACCTCAGACTGATGATGAACCCCCAAACCATGCATCTTCAATTATGAATGTTTAGGGCATTTTTCATGTTGTGTTGAGTCTTAGAATCTGGATGGTAGCTTCATTATGTGTGTTTTTAATGTCAAGAAATAAATAGATCTACCAGTGAGTAACTCAAAACCTTACAAGTCCAAACTGGAAGGTAACATCCCAACACTTTTTTACCTTGAGCTAAAACCAATCAGTGTCAAAGTCATTGTCTAGGGAGGCATTTCAGAGGTCATGTTTAAAGGTGAAACGGTCAATAGGTGACAGTGTAAAAGGTCAATAGGTGCTGACCTGCAGCGCACCCCCACCCTTTTCTTTCCTCACCTCTCCTTTCCCTTCCATCCCTCTGTCCCCAGTGTTTCAGCAGGATTATGGGTCTCTCCTGGGGACGGAAATCGGCTGCTCCTCCAGTCTCTTCACCAGCCAGGCAGGACAGATGCAAGGTAGGTGGCAAGAAGACAGAGAGCGAGCAAATCAAAGTAGAAGAGGCAGATTCAAGTGTTCGCACAGAAGATGGGGAAGTGGTGAGAAAAGATGATGGCAGGGTAGAGAAGAAGAAACTGTGACAGACTTTAGTATGATAACGGATGAGTGACCACATAATATGAGGACAAGATGCACATTAGGAGACAGAGAAAGGTTTAAGATTGATGGCAAAGGGATGGCGAGAAGCTGTGATACAAAGGAAAGACGAGAAAGGCTGAGAGGTGACAAATGAAAGAAAAGGGAGTTAAATAAAGAGGCACAATGGGAGAGAGGGCATCCGAGGTCCTGAGTGAGACTAAATAGTTTGTCAGGCCAGCTTAATGCCTCACTTCCCCAAAGAGCCCCCCGAGATTACCTGGACTGTGGACAGACATAACCTGTCAACACACAGCTGGGGTGATTGATGGAAGTGACAGAGACAGGTGTGTGTGTGTGTGTGTGTGTGTGTGTGTGTGTGTGTGTGTGTGTGTAGAGTTTTTTTCTGTGTGTATTAAGGTGTGCGACTGCAGGTTTCTGTGTATCGGTGGGGTTACAGTATTGAATTGACCTCTTCCCCGAGGAGAGAATAGACTCAAGGGATCAGTAGTAGAAGAGCTGTACTCAATGTGTCAGCTTAGACTGTCACTAAGATCTCAAGTGAGTGTGTGTGACAGAGAGAGAGAGAGAGAATGAAGAAGAACGGAGTTCATTTTATTGGTTTTACATGAAAGAGAGACTCATTTTCTGTCATTATTTCATCAGCTCGTGTCATCTCATCCGCGCCTTTCACTCCTCACATTCACAGTAAAATATCATCTTGACGGGAAATTGAAGGTGCTCATTCCACATTTGCACTGCATTTCAGCAACCCCCATGTAGTTACAAGATAATCCTGATTCATTACAACCCGGGTCCTATTTTTGCCCCTTTAACCATCGTTCCTATCTATAATAAAAATTGCACAGACCAAGTTAATTGCTGAGATCTGTGACGTGAGAGCAATGCTAAAGAACTCTAATTGGAAAAAGAAACACGAACAGGAGATTAATTTCAAGATTAAAAAAAAACTTTAACAATCCCAGGAGGGAAGATTGTTTTGCCTTGTTAAAGAAGCATGAGACAATAAAAACAAACAGATTAGCCAGTCCTAATTGCAAAGGTAAGTACATGCTGCAGATTATGCAGCTAAAAAGAGTTTGGACTTGAACACTAGATTGCTAGTGTTGCTCTGTAGTTGGTCCGTTGTAAGGAACGATTTTCTAATGGTTAAACTGTTGAATTTGTTCTTCATTCGTATTTAAGATAAATTTAAATATGTCTGTGTTTCTTCCCAGGCTCACCGTACTACTACAGTGCAACATCACGGGGGGCAGGTCCCGCTGCCACTGCAACGGCCTCCGCCTACGACCGCCACTGACAACTTCTAACGAGGGAAGAGGAAGATGAGGAGGAGGAGACAAGGGAGGGACGGATAGCACCAACACTGCTCAGTACAAGCCTGCCTACGCACAGCGTACAATGAGGAGGAGATTTCAAATTTTTGACGTCAGTGATTTTTTTTTTTTGATTGAGACACCAACACACTGCTGGGCCACAACTGACAAACTTAATGGGTGTTACATTACTGTGATGATCGCAGACACAGCCGTTCAATACCCTAAACAAACAGAAGATTTTGTAAGCGAGTCAATTTGGACCCTCCCATAATAAATCAAGGCTTAGTATCCCGATGTTTTTTTTAAGCAATCACGTACAAATCCAAGAAGTTAGTGGACTGTGTGTGCCGCAGTGACGGAAACCATCTGTATTGTGATCTTCTGGGTAAAATGTTTTGAGGTTGTGAGTATTTTTGAATAAATTATTTGTGCTTATTTGAGCAAAATCACTTTTTCAAACAGTCTTTTTATGATCCGACATCAATCAATCAATTTTCTATGCTACGGTCAAGTAAAGACAATCCAATTCTCATAACCTTGAAAGACCAAAATCACTCATAATATCATTACCATTCATTTTTGTCTCTTTGCTGTTGATTCAACAGATTTCCCCTGGGATCACAATGCGTAATCAATGGGATAGTTTTTTATGGAAGCGCTCAGTTTCACAAATGTTCACCAACCACTGCTACCCTTTGTGGCTATCGCAAAACCTGTCAAGCTTTTCATTCTCACACGGCATTTCTATATTTTACAGTGAAAAAAAAGTGGAAGTTTAACCATTCAGCTTGTAGTGACGTTTGAAACTAAGACAGAAATCCACAACACAGCTCCTCGTTTTATTGGCTCTTCCACAGGGCAGACGTCTAGAGACAGACTCGTACAGCATGTAATATATTTGTGGAATAACTGTGCTGTCGAAGCCTCGTGATCAAAAGGTCAAACGTGTCTGCTTGATTAATACGTTTGGGACATTCTTATGTATTTAAGCTCTTAAGAGCGATTACCTGAGTGTTGTGGAGCGTATGGAGAGCATGGAGAGGGGGTGGGAGCTGGGCAGAGCAGCACTAGCGTAAGTTGCATATTGCAGCTTTAATACTGGGCTCTTCATTATAGTGGGGATCATAAAAGTTTTTTTATGTATCCTGTAAACAAGTGAACCAAATGCTAACATTTTTAGCGCCTGTTAGCTCACACTCTGTTTTTGTTTCTTACCCTACAAACTCTTTGAGTACAGCCCTACGCACATCACTTCGACGTGTGCAGAAATCCAAAGCTTGACCGGTCTGCCATGGTTGCTAAGTCATCATTTGTTATTGGCTGTTTGGGGATGAGGTTCAGCAAACAGTAGGTTAACTGTATCTTCTACATCTACATTTGCATCCACAGTGGTTGAACAGGTCTTTCAGTAAAGCACAGCCTAAAATCTGACCACTCCACTGTAGAGAGAAAAGGATTCACACCAGACCAAATCAAATGAACCAGGGAGCGTTACTGTACATGAAGGTGCTATCCAACCTCCCCAGCCAGGATTTAGTCATGATCAAGAGCTATTTATAATGGAGGAGACACAGAGTAATATATTAAGAAGCTTTTCTGCGCTGCACTCCGTGATGAGAGTGAATGTCTGTAATGATTTATAATATGTGTCACACTGTTGTGCTAGAATAGTGATGATGATGATGATGCTGATGATGATGATGCAGTGAAATATGAAATCTTAAAAACTTTCAATATGAAAATAAGTTTTGTTTATACATGTGATCCGATTGCGATTATCTTGTCTATAGTTTGTTACCTGGTATCAGTCGACACAGGTGCCATTTAATAAGACGGCATTTTTATCTGCTTCCTGAATATTCAAAAGAAGAGCGGGAAGCAGCGGTACCCTCTCTTTCTCTCTCTTTCGCTCTCTTTCTATTTCTCTCTTTAAACTCCCCAAAGATGGGCCCCCCTAGTGGATCGGCTTCCTAACTACAAAAGCACAAAGAGACTCAATCATCATATAAAGGCGCCATTTTACTTTTCTGGTTCTTTCAGAACCATGTTTTCTTCTACTCCCCTTCTTGAGTGCTTGTCCTTGTGCTGTTTGACATCATGACAAAATTGTTTCTATAAAATCATCGCTTTTGTGATAAAACAAGTGAAACCGTTTTTTGTTTTTTTATGTGTTTTGTCTCCTAAATCAGTTCTGCGCTGTGACAATGCATGACACCAGGGTCGAGGCCTTACCCACTCAATGTACAGACAACGTAGGATAGATTTGCTCTTCGACACGGATCTGAAATCGGTTTGCTATCCCTCGCAAATGTCAGAGGGCCCACAATGTTGATCTTGTGAGAGGGCGACATCTTCCTAAATGTACACGTAGCTTCCGATCTCACTTCTGTCCATACAAAATTTGTACAGTGGTCTGTGAAAGAGAAGAGAAGTCGCAACGTCAGTAGCAATTTCAATTCCCATTTGACTTTATTTATTTTGATTTTAGTGATGAAGCTTTCCTCACAATAAAAAGAGTAAGAGGTGTCTGGTGTTAGCCATCATCTGCCAATGTTTACATGTTTTTTGGTTTGTTTGTTTGTTGGTTTTGGGTATGTGTGGCTGATTGTACTGCTTATTGCTACTGTGTAGTTTACTAGCTAACAGATTGAAGGCACCAAATCTGCAGTGTGCGACATAAAACATAGCTATATAAACATACCTATAAACACTGAACAGAGCTGTTAGTTTGTAAATCAATATGTTGCTTTTGGTTTTTGAAATAGTGATGGAGTGGATCATTTTACATTTGTAGACCTTAAAAGTTGTGCATACACAACTCTAAAGAAGATTCTAACGGCGGCTCGCCTGCCGTGCTGCTGTCATGCGTCGCAGCAGGAGCCGCTCCTTATTTCTGTCTTTCACTCTTGATCTTTCCGAGGCATTATTAAACCTGAACCGCACCAGCTGAAAACAAGGACAGTGCCTTTAGTTTTATATGTCAACACCCCCCTGACTGACCGTGAGTCACTAAAGCAAGATTCAGTGACCCTTCCTGCAATTTCCTAAAGAAATATTTTCCCCATGAGCACAGGATTATAGAAACTTCCACATGTATGTAATGGACAGTAATTTTATATAAAAATTAGCTAATAATTTCCATAATCCATCAACAATAATATTGCGCCTGAGAACAGGACCAAGCAGTATACTACTCCTGCATAATATCATGTGCCAATTGGTCTGTATTAATTTGTATCAGGGATAATACTGAAAAGGAACACTGGCCAAAAATGATTCCAAGTAGCTGTACAGTAGAAAAAAAAAACTAAACAACTAGGCCTGTTTTATCAAAATACAATTTAAATGTAATTACAGATGACACAAGACCCCTCTAAGTGCTAAGTGCTGACACTGGTTATAACCCAATCATTAGCGTTGCAAAACAAGCTTCCTTCCTTGTATTGACTTCTGTCCTCTGATGGTGATGCCATGGTGTGACGTAGTTATGGAGCAGACTCTCACCAACTAGTCAATGGATTGAAATTGTAATTGGAAGTAGATAAATCCTACAGACTTCTTCTGAAACATTTCCTCTAATGCAACTAGTTAAGGTGACATTTTGGGCTTTTGGTGAAATATCTTGACAACTGTTGCATTTTGATAAAGTCAGTCATGTTCCCCCAAGGTTGGCCAATTATCTAGTGGCTTCACTTAACATTTCAGTTTGTAAAAGATTTTGATATAAGCCAAGATGGTGAACATGGTAAACATTATGCTGTACCTGTTGAACATCACCACAACAACATTGTCACTGTGAGCATGTTTGCATACTGTTTGCATTGTGCTGGAAGCGAAACAGTGCCTGAGCACAGCCTCACAGCGTTGCACAGCTGTACACCCATTTTGCTATTTTAAAGCTTCCTGTTGTTGTTTTTCCCAGCTTGAGAGCCCCTGAGGAGATTTCCTGTCATCTGCTGAGTTTATATTTTCAACAATGTTGCCTAACAGTTTTTATTTAACATATCTGTGACTGAACTGTCTGACTTCCAGGAGATGTAGACGTAGGACTATGATACGGGCTATATTGTCCTGGACCAGGTCTAACCAAGATCCAGTGGCATGAAAAGGAGTGACTACTGAAAAGGCACAAAATATACAAAAAAGCCAATCACACCACAGACGTACTGGAAGTCTGTTTGGTAATATTGTTTTTTTTTTATCCAGAGTATCTTATAAGTTAACGACACCTTTCCTTCCACTCACACAGTACTAAATGTGAAAAGATAATGACTGAAAGTCAGTCACCTTGAGGGGGTGAAACCAGACAAGCCGCCTGTATCTACTTGCAAACACCAAACAGGCCAAATTCAATGTTCATTCTTCAGTGTAGCCAAGAATCCAGTGATACATTAATAGGATTATTTGTTAACAACGCATCTCATAGTGACACAGCTTGCTTTGCCATTGCTTTGACCTAATTGGTTCACACACACACACACACAAAGAGAAGAGGTTCTGATTGTCCTGCAGTTATTTAGATTGGCAGCCTTAACGTTGACTGTAGGAATGAGGAGGGTGGTACTGTAGGAAGCACCGTGGGCCGTACGAACACACACTCACATAAATTTAAGTACAGACATGCTCTCTCCCTCCCTTTGTCCTTTGCAGAGTGGTGATCACCCCTCCTCTCATGCCCCTGTGTTCCCCAGGGGAGACCAAACCTGCTGTGCCATCAGAAGCTCATCCCATCCCACCCCCCACCCCCCACCAACCCTAATCTAATCATATCTCATGCACTTGTCTTTCCCCTCCTCTCTTCTTCTCTCCTGTAGCACTGCCACACCACAAGGAAAAGGAATATTAAAACTATTCTGTTGATTTCAGACCTGTGACCTTCCTCAAAAAGTCGTCCCTCTTTCTTCAGGCAGCCCTATTAATCCATTTCCTCTCCTTTCTTACTTTTCCTTCTGACTATTCAGACTTGATGTTCACTGTCCTGTCAGAAATTCTGCATAGGAATGAAGCAGGGTATTTTGTGCCAAAGCGAGGTCATTTCAATGGCAACACTGCTGCTGGAGTCTTTGTTTGCCTAAGAATATCGCTTCAACTTTCTCTTCGTGTAGCTTTAGAGCATTTAAAACACAGAGAAACACAAGTTTCAGATAAAAGTTATTTTATTTGCAGCACTGCGCCAGTTTACTGTCCATGAAAATACAATCACATATGAATTTGTATCACAGCTCCAAGTCGAATAGGAAACTGAAATAAATGCAAATTAGTGTTTTTCTTTATTATCATTTCTCACTGAGTGTGCACCGCCCGGCTGTATCTCAATATGAATCCATCAAGATGGCTACTGCCTTCATAAAACCTGAGGGGATTTCAGTATCACATCTTGACAGCAATTAGTGGCACAATCTGTTTCATGCTTGCTGATATAACTAGGCTCTGGACAGATCTTATTCTGAAGTGTTACAATGTTCTGTACATCTTAATATTATTCAACTGTAGAAGAGGGGGAAACACACAGGACCCCGCCTACAAAAATCGACTTTTAAGCTGACGTTTCAATAAAAAAAAAAATAGACATGATTTTTCACCTTACTGTGGCCTTTCGTGTAACAATCTGGAGTTTTTTTGTGTTCATGGCTTCCTATCTGGGGTGTTAAAGAGATATTTATATCTGTGATGTAATGGTAAAAAAAATATGAACAAGCAAAAGACAGGAAGAAATACATTAGAATGCAAATACAGATGCAAGCTTGAAATTAGATTAGAAACAGATTTGAAATCAAATGTGACAAAAAGAAAACATACGTGTTACATATGTAACATTCACCAAAGCCTGTGATGCCTGTTTAAAATGACAGATTCTTGTACAAAAACATATAAAATAGCAGAAAAGACTTACTGATAAAAACACAAAATGAAGATAAGATATGCCTTCAAATATTCTGGAGGGGAGGATTTTAAAAAAAGGAAAAGATATGCTTCTTTAAGAAAATGTGTATGTTTTTTATTCAATTTTCTAGTAGTTGCAAACAAAAACTTGGTGTTTTTTCTCTTTGTGTGTTGTGTGTTGTCTTAATATTTGAATGTATTTTACTGCAGTGCGAATTTGCCAAAGATATCATATCCCCTGATTTCTCTCCTTTATGTTTTAGTTTTATTTGGTTTCTGGCTCGTGACCAATTCTGTTCAGAAAACTGGAATTAAATGGTGAATTTGATATTATGCTTGTTTTTATATTAATATTGTTAATATTATTGCTATTTTATTTCCTGAGTTTACTGTGAAATATTAAATTTGCGGTTTGCTTGAAGCATCTCTTCATACACACTAGACTGTGTACCTGTCCATCCGTCCACCTGAGTGACTGTTGTTAGTGAATTATTCCATTTATGTACCTGTAATGTGAAGCTAAGAAGTAATTATTTGTAAATATTTGCCATAATTTTATTGGTCCTTGAGAATAAAAATAATTTTTTGGAAGTTAATGGTTCTGCGTGTGCTTAACTGCATATGGACACACGTTTGCACATTTACATTGTTGACAACATGCATTTGTACATATTTACTTCTTGCCAGAATAAATGTCACATCAACACAGCCTGAATAGTCAGAACCTTCCAGAACTGAAGGTTGTTTGTGTCCCAGCGTGACCCCACAGTGATGCTACTATCTTGGGAAGACAGATTTCATCTCGGGTTGTCTGTCTGGGGGCATTGAGGGGGCACTGTTAAACCCCCATTTCACCCCAGCAATCTGAGTAAAATGGAGCGTCCCAATGCTGCTCTCTTGGCTGCGGGCCGAGTCCAGGAGGGGCAGAGGTGTGCGTGTGTGTCAGGAAGGAGGGGGTATGGAGAGGGGTGATAATAGGACACAAACCGCGACATGGTGACAACACGCCACACACACAGAAAACAGCACACACCCAGCTTGAGACACAGGCTGGGCTGTCCACAGCTTGGGTGTCTGCCCAGGACTCCAGAGCAGCACAGTGCACCGTTCATGCTTGCATGTTCCTCTACTCTCATTTTGGTTTCCTGCCAGCTAAAGACAAATCAGTACGATTGTGTAGGGAGGCATAATATGGCGAAGGACAAAAACCCTCACTCACTTACAGAAGTCAGAGCTGGATTAAACTGAGTGGGACCTGAGGCAAGAATAACGGAACATTTTTGTAAAAATCAGTTATGGTGAGTATAGTCGTAGTTATAAAAGCATAAACTCATTTTTATGTTGCAGGTGAACATAAATTAAAACGACGGACGATATGAACATTTAAATTGATTTAGTTTTGTAAAGTGTAATCCCTGCTGAATAGTTGCTTTCATTTGGCTCGATAGATGACTCGGCTGCCAGGTATCAGAGAATAAATGGCTATTTTTCCCTTAAAGTAGCAGTGAAACTGAGTGGGGAAGTTTATTTTTGCACAAAATAACAGTGTTTGTCTGACACGTGCAGAGCAGATGTATGATCTGTCAGATTAATGTCTACTTGAAAAATAAAGGTTTGACAGTGCTTAGTTAGTTAGAAAGAAGCGTGACACCATCTGCCCTTTTCAGTCTCCTCCTATTGCTCCGGATTACATAACATGACTAGATACTGACATGTTCTACCTCTCCTCCTCCTCCTTCCTGCCTCCCCCTCCTCTAGCTTCCTATACAAAAGCACAATACAGACAACAGTGGTACTTATGGAGGCCAAGAAGTCATGCAAATTAACGTCAGTCAGCATCGGTATTTTTTGGCCCCCCAGAGCCCCAGTAAAGAGGAGGTGTGGGGCCAACTGAGTCTAATTGGGCCTCAGCTGATTAGTGCAGAGGGGCTCTTACAGGAAGGAGAGCGAGGGGATGAGGAAAAAAAGACATGCTGAAGAGAATTTAGGAGTGAGAGAGCAGGTCCTCTGAATCAGACAGAAGGAAAAGGAAGAGAGAAACTGACAAAACACAGAGAAGCAAAGGATTGAGCAGAGTACTAATACATATGTTGCATATTCATGACTGCTGCAGTATTTGCAGCTTTACTCTCTGCCATCTTGCTTTTTTTTCTCTATTTACTGTTTGTCTCCACGAATCGTATCTTTAAAGTGTTTCAAGTGAAGACATGCAACAGGTATGTACATCGAGCTTTTATTAAAAGCATTCCTGTGGTTTATTCTCTTATTTCTTGTAGATCTGGCCATTTCTTTCCACTAAGGTCTGGCTATGAGGGGAAATTTAAAAAACACAAGCAGTCAGAGGATTGTCCAATGACAGCATGTGAAAAAACTACTTTTGAAAATGTTTGTGCATGATTTCAACAGCTGAAAAATAAACACTGTGCGTGTGAAAGTATGTTATAAGTAATAATTATAAGTAAGTGAGCACGTGCTTCATGTAGATGAAATGTTGGGTGGACTCCTGAAAACCTTGTTTTCATTTCAGATGCATCAACATGATGTCATTTTTTAACATTTTTACAAATTAATTTATCACCTGAAAATGCGGAAAGCACTTGAGACACTGACATTGCTTTGATTTTAAGAGGTCTCAAGCTATAAGAAAGAGTCGCAAACCCCTGTTGGAAAAGAGCTGGAGCTGATCTTTCTCGCCTGAGAGCAGCTAGACTGACTGACTGGCTCATCAGCTGAAGAGAAACTCTCTGACATGCGTACAGTGCAAAAAAATGTGTTTTGACCTTTTCACAGGAGACATTTGGACCTCACGGAATGAGCCTTTACATGCTTCTCATTGCCCTTTACAGCAGCGTGCCTACAAACACCGGCGTCGCACAGATGTGTTACAAGACGAGCGAGGTTGGAACAGACTGCTTGTGCGCCGTTCCACTCATTAAGACCAGACGCCAGAAATGACGGGACACGTAGTTCCATGTGAAGTTTTTTCCTCCTCGGCCCGTCACTCACTACAGATACTACATATAACAAATGTCAAACGTGTGCATCTGTGTGTGAATGTTGGATCATTGACAGGCATGGAAGCAGCTTGTTGAACTAATAGCCTAACTAATGTGTCCACATTCCCTCCCTCCCCCTTGCACACCCCTCACCCAGTCTTCTTTCTACAAACTGACATCTATGAACTGAGCGAGAGAGACGAGGGACGGGGAAAAGGGAGAAAGGAGGGGAAAAAGAGGAGAGGAGTGGTTTGACAAGCGGCGGACCCTCTCGCCCTCCTGTCTGACTCCGTCTATCTTCCCCTCGCTCCCTGAGGGTTTGTCTCCGAGGATGGTGCTATGATGAATAGGCCTGTCTAAACTAACCTAGCGAAGACCAATTAGAGAGAAAGAGAAAGAAGGAGGACAGAAACAGAAAAAACAATGAGAGAAACTAGAGAGTAAGGAACAGAGAAGGAGGAGGTAGGGCAGATAGGTTAAAACGGGGTAAGAGGACTGGGGTAGAGTGGAAAGTTTAAGATGGTGCATGTTGGGAGTCCTGAGTGTGTGTGTGTGAGAATGAGCTGTCAGCGGTGAGGGGAGCCGGCTTCTTCTGTCTTAACCTCATCTGCTGCTGCTGCAGAAGAGGCTTTGACAGCGGAGGCTCTCAAAAAGGACTGACCCTCACAAAAACACTTCTTCCTCCTCCAGAGAAACCTTTTCACTTCTGTGCTCCTTGTTCCACACGTTCCCTCTCCCTCCTTCCTCCTGCTGATTATTCTGTTAGCAGCCAAGCTCAGCCAACACGTTGAAATGCGTGGATGTGATGTTTGCTGGGCGTCCACGGTTAATGGTTGCTACTGGTTTTCCACTTTCCTAGAGGTCACCACCTTTGTTTCACATTTTAGTTCCTGTCTTTAGGATGTCGGGTAACAGGTCCTACGTCTAAACACCTCCCAACGTCTATTATTCATACCTTGTTATATGAACCATGCATGTAACTCCGGTCTGGCCTGCGATCAAGTCTTCACTACACAACTAACGCTTCCTCTGCCAAGCTAATTTTCCTCCTTCAAACAAGCATGTGATAAATGGTTTCCTCACTCTCCACTTTGAAAATAGGAAAACTCTCTGTCCTCCTCCTCCTCCTCTCCTTCTCCCAGACAATCTCTGACGTCCTTTTTCCCCATCTCCGAGACAATTACAAACATCCCGCATCCCATTTATCACCAACAATTAAACCACATGGACGCAGGCTACTTCATACGCAGAGAGGAGAGGGTGAGTAGAGTGAGAGGAGACAAATGCGATGGGAATGAAGTAGAGACAACAGTGAGAAAGACAGAGGAAGGCTGACAGCACAATTAAGGTTTTTAATTCTCTGCTTGAGTGGGCTGGTCCAGTCTTTATGCTAATTAGGATACCACGGCCATGTAATAAATCTCTATGATCCAGCCTCATTTCCCTTCCGAGTCTGTCTCTTTCTCGCTCTCTCTCTCTCACACACACACACACACAGTTCACCCATTACTCTTTATGGCTACACCCTTCGGCTGGAGTGTTAATAGTTTTCATGAAATTCTTTTTTTCCTCGCAATTTTTAATGGCTCCCCGAGATCAGAGAGCCACGGCACGGCAGCACATGCTGTTTACTAGTTGGGCAAGTATTTGCTGCCAACCCATGTAGTTTCTCTCCCTGTTAACTCCCTTTATTAGTGTTTTCCAGGAATGTGGTTTGCTGCCGGACTACACTGTATAAACGCAGAAATTTAAAGACAGCGACGCAAAGAATGCAGAAAATGTTTTCTTATTCCTTTCTCTGTTTCTCTTATCCATTTATCTCCACTTGACAGACGTGTCTAATGATAACATTTGCAAATGTAAAGAAAACAGTACAACAATCCGCAGATAATTGGGGCCACATTGGCAAATAAGGAGAAAGAAAACGAGAAAGAGATAGATAAGTGGACAACTGCTAGCTGTTGGTTCAAGTAGTAACTATAGCGGACATATTTTCACCCTCATTTAGGTCACGGGGACACACACTAATCAGTGCTTTTCTCTGTTGCTTCCCAATGAAGTGTCCCAAAACCAATTTAAACACGGAATCTGTGTACCAAATAAAAATCTCCTGCATTCATTAGATAAATGAAAGTAAAAGCAGGTCCAAAGTAAATGAGAATTTTTTACTCTGAGAAATATAACAACAACAATATCATCAGCATCCTTTTGCAGCAGGATTCAGCCTCGCTGCACAGCTGCTACCATCGTCAGTCTGTTGGTGTGGTGACTTTCCCGTTTCTTCTGCTCATAGATCATTTTCTTATTGGTCCCATCACTGTCAGCCATTTTGTGACGCATGAGGATCAAAATGGCAACCACTCCAACCCCCAGGCCCAGATGAAGCAGGTACAGGGAGACATGGAGGCAAGTGAGCAGCAGGGAGATGCACACAGTGGCAATGCACCAGGGCCAGGCCAGGAGGAGCAGGAGGGAGTGATAGAGGGAGCTGAGGACAAGAGCCGGGGTGGACAGGATGAGCCTCAGCAATGTGGAGGACAGCCACGAGTACAGAGAGAGGGGAGACAGGAGGACAGACGCTGCTGCCTTGCTCATGGATACGGCCTAAAAAAGTAAGTCCAAAATTAGATATACAGAGAGATCTGATGACCATCACAACTTTTTGCTGTAACTGTACTAAACTTGAAGCAGTATGTTTGAGTCTGGCTTCGGACTTCAAGCGATCAATAATTGCTAAGATAAAATACACATTATTTGTTTTTTGGTCACCTATCAAAGTAATGTCTAGCATCCATTCCCTTTTAATTCAGTGGGAAACTCACATCTCTGCAACAAGTAGCACTGCTTCTAAGTTGCTGCAGCCAAAAACAACAAAGCTGAAAGCAAACTGTAAGCTGTGGAAGAGAAATCCAAAGCTGGAGATGTGTCAGTGACACCTTCCACAAACAAGCTGCTTTAAAAAAAGGGTTGGGGGGGGGGGGGGTCAGCATCTCAGAAGAACATACAAACTATGTAAAATTATGTCATAATATTATAGATTGACCTTTCAGGCTCACAGGTTAGGAATCAGTTAGTTCCATCTATTGTCACAAACGTACCGCACAGGGATATCCATGCAAGGTGTCACTAGACATCTGTGCCGTGTGCAGCCCTGGAAATGAGAAAAACGCACAGACGTGGAGACAGAAGAACAAAAAGGAAAGGAAGTGTCATTGCAGCAGTGCATCACAACAAACAGTGAGAAAAACTGCTGGACCAAATCCGTGCAGCAACACTTCTTAAGAAACATAAACTCACATAAGAAAAGGAGAATCAGAGCGATTGCAAGCAGAAGCCTCATTTCTCCCACACGCTTCCACACACGCAACCTGAAAACGACAAACAAGGCAAATCTGCTCTAATCTGTTGCAGCATTCAGACGAGATTCTTGATCATGTTACGAACTTGATGACATCATGGATAGGAGGTAGAACTATTGCATCTCAACTCACCCAACACTGCTGCTAAACTGGACGCACTGAGAGACCTACGAAGTCTTACTTTATGTTTCCTTCGGCTTTAATTCATTAATCCTGTTCAGAACACTGAGCAAGACACAGTGCACCAGTATTCAAACAGGCATGGCCTGAACTGCTCAGTTCCAAAGTAGGGATTGCAGTGCCCCCTTTTTGAATGGAGGAACAATGACAGCAACGGTTTTTGATGTTATATGACATGTTTCACAGATCTCAGCGGGCTTTTATGATGGTTTAAGTGTAAACTAAACTCAACAGAACTATTTTGCATACTTTATGAGGTCATGGTGATCCACCTCCTACTACTGAGTTAAAGCCTTTGTTGACAATGCACCAGAAGACATTTAATGACTGTCGAATGCTGATGTAATGTTGACTAGTGGAGTAGAAATAACCAGAAAAAGAGACCGTGAGGTCTCTTTTTCCATGAGGCTGGTGACAGCTGGCTTTTAAGTCCAGCTCTGATCCTTCAACCTAAACCCAGCAGGAGTCATTACCACCACTGGAATAATACAGATGATATGGGCTCGGAAGGATTTTTTTTTAACTCTCCAACTTCAACCTTCACACCTGTCTTAAATTATCATCCCACCCCCACACTCTCTCCATTAAGGTTAAACTGCCCTTATCAGCCCCTCAACCTGCCATTACCCTTCCCCTCCCTGCTGAGACTCCAAGGAGCACCTGCCACAAAAAATGCCCATCAGCTGCAGCGCTGTCATGTATAAATGGCATGTTGTTCTGGGGAGGCGAGGCCTTTGTTCACTGTAAATGTTTGAGCAACTAAGAAAATTCACTAGACTTTTTATAAAAAAACCCAACTTCCCATAGTTCAGTGACCATCGGTGCACTTTTCAAAAATATGCCATAAAGTATGCAATGCTCCAGGTATGTCTGTTATTGTCAAACAGCACTGAAAGAAATTACATGTTTACATGCTGAATGGTGCTTTGTCAAAAATGACAAATATTACGTTTGACACTCTGACAACGTTTGTTTTGTGGTAAATTCTTGGAACTACTGTCACTTAGCTACACTATCACAGTCAATCTCTGCACCAGATGAGTGAAGACAGTGAGACGAACAGAAGGAGGATGACAGAGTGTAAAACACACCACTGCTCCATCAAACTGCAGAATGAGTTAGTTATCTACGTCCACCTCACTCATCCGTCTCCATAAACAATAACGCGTTACGCTTAGCAGATATCATTTATTTTGGTCCTTTAACATTGTCAGTGAAAAAGACTATGACACTTAAAACCAGAAAAGAAATAAAAGTAGACACTTTATACAAACATGTAAAACATCATGAGGCAAGAGTAGTAAACACATTTGCATTAAAAAACAATGACCTAATTCTCTGCTTCTTTATGTGATTCAATTACATTCTGCAGCTACAGAAAAGAATATTAGTATATAAATATGTTAATAAGCAGCCCGAAGGTATGCAGTATACATCAATCTCAAGAGGCTTGCCAGAGATCCTATTAGCTTAATGCTTATGAAAAGAGAAATAAAACAACAGTACTTGACAAAACAAGATACAGAGTACAAACATAGTGACAGTAGTCGTAAATGTGAGGGGCTAAGGACAAGTAAGTAAAAATATTCCTAAAGAATAGTTTAACACTGTTGGTTAATGCTGTACCCGTCACTAAGCAATCATACTTTGCTCTTGAACACAGAAGGATGTGTTTTTGCTGACACAAAGTGCATCATTCAGACGCTCAGGGTGGAGAGCAGGTCTACCACCAGGTGCTTGTAGACCCAGGTGTCTCCTTTCAGCCTCTGGCGGCGGACCCCGACGATCTCTGGCCTCTGAAGCATACACACCTCCAGCTCAAACGCCATGGTCACCTTGCCAAAATCACCCCAGGTCCGACACTTCAGGGTATATCTGAAGGTGTGTGTGGGGGGGATGACAGAGAAATATTAGTATTTAATCAAACACTGAGTTATCTGGCCAGTGATAAAGAGTTTGTTCTCTTACCCTTTTTGTGTAAAGTCAATGTTTTTCTCCGGCAGGATGGAGAGAATCTCGTTAAGCACCTGGTCTGGGTTTGTCTGACTAGTCAAAGTCACATTGTATTGTGCCTAGAGGAAGACACATCCATCACAAATGCTGCCTAAACGCTGTGTTATTACTGTAGAGCTCAAACAATTAATCCACAGAGCAAAGATAAAAATCTATTCTCTAGCTCTAACTGATCCAATTCAACTTCTCTGTTTAAGTCGCCTAAATTAAACATGGATTTTGGGAGTGTTGGTCAAATGAAACCAGCATTTCTAACAGCGATCACGTGTGAAATACAGAACAGATGATGGAATCACACTTCCACATGCTCCTTTGTACCTTTATCTTGCGTGGGCCGTCACGCAGGGCTCGTCTTTTACTGGGGGTGAGCATAGTGATCACCTTGTCCAGGCCTCTCTCCAACGAGCCAAACATTTTCCCACTTCTCTTTGTCTTCCCACTGTCTTCTTTAACAGCCATGTCCAGAGAGCGAGACCTGTTAAGCAAACAAAACGCAAACAGTTTGAGACGACGTACAGCATCAGCATCACAGACATTGTTTAATATAAATGAACGAGTCTAATCCCATGTTATGCCAAGAAATAATGAAATGATGATTACTACCCTTTAATGGCCTTGTTTTTCGATTATGTGATTTACTACCTTTTATACTTTTTATACTCTGCAGACTCCCAGTTAACCTTAAAGTCTCCTTGTTATCCTGCCTGTGTCAGGATTTACCACAGCTATGCCCGTTTCCATCCCTCCTGCTGATCACTCACCTCCTCTCAGGACTAAAGGGCAGTATTTCAAGGTGTGCAGGCTCCTTGTTCTCTCCTGCTCTCTTTTTATTAGGCTCTTTAGAAGCACTGTCTCCACCTACACAGAAAAAAACATTAACAGATAACAAAAAGGTTTTCCTTGAAAGACTTGTTAAGTAATCAATTAGCTGATTAACAAACGATATTTAATGATGACTCGAATAATCACTTTTGTCCACAATAACATGCAATTTAATCAAGTAACACTGAAGTCAAGCATTTCTTCAAACAGCAAACAATTAAAGCTATGACATGGAAGTTTGACCAGCTCGCAGGTCAAAATCACAGCTCTGTTGCACTCCACCATGTCCTTCAATAAAAAGGAAAATGCTACAAAACTACAAAATCAGGCAGAAATAGCTGTGTTAGCCAGAAAAACCTCTCTGATTAAAAATGCATTTGAAAAATGTTACATACTGTATTTAAATCTTTAAACATGTGTACACTTTGCCTGTGTGGGTAGATGTACGTGTTACATAAAAAGGGTAGATGAGATTAAATGTAATGAATAGCACCAGTTTTGACATCACAGTTGTGAACACAAATGCAAGTCTGCTGACACACTCTTTGACACAGTTACACACACACACACACACACACACACACACACACACAGGAGAGTTAGGCTTTAGTGGCAAGAGAACACATGTCACTACAGCCCACGTGGGAAAGCAAGCAGAGGAAAGAGACAGCTACACCTGTCATAGCACACGCCTAGGGACAGACACGCAGACCACAGTGTGTGTGTTTGTGTGTGTGTGTGTGTGTGGACAACGAAGGCGGCACGGCTGCACTGTAGCTTAGAGAGCAGGCGGCAGTACAGGGAACCCAGCCGAGCCAGATTCCAAAGGTTTAACACCAACTAGGTCAGCTGTGGCACATTAGCCTTCTTGTGGTGGAGTTTACACAGGAAACCTAATGAGGCCGGACACCTCAGCAGAGAAATCACTTTAACAAACAATTAGGACTTTAATGATTCTCTATTCATATTAGTGTCCTTCATTTACAGATAAGTGAATACAATTAGCTTTCCTGATAATAACCTCACCTTTGAGTTGACAGTGAAAAGTGTGTGTGAGTAGATATGTGTGTGTGTGTGTCCATTTTCAGTGGCATAATGACAGCTAAATCATAGAAATATGAGTGGCTTTGGGATAAAAAAACAGGCTCAGCAAATGAGTTTATTACCAGAAGACAATTTACTTGCAAATGTGTGGCATGTGGATGTGGCACTTGTGATTATGAGAGCTGCATGGGTCTGACAGAGAGGGACAGATAAATGGAACGGAGCATTGTAGAGAGGGGCAGTTGGGCTAATGCAAATAATCTGACAGAGATTGTAGCTCAAGTGCTGTGAGGAAAAAACAATTACAGTATACAAATAAGCCATATGATAAACTGAGTTTGTTGTTTGTCGAGTGCTTAGGAGATTGTTTCTTACCTTTAGGTGTGACTGCATTGGTTCTGCTGCCATTGGCATTATCATTATGATTGGGCGTGGTCAAAACATTCTTGTTGGGGCGTGCATTCTTCTTATTGGATGCTGGAGTTCTAGGAGGCGGCAACGCAAAAGTTTCAACGTCCTCTGGAATGTTCTCCTTGTTCTCCCTGGTTTGCTCTTGGTTGCGCTCGCTCTTCTCCTGACGATGGTGCGTAGCCGCCCGCCCCCTCTTTGGGGTTGGGCTAAATGCACTTCTTTTTTCCACCGCTGGAGATGCAAGTCTCTTTAAAAGAGAAAGAGTGTTGTGGAAGGTTTTGTTAGCCCATCTGGTAGTTTACCACATACTGCTGGAAAATTCAGCTGGCTGTGATCAACAGGTGTCAAAACACAGCGTGTCCACTGCTGAATGTGAGTTACGATGGGCATGTGAACATCACAACTGGACCATTCATTTCAGTGCATTACATACTTTAATTATGAATACTATATTCCACTTCTCTAAACCATAGGCAGTACACCTCTGAGGGGCTGGGCTAGAACAAGGGGAACCGATGTAATGACGGGTGGGTGGTATTAATGCTGTGGCTGGTGGACTTATTTTCACAAACCGTGTCTTTGATGCTTGTGATTCCCCCTGGCTGACCTCTGACCCCCTGGGGTGTACGCTGTGTGACTGAAGCCCATGGACAATCATCAATGTATTCTGAGCGCAAGTCGAGAGAGCCCACAATCACAGCATCTTCATCCTCAGTGCAGAGAAGGGCTTCCCTAGTCTGGAGGCGAGAGAGAAAATAAGGATGGGAACATTCAGAATACTCCTAAATAGAAGAGGCCCTAAATAGAAGAGCATTATAAAAGTTGTAGTTCAGAATCTAACCTGTAGTCTCTGATGCAGGGGAGAGAACGAGTCTTCACAGACGGTGGGTTCCGGGCGCAGGCGGACAGGCTTTCCCCTCCGTTTCTTTGACAGCAGGAGCAGGTAAGTGGCTGTGATGTGGTCATACCGCCACTGCAGACGACACGATGCATTAAACTGCGTGTCTATCAGCGCATTTACATACAGAGCATTGAATGACAGAGGAAACAGTTTAGAAATACAGTTGCACCAAAAATACAATTTTATTACACATTTTTATTATAAATATTTGCTACAACAATGCTATACTGTATACACAGCTACATACCTCCTTGACCAGCGACGTGATGCTCTGTCTCGATCGTTTCATGTTTACAGCCATCTCAGTGATACAATCTTCGTCTACATGGCCAAGCTATAACAAGACACTTGTGATTTAGTATTACAACTAACAATTCTCAGAATATTGTTCATTTTAATCAGTATAGAATAATTCAGGGAACTAACATGTGTGGTGACTGAAAGAATGAATGTATTTGTATTGTAAAATTGATGTAAACAAGGTGACAAGTGGCCGAGCAGAGCAGGAAGCATACTGCCTATAAACTGTTAAAAACTATTGAAGTGTAGCTGTGTAGTCCTGTTTGGGTTTGTGTAAATGAAAGAGAGGGACAGTTTACCGGCTGCTGGCTGTACCACTCCACGGGACTATTGTAGTCTTTTATCACCCAGGGATGGGCGAGAAGCTGCCGAACAGAAAGACGCCGCTTGGGGTCCACCTACAGGACACATAAAGAAACTGACTAGAGAGTCGACAATCTAATATTGTATTTTTGGCACAAAGAAACAAATTATAAAAAGGTCAAATTTGATTAACCAGCGTATACCTGCATCATCTGGTTGAGGAGGAGGACACTGCCTGGAGAAAGCCATCGTGGGTTATCGTATTGTCCTCTCTGAAATTTTAAAAAGATAGACAAAAACACATTACCCATGGCTTGGTGTAGTTGGTAATATTCCAACAGTTAATAGGATTGTAAAAGTCTAAAAGTGCAGGGAATCACCACTGATTATTTAAAAGCACTCAGACAGACATCCTTTTTTAAAATATTTTGCTTTGATTTGACAATTGACATGTTGTAGATTAAAGATTGTTTTCTATTTGTTTTTCTCAAATAACTTAAATATTACTTTACACCCATCACACTGCTATAAAAACCCACAGTGCTCTTACTGTAATCTTCCTGTATAGCACCATGCAGTTTTCATCATCAAAGGGTAGATATCCACAGAGCAGAGCGAACAGCAGCACTCCCATACTCCACACGTCAGCCTGGAGGTTACACATCACACAGCAACATTTCAGCTTCAAGTGTTAAAGCCAGGATTTCACAGCTCAGTTGCACTGAGTCATGCACCAGCAACTATGATCAGTGCACCAAGGAAAAACTGAATTGTGGAACAGGGAGGTAATCATCAATGTTAGTGGAAAAAGAGTTGTGGGTTGAAACAAGGTCAGGTCTTAAAATTGCAACTCCAGTGGTTCTAGAACTTGTAAACATACAGTGTGCATCTTTTACCTCTGAACCAATATATGCTTTTCCCTGGACAAGCTCAGGAGCAGCGTATGCAGGGCTCCCGCAGCACGTCATTAGTTCATGACCCAGACCTCCCTAGGGAGAGAGAAATAACCACATGATAGCCAGAGCACACAGCATGGATGGGCATACTGTGTTAGTGTTCTGTAATCACTAAGCATCTTCTTTTTAGGTGAAAGCTTATAATGTGTTATAATGTGTAAATAACTCGTTTTAGCCAAACACTGTGTTTACCAGTGTAAAAACTGTCTGGGGTACTGAATGTATTTTTATAACTCCTTACTGTTCTTTCACATGACTGGGCCAACTACTTAACAGGCAGCAAACGATGATACAATAATGAGACCAGGAAAGAGGCGACGTACCTTAGGTCTGGCACACAAGCCAAAATCTATGAGCTTCAAGTTGTGGTCCTCATCAATCAGCAAGTTTTCCTAAAGTTCAGAGACACGGGCGTTGCTACAGACCTTAGACTCCTACAAAACCACAAACAGGTCAAGACATTCTTTGAGTTGTAATTTTACCGGCTTTAGATCTCTATGTGCAAAACCCTGACTGTGGACATAGGCCATCGCAGACACAATCTGTCTGAAAAAAACCCTGGTCTCCTCCTCTGACAGACGGTCCTTTGCTATGATGTAATCAAACAACTCTCCACCGGGACAGTACTAAAAGAAGAAGGAACAAGAAGCCAGTTTAAAGAATGATGATTCACGGCATCCTCTCATCACATCCTCTGTGTGCACGTGTGCTTACCTCCAGTACCATGAAGATCTGAGTGGAGGTCTCTATGACCTGGTAGAGACGACAGACATGCTGATGACTCAGGCTCTTCATGGCCTCGATCTCCACCTTCACACGGGGCAGGTCATCCTGAGGAGAGTCATAACACACTGTTTATGTTTTCTTTATGTAAACATGCAACTAGAACAATCTTCATTAGTTGTCAAAAAGTCTCTCTGGAGAATAATAACTGGTGACGGTATTAGTTTTCTTTTTACAAAACAAAGTTTCTACATATTTCAAAGACTTTAATGACTAAACTAGTTGTCTATCACGAAAATAATGGCATCAGTTCTTTCATGTAATCGTTTTTAAAAGGCCTGTTCAGGGACATGTCTTTTACTCACCCCTAGATCTTTCTTATTCATGATTTTAATGGCAACCTTCTCTCCTGTCAGGATGTGTCGGCCCAGCTTGACTTTAGCAAACCCTCCTGAAAAACACTCATGGTTTGTAAATCACGCCAGAGACATGACATCAACAAAGCAATACATTTATCAGGGTATTAACATTACCTGAGCCGATTGTCTCGTAAACTTCATAGTATTTGTGGAGCTCGTCGATCCCCCGGTTCTCCGTCCTTTCTACCGGCATCCTGCTTCCTCACGATGATAAACCTCCTCACAGGGAAAGTATAATAGGTCAGAACAGTACTGTTTGCTAATTATCATTAACGTTGACGACCAACTACTCACTTCTGGCTAAAACCTAGCTTAACTAAAAACTAACACGAAACCACTGCCAGCAAACGTGATTAATATCACAGATAGTAATAAAGTAATAAAGAATATCGCTACCTCAAGTCTCTGTGAAAACGGGAGAGGATGTAGGTAAAATCAGTGAATAGTCATAAAGCATACAGAAAAGCCCTCGACAGAAATTTGAATTTTGTACGTTGACGTTGACGGCACTTCCGGTTTCCGTTTGGTGCCGCCACCCGTCTTGTGGTGAGGAACGGTACTGCAGACAATGCAAATTAAGAAAGAAAACACTACTGCAGTCATAAACATGTGATTTATTTATTCGCAGTGTTTAATTGTTTAATATTCTACTGAGATGTGTTTTTATTTTTAGCCTACTGTCAACAATTGATGCTTTTTATAATCCCCTTTGAGAGGTGTTGTTGACAAGCAGCCATATTTAAAGCACAGAGGGTCATGTTTGGTTTATCCACAAAAAAGTACATTTAACAGCAAATCAAATTCTTAACTTCTCAAACTCAGATATACAGATGTAAGAAGATACAAATACAAATAAATACCGTACATTTTCATTCCCAGACTTTGACCATTGTCATTCTCATTTTATGTCTTCTAGAAACTAAACAGTGCTACACTTGTTTAACTTGTTTACTAGACTGGGATTAGTTTCACAAATTGTGTTCAGACTGTGTGTGTCATCGAGGCCTAAAAAGAACTCTGAGAAACATTTCTGAACTATTGTGACCCGAGAACACATTTCCACACTTTATATGTGTCCTGTCACAAGCCTGGTAGATAAAAAGACAATACACATACATTTATCTAAAGCTGCATGTACTTAATAAATAAACTAAATGTACTTTGTGCACAAGCTCTTTGCAACATTGTTTAGTTTGTTCAATGACACAGTTTACCAAGTGACACATGACTGTTGCTGGTGCTTAACTAAAGATTTACCTGCAAACATGCACATTTGTGGAAAAGCAACCTGTGTGCTACAATTCTGAAATGTCCTCCGTGACCCCTGAGGTATGTGGTTGCAGTAGTTATGTATATATGTATGTTATCTGTCAGAAGGTGTGCGCGTCTTCACCTGTACAAGCATGTAATTAGGAAAATAGATGAGCACAAAGACCAGTGGATGTGTTTTACCAGAGCTCCGCCTACTCATTAGCCACCTGTAATCACTGAATACAAGCACTCTCTCCATCAGAGTTTCTCATTTCTGTATTTCTTACTTTTCTCTATTTAGTGCATTGGAAAGCGGTGACTAATCACACCTGTTCCTGTCAATTACAGACAGATTGTGCACTCAACGGGCCACTTTCACACATTAGCCTCTAGAATCTCAACAAGTGAAAATGTCACATCCTGATGTTTATCCAACATGAACAGACAGCAGTAAAGGAATTTCAGTGATTGATTAGTGGTCAGGAAGGAGTTGGTCATTAGGAGAGTAACCAACGGTTAGGGTATGTCCAGGTGTCAGCAGCCTGACAGAACCTCTCATTTGGTTTCTGGGGCAGCTGTCTGGGTCAGCCACAGGGACATCAAACAACCCACAGCTGGAAGAAAAAAAGAGGGTAGGTGAAGAGAAGAAAATGTAAAGTAGAAGAGAAAGGAAACACTTAAAAAACAAAATAAGGAAAGTAAAAATAATGCATTTTTTTTATGTTACACAAAGATAACCTGAGTGAATACCAAATGTAGTTTTTGAATGGTTGTTTAATCCTTTCATTGAATCATGTAAATGGAGAAAACTTTCAACAACAACTTATCCAGGAGATCATAAAAGAACCCAGAACAAAATCTAAAGAATTAGTGACCAAAATGAACACAAAGGGTCGTCATACATCTGCTAAAAACCATCTATATCAAAAAATAAATACATATAAAATGAAAAAAGATTTTCTTAAAGTAGAACTTACAGGCAGGTGTTCGTCTCATTACATGTGGTGTGAACATCCTACCAACAGTTAAACAAATTGGTGGTAGTTTGAAAGTGATGTGAAAGACCTATCACCAGTTCTTACTGCAGTTGTTGCTGGCACCATAATTAAGTTAAGGTGGCCGTTACTTTCTCACATAGAACCAGGCAGCTTTGGACAGCTTGTTTCCATAAGAAGTGCATGCAAGAACTGCATTTTGTCTTTACTAGGAGTAAAAAATTATCTGTTGATCTGAATCATTTAAGTGTGACAAAAAACAAAAAAAACACACGTCACAACACAGTCCACAATATATTTTAAATAATGACATTGTCAGAATAGCATTTTTAAACAGATCTATCAGTACGGGCTTTTTATTCCCAAGTCTGTCTGAGCTCACAATTTTATTGCACAGTAAAACATATTTTTATTCGACTGTAACGTACAGTAAGCCAGTGGTTGTTCCACCCTTTGGGTCTGTTTATAAGACGCACGTCTACGGAACACGAATAAAAAAATGTGCCAGTAAAGTTTCACATAACCAAGGTTCACCTCACTGTGCGTGTTTAGTTAGACATGTCCCAGTAGAAAAGACAAGATGTAGGTGTGTTACATGATACCAAGTCAAAGGACACACATACTTAGACAGACACATGATGAGTAAATGCTGAACATCTCTCCCTTCACTTTGCAGGATCGTCGGCAGCTCGTACCTCAGTCATGCTCACAGTGAGTGGATTTACTCACAGTGAATTAAGTAATTCTTTGTCCACATTAAATAATTTGTCCTCCACACAATCACACAGGAAGGGAATTTGTAAGGGATATTGTGAAATCCTCTGTCCTGGCAATTTCCTGCCTGCGGAAAAATATTTTTATATCAAAGATCTGAAATATTTTGGGTTCACCTACTGTTGACACATGTATGAAAAAGCAATTCTATTTGCTAGAACCTGTTAAATCTCTCCACACCGTGACAACAATTTGCAGTTGAGGAGTTTCTAATATTTACAACTCTTGTCTCTCCAACATAAAACAGTGGAAAGTTAAAGAGCCAGGCATGCTACAGTACATTGTCTGTTCAGTCCTCTGCCCAGAACTAAAACTTTCATCCAGGGGAATATATTGCAACCGTATGTGTTTGAACGTCTCCAACTTAATAATGTCCAGGCAAATATTACCGCAGCCTCTTTAAATGAAGACTCAAGGCGTGTGTCACTACTGGGTTTTGATTCCAGGCCAACACATTTACAGTGACATCTGAATGGATCAGGTTGTTCCCCAACATGTTATGAGGGTTAAAGTAGTCACTAAAACGGGCACCTTTCGAGATTCAGACGCCGATGAAGGGGAACTAAATGCCACATGTTATGTGTTTATTACACACAGAAAGAAAGCGATAAGCTGTCAATAGATTTGACATGTTTTTCAAATTAGCCTGAATCCTAGCCTTTCTTACTGTGGTATTTTTCATTTAGATTGTTTTCATATTTGATTTCCATCATTGCTGAAATAAAAAACCAATAGCAGCTGAAAAACAAGAAGTGGGTGGTGTAGTCAGAGCAAGTTCGAGAGTGATGTGCGTCCCAAGACCCACAAGCTCACAAGACAGTTCAACGGGAGAGATATTGATTTTGGATCAGCTTTAGGATACACTAAAGCAGCTACGGGGGTCTGTCTACACACACACACACGCACACACACACATACATCATGAGCTGTCACAACATTCATACCGGGCTGAAAAAGGGGTGTGACTTCTCTTGAAGCAACTTTTTGAAATGTGCCTACAAGTTTTAAACACTTTCTCTCAGCGTTTCTCCTCACATCCCTCCCAACGTTTGGCTTTCCCCCTCCCACCCCACAAGCCAACTCCACCTCAAAAACACACACTCCCCCATTAAACATGCGTGTGTGCGTGTGTGTGACTGTCCTCGTTCAGTTTCTCCATGGCTGGATTGGGGCAGCAGCTCAGCTCTCTGAGGCAGGGCCCAGCTCTGGCTGTCCTCCACTTCCTCTGTCTTCTCTTCCCACCCTCAGGTGCTGTTTCCCGGGATATCACAACAAGTCCATCCCCCCCGGAGGTGAGACATCCATGGAAAAACGTATAGCTACATGCATGTTTCAGTTGTGTAGGTTACGTAAGCTTTGTAGTTGTGGCAGCATCGTGTAAATGTTCTGTTCTTTTTTATGCAGGCTACATCTTAAATCAAACCAAAATCTTGTATCTTGTATGACAGACCACCAGTATGTTTTAGATATGTTGAGTTTTTGTCACTCAGGCTGACTAATCATTAACAGATCAATCGACATCAGATTTGGATTATTACCTCTGAAAGGAGCCCCGTGAGGAGGGAAAAGAGGAAGAGATCTAAACATTCTGTGAGGAGTAGAGAGAAAGCAGAAAAGTTCCCCCAACTCAAACCAACTGTTGAGCTGAGCGGGCTGTGGGATTTCCAGAGAGAGAGAGAGAGAGAGTTGGAGAGCAGGATGGATGAGTGAAAATGAGAGAAAAAGTGCAGCAATGTGATCCTGCGGAATTTATGATTGTACTGTTGAAACACAAGTCTGTGATGGGGAAACTGCAAAATACACACACACGATGGAGCGTGTCTGTACATCTACACGAGTGGGACAGTGTGCTCATGTTTGTACCTGTGTGTGTGTGTGTGTGTGTGCGCGTGTTTTTGTGTGTTGGCAGGGGTTTGAGGTAGTGAGGGGGAATTTCTCCTTGACGTTCCTCCGTGTTGGCTACCATAAGATTGCAGAAATCCCTGCAGGAGCAAGAAACATCAAGATACAGGAGACAATAAAAAGCCGAAACTACTTGGGTACATACACGCAAACACATGCATGTACCGTATCTAGCAACAGAAATAGTTGCAGCATGAAACACTGCATTTAAGGATTTGAACATAGGTTTTTTTTCTCCAGCTCTGCAGACACAAACTGGTGTCTCCATCATCAACGGTCACTGGGTAATCGACAGACCCGGCATCTTCACTGCTGTGGGAACACAGCTGACCTACAGACGACCCAATGAAATACGTGCTCGCAAAGGCGAGTCTATCACTGCTCCTGGGCCGCTGACCGAGGACCTGCATGTTTATGTGAGATGGACACACACACACACACACACACATTGCATTGAACACACTTTATTCTATAACATGTAACACACACATACTTAAGACTGTCTAAGTTTCTTGATATGCTCTCTACAAGAGAAACACCACATTAAAAAAGAATATAAATATTCTGAAAGCCATGCAGTACAACACTGTCAGCACATGTCATCATGTACCACTCATCTCTGTTTCTATTTTCTGTAGTTAATCTACCAGCAGCCAGGTCCCACTGTGTACTACGAGTACAGTATGCCTTTACAAAACACACACACTACTCCTGAGCCGGATACATCATCTCAGGTCGAGTCCCCCAGTAAGTGCGCACTCGACCACACAGTCTTAAAACTGCAATAGAGCAACTGTAAATGACCAAATTGATTCTATACTGTTTGTGGTGTGAGCTACAACAGATGCTTCCCTCGGTATCTACACTGGAGGGAGGAGGTGAGACTGTGTGTTTGCTTTAGCTATCGACGTTATTAACGCAGTGTATCATGTTCAGTAAAACTGTCCCTTTGAAAATTTGATTAGGATTTAGGTAACATTTGATACAGGCAGGTGGCGAAACTATTCTGGCAAAGAACATCTTAGCGTGCACAGAGACAATTTTCGGGGCCACTTGGGCCAGATTTAATTTCACTACCTAATATTTAAGCTTAATTTAAGGAAAATCTTGATTTGTATCTGCTAACACTGACAAATAATTACCTAATACAGATAAATCTCTTGAGTTATCTCAAGAAATACCACATATTCTTTTAAATCCCTTAACAGCCCTATTATTTTCTGCTGATTACGGCTGATTAACCATTAATCGGGTTAGATGGGTGGTGCTATGATGGGAATATTCTGGTCATCTGACTCCTTGTGTTAGTACAAATGAAAAAATTGTCCCACCCAAAGAATTTATTGTATGTGTTTTTTACAGATTTTTTTTTTGAGAAGAATAAATTAAATATGGACATTAATGAACATCAGTTCAACTCAACACAGAGATTTTAGTTTTTCAAAAGTATTTTTTTTCTGAGGTGATACTGGAACTATTTCACAACTGTCCATAATTACTTTTGATTTTATCCATCTGTAAGACACTCTTACTATTGTCCATCAATAGTATACTTAAAAAGATTTTAGTTGAGTTTTTTTGTAATGCATGCTGACTGAGTGCCTCCTATTTGGTACTTTTCCAGTGTGAACGCATGTGCAGCATGTGAAAGTATCAATTCAGGTTCACTGAGGTGGCCTGGTAGCTCAGTGGTTAAGGCAGAGGGCTGGGATGCAGAGATAGCAGGATCAATTCCCAGCTGCCCCCCCACCCCAATGGGTCAAATGCAGAAGACAAATTTTGTTGTCACGTAAAAATGTATTGAATGACAATAAAGCAGATTATTTATCTATAAACTATTTTAAATAACCTGCACCTACGTGCCTGTAACCAGTTTACTCCACTCCACAAACTTCAGAATTGTCTGCTACAAAACTATAAGTTCATTATCCTAACTAGGGGAGAAGGTCCACAAACGCAACATCACCAACAATGACATCATCATGGAGAAGCCTCACCCAAAAAAGGCATCCACAGACCCCACCACAAAAGCTGATTTGGAGCCCACCTACACCTGGAAGAGGAGCGGGCACACGGACTGCAGCGCGACCTGTGGCACTGGTGAGAGACACATGAAATTCAGAGAAGGGGCGACTGCCCTTTCAATACATTTTTGAAACATGCTACATTTGAGCAAGGAAAACACATACAAATAACATTAAGGTATTACAAAATCACTAATGAGAGAAATTAGTCACAGAGACATATGTGAGTAACAGTAACGGTCACACACCTAAATGTGAGAGCTGGTTTGTGTGTCAGACATTCGCTTGCTCAGTCTTCCTTCTGTTTCTGTGTGCTTGTGCACATGCATGTGCCAGGCAGACGTCAGGTGCTCTGGGAGTGTGTTGAGAATGATTCCCACGTAACGCTTTCTGCCGACGTCTGTGACCCTGCATATGAACCCTTAAACCTCGAAGAGGAGTGCATCTCGCAGCCCTGTCCCGTATTGTGAGTAACACACACGCACACACACCTGATGTCCTATTCATCAGCACATGTACACACTACAATGCACACTTACAATGTATTAGTTCCACATGGTGCTCTGCTGTGAGGGAAGGCTTTGTCACTCACACACATTCCAGCCATAAGTCAGTCACCAGTTACACTTAATCACAAGGATTCACTTTGCTGTGGGTTTGGTTTCATATATTGCAGTAAATACCACTAGACCTCACTGTTTCCAAGATGTAACAGGGAGTTAGTGTAATAAATACATGTTTGGTTGCGGGTCTGTTGGATACTTCACCCACATTGTCACTGAGCCACGACGGCTGTCAGTCTGAAATGCTGTAAACATGTCTCTATTGGGAATGAAGCAGCAACAGAAAATTGCAAAACTAAAACTTCTGTAGTCGCAGAGGGAGACATATCTGAATTTTTGCTGTACAAATTGGCTTTTGTTTGTCTCTTCTGATGTCTGTGTGATTGGCTCACAGCTGGGATGTAGGGGAGTGGTCAGAGTGCAGCAGGAGGTGTGGACCCGGCACTCAGCACCGCCAAGTCATCTGTCGCCAGCTTTCTCACGTCCATGCCAATGGGACAGAGACCTTAGTAATTGTGGAACCAGATCTGTGTGGGTTGTCTGACAGGCCGGTGACCAAGTCTAACTGTCAGCTGAAGATTTGTAGCCAGTGGGAGATACGATCTGAGTGGAGCCCGGTGAGAATACACACACACAAGTAATCAGTTACAAGTAAAAGTCCAGCATTCAGTCATTTTACTGATGTAGTAAAAACACAAGCTAATCAAGCCTTTCATCGTATTTGTATTTCATATGTGTGAAGTACCACGTTGTACTTTCTCTTCAGTAACTAATAATTAATGCACATTCCATACACATATACCTATAAGACATTTACAATATGAATACAATATTTACAAGTGTTTATATTTTGTAGCCAACTGTTAAACTGCTGTGTCGACTGATCCACAGTCGTAGACGGTAAAAGGACCATTTAAACAACAAGAATTACACCCCCCCCTTCCTCTCCCTCCCTCTGTCTCCCCCAGTGTTCAGTTCCATGTGGGGTGGGCCAGCGCAGCAGGGAGGTGGTGTGTGTCAGCAACCTGGGTGACGTGGAGGAGGATGAAGAATGCAACATGAACCTAAAGCCAGACACACTGCAAAACTGTGACATGGGAGCCTGTGCACGCAGCTGGTTCACCTCCCTCTGGAGCCAACGGGTAATACAGTGTGTCTGTGTGCTAACATGTAAGAGGTCAATGTAGCATGACAGAGAAAAAAGGTAAAACTGTGTTGAACTGGTAAAACAGTACCAATGCACCATGTATGTGCCGTAATCTTCAGTGCTCTGCGGAGTGTGGAAGGGGGCATCGCACCCGGACAGCTGTATGCCTGATGGATCATGTCACTGATCTCCCACTGAGCATCTGTGAAGGGGAACACCCACCAGAAGTGACGTCATGTGATTCAGGCCCTTGCCAAAACCACGTGGAGTGGTACACGGGACCGTGGGGTCAGGTAATTCACATACTATACTAGTACAGTACGGTCATTTTCACAATATCAGAACAGCAACTTGATACAACAAATTGTGTTAAATAAGTGTTCTGCAGAATGCGGGAATGGTACACAGACTCGCAGTGTAGCTTGTCTTTTCAACAACAACGGCCGTATGGAGATTTTGGACCAGTTAAAATGTTCTGGTGTGCCTCAGCCAGTCACAGCTCAGACCTGTATGCTGAAGCCGTGTGGTGTCCAGTGGTATGTCACAGACTGGAGCGCAGTAAGTGTCACAAAGTCTTTTGTCCTTCTGGTCCGTCCACTATTACATTATCAGTTTTTACAAGTCCCATTATGGTCTTTCAGTAGCTGGACTCTAGCAAAGCTTAACTCGCATGCCCCGTTGGGAAACTTCACTGTGCAGCAGTTAGTATAGTAGCACACTGTAGTTTCTCTGATGGGAAGGCATTATCTGCAACCTCAGCACTAGATGGCACTAAATCTCACAACTGGACCTTTAACCAAAAACATAGCTTAATGTCTGTAGCTCCAAAATAACCTGGGTATCGTGTCTGGAAAGGCTGATTTACAAATGTAATCCAGTAACCCTTCATTTCTGTCCGCTGCTGCTCTGCTCTCACCCCTTCCTATCACCTCAGTGTTCTCGCTCCTGCAACGGTGGCTACCGTGTGCGAGAGGTGCGCTGTTTTACTGACGACATTGCTCCAAGTGACCGCTGTGACCCCAGATTGACCCCAGAGAGTCGAGAAGAATGCAACAAACAACCCTGTGTAGCTGAGATAGGTAGGTCTCACCTGTGACAATCTGTGATTAGCATCACGAATGGACCACGATGAATAAAAAGCCAAACAGCTGTAAAAAGACACAAAATGTATGTAAAGCAATTACAACAAAGAGATTTGAAACCTTCAAACTCAAGATCACAGCTTGGTCCCAACACAAGATTGTTCCAAATAATTAATTTGGGAAGAGGAATGGTTGACAATTACACAAATCTATAACACAAGCTTCTCCACCTTGTTTGTCCTCTCTGTCCCAGATGCAGCATGCAGAGACCAGTATTATAATTGTCTGGTGGTGGTCCAAGCCCGACTCTGCATTTATCCTTACTACAGAAGCATCTGCTGTGCCTCCTGCTCCCGGGTGTCAAAAACATACCCCAACCACATTCGCAGGTGATGAGGAGGATGGTTAAAATGACTTCAGGTCACAATTCTGTAAACGTAGCTGTGGAAATAACACCTAGCTCTGCTTCGGGAGTATTTGTGCACAGCATGGTTTGATATCAGTCAATCAGTCATCAGTTAATCAGCTGCCATCTTCTGTGTAGTAAACATGGCAATGCCCACACTTGCTAATGTTTATGTGGGGACCTGTTTCATCAACACCAACCTGGATAAAATACATTTTTAATCTTAAACACACACACACACACACACACATACACACTTCTGTAACTATCCATTGGGCTGAAGAGTGTTTTCATGCGTAACTTTAAACACATTTGTTGACGTACTTTTGCTGTATATTTATTCTTAATAAAAAGTCTATAACACGCTTGTTTTCGTTACTGCAGAGGTGTGGCCTGGTAGCTCAATGGGCTAAGCGTCAGACTGGGAAGCAGAAGGTTGCAGGTTCGAATCCCAGTCTGACTCCTAGTCCATCCCCTACCAGGTGTGTCCCTGAGCCAGACACCCAGCGCTAGCTCCCTGTAAGTCGCTTTGGATAAAAGCGTCTGCCAAGCAAAGTAAAGTAAAGTAAAGTAAATCTAGCGAACAAAAGATCACTGAACTTTGCATTCACTTAACATAGTAATACCATTGCTTTAATGGGACAGTTGGGCTGACAGCATGAAATAGGTCATAATTCAGTTCACGCGAACTTAAAAGCACAAAAAAAACAATAAATGAATATTGATAACAAATGCACATTGGATTCTCAGTTTCTCAAAACAAATTAAGTGTAGCATGAGGACCAAGCCAAGACTTTTACATACACACGCTCCCATCTCGTAGCTATACATTATCTTTAGAAATGTTCCTGTGCTGCTCAGAGACTTTCTGTGTCCACTGATGCAAGGCTGCACTGGTAGGACCATGCTAGTAGGCTGTTGATGATGTATAATAGGAAAATAGGATTTAAGGGGAGCCTGGGCCTTTGGCATTGAGGAATCGAGGGTCCACATTCACCATTATCCGGCCTCACTACACGGCGTGGACAATGTCACCCCAAAAACATTCAAGGCTGTTTTCATGCTGATAAACTTTAACCCATTGTAAATATATGACAGCCACTTTTTTTCTCTACATGTTTTTTTTGCTTTATCCTTGGCATTGTACCAGATAGTAAGACATTAATGTCACTGTTACTCAAGAGTTTAACAATAAGCTCTGTAGAAACATTGTTTACCGCGCCTCAAACGCCCTCCACAATTGTCCTCAAAGTGAACAATCACCATTTATACAAGTCAGTTCTGAAAATACAATAACATATTTTCCACCGAAATGTCACTGTGAACAAAAAAAAAAAAAATATATATATATATATATATTCCCATCTGATTTGTTCAGCTTATCAAATGCAATAACTGGTTTGTTTTCTTTGTAGCATCGTACCAACATTCACGGATTTCAATATTGTAGAAGTTTTACAAAGACATAAATATAGTAGGCTACAATACAGT